>JAPXFY010000014.1:48459667-48479667 GCA_030674185.1 Monoplex corrugatus | reverse complement strand
TTTGTAACCAAGACTTCAGAAAGGCAAGAAGGCTAATTGGTCTTCAAGGGATGGGAACTGAGAAATCAACTTATCTCTCCATTGTTTTATACCAAGGCAGCCGGGCAATGACCTGCTCTTCACGATTTTCAACTGCCGTGGGATCTTTAGCGTGCACTGCCAGAAGGCACACGGGTCCGATTCGTTTTTCGTCCTCTTCCGAAGGACTAGACATTCAGTTTGATTTTCTGGTCAAACTGAGGAGAAAAGTCAAGGCCTCTACAGGCAGCGAACCCTGGAACCTCGAGTTTAGTTATTGGCAGGCGAACGTCTGCACCATTCTGCCACTCTTCTCCCTAAATTGCTTTATTTGGCTACCTTTTCTCTCTGAAGGCAGCCAAGTAAACAAAAATTTAATTAAAAGCTTATGAGTGTAAATTAACAAACCTTCCAGGGTTCTTCACTTCTTCCATCAAAGATGTCATGACTTGCCTGCAAAGAACAAGAACAAAATTAATTATTTAAGAGACACGAAGAGAATGACACGACATGAAACGTAATGCCAAATGGTTTTATGATAGTTTCTATCAAATACATGTTGATGTTCTGTCCTCATTGACGTACTTGAGAATTTTTACATGTAATCCTCGAATATTTTTGCTATGTAAAATTTGTTTGTTAATTTTTTTTAGCAATCATCTAGTTGTTATTTTTATTATTATATTCTTTGCCTATTTTTCTTACCTATCATCTAGTTATTGTTATTTTGATTGTTTTATTCTTTGTCCCTTTCTTCTTGCTTATTTAGTGAGCTAATCATTCATTTACTATATTTTGTTGCGTAATTAATAACTCCACGAACGCATATGAAAAAACAAAAAACAAATAAAAGCATGAAACAAAACAAGGCGTACGTTTGTTTACCTGTTTAAAGTTGTTTCTTTTCTTTTTCTTTCTTTTTATTTCCATTTTATTCTTTTCCTTCTTCATTTTGCAAAAGAATCATGCCAAGGACGTGTCATCTGTCGCTATGTGTTCGTGTACATGCGCCAGGCATATGCTGTCTACCCAGCCTCGTGTTATCGTCTGACCCGTAATATATTAACAGTCAGGCCACCACGCATAATCTATCTAGTGGAGGCATAGGAATTTGTGTCTGATAAAGAATCGCGCACAATGATTTCTTGCATCCTTCGTGGATGGTTTAGCCAGTATATCATCCCTATACTGCGATAAATAAACGTGTTTATTGACCAAGTTAGATATATGAATCAATCATTTGTTTTGGTAGTAATATTAGTAACAGTCGTATCGAAAATGTCAGGCTTCGTGAATTTTTACGTTTTGACTGATCATTTTTGGAATGGGGGTAGGGGAAGGTTCCTATGAAATCATGGTCCCTTTGTTACTCATGTTGAATGTATGCTCTAAACTCAAAGTATCCTGTTTAAAGCAGGATTGAGTAGAAAATTTGTTATGAATGCTTTCATCCTGTGTGCATAAGGTATATGTATGTATGTGTATATGTCGGTCTGTCTGTCTGTCTGTCTGTCTGTATGTATGTGTCTGTCTGTCTGTCTGTATGTATGTATGTATGTATGCATGTATGTATGTATGTATGTATGCATGTATGTATGCATGTATGAATGTATGTATGAACGGATTTACGTATGTATGTATATATCTATGTTTGTATGTATGTACGTATGTACGTATGTATGTATGTATGTATATACGTATGTACGTACGTACTATGTATGTATGTATGTATATATGCATGTATGTATGTACGTACCTAAGGACTTATGTCTGCATGTACGTATTACCCCTAGTAAAATACAGAATCTAAGTTTTAAGTGCATACTTTGCTGCCAAGACGTATTTTATGTGCAAGTCTGGAAGCTTACAGGCGTACTTCTAAAAGACTAGGAAAATCCAACACATTTCAGCAACAGCTTGGAACTTGGAGTTTGTTCAAGAAGGATTCATCGCACTTGGACAATTCCATATGCGCTCCACCCAAATCTGTCTAAGCCTGCGCAAAATCCTACGCTCTGGCAAGGATTTGAAATGGGTAAAGGAGGAAGGGGTGGACAGGGTGCTATGAAAACTGAAGCTGTCACCAGCAGAATGATGGACACATTTAGGTGGGCAGTGAACAGGCCGGTTCTTTAAGTTGCAGTTTGGGATTGAACTCGAGGTATCAGATACGTGAGTCCACTGTTTTATCAAAAGAATCAAATTAAATGTGACCTCCCACACGAAATCAGTCTTAACTAGCATTTTCGACAATTTGAGATATACATATCACTGGAAAGTGTACATTCTGCTGATTATTTTGGTACTTGAATAAAGGTTGTACTCAAAAAATGTAAAGTTATGCATGTTTAAAGTCATTAAGTTGTATGACGGCCATTTTCAGAAAACAGCTTCTAAAGTTTTTGTGTGCTCTCCTACACATTTTCCTTAAATTTCTTTATTTGGTGGCTTTGACCCAGTTTGTTTCTAATTTTCGCTGTCATTATCTGAAAGGTGCACCAAAGAGCTTTCCATCAGTATATTACATGTGGGGACTGTACAGGTTACGGTTCATAATAAGAGACAAAAATAGGTATTTTTGGTAGGAAATTGAGTTCTTTCTGCTGCGATCAGTGCATTAAAATACCATTTTAAATTGATTGATAATATTTTTTCAGGAAAAAAAATTCTGTGGGGGATAGATTATAGTCCACAGAAATCAAATTTGAAAAAAGTCAAAACACTCTATATACAGACCCTCAGTCACCTTTTCTTCTCCTAGTGCTGTTCGACTGACTGTGAGTTAAGACTGATTTCGTGGTGGGAGGTCACAAATACAAATCACAATTTCGAACAATGTGGGACTGGGACCCACGGCCCTGGGATTAAGAGTCCTATGCTCCTAACGACTGAGCTGACTTACATGTCAGCAATGACGAAGGATGATTTCAGCAACCTTGTGTAAGGTTCGACGTGTTGAGGAGGTGTGCTGCTCCGTTTGCTCTTAATTATGTTTGTACTCTACTGTTTTCTCTGTGTGCGTTTGTTCACACAGCTACAGAAAAGAAATATGAATTCCTTGATATGTAGATAAATAATTACAATAATGTTCATGTATCACAAATATATGATTTTTTCGTGTATCATAAAAGCATTTGATGTACACATTTTGATACAAGAAACCAACCAGCCAAACATCCAACCAGAATATGTATATAAAAAGATCTCTGTACTGTAATAATGTGAAATGAAAAAATACGCACCAGCCACCATAAGAGAAGATGGAATAGAAAATGGCGACTGCCCATTGTCCTGGCTCTCGCGTGGTACCTTCGAAGATCGTCTGGAAGTTCTCTGTACTGCCTGAAGGCGGAAAAAATAACATAAGGGTAACTTAGATTATTTAAACTCTATCACAAATGGAGTATGTTAAGAAAAGGACAGTAATTACATCGTGGACAAAATTGAATCAATAGATGAATAAATGAATCATCAAATAGATAAAGAACCATATACATAAAGGGAAAACAAAACAAAAAACAATAAACATATGAACAATAAACCAATCTTTTCTCGACTACTTCTTCACATTTTCTTATCTTGTTCAACACTGCTGTGAGTGAGTGAGTGTGTGTTGTGTGTGTGTGTGTGTGTGTGTGTGTGTGTGTGTGTGTGTGTGTGTGTGGTGTGTGTGTGTGTGTGTGTGTGCGCGTCTGTAAGAGAGAGAGGGGGAGAGAGAGAGGGCGGAGTGAGGGGGATAAATATATATATGGAGAGAGAGAGAGAGAGAAGAAAAGAGAGAGAGAGAGAGAGAGAGAGAGAGAGAGAGAGAGAGAGAGAGAGAGAGAGAGAGAGAGAGAGAGAGAGAGAGAGAGAGAGAGAGAGAGTGCAATGCATCTTTCGATTTTGTGAGCTTAAAGGCTTTTACATTTCATGTTACTTTTGGTTGCATGGTTGGCCGACATATATGGAATTGGTTCATTGAGTATATATCAGTTTATTGCTTCTCTAACATTGTATTATTATAGTTTATCTGTTTTCTTCAAGGCAGCAGGGGTTGACATATATATTGTAAGTGTTTCCCTTTGTTTCTCATGCTTATATGAAGCGCTGAGGGATTTTGTGAGACGATCAACACTGCAGATACATGTGTCTCTCGGGCCTGGTTGACGCCGGGATATACATTATTACGAAAATGAGCGTAGAGTACAAGTCTTGTTACGCAGTCCCAGTCCAGAATGAAACTCCGTAACATCATCATCATCATCTCTTTCTGTTTGTCTGTCTCTGTCTCTCTGTCTCTGTCTGTCTGTCTGTCTGTCTGTCTGTTTGTCTGTCTCTGTCTCTCTGTCTCTGTCTGTCTGTCTGTCTCACCATTGGCTAGCTGGTAGATGCCACCGATTATGATGATAAGAAGTGCCAGGATCTTGGTACTAGACAGGAAGGTCTGGATCTTCGTTACATACTTCATGTACACACAGTTCAACACCACCAACGTGACTGTAACATACAAAATAATGACAATGATATTAATACTAATAATAATGACAATAACAATAGTAATAATAATTATACTACTACTACTATTACTACTACTACTACTACTACTACTGCTAACAACAACAACAACAACAACAACAACAGTAATAATAATAATAATAATACTGATAATAATACTGATAATAATAATATTATCAATAACAATGACAACAAAACAGCAACAACAACAACAATAATAATGATAATAATAATGATAATAATGATAATAATAATAATAATAATAATAATAATAATAATAATAATAGCAGGGCATGATGATGATAAAGATGATGATGACGACGATAATAATAATATTATCATCATCATCATCATCATCATCATCATCATCATCATCATCATCATCATCATGTAGTCCAGCCATCTGTCTAGGGATATTCAAGAGCTGTCATCTCATAAATAAGTCTTGGAACAGCTCGACTAACATCCAATTCAATATGTCTGCATCACATTACGAATACTAAATAATCAATGGCACGCTAAAACTTACTTTAAAAAAACAAACAAACACCTTAGAAACATCCACAAAACTGTACAGTCTTACGCTAATGACAGTTCCAAGTTTTGTTGACCAGTCGCCGTGGTGTAGCGGTTAGTGCACGCAACGGACTACCGAATGGAAGGTTGTGGGTTCGAATCCCCATCAGTCCCTTCAAAAATCATTGTGGAATTGTTCAGCTCTAACCGGCTCCAACCTAGAATTGGGCGTGCTATGGGCTCATTGGGAAGACTGGGACCACACAGTCGAGTCTCATCCACTTCACGGATGCGTCATGATGGTATTGCTCAAATCTTCTGGCCGGCACCGCTGGTGTCTGCATCTCTCGGGCCTGGATGAAGCCAGGATATATTATGATAGTAAGCATAGAGTACAGCCCTGTCACGCAGTCTCAATCCTAGACGGAACTCCATAGCATTATGATTATCATGTTCATTGACATCATCATCATCGCACTGTAAAAACTGTTCCAGATTTGGTTGGATAGTATGTGGAATTGTCTGAACGCAATGAGTTCATCTAGAAGAGACTTCAAGCAGATTCCTAAAGAGCCTAGTGTTTGGATTCATACTAACATGGGTTGAGAGTGGAGAAAATTTGAAGGAACCTGAGATACAAGAAAACAGATACTCATCTGATATACTCATATTTCTCACCCCCACCTCCCCCAACCCGCCGCCTGCAAAAACAAAAAACAAACAAAAAAGCAAACAACCCCCCAAACAAACAAACAAACAAACAAACAAACAAACAAACAAACAAACAAACAAAAAATCTTTTGGAGTAATGCACAACACATTTGTGTGTGTGTTCGTTTGTTGTTGTTGTTGTTGCTGTTGTTTAAATCAGAGTCTGTTTAGGCAGTCGTCTCATAACTAAGGAGCACTGAAATACATTCGAGAATAGAAGCAGGCTGTGTTCTCGGCAACAAGTTTTCTCTTATGTATCTAAAAGAAATGAATTCATCGACCTTCTACAAAAGTCATAAAAATGAAACGAAATAAAATAAAACAAAACGAAACAAAACAAAACAAAATAAAATAAAATAAAATAAAATAAAATAAAATAAAATAAATAAAATAAAATAAAATAAAATAAAATAAAATAAAATAAAATAAAATAAAATAAAATAAAATAAATAAAATATAAAATAAAACAACCGTTATACTTGCTCGTGATCAAACCAGCCAGCGACTTCATTGCATGGCATATACTCAAACCATGACACATACTCATGATCCAGCCAGCAATTTTTATGCCTGGCATACACACAAACCATGACACTTACTCATGATCCAGCCAGCAATTTTTATGCCTGGCATATACTCAAACCATGACACTACTCATGATCCAGCCAGCAATTTTTATGCCTGGCATACATACAAACCATGACACTTACTCATGATCCAGCCAGCAATTTTTATGCCTGGCATACACACAAACCATGACACATACTCATGATCCAGCCAGCAATTTTTATGCCTGGCATACACACAAACCATGACACTTACTCATGATCCAGCCAGCAATTTTTATGCCTGGCATACACAGAAACCATAACACATACTCATGATCCAGCCAGCAATTTTTATGCCTGCATACACACAAACCATGACACTTACTCATGATCCAGCCAGCCAAGAGCTTGATGCCAGTATCCACCTGCGAAGGCTGGCAGTCGGTGAAGATGGGCTTGACGATGTACAGGGCAGCAGTGTAGGCCAGGAAAGCCCAGAAAGGGCCAGCGATCAGCACCACGTAGCCCCACATGATCAGGAATCCTGGCAGAGGTCCGAATGTCCTCAAGACGTAGGCGTAAGGCCCGCCCGCCTTGGGCATCATTGTACCCAGCTCCGCAAAGCAGAGCGCCAATCCCAGGTTGATGAGACCGCCTGGAACACACGCACGTTATCAAGACTGCACCCACGTTATCAATACTGAAGTACAAAGAGCGTGGTAATCGTAGTGGGTAAACACTGAACTTCAAGTCGGAAGTTCCTGGGTTCCATGCACCTGAACACCTCCATCTGATGGTTGAAGGGTGGAGATTTTTCCCATCTCCCGGGTCAACATGAGTGCAGACCTGCCAGTGCCTTACAAATCACCCTCCGTGCGTATACACATACATGTTATCGAATTAGCACGCTAAAAGATCTTGTGAGTCAATTTAGTGGTTGGCTTATGTAAATATGAATACACCCAGTATGCACCACGCCCACCAAACTGAGATGGAGAGTGTGCAACAACATAGTGGAATTTGGGTCAGCTCTTTTGAAAACTTGAAATTTCCGTGCTCCGTTAACAGAAAGATTCTTATCATGTGTGATGCATAGTATGTACAGATTAATTTGGATATGGAGCTACACAAGAACTAGTTATTATGATATGATGATGATGGCCATAATAATAATATTAAAAGCAATAGTAATGATAATAATGATAGTGGTAATAATAATAATAGCAATAATAATAGCTATAATAATAGCAATAATGATAATAATATAACAATAATAATAATAATGATAATATAATAATAATAATAATAATAATAATAATAATAATAATACTAATAATGATAATAATAATAATAAAAATAATAATGTTTTGAAAAATCATCATCATTATCATTATTATTATCATCATCTCATTTATATATGGCCCATTTTAAAACGTAGCCTTACAGCTGAACTTCTGTAAACTATAGATTCTTAGCTAATCAATTTCAAGAAGTTTGCATGTTTCTCCGTCTGCTGATTTTTTATGGAATATAAAAGAACAGAATATGAATCTTTATTAATTAATTAATCATACAGGACAAATTTATCAAAGATGCCGCACGACTATCCGGCATATTGTGTCTTAATAACTTTTTACGTATTCTTTTCATGACATCTCCTCAGCGTAAAACACACTATACGAGTGATTTTGGCAATGGGCTTGCTTCCAGTTCATTACTATTTTGGGCAACGTTACACTCAGAATGATTAATGTTTGTCGTGAGACAAACAGATCCTGACCAATACGTAAAAACTTAGGATGATTCATGTTTGCTGTGAAACAAACAGATCCTGTCCGATACATAACAGAACTATTGTTTCGTTTCCTTCATTAAGTCTATTCATAGTGGCTCTCGACAAGGCACAGTCCTGTCCCTGGATCTGTTGTTTTGCTATATAGAAGTGTAAGTAAACGGTCCAGTAATAACCAGGATGAAGCCTGCGACTAACATTTATCCATAGCTCTGTCTGTCTGTCTATCTGTGTGTGTGTGTGTGTGTGTGTGTGTGTGTGTGTGTGTGTGTGTGTGTGTGTGTGTGTGTGTGTCTGTCTCTCTCTCTCTCTCTCACACACACACACACACACACACACACACACCACGCACGCACACACACACACGCACACACACACACACACACACGCACGCACACACACACACACACACACACACACACACACACACACATGTTCTCGGTACACACCAACAAGCCAGACGATGAGAGAGGCCCCAACAGATCCAGTGAGCCCCAGGATAGAGGAGGGAGAGATGAAGATGGAGGCATGGCCAGTGACGGCCACCATAATGGCCGTACAGTGCAACAGGTTGATGGACTTTTTCAGCTGGGGCTCTTGGCTTGTCTTGTTGACGATTTCCACTTTCTTGTCGCCTCCATCCCCGCTGTAAACAATGGCCCAGTATACATTCGTTGTTTGTGATCTCCACTACACAGGTTAGGTAAAGTAAACAAACAAACAAACAAACAAGACCCAAAACCGCTGCAGCTATAGTGTTTAACAAAATACTGAGTCTTTATAGTTGACATGTTTTGAGTCTGAATCACAAGTGAATAACAGAGACACCTGAATCACACAAATGAATAAGACACTTGAATCATAAATGAATAGGAACTAGAAAGACACCTGAATCACAAATGAATAAGAAAGACATTGAATTACAAAGAAATAAGAAAGACACCTCAATCACAAAGAAATAAGAAAGACACCTCAATCACAAAGGAATAAGAAAGACACCTCAATCACAAAGAAATAAAAAAGACACCTCAATCACAAGATAAAAAAGAACTCAATCACAAGAAAAAGAGACACCTCAATCACAAAGAAATAAAAAAGACACCTCAATCACAAAGAAATAAAAAAGACACCTCAATCACAAAGAAATAAAAAGAACTAATACAAAGAAAAAAGACACCTCAATCACAAAGAAATAAAAAAGACACCTTAATCACAAAGAAATAAAAAAGACACCTCAATCACAAAGAAATAAAAAAGACACCTCAATCACAAAGAAATAAGAAAGACACCTCAATCACAAAGAAATAAAAAAGACACCTCAATCACAAAGAAATAAAAAAGACACCTCAATCACAAAGAAATAAAAAAGACACCTAATCACAAAGAAATAAAAAAGACACCTCAATCACAAAGAAATAAGAAAGACACCTCAATCACAAAGAAATAAGAAAGACACCTAAATCACAAAGAAATAAAAAAGACACCTCAATCACAAAGAAATAAAAAAGACACCTCAATCACAAAGAAATAAAAAAGACACCTCAATCACAAAGAAATAAAAAAGACACCTCAACCAATCAATCACAAAGAAATAAAAAAGACACCTCAATCACAAGTGAATGAGAAAGACACCCAAATCACAAAGGAATAAGAAAAACACCTCAATCACAAATAAGAAAGGTATCTGAATCACAAATGAATAAGAGAGAGACACCTGTTCCATTTTAGTACACGCAGATGAACACACTCACCACTAAAAAAAAAAAAAAAAGAAAAGAAAAGTAACAGCAAAGGAATCCTCACTCACCCAGGCCCAGATGGAGACTCGGCAGGTGTGTCGAGAGCTGTCTCAATGATTTCTTCAATGGAAGACACACCAGAACTGCTGTTACTATTGGCGTCTGACGGAGAGGTGGTGGCGCAGCCATCAGGGGCGAGTAATCCTTCAGGGTCCAGCACAAAGGCGGGGTTCTGTCGGCCCTGTGTCATCTCTACACTGTACTGGGGGTCAGGTCGGTACACCCCTGCTGCTGATGGGCTGGTGATGTCTGCTCTCTTCCGTTTGAACATTTTGGGTCAGTGGTCTGTATAACTTCGTTAGTCTGATTTGATTTCGGTTTCCTTTTTGGTTGTTTGGTTGTTTTTTGTTTTTGTTTGTTGTTGCTAATGCTGACCAAATCACCGTCTGTTTTCAAGCTCTCTTTCTTCTTTTTGTTTTTGAAAGGTGACAATTTGAAAAATTCTTTTATTTGATTTGCTATTTGAATCAAAGTGGTCTACTTATGCAGATACTTTTTCCTTTCTTCAAAATTATCCCTTTTCTTTCTTTTTATTTCTTTGTCCACCAGTCACTTTTCTCTTTTTATTGAAACCAATTTCACGTTTACTTACGACAGTATATACATATATATGTGTGTAAATGTAGGTAAGTGTTCAACTTTTCAAATATTCAACAAAATACTATGAACACTAAATCTCGTTACTTTGTCTTGAATTCTCCGTAGCCTTCTGTTTGTATCTGAAAATGAAAGAAAACGAAACTAAAAAATCGGGGTTACATTGCTGGCCAAAAGACATCTTTTTTATGAACAACGTTTGGCAAGTCAACCTGACGAAGTTGCATAGTGGTTAGCACATTAGACAGCTGATTTCGAGGTTGTGGATTCAAATTCCCATCAGTCTGAATGTCATTGTTGGACTTTTCACCCCTGATCGACTTCTACTTGGAGTTAAGCGTACTTTGGGATCGTTGACAAGGTCGAGTCTACATAATCAAAATTTGTCTACAGATGAGCCATCGAGGATGCTGCTCAAATGCCTTTACCGACACCTCAGGTGTCTGTTTCCCTCGGGCCTGGCGACACTAGGATACATCATAAATACAAGCATAGAGTATTCGGCCCTTTCACGTATTCTCAGGGCGGAAATGGAACTCCACAGCATCAGCACTATCATTCCCACTTGTCATCATCATGCCAGTTTGAAATATTAACTCCCCCCCCCCCCCTAATCAATCCGACTAAGAAAACACAAACAAACAAACAAACAAAAACAAAAACAAACAAACAAACAAACAAACAAACAAACAGCCATCAATAAAAGTACTACTTAACACGTCAAGAAAAAACAAGCAAACAAACAAACAAAGAGCCAACAATAAAAGTACTACTTCACACGTTAAGAAAACACAAACAAACAAACAGCCAACAATTAAAGTACTACTTCACACGTTAAGAAAACACAAACAAACAAACATGTAAACAAACAAACAAACAGCCAATAATAAAAGTACTACTTCACACGTTAAGAAAAAACAAACAAGCAAACAAGTAAACAAACAAACAGCCAACAATAAAAGTACTACTTCACACGTTAAGAAAAAACAAACAAACAAACAAGTAAACAAACAAACAGCCAACAATAAAAGTACTACTTCACACGTTAAGAAAACACAAACAAACAGCCAACAATAAAAGTACTACTTCACACGTTAAGACAACACAAACAAACAGAACATAAATAAAACAAACACCAAACAAAAAAGTACAAACAACCACATTAAAGTAAACACAACACAAACAAACAAACAAACAAACAAACAAACAGCCAACAATAAAAGTACTACTTCACATGTTAAGACAACACAAACAAACAAACAAACAAACAGCCAACAATAAAAGTACTACCTAATACTCATCAAATTAAAATCAAGTCCTGATTTATTGTGAGAGGGAGGAAACGGTGCAGAGTTTAGAATGACTGTCTTTGCATTCGAACAATTTGTTAGACTTAATGTTTGTTTTATGTGCCTTTGGCGCATTGGCGGTAACGTTTTTGTCTTAGTTTGTTCAACGCTTTATTTAGGCCTATTTTTATTTTTTTTTTTTTTTTATTTTTTAGTTGTTTTTTTCGACACGACATCTGAATGTTTACGACTGATAGATTTAACTTATAAAATTACATTTACTTATACGTACTACGATCAAATCAAAACAAACACGATAATTGAAACATTAAATAAACATTTATTCAAATATATGACAATAATATGTTTACGTTTTAACTCATATTTCACATTCAAGATAACGACTATCACTTCTACATGCTAACATCAAACCAAAACGGACACATTATTCACACATTTGATATCCAAATACCACCACAACAACGTGTGTTTACGAATAAGCATTTCACTCACAAGATTCCGATTAACACTGATATAAGCTTTGACCAAATCAAGAGGGGAGGCGTTTTACTCACAGAAGCATTCACACACGAACAGAATGGTTTCGTTAACGTTCTCAACTCTTATCAGTATGTGTAGTTGTTAACACATAGGTTAATCACTAAAACTGATGTGAACGATAGGCTCTTCAGACGTCAATGACAGTGTACCGGATAGTGCGAGCCGTTTTATCATCTCCTGTCCCATCGGAGCATGTGAGACAAGGCCATGCACCTCTCCGTAATACATCCGGTGGAGTTGTGTCCCATAGAATCCGGAATCCGTGTTTGGCTATTGCTGCGCGGCGTGCGTTTGTGTCTAAAGCTATATTTAATCCGTTTCAAGCTATATGATTCATCCGGGAAGGTAAGGACGGGGCTGAGTCCTTGAGAATCTTTTTACTTTCTTTCATTTTCTTTCTTTCTTTCTTTCTTTCTTTCTTTTTCTTTCTTTCTTTCTTTCTTTTTTCCCTGTATATATTTATTTATCTATTTATCTATTTAAATGTAAATTTATCTTTTCATGTACTTTTAGATCCGAGTTATAGTCATGTCCAACGGAGTGGGAGGGTATAGGTGTAGAAGTGGAAACTCTTTAATTTCAAAATCAAAATATAAACATGATTAGATGCTAAACACGGTGCACGGATTATTCTGTCTGTCTGTCTGTCTGTCTCTGTGTCTCTCTCTTTTTTTTCTCCCCCTCCCCTCTCTCTCTCTCTTGCTCAAAAGATAAAGTTATATCTATTTCTCACAACAGGATGTGATGAAGAAATGAAAAAGTTGGCGATGTTTTTGTATCAGTCTCTCTAAGGGACAAAAGCCGTTTCGTACATATGTATAATTTTTGTTTTGTCACTGGGTTGTATTTGTTACAAAATTGTTTGGTTTCCACTGATGAATTATGCTCATGTGATTACGATGTATATTTTGTTATATTTTTTTAAATTTTATTTTATTATATTTTATTTTGTTCTTTTTATTTCAGGTTATTTTATTTTATTTTATTTTATTTTATTTTATTTTATTGTACCTCAGATCATCTTATATTTTACGCCCTTTTGGGGGAGTGTGTGTGTGTGTGTGTGGGGGGGGGGGGGGGGCTATGGCTTAATCAAATAAGTGACGTGAATTTCAATTTGAATCTGAATTTGAATTTGAATCTCTCTCTCTCTCACTCTCTCACTCTCTCTCTCTTTCTTTTCTCTCTCTCTCCCTCTCTCTCTCTGACAAAATGCCAGTCCCATCCCCACCCATCCCATTGTTGTATTGTGGCTCAAGGCCGATGTACATTAAACTCTCTGAGTCTGTCTCTATGTCTGTCTCTTTCTCTGTCTCTCTTTCCCTCCCTCTCTCTGTCCTCTCTGTCTCTGTTTCTGTCTCTGTCTCTCTCTTCTTTCTGTCTTATTCGATCTTTTTCTCCTTCTTTTTCTCAGTAACATGTTCATGGAGATTTTATCTACGTGCTTCCTTGGCTTTCTTATTTTTTTGGTGGACCGCTTTAAGTGTTTGATTTCAGCGTTAATCTCACATTTGCTGTGTGTAGAGAGAGTAGTTCTGGTTTAAGTTGTCCGTTGGCTGTGTTGCCTTTTCCATGGATCTTCTTCTCATGTGTCTCTGGTCTTCATGGTTCACATTTCTTAATCAAGCGTGGGCAGCTGGTGACCTTTTTATTTTTTCAATAAAAACAATTTTATGATGCGACTATTGTTCAAGTCCATTTAACATTCGTTCATTATCTTTTTTTTTATATCAATATTCATATACCTATAAAATTCTAAGCTGACACCACCAGAATGATGGAAACAATCAGATGGGCAGCGAACAGGCCATTTTTTCATGTTACAGGCTGGGATTGAACTCAAGATATCAGATCTTGAGTCCACGGCTCTATGTTAAAGGCAGCCATCCAACCAGCGTTGAACACAGGCTAACATAGCGTGGTTTCCATCCACGGACCTCTGGGTTTTGGGCCCAGCACACCTCCACTGCTTCACATGACCTTCACGATGTACAATCAACTTTTAGACTCACTAACTGAAACCCCATCCATTCTTTCTTTTTTCTTTTTTTTTTTCTCGATAAGCGTACGTGATGCAATCTCACAACTCAGTAAGCGTACTTGATGCAATCTCACAACTCAATAAGCGTACTTGATGCAATCTCACAACTCATAAGCGTACGTGATGCAATCTCACAACTCAGTAAGCGTACGTGATGCAATCTCACAACTCAGATAAACGTACGTGATGCAATCTCACAACTCAGTAAGCGTACGTGATGCAATCTCACAACTCAGTAAGCGTACGTGATGCAATCTCACAACTCAGTAAGCGTACGTGATGCAATCTCACAACTCAGTGAGCGTACGTGATGCAATCTCACAACTCAGTGAGCGTACGTGATGCAATCTCACAACTCAGTGAGCGTACGTGATGCAATCTCACAACTCAGTAGAGCGTACGTGATGCAATCTCACAACTCAGTGAGCGTACGTGATGCAATCTCACAACTCAGTAGCGTACGTGATGCAATCTCACAACTCATGACGTACGTGATGCAATCTCACAACTCAATAAGCGTACGTGATGCAATCTCACAACTCATAAGCGTACTTGATGCAAATCTCACAACTCGATAAACGTACGTGATGCAATCTCACAACTCGATAAACGTACGTGATGCAATCTCACAACTCGATAAACGTACGTGATGCAATCTCACAACTCGATAAACGTACGTGATGCAATCTCACAACTCGATAAACGTACTTGATGCAATCTCACAACTCGATAAACGTACGTGATGCAATCTCACAACTCGATAAACGTACGTGATGCAATCTCACAACTCGATAAACGTACGTGATGCAATCTCCACAACTCGATAAATGTACGTGATGCAATATTCACAACTCAATAAACGTACGTGATGCAATCTCACAACTCATAAACGTACGTGATGCAATCTCACAACTCATAAGCGTACGTGATGCAATCTCATAACTCGTTAAACGTACGTGACGCAAACTCACAGCTGTTTTGTATTTGGATTTACTGTGTGAAAATTCTGGAAACTTCAAATGCGTCCCTATAATGCAGCGAGTGCTATCCATTTTTCTTTGTTGTTGTTGTTGTTGTTGGTGGTGTGGTTTTATTTTGTAGGTACTTGGGTTTTTTTTTTTACCTATGAGAGTGAAATTTTGTTCGATATTTTGTCGGGAGCAACTTCTTCTTGCCGTGGATTCTTTAACATGCGCGAAATGCCCCATGCCGCACACGGGACCTCGGTCTCCCCAGAAAGACTAGCACCCAGACTACCGCTCAAAGACGGAGTGGAGGAAGGAGGAGATCCCTGCTCCTCGTGGATCTGAACCCGCTTCTGCTGCATCTTAGGCTTGTTCCTTAACCACTAGGCCACACACTCTCTGTTTCATACAGACTGTATATCCTTTGATGGAAACTTATTGGATAAGTGTACTCTTCCTAACAACAACAACAACAACAACAACAACGACAACAACAGGAGTTGTTAGAGTTATTTCAAGAGGGATTCACCGCTCTTGGACAGCTCCATATGCGCTCAACCCAAATCCGCCAGCAAGTACCTGACAGACTCCCTGGACCAGCACAAACCCTATGTGCTGGCAATGTCTTGAAACGGGGAAAGGGGAGAAGGGACCTATCAGACACTAAGCTGACATCACCAGAACGATTGCTTCTGACATAAATGGCCACCTGCACTGTTGGTAAAGAACTCTGAGTAACATCCACAATGGTGTATTTCTAAACTTCGTGTATGAATGTACACGTATGTGTGTGTGCGGGCATGTGGGTATGTGCATGTCTTTACTTTATCTGTTATTTTCATCTCTTACCTGTTTATTTATCTACGTATTCCTTTATTTTGTAAATATTTATTCACCTACATACTTGCTTCTTATTCACTTACTTACTCACTCACTCACTCACTTACTCACTCACTCACTCCATCACTTACTTACTCACTCACTAACTTACTACCTATCTATGATTAAGAAAGTATTGTCTTCACCTAGTTGATAGACAGCTGGGCATTTGGGTATTGACTGGGGGTGGGTGGGTGGGTCTGTCATGTGAGACGAGGTTATACAGAATAGCTAGCTGTGTTGTGATTCAGACCATTAATTAACTATTCATCTACTTTATATGTATGTTCCTTTTTTGAAGGCAAGACACACACACACTCATGCCATTTATACGTAACCAAGATTGTTCCTATGATAGGCTGATACAATACTAGTATAAAAATGTCTCACCTGTCTCACCTGTCGGCGTCACCGGGAACAGTGTTGGCCGCTGCACATGATGTCCTCACAAGTTGCCTCCAGCACTCTCGATCTTGGCTAAGTCTGACCACCTCCTGGAGTTTCTTGCCACTGATGTTTGTGATGTTTCTAGCAAGTGATGCAGGTGGCCGTCCTCTGTTTCTCTTTCCTTCCACTTTACCTTGGAGGACAGTGGACATCAAGTCTGTTCTCTCATTACGGATTGCGTGTCCAACATATTTCAGTTTCCTCCGTTGTATGAGTACTAGAAGCTTGCGTGTAGTACCCAACTCATTCAGTATGCTTTCATTTGAGCGCCTATCCGTCCATTTGACCCTCAGCAGTCTTCGGTAAAACCACAGCTCTGCTGCTTCCACTCGTCTTTCATCCTCTTTCTTCATTGTCCATGCCTCGCAGCCGTATAACATCACTGGCCAGACAAGACATTTTAAGAGTTTTATCTTAAGGTCTGCTGTTATGCTGTGGTCTTTCCAAATATTGTTCAATTGAACCATACTGTTCTTGGCCATTCCAATTCTCATCTTTATGTCTTTTGAGCATGTTCCATCGTGTGTCTTGACTGAACCTAAATATCTAAAGTCCTTGACATTTTCTAGAGGGACTTGGTTTAGCATGATCTGGTCCTGTCTAGTGTTATATTTGCCTGCAACATGCATAACCTTTGTCTTCTTTGAATTTAAGTCCAGCCCAGCTGCCTTTCCAACCCGGTCTACCCTGTACAGGATCCTCCTAGAGCCTGTAATGTTGTCTGCCAGTAATCCTGTGTCATCTGCGTAGCGTAAATTTGACAGGTTTCTACCACCAATATTTACTCCCATGTCTTCTATGTCTGCTTCTCTCATGATATGTTCAGTGTATATGCTGAAGAGATGTGGAGACAGGATGCAACCTTGCCTTACCCCTTTAGTGATGTTAAAAAATTTGCAGTTTTGATTATTCCATCTGATTGTTGCTTTTTGATCATTATATAATGAAGCTATGAGGGAAACCAGATGTCTTGGAAAACCCATTTTGATCATGAAGTGGAAAAGACTTTGGTGAATCACGCTATCAAACGCTTTGCTGTAGTCAATGAAAACGATGAACATCTCTTGGTCTGTGTTTCTAATCTTTTCTATCAATATCTGGAGTACAAACAGCATATCTATTGTTCCCCTGTTTTTCCTATAGCCTGCCTGACAGTCGGATAGCTCTTCCTCTACTTTTGGCTTTAACCTGTTTAAAATTATTATCAGCAGTATTTTACTGGCATGACTGATCAGTGCAATTGTTCTATAATTGTTGCAGTCTTTGACATTTCCACTCTTATTTAACATGACAAATTCTTGGAGCTTCCAGTCTGTAGGCCACTGACAAGTCTTCCATATCTTGCAGCATAAGTGATGCATTACTTTGAGTCCACCGTCACCTGAGTGTTTCAACAACTCTCCAGGAATATTGTCAAGACCAGGAGACTTTCTGCATTTTAGATCTTTAATGGCAGATTCAACTTCGCTGAGCAGAGGTTCAGGTTCCGTATCTCCAGGGGTCAATTCCAAATTTGGCTCTAAATTATTTTCATGGCTGTCAGGCTTGCCAAAAAGTGATGTGCCATATTCGTTCCACCTATTCAAGACATCATCTGGTTCAGTCAGAGTGTGACCATCCTTGTTGTTGATGCATTGGTTTGTTGCTTTGAAATTTGTTTTTTTCACTTTTTTTATTTGTTTGAAGAGCTCCTTCGACTTCCTGTTTTCGTTGTGTTCATTGATTTTACTGCATTCTTGTGCCAGCCAATTTGCTTTGTCTCTTCTGACTTTACTTTTTATTTCCCTTTTCAGTGCTGAGTATTTTTCCCGCTCTCCCTGCTTTCGAGCTTGACTTTTCTTTTCTGCCAGATCTATCACTTCCTGACTTATGTAGGGCTTAGCTTTTTTCCTTTTCTCTTCTTTTCCTAGTTTTTCTTCAGAGATTTTGGTCAGTGTGTTTTTTATGTCTGTCCAGATTTCATCAGGATATGAGTCATTTTCATCCCAAACTTCAAGTAACTTTAAGAAACGATTACTTGTTTCTATACTAAATTCTAACGCCAGCTCAGGGTTTTCTAATTTTGATATGTCGAACTTTGGCGTCGATTTGGTTTTAGGCTTCTTCAATATTTTCATTCTTAATTTGGTTGTCACAAGAATGTGATCCGTGTCGCAGTCTGTTCCAGGCTTTGTTTTTGCATTGAGGACAGTTGATTTCCAGGATCTGTCAATGATAATATAATCAATCTGATTACGACACCTGTCTCCTGGAGAGATCCATGTGTATCTTCTGCGCAGTGGTTGTTGGAAGAAAGTATTTGTGATGTTCATCTCATTTGCCTGACAAAACAGAGCCAGCATGTCACCTCTCTCATTTCGTTCTCCTAAACCATATGGTCCTATTCCACATTCTGTGTCAGCCCCCTCTCCAACTTTAGCGTTGAAGTCACCCATCACAATGCATATTTCCTTTTTGGGAATTTTGTCTCTGATAGTTTGGAGGTCATTGTAAAAATTTTCTATTTCTTCTTCTGAGCTAGTGGATGTTGGAGCATAAGCTTGAACTATGTTCAAAACAGCATATTTGGTATTTATTTTGACAGTGAGAAATCTGTCATTAATTGGATTATAGCTTTTCAGAGCTCCAGCATGCTTTTTGTCCAGCACAATTGCTACTCCTCTTGAGCCACCTTTTTCATTTCCACTATATACAACTGTATGCTCTCCTACAGTAAAAAGTCCCTGCCCACTCCATCTAACCTCACAGAGCCCTGTTATGTTCATCTTGCTCCTTTCTAATTCTTTGACTAGTAGGTAGAGCTTTCCTAATTCTAACATAGTCTGTACATTCCATGTCCCTATATTCAAATCCTTTTTTTGCATTTTTTTTTTTTGTGATTTTGCATTTTTGAGGAGTTTCTACATGTCCGCTTCCAATAACCTCCGTCGGGTTATCCATTACCGTCATCACAGCTACCTTTCACAGACACGGACTCTCCCTCCCCAGTAGCCATTGAGTTCAGGTCCCCCTGGGGGACTCAGAGGACACAGAACTATAACGTTTTCCATTTTGTAAGTTCATCATATGCAATAATTAGCAAAAGTACAAGCAAGTAGTTTGCGGGTGCCTTCTTGCCGCGCAGTGCACTTACAGTGCTGAGATCCTGACCATTGTTCCTTCGAAGAAATCATCTGCTCACGACATTGAAAAAGAAGCCATATATGAAAAGTGTATCTTCTTTACCCTCTTTTTCACCATCCCCTGCTGCCAGGACTTGTTTGTATGCACCCCTTAGTCTGGCCCCTCCCCCAGCGACCTGTCCGGCTTGCTTGAAGCTGCCAGGGCCCACGAAGTCCCC
>JAPXFY010000014.1:48452167-48454667 GCA_030674185.1 Monoplex corrugatus | reverse complement strand
AGACAGTGTGGTAGAGTGTCACTTTCAATGAAAAGAGAAGTTCAGTGTTGTCCAAAGGTCTTGAGCAAATGCTGTTCCCCCACGTGCCTCATAACGTGTTATCTTTACACACGTTTTGGGTCCGTGTGACTTTGACTTGGTGCCATGACTCCCACACTTGTGCTGAAACAACTGAACACATCCTGCTGACACATGTATGTTACAGACAGACAGACAGACAGACAGACAGGCACACACACACATACACATACACATACACACAACACACACACGCATGCACACATTCACACAGAAAACGCAATATTAACACACACAAATACAACACAAACATACACACACACGTATAAACACACACAAAGACACACACACACACACACACACACACACACACACAAACACACACACACATACACGCAAACGCACATGAACTCACTTCTCCACTCTTTTGTGTCAAAGTGTGTCGGTATGTGTATGTTTGTATGTGTTGTGTGTGTGGTGTGTGTGTGTGTGGTGTGTGTGTGTGTATGTGTTGTGTGTGTGTGTGTGTTGTGTTGGTAGTTATTGCTATTTTGTATCTAATCCTTATTATTCATTAATTTCTTTTTAAAAATCATTTGTTTATTTATTTACTTATTTTTCTTGAGGTGGACGATACACGAAAGTAACTACGGTCATGGAGACGGGACATTATCTTAATCATGTTGATAGGCAGATGAGACTGCGTAGTGTTTTGATTGGGCTGCTTTCTGTGATATTATGGTATAAAATGTTGGTTAGATAGGTTTATACTAAGTTTATGCTTAGTTGCTCTGTGTGTGTATGTGTCTACGTGTGTGTGTGTGTGTGTGTGTGTACGTGTGTGTGTGTATGTGTGTGTATGTGTGTGTACGTGTGTGTGTGTATGTGTGTGTGTGTGTGTGTAAGTGTGTGTGTGTACGTGTACGTGTGTGTGTGTGTATGTGTGCGTGTATGTGTGTGTACGTGTGTGTGTAATGTGTGCGTGTGTACATGTGTGTGTGTATGTGTGCGTGTGTACATGTATGTGTGTGTGTGTGTGTGTGTGTGTGTGTGTGTGTTGTGTGTTTTGTTACACAGATGGCTACACAGATACACATGTCACTACAGTGCAGCCAAAAGTGTTCCAATAACAGATCGATACAAGTATAAGATACAAAACCCATATGCTAGGTAAGACCTAGAACCTTGCCAGCTCACGGAGCTTATGCGCAGGCTTAAGGCTTGTGCCATGATCATTTTGGACCTACTCCATCACATGGCATTTGTGGTGTCAGCGCATATGGAATTCATTCGGAGGGCGGAGACTCATCTTGAGAAACTGAAACTGAACCTGAAATCTGGTCTGATATGAGCAATTTTTTTGTTTGTTTGTTTTTGTTTTAATGAAGATTATGAAGTTCAATCTATCCCGACGGTCTTTTTTTTTTTATATACGAAGTTTTGTTTTTTGTATTTTGCCTGCTGCAAAAAAAGTATATTTTTTTCACATTTATGTGTGCTTTACTTGCTGCGAAAGAGATAATTTTTCACTCTCATTTTTGTTCGTTTGTGTTTTGCCTGCTGCAAAAGAGATGTTTTGAACTTACCGATTTACACTGATACAGTATTGGAATGGTTATACAATTGAAAGACTACTAGTTACGAGTAGAAGGTGAATGATCGCTCGCCAACATTCTTCAAGCACCGCTTGGCCATTTTTATTAACCCTTTGACTCCCGTACCCTATCCAGCACCAGCAAAAATTTTAACCCTTTGACTCCCTCACCCTTAGGCTGAGGGAGTCAAAGGGTTATAATTTTGCTTTTGCTGTCTTGGGTGAGAAAGCAGGATGTTAGCGGATAGGATGAGGGAGTCAAAGGGTGTTGTCTGTCAACACCCTTTCCTTCATAAACAGTTCGGCTTGGCTGCTTCCGTTGAAATAGAGCCGTGAACTCAAGGTCGGATGTCTAGAGTTTAATGTCAGCATACAAACAACAACAGCAACAACAACAACAACAACAACAACAACACCCAACATACAAAAAAAACAAACAAAACAATAAAACAAAACAAAACAAAAAAGGCCTCTTCGCCGCCCCTCTTCACGTTCCGATTATTAAGGAGGCGTCAGTTTACTGTTTCATACATCTCCTTTGCTGTACCTCGTCCCTCCATAATTCAAGCACCTTGCCAGCACAAAGGGTTTTGTGCAGGTTCAAGAACCAGAAAAAAGAAAACACGAAAAAAGAATAAGAACGCGTATTTTATACTACCAGACATGTCAGGCGCAAATTTTCGGCCAACTGGCCTTTGTCAAGCGTATGATCACAAGCAAAGAAACACCAGATACAACAATTAGGAGAAAAAGACTGAAACTTCCCTGCTGCTCCGTCCAGTGTGAGAAAAAGTTCAAGGTTAGCATTTTTTTTTTTTTTTTGTATGGGTGTTTTAGCAGAAGTGGTTACAGGCGACGACACAAACTAACTTTTCAACAGACAGCCAT
>JAPXFY010000014.1:48417167-48437167 GCA_030674185.1 Monoplex corrugatus | reverse complement strand
AAAGAAAGAAAAGAAAGAAAGAGGAGAGAAGAAGAGAAAGAGAGAGAAAGAGAAAGAAAGAGAGAGAGAAGAAAGAAAGAAAAGAAAGAGAAGGAAGAAGAGAAAGAAAGAAAGAAAGAGAGAGAGAAAGAGAGAGAAAGAAAGAAGAGAAAGAAAAGAGAAGAAAGAAAGAGAAGAGAAAGAAAAGAGAGAGAAAGAAGAGAGAAGAAAGAAGAAGAGAAGAAAGAGAAGAAGAAGAAGAGAGAGAGAAGAAAGAAAGAAAGAAAGAAAAGAAAGAAGAGAGAGAGAAAAAGAAGAAGAAAGAGAGAGAAAAGAGAAGAAGAAAAGAAAGAAAGAAAGAAAGAAAGAAAGAAAGAAAGAGAGAAAGAAAGAAAGAAAGAAAGAGAAAGAGAAGAAAGAAAGAAGAAGAAAGAAGAAAAGAGAGAGAAAGAAAGAAAGAAAGAAAGAGAGAAGAGAAAGAAAGAAAGAAAGAAGAGAGAAGAGAAAGAAAGAAAGAAGAAGAGAAGAAAGAAAGAAAGAAAGAAGAGAGAGAGAAAGAAAGAAGAGAAGAAAGAAGAGAGAAAGAAAGAGAGAGAAAGAAGAAAGAGAGAGAGAAAGAAAGAAAGAAAGAAAGAGAGAGAGAAGAGAAAGAAAGAAAGAAAGAAAAGAGAGAGAAGAAAAAGAAAGAAAGAAAGAAAGGAAAGAAAGAAAGAGAAGAAAGAAAGAAAGAAAGAAAGAAAGAAAGAAAGAAGAAGAGAAAGAAAGAAGAAAGAAGAAAGAAAGAAAGAAAGAAAAGAAGAAGAAAGAAAAGAAAAGAGAAGAAAGAGAGAAGAGAGAAAGGGAAGAAGATGAGACAGAAGAGAGAGAGAGAGAGAAATGGTGATGATGCTTGGTCAATGGTCTCACGCCCTGTCCCTTCTGTTCCCTCCGTTTTGGTATGCTTTGTGCATTGGAGTTTGGTCGTTGTTGGCGATTCTTTGCGAATGATGAGAGTGCACATCGTTAGTAAGGAATACTGGAGTGGTACAAACAGAAACTTAAAACAATATAAATCAAAATAAATAAAGGCCAAGAAACCAATCAAAGACAACAAAACAGTAAAAAAACAAAACAAACAAACAAACAAACAAACAAACAAACAAACAAACAAACAGACAAACAAAAAACAACAGACACAGTAAAATAGAATAGCAGAGTTGACAAAAACAACAGAAAAGGCAACTGAAACAGGAATAGTCATCTCACCAGACAGCAGATGCACATTAGAAATAGCCAGCAGAATCGGCCAAGCTGAAACAACATTCAAGAAAATGAATAGCGTTCTTACCGAATCAATGCCTATCGATTAAGATTGGGACGAGAGTTCTTCATTGTTATATAGAATCAATACTGTTGTACGGATGTGAAGCGTGGACAGTCAACACGCAAAACCAGAACAAGATTGAGGCGATTGAAATGTGGTTTGTAAGAAGACTGTTGAGAGTTCCAAGGACAGCAAAGAAAAGAGACTGTCATGAAAGAGGCAAACACAAACAGAACATTAACGAAGAAGATTAGGAAAAGACAAGCAACATTTATCGGACTTGTTATGAGGCAAGAGAAATTAGAGCACCTAGTCGCAACAGGAAAGCCTGAGAGCACCAGGTACACCCATGGAAATAATATTGAATGGACTTGCGGAGTGGATGAAGACAGAGAGGGTGGGAGTTGTACTTGCAGAGACAAAAGATAGATTCGTATGGCGGGCCATGATCGCCAACGCCATGCGACAGGGCACATGATGAAGACGAGTCTGTTTTGCTAATACTATACCACATTACTGGTCGGTTATACGTAATGGGGATATTATGAACATTCAACAATGTGAGGAACAGTACAAATATTTCAAGCCCGCGCTGAGTGCTTGTGTCAAACTACAGCGTGAAAAAACAAACAAAAAACAACAGTTACCATAGTATTGTCTGTTTCGTAACCACAAGCATTGAATAGTCTGACTCTGTACAGGGTTGTAAACTGAGTCTAGTCCACGAATAAGAATAGCATGCAACGTACTGTCTGTCTGTCTGTTTTTCTCTCTCTCTCTCGCACACGCACACACACAGACACAGACACACAGACACACACAGACACACAGACACACAGACACACACACACACACACACACACACACACACACACACACACACACACACACGCATTCTCTCTGTCTTTCTCTCTCTCTCTCTCTCTCTCACACACACACACACACACAATCACACATATACACACATATCCACACGCACAAAGATACCCACACAGACACACACAGAAACACGCACAGACACGCACAGACACACAGACACACGCACACTCATACACACACACACACACACACACACACACACACACACACACACACACACACACACACACACACACAAATCTGTATGTGTTATTACAGATACTGACATTATTGATTACAGTAACGCTATAAACCTTCCCATGTCCACACATCTAGTAAAGAGTCAGTGAAAGAGAACAGTGAGTAAACAGAGAACAGGAGAAAGAGAAGAGAAAAGACAGAATATGTTTGAACTGTGTGTGTGTGGTGTGTGTGTGTGTGTGTGTGTGTGTGTGTGTGTGTGTGTGTGTATGAGTGCGTGTGTCTGTGTGTGTGTATGCATGTGTGTATGAGTATGCGTGTGTCTGTGTCTGTGTCTGTGTCTGTGTGTGTGTGTGCGTGCGTGCGTGTGTCTGTGTCTGTGTGTGCGGGTGTGTGTGCGTGTGTCTGTGTCTGTGTGTGCGTGTGTGCGTGCGTGCGTATGTGTCCTTTGTGTGTGTTTTGTTTGTGATGAGTAGTGTTGTGTTGTGTGTGTGTGAGATATAATATATATATATATATATAGTGTGTGGTGTGTGTGAATGTGAGTGTGTGTGTGTCCTTTGTGTGTGTTTTGTTTGTGATGAGTAGTGTTGTGTTGTGTGTGCGTGAGATAATATATATATATATATATATATATATATATATTAGTGGTGGTGTGTGTGAATGTGTGTGTGTGTGTGTGTGTGTATGTGTGTGTGTGTGTATGTGTGTGTGCGTGTGCGTGCGTGCAAGTGTGTGTGTGTGTGTGTGTGTGTGTGTGTGTGTGTGTGTGTGTGTGTGTGTGTGTGTGTGGAGACAGGTGGGTGATGACGACTTGGGTCAATGGTCACACGCCCTGCTCCCCTCCTGCATCCCTCTCCGGGTTTGTGTGTGCTTTGTGTCCTGAGGGCTTGGTCGTTGTTGGGTGATTGCTTTGGTGAATGATGAGAATGCACGCCTTATTTTGATTCTTGAATCAAGATGTGGTACCTTACAAATGTCATCGTAATTATCATTATTACCAGGGTCATCAGTACACAACGAGGATGTCCTAATAACTCGAAAAAAAAAGTAATTGTCACAGCACTTTGAAACTTTACACATTCCTAGCCTGATTATTCTGTGATTTAATTACGAAATTTCGCGCAATTATTCTAGCATTATTAATTTCGTTATGATGTCACGTTGGGCGTAGTCATTCTAAGCTTCATGGCCATGTTTAGATGTGAAGAACTGCTCGCTTACATTCGAATTGTATTTTGAAAGGACGCCAGACGAAGATAATTTAAAGCAAATACAAAGTGTATGTGAAACACTAGCTCTTTCGCAGGCTGCAGTTCACAGGTGGGTGTCATTTTCAAAGATGATACGAAATGATGATAAAGCAGACATAGTCTAGGGAGGCCAGTTGAAAGCTCATCATCATATCATTATCATCATCGTCGTCGCGTCATCATCATCATCATCATCATCATCATCATCATCATCATCATCATCATCATCATCATCATCATCACAATCATCTCATCATCTGCCTCCGCTTGGCGTTGGCGATCATGGCCCACCATACAAATCTGTCTTGTCGCTGCAAATATATGCTTATCCACTCTGTTTTCATCCATTCTGCAAGGCCGCCCAATATTTTCTCCCTGATTCTACCTGGTGCCATATTTTCCCTCCAGCTTTTCTGTTGTGACCAGATGCTCAAATTTTTCTTGCCTCATAAAATGTCCTAAAAATGTTGCTTGTCTGTTCTTACTCTTCTTCATTAATATTCTTTTCGTGTTTGTCACTTTCAAAATTGTCTCGTTTGTTTTCTTTGCTGTCCATGGAACATTTTTCTTAGAAACCAAATTTCAGCTGCCTCAATCTTGTTGTGATTTTGACTGTTGGCCAGTTGAAGCTATTGACGAGAAAAATGTTTAGAAAGTGAGGTTTTGAATGAAAACAGGTGAAGAAATCGTGTGAAGAGGTCGTCCATAACACTAGGATTGGTAATGGATCGGTTCATTCAATTTTAACAAGTACATTTGGTATGAGCAGTGTTGTACTATAGTGGATCCCGCTATGCCTCACTGTACAACAAAAATGGGCATACGTCAAAATTATAAAGATTTCGGGTTCAGCAGATACAAAATGAGGGTGATGGCTTTTTATATTGGATAGATGCCATCGGAGAAACGTAGCTAGAAAGTATGAGCCAGTATGGAAAAGGAATTGTCAGAGAAGCACACTCCCATTTTCCAAAGCCCGTCAAGTTAAAAAAAAAAGCAAAGAAGTTTTAGAGGACGATGAAAATATGCTCCTTTGATATCAAAAATACGTGTGTACGGCACATCACGTTGCAACGAACTGTAAAAACTACTACATTTTGTATCTGATGAAAATGCTATGAACTACAGGCAGAAAGAAACGTGAAACACTGTTAAATATGTTGCCGTTGATACTACAAGTCAACGCATTTTGCCACCAAGCAAGACATGGTAACCTCACTTACGACATTAACCCTTTGACTCCCGCACCCTCTCCATCAGCATCCTGCATTGTCAACCGTGTTAGCAAAGCCAATTAACACTTTGATTTCTTCACTCTATCCACCAACTTCCTGCAGGAAGCTGGTGGCTATGGCAAGGGAATCAAAGGGTTAAGTTTTTGCAGTTGGTGGATAGGATGCGGCAGTTAAAGGGTTAATGGGTCGCTCTGCCGCACACAGTCGATAACTTGTAAGTTGAGGTGGCAAAGCAGGTACAGTGTTCTCTACTGTGGTTGCCTATCGACGGGCATTTAAGACCTTTGTACTCTTAACAGAGAAATGGCTGAATAGCAGACATGCCTTTGTAATGTGCTAAGTATTTCATGTTTTTTCTAAATGCTTTTCATGCTCTCCTCTTTCTCTCTCTCTCTCTCTCTCTCTCTCTCTCTCTCTCTCTCTCTCTCTCTCCTCTCTCTCTGTCCTTCTCTTTCTCTGTCTGTGTCTGTGTCTGTCTGTTTGTCTGTCTGTCTGTCTGTCTGCCATAGACACACACATACACACACACAACACACACACACACACACACACACACACACACACACACACACACACACACACACACACACACACACACAACACACATACACACGCGCGCGCGTGCGCAAATTGAAGTATATGTGTACATGTATTCTCGATCAAATGTCTTGTTTATTTTCCATTTCATTTAAATTGTTTTGCAGTATCCTATTTTCTGTTGCTTTCTTGAAAAATAGATTAGCAACAGCAGATACGCAGGCTGGACTCTGTGCTTATATCTATGATGTTGGAAAGGAAAGCTTCATTTCATATTTTATTCTTTTCTCATTTCATTTCATGTCCTCTCTCTCTCTCTCTCTGCCTCTCTCTCTCTGTTTCGCTGTCTCTGTTTGTCTCTGTCTGTCTCTCTGTGTCTGTATGCGTCTGCCTGTCTGCCTGTCTGTATGTGTCTCTCTCTCTTTCTCTTGCTCTCTCTCTCTCTTTCTCTCTCTGTCTCTGTCTGTCTGTCTGTCTGTTTGTCTGTCTCAATAAATATTGCTCACAGCCACAAGGTGAGAAGCACACTCCAACTGAAGACAGCAAAAATATCATAAAGTGGTATTGTCAAAAACAAAAACAGTAGAATATGAAAAAACAATTGATTCTTCGGAGTCCAAAACTAAATTTGAAGAGGCCTCGGAAACCTCTCAGACTCTGATGTGGAATCAGCACTCTCGGTTTTCAACAACATCCTGATGAACGCAGGTGCATGTATGAGACGAAAAACATCAGGCTGAAAAATGGTCAAGAAAGAAAGAAAAAACCAACAACAATAAATGGTATGACAGGGAATGCGCTGAAAACCAGTGTGTGGCACGCCGTGTCTTGACTCCGTTTCACAGCATCAACAAACAAGAAGATGAATTGACATTTAGACAAAAGAAAGAACATGATAAAATTACAGATATGCCAAACAAGACACGCATACAGAGAACTGCGGTGCATCAAACACTTGTAATTAACAAAAGAAACGGTAAAGGGACACGGTACGCCGTGCTAAAAAAAAAAAGAACAAAAACAAACAAAAACACAACACACACACACACACGCACACACACACACACACACACACACACACACACACACACACACACACACACACACACACACACACACACACACACAAAATCACAAAATACAACAACAAACAAACAAACAAACGAACAAGCACACAAACAAACAAACAAACAAACAACAAAAAACTAACCAACCCAACCAAACCAAACAAAACAAACAAAAACGAAAGACAGCCAGAAACAGATATATCCATCTGACAAAATCATTTTTAAGTATTCTTTGAAATAAAAGTCACGATAGCGTTATTGACGAACACATCACAGACGCTATGCACACACATTGTTACATACTGACGTAGGAAATGTATATCGCTGAGTTATATGACCCAATCACCAAACAAGAGGTCAAATTTCCGTCAGAAATATTGTTTGGTAAACCTCCCAGGTTTTATGAATTTTGTGGATAACTTGTTTTTAATTTGCTCAATATCTTGTTGTAGGTCTACCCTTCATGACAAAGCTTTTCATGTTTTATATTTCTTGTCAAAAACAATTTGTTTTCTTTCCTTTTCAACTTTTTTTGTTCGTTTTTGTTATGCTTCTGTGTGTGTGTGTGTTGTGTGTGTGTGTGTGTGTGTTGTGTGTGTGTGTGTGTGTGTGTGTGTGTGTGTGTGTGTGTGTGTGTGTGTGTGATGTGTGTGTTGTGTGTGTGTGTGTGTGTGTGTGTTCTTCCATGATTTCCTTTGTCTTGTTTGGTAATGCATTGCATTTTATTTCAACCACAGACAAGTTTTCTACTTGAAATACCCAAATCCAGTCTCTCAAAATTGTCAGTAATGTTTGCCTTTTTTTCTCCTAATCCGTTAATCCCCTAGTCATTCATTATTTCACTTCGCCTGTTGACTCTGTTTAGTTTCCACATTTTTCATACTTATTCTGCTTACTAGTGCTTCAAATCGTCCTTCACACACACATCGCTATTTGGATGAAACTGTCAAGCAGTGGTCTGTGTGCGAATGCATTGCTATTTGTGCTTAACGGTGAGCATGCACAGGCGTAACTGTCAGATTAGCACTTTTTTAGTGATATTATGTATGTGTGTGTCTCTTTTTTTAATTCCATGTTTAAATTTATAATGCAGGCTGTTACATTCATTTTACTCAGAATTTTAGTTGACTTTACTGTAAATATTGATCATCAGTTTTGCGGACGTTCATTGTAACAAGATTTTTAGTCTACATGTATTGCATTGTATATATGAATATGAATTCGAACATAAATAAAACTGCTGTTCTGGTAAAAGAAAAGTTTGCCTTCTTGTATGTGTGTTTCTGAAAATTGTATTTACCAGGCTGTTTTCTTAATGTTTTCAATCATTGCTCTTCCCTTTAATAGGCTATGTTTATGCTGATTTGATAAAGTGGTGTGTGTTTATCCGTCCTTGTTTATACTGTAATAATGTACTGAAATGGCAAAACCTTTCCCTCCAAAGTTTTTGTATGTGGAACGACAGACATGTTTGCACTTTACAAATGGAATCAGTATTATTAGCAGTGTAATGAATGTGGTTCTCCAGTGTGACAGTATGTCGTCATAGTACGGTTCACATGTGTACTTAGCTGACACAGTTCAGTGGGTAATAAAGATAAAACACAATTTTTGCATGGAAACCTTTCTGCTCCAATGTGTATATACCCATTTACACTTATCCTTTGATATGCCTTGATTAAGGATAAAAAAAAAAGAAAGTTGCCTAAAAGAAGAGCAGAAAATCGTCGCGCACACAGTGACATTTTTTTCTAGACAGAAATTCCAACGCACTTGTCACAAAGTGACTCTATTCCTTTTAACTCTTTGATTCCAGCACCCTATTTACCAACTGCAAAAAAAATTAACCCTTTGATTCCCAGGGTTAAGTTTTTGTTTTGGCAATGCAGGATGCTGGTGGGTAGGGTGCGGGAGTCAAAGGGTTAAACAACGGAAAATAAATAAGCTACAAAGCGTGCAAGCACACAAGTGAGAGAAACAAACGAGCAACCGAAACAACATTCGTACCCGTGTTACAAGCACGTCATCGATTTGACTCACTAAATAGACCATGTCCATCAGACCATCAGTCCATCAAAGCATTCCAAGCACCATCCATTCGACCAGCCAGCCAGCCACCAAGACAGACAGCTAATAGTTATACCACAAACCCTATTTGGATACCAATAAGCGAACAAATGGAACGCATTGTTCGAACCTGGCAAACAAATCGATGATCCGTTATGTGTTAGTGATGATCGGAATGAAAAAGTCTGCTGACTGTTACACCGAACCAGTGGGGGTGCGACCACAAGTGGTATTTACCTGCGCCACACGTTTTTGCTCAGGGTTTAAACAAGCCATTCTTGGTCTGAAAACTCTGTTAGTTCAGGTCTAGCACGCCTAGATTATTACAAATTCAACCGCTCAGTGTGATACCTTCTTTTATAAGTGCATGGAAATTGACATCTACGGGTGATGGACTCCGACGTATAGTTCGATAAGTAGGAATTCCGGTCTTCTATGGTCTGGTATGGGCTGTCTGTGGGATACAAGATCGAAACTGGAGGTACATGTTCTTCTGCAGCTGTGTCATAGGAAGTAGTCCTGTGATCTGTACACCTGACAACAGAGTTTTTTAATGTGTGGAGAGGACGTGCAGTCCTATGCCCACCCTCTAACCTGCTGACGCTCTGATGCTTGTAGTTTCACATATGTAGTGCGCCGACAAACTATGAAGATGTAAAGATGGACACCTGTTTTCAAATATAAATTGTTTTCCCAGCTTACACACCCACAGTTCAGCACCAAGTGACGTGCGTTAACGGTACAATTCAACCATGATTTTGACTAAGACTTCAATGCATAAACAGAAAGTCATCATGAAAAGCAAACTAGAGACAAGATTTTCTTCAATCAAATAAATGACCTCCATTTTTGAGGGGGAAAGTGAAACGGAATTATTGACAATGGCTAGAGCGTCTTTTGTTTTTTTACACGTGATGGCGACATATTTATGTCCTGTGTGTCCGTAAACGGAACATCAGTAACTTCCGGTATAGAAGAAAGAGGAGGTACGGGAAACGGAAATAGTTCAGCAGACTTTGTGAGCCCTCTACACAGTTACTGGAATCTCCGAGACAGTCTGACGTCCAAACCTCATAGGGCGCCTCTGGTTATGGACAACACGGGCAGAATCAAGGTTAGTAAAATGGTCATTGGTGTTTTATGTCATCCACTTTGTATACGAGAAATATCGAGCTGGTTGAGTTCCATTTTCAATCCTTTCACACAATATGTGAATCTCATTACAGGTCCATGTGTCAGACATTGAGAACCTGATACAAACAAATATCGTCAGAACCGAGACTTTGTCTCTTCTCGGCTGTGCTGGACAGGCCATGTTCTGAGGACGTCCATCTCTTCCAAGCAAATCCTCTCTGAGCTAATGAGTGGATCAACGCACAGGTCCTGGGAGACATCTGAAACACTTCAAAGACTCTATGAATACATCCCTTCAGGCTACAGTATCCAGATTGCTGGCTGGGGAACTTAGTAAGCGACCATGTGGCGTGGAGGGCAACAGCCGAGACTGAGATGTAGAGCGAAGTGACTGCAGGGCCTACACTTTAATCACTATGACTTTAATGCAGAGAGGGGACTGTAAATTCAAACAACGCTGTAGCCTTTGTTGTGGACGACGGCGTGCATCTAAGTTTGGATTACGTTTACATTTTCGACGCCATCGAGGGCATTGTCTGATTTAATGGATGCCCAAACTGATGATGATGATGATGGTGATGTGTTATGCTATGCTTATCAAACAATTGACTGGAAATACAATGACTACAAAAAGATATACAGACGTAATAATGACAGATTTCTGATGATCCAAGTTAAAACATTTTCTTTTCTGCTGACTGCTTTGTAAATACACGCAATGAAAAATGTATTCTAAAAACATTATATTAAATTCTAGTTTTGTTGTAATGCTTCGTCTAGATTCATTTACGTCTCAAACCACCAACAGCTGAACAGTATACAATGTAGAATAAAATAATGCACTGCCAGTAGATTTGCAGAGAAGGTACAGTCAAATGTTGTTCTTTCTTACCACTGAGTCTACAGGTAAAAGTGGAGGTCAGTCTGGGCATTGCCAACGTGTTGAAGATCAACGACTTTCTGCGTTCTGTGACGTCTACAGTGTATATTCGGTTGTGGTGGCATGACCCATCACTGACTTGGAACACCTCACTCTATGACGGTGTGGACATGCTGGAACTGACCGCTGGGGAACTGTGGACACCCAGAGTACGTATGCTCAACTCAATGGAAGGTACTGTGTGTTTTCTCTTTGTTAAACTAAAACATGAAAGATACAACGTTCGGTTTATTTGCTGTGTTCATATTCATATGCATAGAAAGTGCTAATTTATTGTTGTCTTGTGTGTGTGTGTGTGTGTGTGTGTGTGTGTGTGTGTGTGTGTGTGTGTGTGTGTGTGTGTGTGTTGTGTGTGTGTGTGTGTGTGTGTGTGTGCAATTGTATTTAGCTCACTGATGGTAATGTGCGCTTATCTGTCTGCATATATCTCGTAAGATGTTGAGAGAAGCAAAGAATTGAACTAGGAGAGTTCTAGTTGACAAACAAGTTTTGTGACCATATATAGGTAAAAGCAAACACATTTTACAAAACAAAATATACATATATGTATATGCACACTATTGACGGATTAAGAGACTATACTGTTTGTCTTTAATGCTACCTGCTATCATTACATTTGACTGTCTTGCTTTAAAAGAAATATAGGCAGTGACGCTAGCTCTCCTTTCTTTTATTACTGTGTCATTGTCACCCGTCACCTGTCAGCATCATCGAGTTTGATGGTAGCCGCAGCGGCAGGCGTCACAGTTTTTGTCGTCCATGAACTCCGGTCTTGGCTTTTTTGTGCTACTTCATAGATCTTCAAACCGCAAATGTTAGTGATGTTATTCATAAAGGATGCAGGTAGTGTTCCTGGATTTCTTTTGGCCTTGGCTTTTCTTTGTAAAACTGTTATCATTAGGTTGGTGTTGCTGGCTGCTAGGCTGATCCAACAGTTGACGCTGGCCTCTGAGTTCGTTCAAAATACTTTGATTTGTTCTCTTATCGGTCCATTTGACTATAAGAAGCCGCATGTAGAACCACAGCTCTGTTGCTTTTTCTTTCCATATGTTTTTCTACATCTGTAGACTTCACAGTCATTCACAGCCAGATCAGACATTTTATAATTTTGATTTTAAGAGTTGTCTGTGTGGTTCTGTCTTTCCGGATATTGTTGAGTTGGATCGTTTCGTTTTGCCATACATGTTCTTGTTTTGATCTCTTCAGTGCAGGTGCCATCATGACCTTTACCTGAGCCTGAATATTTAAAATCATTTGCATTTTTATTGCAGTCTTGTTAGATGGATACCTGGTTATGCTTGACTTTCTTCTCTTTCTAGGTACATCACTTTTGTCTTCTAATCATTTAGATTAAGACCCGTTTTCTTGTTTATTACATCTACTACGGACGGAATGCTTTTCGTGCTTGTGATATTGTTCAACATGTGACGTATTATCAGCATATCGTAGATCTGTGATGTTTCAAGCCCCAAATGTTATTCCTAATGTCTTCAATATCTGCTTCTCTCACAATCTGCTCAGTGTATATGTTGAAGAGATGAGGTGGGAGGACGCATCACTGACGAACTCCTTTCATGATGCTAAAACATTCGCAGTTATAGTTGTTCCGCCAACTGTTCCTTTTTGGTCGTTTTACAGGGCTGCAAATAAACAAATTAGATGTTCGGGAAAGCCTATCTTCTTCATGGTATAAAAGAATGATGATGTATGACACTGTCAAACACTTTGTTGTAGTTGATGAAGAGTAATGAAGGCATCTTACTGGTTGTTTCTGATTCTCTCGATCATGGTTTGTAAAACGAATAACATGTCAGTAGTTCCTCAGTGGGCCCTGTGATATGCTTGACAGCCTGGCAGCTGCTCTTCCATTTTTCATCTCATTTTGTTCAGTATTATGATGAGCAGGATTTTGGTGGCGTGACTGGTGACGGTCAATGGTTCTTTTGTTTTTTCTGTTTTTAATGTTTCGGCTCCTTTGCAACATAACAAACTCTTGTAGAACGCATATTTAATACAACAAGACAAGACATACGCAAAGGTTCTGCCAATTGGCCTTTGCCAAGCGTAAAATCACAAACAAACAAACATCAGATACAAAATTAGGAGAAAAAGACTGAAACTTCCCTGAATTAGTGTACTTAATTTCGTCGACGTCAAATAATACTGGTATGGTATTTGTACAGGCAGTACATTTTCTTTTGCATCAATACTTCGACTATTTATTAAAACTGTTGGCATGCAAAATAATTATATTATCGATATTGTCCATTCTTTCGAAGCAAAACTTTCTCATACTGGACGGAGCAGCAGGGAAGTTTAAGTCTTTTTCTCCTAATGTTTTTGTATGTGGTGTTTGTTTGTGATCTTACGCTTGACAAAGGCCAGTTGGCCGAAAATTTGCGCCTGTCTTGTCTGGTTGTATTAAACACGCGTTCTGACTCTTTTTTTCGTGTTTTTTGTTCTGGAAACTGTCTTCAAGCTCTCACGGTGTCTGAGTTGATGGACACGTTTCAAGTGACCCACCAGGGTAACATCTACGCCAGAGCCCTTTTGAACATCGAGACTTTGTGCATGTTGGACCTCAACCACTTTCCTTACGATGTTCAGAAGTGCCGCGTGGCCTTCGGCGGCTACTCTAAACTGATCGACTGGACGCTTATCCCAGATGATACACACGAGAATCAGGCTGTGGCCAGTATGTTCAATAGTGCCTGGACTCTGGAAAATGTCACTGGTGGCATCGTGAACGTGTTTGACTATAATAAGCAGAGTCCAATGGTTACAATGACCTTGAGACGGAAAACGTTGTTCTACACTGTTTGCCTGGTGCTGCCCATGGTCCTGACCTCCTACATGAACACCTTGGTCTTCCTCCTGCCTCCACAGTCTGGGGAGAAGATCTCCTTCCTTGTCTCCCTCTTTGTCTCCACCTCCATCTTCATCAGGTGAGTTCAATGAGAGCAAGGTACAACTGTACTCTTTCGAGTCTGTGTGATGTCCTTTGCGGTACATCCAGTAGACATATTGAACATGATAATACATGCCCTGACCCAAAGTTCCCAAACTAACTTGAAATATTAGTTTTCAAGCCAAGCAGTTAACAAAACCGCTGCAACGTTTTGTAATACATTTCATGGAAGTCCTCCTCCCCCTCCTCCTCCTCCTCATCATCATCATCATGTGCCTTGCCTCACGGCGTTGGTGATGTTGGCCTTCCGTCGAATCTATCTTTTGTTACTGCAAGTGTATCTTCTACCATTTTTGTCCTCATCCACTCTGCAAATTTGTCAGTTATTTTCTCCCTGGATCTACCTGGTGCTCTTTTCCCCTCTAGCTTTCCTGTTGTGACTAGGTGCTTACATTTCTCTTGCCTCATAAAATGCTGTATAAATGTTGAATGTCTTTTCCTTATTTCTTCATGAATATTATTTTAGTGTTTGCTTCTTACAAGACTTTTGCTGTTCATGGAACTCTTGCCATTCATTCTTCTTAGAAACTACATTTCAGCTGACTCAGGCTTGTTCTGACTTTGCGTGCTAATTGTCCAGGCTTCGCATCCGTACAGCAGTATTGGTTTTATGTATCACTGAAGACCTCCGATGTTAATTGATAGACATTTTTTGGTAAGAATACTTTTCATTCGCTTGAGTACTGTTTAGCTTGGCCAGTTCTGCTGGATATATCTAATGTGCATCTGCAGTCTGGTGTGATGACTGTTCCCAGATATTTAAACTTTAAAAGTTATCTCAATCTTCTGCCATTTGTTGTTGATTTCTTTTTCTTTTCTTTTCTTTTTACTGATTACCACTGGTTACCATGATTCAAGTCTTCTTGCTATTTAGCTCAAGCCATTTACTTTTTCTTTCTATTTCTGCTATATTTACAAAAAGTCCCTGTGGACATTAATGTGGCGTAAAAATGGAACAAAAAACAACAAACATACAAACAAACAACAAACAAACAAACAAACAACAAACAACAACAAACAAAACAACAAACAAACAAACAAACAACAAACAACAAACAAAAACAAACAACAAACAAACAAACAAACAAAAAACAAACAAACAAACAAAAGGTGATCACAAAGGAACTATCTTTTAGTGCGATGTTACTTAGAAAACAACCAAAGGAAAATAAGAGGGAAGCAGGGAGAATTTTAAATATCAACTAAGTAATATAACTCTTGAGAGTCACGGAGTTATCTCCCATGTAGAATTTCTCAAACCCAACACAGTTTGCGCTACTCATTCACCTAGCATAGACGCAGCCACAAAGCATGAAGTGGTAAGCTCAGAACATTCAGAGTTCACCACTTTATGCTTTGTGACTGCGTCTATGCTAGCTGAATGGGTAGCGCAAACTGTGTTGGGTTTGAGAAATTCTACATGGGAGATAACTCCGTGACTCTCAAGAGTTATGTTACTTAGTTGATATTAGAAAACAACATAAGACAAAACAAACAAACAAACAAAAAAGCCCCGGCTTTTTCAGACACAACTGATCATTGTTTCACATCCAACAGAGTCCTCAGCCAGGTGCATCCATTGTCCAGTCAGACAGACGGAGCCATCATCATCATCATCATCATCATCATCATCATCATCATCATCATCATCATCATCATCATCATCATCATCATCATCATTCTTTTTCTTCTTCTTCTTCTTCTTGTTGTTCTTCTTCTTCTCCTCATCATTATCACTATAATAATAATAATAATAATAATAATAATAATAATAATAATAATAATAACAATAATAATTAGTAATAGTAGTAGTAGTAGTGCCTCCCAAAGCCCAACCACTCGTCTTCGTCGTGGGAGGTGGAAACAGGTAATGCTGGCCAACGGGGCACTGGTGAAGCTGTGACTGGCTTAGCAGGCTGGCAGTGGATAAACAAATTGCTCAAGACAATATAAGGAGATACAAATGGACTGATTATAACGGAACACGACGCGGCGAGGAAAACGGACAACGATTAAAGAAAAACGAAATGGTTGGGACCTGGAACATTTGCGGTTTGACGAACAAAGAACCAGAGATAGTAGAGTTCATGACCCAGCGCAAGATCTCCATACTGGGCATTGCAGACACCAGAAAGAAAGGAACAGGAACAAAGGAAATAGACGCCAACTATGTTCTCATTTGGAGCGGAGTAAGCAAGGAACAGAGAGCAGCACATGGCGTGGGTTTCATCCTACACCATGACAAGGCAAAAGATCTAGTGAGTACGGAGTTCATTTCAGAAAGACTCTTGAAGATTGGCATTATGGAGGACAACAAGATCAACAACTACATTCAAGTGTATGCACCATGTAATGACTCCTACTCAGATGAGGATAAGGACTCCTTCTTCGAAAAACTCTCGGACACCATCAACAGCATCCCGGATCAAGAAGACCTGTACGTCATGGGAGATTTCAATGGCAGAGTCGGAGAGAGAAGAACACCATGGACAAAACACCTTGGCCCACACAGTGACCACAGAACACCATGCAACTACAACGGCAACCATGTATTGGAACTGTGTGCAGAGCATGATCTTATTGTCACCAACACCTTCTTCCAGCACAGAGCCACTCAGATCTACACCTGGTACAAATGGAGCGACATCGACGTCTCATCTCAAATCGACTTCACACTAGCAAGATCTCGAATGCGGAGCAACATCAGAGACTCAAGAGCCATCCCCAACGCAGGCCTCGACACAGACCACAGGCCAATCATCACGACGTTGGTCACTCAGAAGAAGAGGAGGTTCACCAAAAAGAAGAAACAGCCGGAAATACTCAACATACACAAACTTCAAGACGAAGAGGTGCAGAATCAGATCAGATACACCATCAGTGAAAAATTGGACTGTAGTGACCCTACATTACTAAACGTAGAGGAAGCTTGGGGCATCTTCAAGACAGTCCTCCTGGACACTATAAAAGAAGCCTGTGGCACCAAGAAGACAGGAGGAAGAAATAGAAAGGCAACAGCTTGGTGGAACAAAGAAGTGAAGGATGCTATCAAGGAAAAGAAGAAACTATACAAGATCTGGGTCAAGTCAAATGATGAAGAGGACTACATCAAGTACAGACTTGCAAGAAGACACAGCAAGAAAGTTGTGAGAACAGCAAAGGAAAAGTCATGGACCCAGCATGGTGAAAAACTCAGTGAAACATGCAAAGCTTCCCCAAGAGAGTTTTACAAGAGTGTGAAAGCGATGAGATTGCGAGATGAACCTTTCGATCCAACCACTATCATCAACGATGCAAACGGGGAAGCATTGCATGAAGAGGAGAAAATAGTGAAGAGATGGGAAAACTATTTCAAAGACTACTCAACCCATCAGGAGTACGGGCACAAGACACACAGTCCCGGTTCACCCCCAGCCACCCAGACCACTCAGAACCTACCATCCTAGAAAGTGAAGTAAGAAAAGCAGTGAAGACCAGTCCTAAAGGAAAGGCAGCTGGAGACGACGGCATAACAACTGAAGCCATCCATGTGTGCGGTGAAACCGGAATTCAGTGGCTCACCACCATCTTTCAGAAAGCTTGGGAGGAGAGAAAAGTACCAGAAGACTGGCAAAATGCAATAGTGGTGCCAATATAGAAGAAGAAGGGCAGCAAGAAAGACTGCAGTACCTACAGAGGCATATCACTACTCAGCCATGTAGGGAAAATGTACGCAAAGATCCTGGAGCAGCGCACTCGAGCGAAAACAGAACATCTCCTCAGTGACGCCCAATTTGGCTTCAGAAAAGGAAGAGGGTGCACCGATGCAATCTTTGCACTCCGACAACTGTGCGAGAGGGCAATCGAATACGACCGAGATCTCCTCTTGTATTCGTTGATCAAGAAAAGGCCTTTGATCGAGTCAACAGAGATAAGCTATGGAAGGTCCTCGACGAGCAGTACGACGTCAAGGGCCAGCTGCTAGACAACATTCGGGCCATCTACGCCAACAGCAGGAGTGCAGTCCGCACCGCCAGTGGAACATCTGACTGGTTCCCAGTGACATCGGGAGTAAGGCAGGGTTGTAATCTCTCCCCTCTTCTCTTCGTGATCTATATGGATCAGATTACGAAGGAGGCAAACCCAGACCCTGAGGCACTCAATGAACTCATGTTTGCGGACGACCAGGCAATGGTGAACAATAACAAGATACAGCTACAGGAGCACACAGACCAGCTCAATGAAAGCTGCGAGACATACGGCATGAAGATCAGCGTCAGCAAGACCGAGGTCATGACTGTCAGTAAGAGACCAAACAAACTGGATATCAACATCAACGGAACTCAGTTGAAGCAAGCCAGTGAATTTAAATACCTGGGCAGCATCTTCACTGAAAATGGCAAACTAGACAGAGAAATCGAGACCAGATGCCAGAAAGCCAACGCAGTCAGCTACCAACTTGCCCCTCTCCTGAAACACTCCAGCATTCCCACCAGCACTAAGGCGAAACTCATCAACGCCATTTTTCTACCAACGCTGACATACCAGTGCCAGACATGGTCCCTAACTAAAGTCCTCGAGAGAAAACTGGTCACCTGTGAAATGAAATGCCTGAGGAAAGCAGTAAACAAGACAAGGCGGGACAAAATCAGAAATGAGGTGATACGAGACATGGTAGGAGCAACACCAATCCTACAACACATCGAACATATGAGGATCAGGTGGTTCGGACACCTCACACGTATGCCCCTAAACCATCCAGCTCTTCGGGCATACAACACCAGATACTCTGGCTGGAGAGCCAGAGGAAGACCAAGACGACGATGGAGCGACTCCGTGGCAGACACCCTCAGAGCTCACGAGATGCCAGGCCACCCGCCTTGTTGCTGACAGACGACTGTATCTCCCCGCGACGCCCACCGGTACAAGCGGAAGGAAAAAGTAAAAGTAAATAAGTAGTAGTAGTAATAATAATAATAATAGTGACATCATCATCATCATCATCATCATCATCATCATCATCATCATCATCATCATCATCATCATCATCATCATCATCATCATCATCATCATCACTTTCTTCTTCTTCTTCTTCTCATCACTATTATTGTTTACTTTAAGAAGAGAAGACTAAAATACATGTACACTGGCCATGTGTCACGCAACAAGAACACGGACTTCATTGCAACCATCTTTGAAGGAAAAACGATGGTAGAAAGGAAGAAAGGCAGACCCCCCAATCTTATACATCAAAACATAACCAACATCAGTGGCGTCAATATTCAAGAAATTGTCCACAAAAGTCAAGACAGGATGGCCTAGATGGAGATGGTTTTGTCCAAGAGTGCAACGTCCAACACCGAACCTGGTGACGCCAACAGGAGAGACAGGTGATTACGATTACTACTACTACTACTATTACTGCTACTACTACTACCTCTATTACTACTACTTTTATTGCTGCTGCTGTTGCTACTGCTGTCACTGCTGCAGCTGCAACTACTACAATTACTGCTACTGCTACTACTATCATTATCATTGCTATTGTTATATTTTCAGTTTCTTTGTCGGAGAGATGCCCCGTGGGATGAACGTTCTACCCAGTATCATGATTCTGCTGGTGGTGGTTCTGGCAGAAAGCCTGCTGTTCCTTATCGCCACTATCTTCGTCCTTCGGCGGCACCATCAGGAAGAAGGCAGCCCAGGAAATCCCTCCTTGCAGGTCATCAAGGTCCAGTCTCAGAGCCATGGTGAGAACCCATCCCCTTTGAATCAGGGTGTTAACATCGGAGTGTCCGATAGGCCGGAGCCAAACGGACATGAGGGTAATGCTTTGGCTGTCCTGTCTACCAACACACCACAAGGGAAACAGCAAAATCGGTTTGTCAGGATCTCTGCTTGTCAGCTGGATTTTATTTTCTTTGTTGTTGCTTTCGTATCTAACACAATCGTTCTAGTCGTTCTTGCGTTTTCGGCATTGTAGTGTTTTCCTCATCAGTTTGTGCACTTTCTTTTTTTTTTTTCACTTGCCTGTCCGCTTAAACAGTCATGGGTGTCGTGAGGAGAGAGTTGACGGTCAGCAGTGAGATAGAAAGCCTGAGGATCAACCCTAGGAACCAACTATCGCCTCTGAAAATTTTCAAAAACTCTGCTATGATATGACACGTTCTTATGTTGTATCCCCTCCTTCCCTCTGTAAGGGGTTGAGTTGCAGCGGCAGAATGAAATTGCATAATTAGGGTAATTTTTTTTAGCAAAGTATTGTCAAAGTGTATCACCATAATCAGTTCGTTTTTATGCTCCCTTTGGGTGAATTTCACTGTGTAACTTATCGTACGCTTAACGAAAAGCCCAGAGAAAGTAGCATCTGAAATGTCTATTTCACGATGTCTGACCTTACCAACATTCTGAGGATGTATCTCTGTTCACCCACATGTGATTTATGTCCAGGTTTTTTTTTCCACATGTATGCTACCAAG
>JAPXFY010000014.1:48409667-48412167 GCA_030674185.1 Monoplex corrugatus | reverse complement strand
CGGACCATGATTGATGACAAATTGGAATTTCCGTGTGCGTGTGGAAGGAGATTCACCACCAAACGCGGCATGAAGATCCACAGGACAAAAATGGGCTGTTTGAAGACACATACGAACCAGCAGCAGCGCACTGCGATAGCAGGTGAGACGTTGGATGACCAAGGCCAGGAATTAAACCATAGTGCCAAGGACATCCACGCTGACGGTTCTGATGCGGATTTTGCACAAGCTCTTAACGCCAAACGTGGAAAACTCAATTTGCCGCCTGCCGGTGCAAAAGAACAATGGAAGAAATTAGATGAGGAACTTGTCCTTAAGCTGAATGCGCTAATAGGGAACAATACGCTGGAACACAAACTTGACACATACGGAGACATCATATACTCTATCTGCAGGGACACTTATGGAGTGAAGCAGCCAAAGACAAAAACGCCTCCCCAGAAATCCAGAAGACAGCAACAGATGGAGAGCATCCGGAGGGAGAAAAGGAAGTTTAAAAAGCGAATGAAAACTGCCTCAGAATTCGAGAAGCAAGGGCTCCTGGAACTCTGGAAAGATCTGAAGGCCAAACACAATGCTCTCAGCAAAGTGGAATCAGCAAGGCGAAGAAAGAGCAAAAAGAAGAAGACTCAAGATCGTTTCTTCAAAGATCCCTTTGACTTTGCAAGAAAGCTGTTTGAACAACCCAAATCAGGGACTCTCACAGTGGGCAAGGAAACCCTAGAGCAGCATCTCAGGGAAACATATTCCGATTCTCAGCGCGAGGCACCACTTGAAATCCAAAATCTGGTTTGGCCTGCAGCGCCAGAAGGAAAATTCAATAACAAACCACCAACACTGGATGAAGTGACGAACGAAGTAAAGAAAGCCAGAGCCAAGTCAGCACCTGGACCAAACGGAATACCATACCTGCTCTACAAGAAATGCCCAAAAGTGCTCGAGTGGCTCCACAAGATGATTCGATCAGCATGGAGGAACCAGAAGATCAGCGACCAATGGATGAGAGCTGAAGGAGTGTACATTCCGAAGGAGCAGAACTCCAGCAGCATCAATCAGTTCAGGCCAATATCACTTCTGAACGTCGAGGGGAAAATCTTCTTCTCTGTTATGGCAGCAAGATTGACAAAATACCTGACTGAAAACAAGTATCTGGATATGTCAGTCCAAAAGGGAGGCATACCAGGAATGCCTGGATGCTTGGAACATGCCACGTTGATTTGGGATGCCATCCAAAAAGCAAGAACAGAGAAGAGAGACATTGACGTAGTTTGGCTTGATCTGGCGAATGCATATGGATCAGTTCCACACGATATGATCCAGCTGGCTCTTGAAATGTATCACATCCCAGAAAACATCCGAACTATGCTGAGGAAGTATTTCCAAGGGTTCTCAATGCGGTTCTCTACCAAAGAATACACCACGGACTGGATAGACCTAGAGGTGGGCATTGCAATGGGCTGTGCAATCTCTCCCATACTGTTCGTGTTGGCAATGGAAGTCATCTTGAAAGCTGCAATGAAGAGTTCAGGTCCAGTGAATCTGGGAGATGGATACCAGATGCCTCCTCTGAAAGCTTTCATGGATGACACAACAGTCTTGTCCACGGATGAGGAAGAGACACACCAAATCTTAAAGCAGCTGGATGAGCTGGTGGCCTCTTCAAGAATGAGGTTCAAACCTAAGAAATCCCGAAGTCTCTCACTGCGAAAAGGAAAAGTGGCAGATTCAGTCAAATTCATGGTAGCCAACCAAGCCATCCCCACTGTCACAGAAGAGCCAGTAAAAAGTCTCGGAAGATGGTATGATGACTCCCTGAAAGACACACAAAGGGGATGTGAAACCAAGCAAACAGCAGAAGAAGGCCTGAAGAAAATAGATAACTGCGGACTGCCAGGCAAATACAAAGTCTGGTGTCTACAGTTCATGCTGATACCAAAGCTGCTGTGGCCACTGCTAATCTATGACATTTGCACCAGCACAGTGGAAGCAATGGAAGCCAAAATCAACAAATACACAAGAAAATGGCTCGGTGTCCCACCTGGTCTCACTGATGTTGCATTCTACTGTCGTCAAGCAATGCTGAAGCTACCTCTGAAATCCATAGTGGAGGAATACAAAGTTGGAAAAGCAAGACTGTTGAGCATGCTGGAGGAATCGGAGGACAATATCGTGAGAGCAGTTCATCCAAAGCTGAGAACTGGCAGAAAGTGGAAAGTCCAAGAGGCTGTAAACAATGCCAAGAGAAACCTCAGCATCAAAGAAATAATTGGACACACGCAAACCAACAGACAGGGACTGGGAGCAACAAAAATGCAGTGGTGGTCCAAAGCCAAAGGGAAGGAAAAAAGAGACATGATCATACAGGAGTTGAAGGAAGAAGAAGATGTCAAAAGAGTGCAGAAGGCAGTCCAGCAAGGTCAACAGGGGCAATGGACAACATGGGACAGTGCACTCCAAAGAAGTCTCAGCTGGAACGATATGTGGCACATGGCTCCTCTAA
>JAPXFY010000014.1:48389667-48394667 GCA_030674185.1 Monoplex corrugatus | reverse complement strand
TCATGTTGACTGGCTGACCACGTTAATGTTGTATAGATTAGGAGATTTTGATTATGTGAAACTTTGATAAGTTTTACTGGATTTTTTAAAATATTTTTTTTAAAGATAAGATTCACCGATACACATATCATTACAATGTAGCCAATGACGGACTGATACAAATATCAGATACAAAGCCCACACGCTAGGTAGGACCTAGGACCATGCCAGCTGATAGGGCTTATGTGCAGGCTTAGGGCTTGTGTCATGATCACTTTGGACCCCCCCCCCCCCCCGTCTCCAACGTGGAACCAGTGGCATCAGTGCATACTGAATTCATTTCCAGCGCGAAGACCTTATATTGAGAAACTGAAACTGAAACCAAAACTTTTTTTTTTCTGTTTCACAGTACGAGGGTGTACACTTAGACATACATGACTTCCAATCTGAAGCTGTCACTGAAAGGCATTGATGCATGGTCATGTAATATGTTTGATTCACATCTATAACACATCCCGCACAATTTCTGACATTCCAAAGCGTGACACGCTGCAATATTAGTGAGCAGTTTATGTTTTCATCGGTGCACAGCGCATGTCAAAGCACAGAAGACAGTAGTCTAGTATATATAGACTGAGCATTGCGAACAAACACTGTGTAGCATACGAGGTTTTTACAACACACACATACGCTCTCCAGTTGACAAAAAAAGAGAAAACCCAAGAAAAAAACAAAACAAAACAAAACAAAACAACACAACACAAAACAACACAAAACAAAACAAAACAAAACAAAAAAACAGTCCTACAGAACAAATTTGTCGCCAGGACATTCACAGTAGTAACAAGGCGGCAGCCGTTTAAAAAGACTGAGCACTGCAGATTCTCATTGTGCGGGCATACAAAGCTTTTACAATTACAACAAATATACACTTCCTAGTTGAAAGAGAAAAGAAAAGAAACAAAGGAAAGAAGACACAATAAAAGAAAACAAAGAAACATAAAGAATATGTCGTCAGAAGATTCAGAGAGCAACATGGCAGCATTCATTTTTTATGAATGCTTTTGTTATTGTTACAACACAAACTCTTCTTTTGTAACCCTTTGTTCCTATGTGTTTCTTTGGTTTACGTTTCACACACGTTTCACCAATCGATAAGATACATGAACAACATTTACTAACACTGGTTCAGCAGATTTAGTGTGCATGTATTGACATAAATTCTGTCAGCACGCAACCATTTAGAAATAGTACACCATAAAATCGGTAGCAGCACCAATAGTTCAGTTATGTCTAACACATATCTGTCGCTGCATATCGATCACAATAATAGAGGATGAACGATTAAATCATTAAAAGACGATTTCCCAAATTCGCCTTTTTCTCAAAGCAATAGAATCGTGCATAAAAAATGGTCTTGTCAAGCCATTCTATCAATCTCCCATTCTGTTCAAAATCATTGAAGAAGATCCAGATTTTGCACTTCTCAAGTACACTGTGACCTTGAAAAATCTTCAATTGAAATATAAGGAGACCTACATTGAAGACAACGATACCCTATGACAAAAGTGAAAACAGGTTCTGAATATTGTCAGAAATCCTTGCGAAAATGCTATATGCACATCTTCCTCAAAACGTGTAGCGGGTTTACGTCCATGTGACCTTAACCTTGGAGTTTTACCATCCACATTCATGCACTGACGACCTCTCTGCAATCCACACCCCTGGTTTAAATATGGTAAAGACCCACTGAGAAACAACTTCAAAAATTTCCGCTAGTAGATTTGTGTCACAAATCGACACACAGAACCCAAACAAATACAAAGACAGAGACACAAGACACACGCACACACCTCCTTCAGGCAATATCAAACAGTGACATTCTACAAAAAAAAATGCATTAAAACAAAAGCCCTACCTAACATGTCGTCCAAGAATGCACACCGTATTGTACACACAAATTCACTGCCCTAGTAAACTGCAGTAAGATAAATCTCAAACAAAGTCACTGCCAGCGTTTTAAGCAAACGAAAGCAAACAATGAACTAAACGAGAACATATTTCGTTTTATTATTTGGTTAGCAAAACAAGACAGGCGACCTTTTCGTCAAGTGGCCATCCTCAAGTACACAAGAACAACAAAGAAACAAAATAAACAGAGTTACTGTCTACACTTTAACGACTTACAGGGACAACAAAAAAACAAAGAACAGAGTTGCTGTCTACACTTTAACGACTTATCAGGGACAACAAAGAAACAAGAACAGAGTTACTGTCTACACTTTAACGACTTATCAGGGACAACAAAGAAACAACAACAGAGTTACTGTCTACACTTAAACGACTTATCAGGGACAACAAAGAAACAAATAACAGAGTTACTGTCTACACTTTAACGACTTATCAAGGGACAACAAAGAAACAAGTAACAGAGTTACTGTCTACACTTTAACGACTTATCAGGGACAACAAAGAAACAAGTAACAGAGTTACTGTCTACACATTAACGACTTATCAGGGACAACAAAGAAAAATAACAGAGTTACTGTCTACACTTTAACGACTTATCAGGGACAACAAAGAAAAAAATAACAGAGTTACTGTCTACACTTTAACGACTTATCGGGAACAACAAAGAAATAATAACAGAGTTACTGTCTACACTTTAACGACTTATCGGGAACAACAAAGAAATAATAACAGAGTTACTATCTACACTTTAACGACTTATCGGGGACAACAAAGAAATAATAACAGAGTTACTGTCTACACATTAACGACTTATCGGGACAACAAAGAAACAAATAACAGAGTTACTGTCTACACTTTAACGACTTATCAGGGACAACAAAGAAATAATAACAGAGTTACTGTCTACACTTTAACGACTTATCAGGGACAACAAAGAAACAAATAACAGAGTTACTGTCTACACTTTAACGACTTATCAGGGACAACAAAGAAACAAATAACAGAGTTACTGTCTACACTTTAACGACTTATCGGGGACAACAAAGAAATAATAACAGAGTTACTATCTACACTTTAACGACTTATCGGGGACAACAAAGAAATAATAACAGAGTTACTGTCTACACTTTAACGACTTATCGGGGACAACAAAGAAACAAATAACAGAGTTACTGTCTACACTTTAACGACTTATCGGGGACAACAAAGAAATAATAACAGAGTTACTGTCTACACTTTAACGACTTATCGGGAACAACAAAGAAATAATAACAGAGTTACTGTCTACACTTTAACGATTTATCAGGGACAACAAAGAAACAAGTAACAGAGTTACTATCTACACTTTAACGACTTATCAGGGACAACAAAGAAACAAGTAACAGAGTTACTATCTACACTTTAACGACTTATCAGGGACAACAAAGAAACAAGTAACAGAGTTACTGTCTACACTTTAACGATTTATCAGGGACAACAAAGAAACAAGTAACAGAGTTACTATCTACACTTTAACGATTTATCAGGGACAACAAAGAAACAAGTAACAGAGTTACTATCTACACTTTAACGACTTATCAGGGAAGTTAACTGATATGTTGTTCTTGTCCCCTAAACTTGTGATTTTGTTTCTGTTTTGTCTTTTGTGTAAGCTTCACAAAGGGAGAAGAGAGGCAGTATGATTCAGACGTTCGCCTGCCAATAACAAAACTCGAGGTTCCAGGGTTTGCTATCCTGTAAAGGCCTCGATTTTTCTCCTCAGTTTGACCGGAAAATCGAACTGAACGACTACTCCTTCGGAAGGGATGAAAAACGAGTCGGGCCCGTGTGCCTTCTGGCTGCGCACGCCAAAGATCCCACGGCAGTTGAAAATCGTGAAGAGCAGGGCATTGCCTGGCTGCCTTGATGTAAATGTTAGAGAGATATGTTGATTTCCAACAGGCCGGTGTTTATGTTGTTGGCTGAGACTTAACTCAAGATATGAAGTTTTGAGTCTCTGGCTCTTATCATAAGAGTCAGCCACCATCCCGCACGCAGTCCACACCACACACACACACACACACACACACACACACACACACACACACACACACACACACACACACACACACACACACACACACACACACAACTCCGCACACAATAACACACACACACACACTTACACACAGTTACACACACACACACACACACACTCTTACACACACACACACACACAAACACTTACACACCACACACACACACACACACACACACACCACACACCAAAAGAAGATGCTGAGCTAATAATGATAATAATGAGCAATATACATGTCCATAAGGTGACCAGACAATAAAGGAAAATCCCACGAACCTGACGACAAGATTAAAAGCTAGTTGAGCAACATACTACAGAGTGTAGAGTAAAACATCAACAACGGAGGGCACGGTTCACATATGCATTTTACTTTGCTGAGCTCCGCGTTTGGTTTGGGGTTTGTTGAAGAAGGATTTGTCACACTCGGAGAAGTCCATATTCGCTGCACCTATATTTGCCAGCAATTATCTGGCAGATATCCTAGGTCTACGCAAAAACCTATGCGTTGGCAAAGTCTTGAAATAGGGAAGTAAGGAGTGGATGGGGGAGAACAAGAGTCTATGGAACACTAAGCTGACAGCACCAGAATGATGGAAACATTACGATAGGCAGCGAACAGGTCATTGTTTTAACGTTGCCTCTGGAATTGAACTCCAGATATCAGATCTTGTGTCCACGACTCTTTTCAAAAGAACGAGCTAGCTCGCATTAAGCGTAAGTGACCAGCCCTAAAGTTGACCCCCACAATCCCTGCGCTGTGAGCATCTGGCTGTACAAACTGAGCTTATAGACACACTAAAATAAACATCAAGAACAAGAACAGAACAAAACGAAAGAATAACGTTGTGACTACCACTCGAAACTTATAAAATATCTTTTGTGGGGCTTCCATCCCAAAGGAATTCCACAAACCCTTGACAATTCTACATGCACATTTCTACAAAGCACGTCAAATATAATAATTATACAATTC
>JAPXFY010000014.1:48382167-48384667 GCA_030674185.1 Monoplex corrugatus | reverse complement strand
ACTGCTGACTGATTTGGTTGGAGAGCATAGGGAATTGTCATGCTGCGATGAATTCCTCTTAAAAAAACCTCCAAACTCTTATCTCAGGATTCCTTATTGAATGTATCCTTTACCAAGCAAGCCATGCTTAGAGACATATTGCATTACCATACTTAAAGAAACGCTGAATTGTATCATTTAGAGAAAGAAAAAATATATTGTCATATTGTTCAAATACTCGTTCATAATAAGATATAGCCATAGGCTATATCATGAATAAAGTAATGAAGTCTGAATCCCCACTGAGAGAATCCTAACCCTCACTACGTGAAACTGTACACGCTCTCGCTTGGAAAAGAGTCTGTTGCATGTATACATACATTTATGCACCCTCCTTTCTTCCTCTCGCTCACTATCTCTTCCTCTTGTCCTGTTCTCTTATTCATTCAGACACGGTTCATTTATTTATCAAATGTGTGACATTAATACAAGATGGGTACGTCACACAAATAATTCCCTTTTTATATTTCCAAGCCTTTAAATTATGGTCATTTGTAGATGCCCTATGAAGGTGGCGATTGACACAAACACACACACACATACAGTCACGCACTCACGCACACGCACACACACGCACGTACACACATATACACATGTAGCCAGCATTATGAAGTTGGTATCCGTCTCCTTTGTGTCGCTGTTGTTCAGTTTCTAAACCTGAAAAGATTCCAATATATATTCACAGCTGGGCAGACGGGAGGCCACTACCACCAAGGAGAATATGTATATATTCCTTTGTTCATTTGTTTCCATTCTCCGAGCTCGTTCGTCATATTTGAAGGCAGAGCTCTACTTGTATAGAACACGTATACATTACATGAAGAATTGATCAACCAAACAAAGGCTCAGTGTTGATAGAAAAGACTAAAGAATAATCAGAAATATGTATTGGGAACAAAGAGCATAAACGCGTATAGAAAACGATATAAGTGCTTTTCAAAATATCAAAAGACGGGTCACCAGGTTTGTTTTTACTTTTACAACGAAACCGTCATGAGGAACTTAGAAGAATGCCCCGGGATAAAGGTTGGAGGAAAAGTGAAAAGCAGTCTTCAATACGCAGATGACACCATTCTCATCGCAGAAAACGAAAAAGACCGACAAAATCGTGTGAATATAAATAGAAACAGAAAGCAAAATTTAAGGGCGGGAGCTAACTAGCAAGAAGACTGAAGTCATGATAATCGGTAAAAAGCAAGGAATCCCCTTATGCAAAATAACAGCAAATGGCACAACTTTGAGACAGGTTGATAAGATCAAATATCTGAAAACCGTCATCTCATCAGACGGCAGATGCATATCAGAAATAGCCAGAAGAATCGGCCAAGCCAAAACAGCATTCAAGAAGATGAACATCGTTCTTTCCAGCAAATGCCCATCAATTAACTCAGGAAGAGAGTTCTTGAATGTTATGTAGAACCAATACTTTTGTACGGTTGTGAGGCGTGGACAGTCCACACGCAAAGTCATAAAAAGATTGAGGCAGCTGAAATGTGGTTTCTAAGAAGAATGTTGAGAGTTCCTTGGACAGCAAAGAAAACAAACGAGAGAGTCTAGAAGGAGGCAGACTCAAGAAGAACATTAATAAAGAAGGTTAGGAAAAGACAAGCAGCATTTATAGGACATTTTAGGAGGCAAGAGAAATTTGAGCTCCTAGTCACAACAGGAAAGCTGGAGGGAAAGAGAACACCAGGTAGACCTAGGGGGAAAATATCGGATGGACTTGCAGGGTGGCTGAGGACAGAGAGGGTGGGAGATGTACTTGCAGTGACAAGGAATAGATTCACATGGAGGGCCATGATCGCCAACGCCATGTGTCAGAGCACATGATGATGATAATAATGTTTGTATTACAGGCAAAGCATCAAAGCTTTGCCCACGCATATGTTCTACACGCAGGCTTTAGGGAAATGTTATGATTAGTTTGATTCCTTTTCCATTACATGGTATCTAAACTGTTCATGCTTGTATTGAATTTCTTGGACAGTGTGATGAAACTTTGTGTTTTTTTTCCCAACAGTAATTATATCGGCACATCACCAACTTCCGTATCTACCATTGCTAAACTGCCTACTCATATCTAAAAAAAAGGGAAAAAGAAAAACAAACAAACAACAAACAAACAAACAAACAAACAAACAAACAAACAAACAAACCAAACAAAAATAAAACAAACAAGGATTTTACAAAAGAATGAAATCAAACAAAGTATGAGAAAAACGATGCTTGCAAATAAAGAAAAGAAAACAAAACAAAAACACAAAACAAAACACAACAAAACAACAAAATCCTGAAATACAGAGACAGAACTGAACAATATGATCAAAGGTAACTATATTAAATTTCAAGCAGACGTAATTTCATTGCAATTCAAATTTTTGGCATAGTATGTACCGTTTGTCGATAACACTGATGATGTGAAGTTTTCTCTTTGTATCGCAAGCCTCACTCCGACAACCTA
>JAPXFY010000014.1:48374667-48377167 GCA_030674185.1 Monoplex corrugatus | reverse complement strand
CAATCACCTTGATGAGCTACGTGACAAAGATTCTATTAAGAATAATCATGATGAGGACAAGGAACAGAATCAAAATAGAAAAAGCAGATAAATGTTGTGGATTTGTTGAGAGAAAAGAATCATTATTACCATACACATCCTTAGAACTCTCATAGAAAGATCAATTGAGTTGAATAAGGATTCATAGACGTTGGTGACAGTGTGGAACAATGGGCAAAGTTGAGAAATTCAATAAATGATGCTTGTGAAGAAATCCCTAAAGTAGATAGAAAAGCAAAAAAGAACTGGATGACAAAAGAAATTTTTGGCTTGATGGAGGAACGGAGGAAGGCAAAGAGAAAAGAGGAGGTATACAGGAAGATTTACAAAGAAATCAGGAATGGGTGCAATGAAGCTAAGGAAGCTTGGTTGAAAACAAAATGCAAAAAATAGAAGACCGACAAAAACGGATCCCCATGGTATGTGCAGACGAGTTGAAGAAATTGTTTACAGGAAAAATGCATGCACATCAACTGATTGCTTAAAATCAAAAGATGGTTCGCTTATCTGGTAAGGGGCTGGAATTAAATAGCAGAAAGACTGAAGTCATGGTGATCAGTAAAATACATGAAATCCCCTCATGCAAAATAACAGCAAACGGCACAACCTTGAGACAGGTTGAAAAGTTTAACTACCTGGGAACGATCATTTCACCAGACGACATATGCACATCAGAAACAGCCAGCAGAATCGGCCAAGCCAAAACAGCATCCAAGAAGATGAAAAGCATTCTTACCAACAATTGCCTATCAATTAACACCAAAAAGAGAGTTCTTGAATGTTATATAGAACCGATAATGTTGTACGGTTGTGAGGCGTGGACAGTCAACAAGCGAAGCCAAAACAAGATTGAGGCAGCGGAGATGTGGTTTCTAAGAAGAAGGTTGAGAGTTCCATGGACAGCAAAGAAAACAAACGAGGCAGTCTTGATGGAGGCAGACACAAGAAGATCACTCAGAAGGAAGATTAGGAAAAAAAGCAACATTTATAGGCCATTTTATGAGGAAAGGGGACTTAGAGCACCTGGTCACAACAGGAAAGCTGGAGGGAAAATTTTGTTTTCAGCACCAGGTAGACCCAGGGAGAAGATATTGGACGGACTTGCAGATTGGCTGAATACAAAGAGGGTGGAAAAGGTGCTTGAGGCAGCAAGGGATAGAAACAGATGGAAGGCCATGATCGCCAACGCCATGTGGCAATGCACTTGATGATGATAATGAAGGATTCATATTTATGTTTAATGACTAATACCTAGGCTTTTGATCGAGCAACACAAGAGGAATTGATCAACCAAACGGAAAAGCTCATGAATAAAGATCCTAATAATAATAAAGAATTTGTATTACGAACAAACAGCAGCGATGAGATAAGAAAATGATAGAGGCTCTTTTTAAAATATCAAAAGAGGGGTTAGGCAGGAATGTGTTCTGTCAACAAATTTGGTTTTTCAGTTTACGGCGAAACCATCATGACAAACCCAGAAGAATGCCCTGGGATGAAGGTTGGAGGAAAAATGATAGACAATCTTCGTTATACAGATGACACCATTTTAATTAACTGCAGAAAATGAAAATGACATACAAAACCTTGTGGATATCATAAAAATAGAAAACAGAAATAACAGATTAGAGCTAAATAGTGAAAAGGGCTAGAGCTAACTAGTAAGAAGACTGACATTAATGTAATCAGCAAAAGAATAAAATAAAATAAATAAATAAAGGGGAAAAAAAAGAAATCGTCCCACGTTAAATTAAGGCAAATGGCACAACATTGAGGCAAGTTGATAAGTTTAAATATCTGAGAACAGTTATCTCACCAGACGGCAGTGAACATAAGAAATATCTAGGAAAATTGGCCAAGCTAAAACAGCATTCAAGAACATGACAAGAGTTGTTACCAACACATGCCAATCAATGAACAACTGGAAGAGAGTTCTTCAATCTGATTCAGAACTAATACTGTCGTATGGATGCAAAGCCTGGACAATCAACAAGCAAAGTCCAAACAAAATTGAGGCAGCTGAAATGTAGTTTCTGATAAGAAGATTAAGAGTTTCATAGGCAGAAAAAGTCTTAAAAGAAACCAGCATAAAAAGACCATTAATGAAGAATAAGAAAACACAAACATTTACAAGACATTTTACAAGGTAAGAGAAATTACAGCACCTAGATATAACAGAAAAACTAGAGGGAAAGAGAGCACCACGTAGACCCAGGCAGAACATATCAGGCAGTTTTACAGAGTTGATGGGGATAGAAAGGGTAGGGGACATAACTGTAGAGACAAAAGATAGATTTGTATGGAAGGCCATGATCGCCAATGCCATGTGGCATAGCACACGATGATGAAGGAGAAAAAGAGAGAGAGAAAGAAAGAAAGCGAGAGAGAGGGGGGTGGTGGAGACGGCGAGAGAGCAAAAGAGACAGAAGAAAACAGAAAGGAAAAGACAGAGAGACAGAAA
>JAPXFY010000014.1:48369667-48372167 GCA_030674185.1 Monoplex corrugatus | reverse complement strand
CAATGCTCAGCTATCACCACCTCCCCCCCAGTCAATGCACATTGCTCAGCTTCAACCGCCCCCCCCCCCCAGTCAATCACAAACTGCTCAGCTGTCTATCAACCCCCCAACCAATGCACAGATGCTCAGCTGTCTATCACCCCCCCCCCCAGTCAATGCACAAATGCTCAGCTTCAACCACCCCCCCCAAGTCAATGCACAAATGCTCAGCTGTCTATCACACCCCCCAGTCAATGCACAGATGCTCAGCTGTCTATCACCCCCCCCCCCCAGTCAATGCACAAATGCTCAGCTGTCTATCACCCCCCCCCCCAAGTCAATGCACAAATGCTCAGCTGTCTATCACACACCCCAGTCAATGCACAAATGCTCAGCTGTCTATCACACCCCCCCCCCCCCAGTCAATGCACAAATGCTCAGCGTCTATCACCCCCCCCCCCCCCAAGTCAATGCACAAATGCTCAGCTGTCTATCACACCCCCAGTCAATGCACAAATGCTCAGCTGTCTATCACCCCCCCCATCAATGCACAAATGCTCAGCTTCTACACCCCCCAGTCAATGCACAAATGCTCAGCTGTCTATCACCCCCCCCAGTCAATGCACAAATGCTCAGCTGTCTATCACCCCCCCCCCAGTCAATGCACAAATGCTCAGCTGCTCTCATCACCACCCCCAGTCAATGCACAAATGCTCAGCTGTCTATCACCCCCCCAGTCAATGCACAACACTCTCACTGTCTATCACCCCCCACCCCAGCACAACGCTCACTGTAACCCCCCAGTTAATTCACAACTGCTCAGCTGTATATCAACCCCCAGTTAATTCACAACTGGTGAGCTGTCTATCAACCCCCCCGTCAATGCACAGTTGCTCAGCTGTCCATCAACCCCCCAGTCAATGCACAACTGCTCAGCTGTCTATCAAACCCCCAGTCAATGAACAAATACTCAGCTGTCCATCAACCCCCCCAGTCAATGCACAACTGCTCAGCTGTCTATCAACCTCACCCCACCCCCCGTCAATGCACAACTGCTCAGCTGTCTATCAAACCCCCAGTCAATGCACAACTGCTTAGCTGTCATCAACCCCCCAAGTCAATGCACAGATGCTCAGCTCTATCAAACCCCCAGTCAATGAACAAATGCTCAGCTTTCCTATACCACCCCCAGTCAATGCACAACTGCTCAGCTGTCTATCAACTCCCCCATTCAATGCACGAATGCTCAGCTGTCCTATCAACCCCCCCCCCCCCCAGTCAATGCACACATGCTCAGCTGCCTGTCAAGTATGTGAAGACAATAATAATATTTTCTTAATGATAGATGGGTATGTACGTAAGTAAGTAAGTCAGTAAGTCAGTCAGTCAGTCAGTCAGTCAGTTAGTTAGTCAGTAAGTGCGTGAGTAAGTAAGTAAGTGAATAAGAAGTAAGTAGGTGAAAAAATAAATATGAAATAAAGGAGTATGTATAAAAATAAACAGGTAAGAGATGAAAATAACAAATAGCAGTAAATACATGCACATACCCACATGCCCGCACACGGAGATACACACATACATTCGGACATATACACTCATATCGACACAGCATGATGGCTGACAACAACAGCTAGAACAACAACAGCAACAACAACAACAACAACACCAGCAAAGAGGAAACACCCACCCCTATGTACGTATTATGACAAACCTCTCAAACGAACAACAAACTAACAACAACCTCTTGTTACTGGGCATAGTTGTAAGAGCGTGAACATTTCTGGTTTATAATATAATCAAAGGACACAACTCTTGATTATATTATAAAAATTCTCCCTGCTTCCCTCTTATTTCTTTGGTATTTCTGGTTTGTTTGTTTCGTTTTTTATGTTTTGGTTTTTGTCTCTTTTTCGTTTAAATAAACAGCCTCCGATGATAATATACTTATCATTTCTATTGCATCGCACTGATAATAGAAACGGACGTTTTCCTTCTTTGCGACAAATATTTACTAGCAATAGATCGTTGCAACAAATTGGGAGATTGTGCTTATGATCGATGAAGTAGATTATTGATGTGTCTGTGACATTTTGTTTTCGGATAATACAACTTGTGCAGCTCTTCCGTGTTTTATTTGTTAGTTTATAATTGCAGAACTAGACAAACATTATCATCTTATGTTATAGAAGTGTGTTTTAAAAATGAGATCTCGTTGAGATATTGCATTAAGGAACTGTCTGAGCACATCATATACAAACAAACAGAATTCGTTAAATAAATGAGCTAATACCAGAGAATGACGGCTCATCATTTCAGTTCCTTCAAGTTTTCCAAACAGACCCCCATGCCACATCTCCTTCTTCTCCTTCATCATATCCTTCTTTTGTTTTTCTTTCAATCTTCTCTTTCTCTTCTACCACCTTTTCCTCCTCCTCCTCCTTCTTCTTCTTCTTCTTGTTCTTCTTTTCCTTCTTTTTCTTCTTCGTCTTCTTCTTTTTCGTCATCATCTTCTTCTTCTTGT
>JAPXFY010000014.1:48357167-48362167 GCA_030674185.1 Monoplex corrugatus | reverse complement strand
TTGGTGCTAGGAACAGAAAATTCAAGTGTTGTCGCAGAGCTGATTAGGAGGTCGTTTTCACTCTCTTTTATAGAAAACGTTTATCGAAAACTTTTCAGTATAAAAAAAACAAACAAACAAACAAAACAACAACAAACAAACAAACAAACAAACAAACCCACAACATAACAAAAAACAAACAAACAAACAAAAATCAAAACAAATTCACACACACACACACACACACACACTCACACACACACACACACACACACACACACACACACACACACACACACACACACACACACACACACACACACACACACACAACACCACACACACACACAGCAACACAACAAAAACAACAAACAAGCATTTCCTTTCATTTCTAGTTTTTCCTGGCCATCTACAGATAGAAAAGAGACATTGTGTTTATTCATTTATTTGTTTATCTATATTTCACTGTGTTTTAGCTCACAACAGATTAATTAACATGTGAAGTTAATGTGAAGTTAATGCTGCTGTCAGCTGGGGAAATCCCGTCGCCACAATATAGCACCGCCGATTTTTTTTTCTGATTTATGTCTGCATGTGTTTGTCACGTGCTGTCCTTGGGACCGCATGGCATTCAGATGTCTAGCTTCTAGATCAATATTTAAGATCTATTGGAGAGCATCATCATCTGTATTGACAACATCACAAAAGAGGCCAGCCCATATCCGGAACCCTTGAATGAGTTCCATCATTTCATCATCACAGGTGCCTGCCGCATGGCGTTGGCGATCATGGAATTCCATCTGTCATCTATCATCTTTTGCCCCCAGCATCGTTGGCGATCATGGACTTCCATCTGTCTCTATCTCTTGTTGCCCCCAGCATCGTTGGCGATCATGGACTTCCATCTGTCTCTATCTCTTGTTGCCCCCAGCATCGTTGGCGATCATGGACTTCCATCTGTCTCTATCTCTTGTTGCCCCCAGCATCGTTGGCGATCATGGACTTCCATCTGTCTCTATCTCTTGTTGCCCCCAGCATTCCCACCTCTCGTCCCAGCCACTTGCAAGTCGTCCAGCATTTTTCCCCTGGGAGATCATTCCACCCTCGAATACTTACCGTATGCGAACAGTGTATTGAAGGTCAGCATCAACATGCGGCGAGACACGAAAGTGTAGAACATTAGCAGCCCAGTATTGAATCCATAGTATCCAACTCGAACGTGTGAAGTAAGGTACTCAATATTGGGCATTAACAATACCAAACTCAAACATGTGAGAGTCCTCAATATTGACATACAATATACAACTCAAACATGTAAGTAAGTACCTCAATATCGACATTAACAATATCAAATTCAAACATGTGAGTAAGTACCTCAATATTGACATTAACAATAGTAAACTCAAACCTGTAGTAAGTACCTCAATACGACACTAAACAATATCAAACTCAAACATGTGAGTAAGTATCTCAATATTGACATTAACAATAGTAAACTCAAACCTGTGAGTAAGTACCTCAATATTGGGCACTAACAATATCAAACTCAAACATGTGAGTAAGTACCTCAACTATTGACATTAACAATATCAAACTCAAACATGTGATAAGTATCTCAATATTGACATCTAACAGTATCAAACTCAAACATGTGAGTAAGTACCTCAACATTGACATAAACAATATCAAACTCAAACATGTGAGTAAGTATCTCAATATTGACATCAACAGTATCAAACTCAAACATGTGAGTAAATAATTTACCTTATTATTGACATCAACAGTATCAAACTCAAACATGTGAGTAAGAGCCTCATTATTGACATCAACAATATTAAACTCAAACGTGTAAGTATTTCAATACTGACATTAACAATATCAAAGTCAAACATGTGAGTAAGTACCTCAATACTGACATTAACAATATCAAACTCAACCAGGTGAGTAAGTACCTCAATACTGACATTAACAATATCAAACTCAACCAGATGAGTAAGTACCTCAATACTGACATTAACAATATCAAACTCAACCAGGTGAGTAAGTACCTCAATACTGACATTAACAATATCAAACACAAACGTGTGAGTAAGTACCTCAATACTGACGTTGAAAATATCAAACTCAAACATGTAAGTTCAATACCTTGACAGCATTTTCACCGTGGATGGAAGACTGAACAGTGAAACCAAAATCAGAGAGCGACAGGCTAAAACACATGTCAATGCCTTGCACTATTCTTGAAAACCTCCAGCATCCCAGCTGAGAACAGAGCCAAGCCTATGAATTCCATCTTCATTTCCACTCTCACTTCATCATCATCATCAGGTGCCCTGCCGCATGGCGTTGGCGATCATGGACTTCCATCTGTCTCTATCTCTTGTTGCCCCAAGCATCTCCTCCACCCTCCTCATCTTCAGCCACTCTGCAAGTCCGTCTAGCATTTTTTCCCTGGGTCTACCCGGTGCTCTCTTTCCCTCCAGCTTTCCCGTTGTGACCAGGTGCTCCAAATCCCCTTCCTCATAAAATGGCCTATAAATGTTGCCTGTCTTTTCCTAATCTTCCTAATGAATAATCTACTTGTGTCTGCCTCCATCAAGACTGTCTCGTTTGTTTTCTTTGCTGTCCATGGAACTCTCAACATTCTTCTTAGAAACCACATCTCAGCTGCCTCAATCTTGTTCTGGCTTTGCTTGTTGACTGTCCACGCCTCACATCCGTACAACAGTATTGGTTCTATATAACATTCAAGAACTTACCACTCTCACTTACTAGTGTCAAACCTGACCATGCCTCTTGAACGCAAAATCACGATGTGCGAGATAATCTGCCTGAAGAAAGTGGTCAACAATCCCAATGAGACATGATCCGTACTACACAGATAAGAAAAGACAAGTAGCGTGGACAACAGCACCTGGTACACAGCTGCTTTTGGCTGAATTTCCCTACTTTTTTTTTATTCTGGATAGTTTTACTGCTTTTGATACCACCAAACACCCTATCCTCTTTCTTATCTGGAGCATACATTTGGAATCCCAAACAGTGCTCTTTCATGGTTTCTGTCATACTTGTCTCATCTCTTTCGGTCAGTCATATAAATGAGGCCAAGACCTGGCCAGTGACAGTTACGAGTACATATAGAGTTCCCAAAGGCCATGTATTTGGACAGTCCTCTTCACACCTATACATCACCACTTGCCAGTATCATCGGTCTGTACAGCAAACGTCATTTCTATACTGCTGATTCCCAGGTTTACAACAGTGCCAGTTATTTAAAAATCCTGCACTTCTTCTTTCTGAATCTTCTGATTGCTTCATGAAAACCCACACTTGTATGATATGGGATAAGCTACAACTGAACGGAGAGAAGACTGAAGCGATGCTTATTGGCGTCGGGCACAAGCTTTCTTCTGCAACAGCTCGTTTTAAGCAGGTGATAACACAATTGTACTTTCTGATTCAGTCAAGAGCCTGGACGTTGTTCTCGATCCTCAGCTCACTACACAGACATTCATCAGCCACACCTGACAGTTCTGCCACTGTCGTCTGCAGCGATTCAATGAACACAAAATTATTGTCATGTTCTTCCACAAGTATATTAAAAGTTTTTGGACGTACGTGCATTTGTGTTTGCAACCACTACTGAACTTTTAGCCCTGAACGACTTCTTCGTTCTGCTTCTGATATTCTTTGCGTACAAATTCCACCGTACAGACGTTCTACATTCGGTTGCCGTTCTCTCTATCTCATTCTGTCTGTCTTTCTGTTTATCTGTCTCTGTGTCTCTTTCTCTCTGTGTCTGTCTCTGTCTCTGTCTCTGTCTGTCTCTCTTTGCTCTCTTTGTCTTTCGCTGTCTGTGTTTGTCTGTCTGTCTCTCTCTCTCATTCTTTCTCAGTCTTTCTGTTTGCTGCTGCCTGCCTGTCTGTCTGTCTTCTGTCTGTCTGTCTGTCTGTCTCTTTTGTTTTTAAGGCTCTGGACCAGGCTAGTACATTCGTTCTCTGGCATCTGCACTCTACTTGTAGGATGTAGGGAAACACTGCTCTCCATTAGTCCACTAAATCTCTCACAGCCGGCTCCAAATGTCACATCCCGTTACACCGCCTCAGCTGGCAGACTAAGCGCCGTAAAGGAGTGGTGCAATAACAACAATCTATTTATATGTATTATGTATGTATGTATATATATATGTATATATGTATTAGTATGTATGTATGTATGTATGTATATATATATATATATATAATATACCTGTATATGTATACTATTTGTGTGTCTTGTGGTGTCTTGCGTTGTCTTGTGTTGTCTTGTGTTGCGCCGTTTTGTCTTGCACAGTGTCGTGTTGTGTTATACAGTGTCATGTGTGTATGTGAATGTGTGTGTGTGTGTGTGTGTGTGCGTGTGTGCGTGCGTGCGTGCGTGCGTGGTGTGTGTGTGTGTGTGTGTGTGTGTGTGAGAGAGAGAGAAGAGAGAGAGAGAATCAGACAGAGAAGAGAGAAATAGAGAAAGAAGAGAGAGAGAGAGTGTGTGTGTGTGTGTTTGAGAGTACATAGGTAAATGGATGTAGGTATGTGCATGCGTATTGTGTGTTTGTGGTATGTGTTCTTTACCACCCAAAGATAAGACGCGCTCTTGAAACTTGACAGTACAAAAAAATGAAAAATGCTCTTGACACAACAGCGGTAATGGCATGAACCTCTTACGGGTGACGTTCATCATAAGTGTAGCAGATACTCACCCTCCCCATCCCTTAGCTCCCCCTACTCCTTCATACCCCTCCACCCTATACACAATCACATTTTCCTACATTATCACCACTTCCACTAAAGTGTCCATTTTGGAAATGTTCAAGGGCTTGTTTGGACCATCTGTAATGTTTTGGTTCTGGTTTAAATTTCGGTGACAAAGTCGTGTGCCTATATAACTAGTCACAAACGAGTATGACCATCTCCAACCAACCACTATGCTGCTAACCTTATGCAGTCATGAGGGTCTAAGCACTATCATCGTGAAGGACGATTGAA
>JAPXFY010000014.1:48347167-48349667 GCA_030674185.1 Monoplex corrugatus | reverse complement strand
ACAAGAAGTATATAAAACAGCCGGCATCCTTCCCTTGGAAGATTGGAGGAAGTTATCAACTGCTAAATATATAGTTAGAGCAAATGCAGTAGCTAATTATGCCAGTACGGTACTTAAAATTCGGTCCGACATCCATTTCCCCAAGAGAGCAAGAACAATAAAGTCACAAGAAACAATATCCACTTACACAAATGAGCTCTTCAAACTTTCTCACGTATTACCTAACAAAGTTTCACATAAAATAATATGTTGTCCTCTACCCCCCTGGGAACTGTCCAATGCTATTTTTGATATCAACTACACTGATACTGACCTGACAAAAGATATTAATCCACACTTGTTAGCAATTGATGTTCTGTCACATCTACACAAAAAATATTCACATTACTTAAAAATCTTTACAGATGGCTCTGTTCTAGATGATGGTAAAGCAGGCGCTGGCTTTCTAATTCCTAAATTTAAAGTAGAAAAAGGCTTACTCTTTAGGACAGGGACATTCAATCTTCACTTCTGAATTAGTTGCCATCCTAATGGCACTGAAATATATAGTAGATCTACCCATAACTTTGTTTAGTATCCTATTATGTGTAGATTCGAAATCTGCATTACAATCCTTAAAATGTTGCGAACATAAAGTATAGTTGGTGGAATCAATTATGTGAAGAAGCAAAGAATGAAAAAAAGAAAATGTATAAACTCTATTTAAAAACTAAATCTCCAGAAGACCATTACAATATGAAACTGGCTAAGATTCACTCAAACAAAGTTCGTTAATATTTGAGATAAAATTTCTAATTCATTGTTTAATAACAAATAATACACAGGTTACTTTTTGTTGGATCCCATCACACTGTGGTATCCTTTTTAACCATCGGGTCGACAGAATAGCAAAAAATGCAGCAATGAATAGGGCTGGCAGTACTAAACTTGATTTACCACTCTCTGAACATGAAATGAATGCTATATTAGAAAACAAAGTAAAAGCGCAATGTGACCTTCGCCCCTTCTCGGTAAATTACCAGGGTTTTACAAGACAAGAGATAACTTTAGCTTACAGATTAACTCTCAATTCACTTCGAACTAAATTTAGTAAAACCATCAAATGTATCTGTGGTGATTTTATAACCTTTTGTGTTGTCAGCGAATGCGACCTTATTTCCCTGCGTCATTTACAAACTTAAAACAGAAACATACTGATTTCACTCTGTATTTACACATTGCTAGACGTTTACTGCACAGTCCTGTAGGTCGTTTTCTTTGATTCAGCCCAACTGTTTTATACCTGTAACTCCCACACAGCCCCGAGAAATCCGATGAAGCCTGACTGATATAATGTTCTGATTGTTTTTCTTTTGTTCGTTAATTTGTTTGATGTTACATTAATTGTTACCTTAATTGATACAATGCCTTCATGATTACATAGATTCATTCATTCCTTACGCACCTTTTTTTTTGTTTATTTATTTTTTTTCCCGTCTAAAAGCACATATGTGAATAGACGTTAAAAGAAATAACGAACGAACACACACACACACACACACTCTCTCTCTCTCTCTCTCAAAATTTTAATCAAATAATAGTACAGTCAAAAGGTAAAACAGAACAGGATCTACGTAAATAATTTCTACCGTTGGAAACTAAAGGTGGCCGAAAAATTGCACCTATCTTGTTTTTTGTTTGTTTTTTTGTTGTTTTTTTGTTTTTGTTTTGAATGACAGACGTGTTCAGAGATTTTATTCGTGTTTTTCTAGATCCTATTTGCTTTAATTCCTGGCAGTCACTTCGACTGATATTCCATACACTTACGAAAACTGCAGAAAGACACATACACCTATCTCTTGCAAGAGAGAGAGAGAAAGTCAAACAGCCTTAATTTGCCAAAGCCAGATCATCTTCCGTCTCATCAGGGAAAGAAGAGAAGGCATAATGTGGCTTCAATGTAAACTTTTCCAAAAAAAAAAAAAAGTTAGAAATCTTACATCATTTGAACTTAGTGGAACGAATCATCAAAACAATATCACTTTGCAGTCCATCTTCTCGTTTTGGAATGAAGACTGGTCATTTGCCATGCCGTTATACACGTGTATCAGTACACGTATATCAATCTCTCTGTCAATCTTATCTTTCTCAGTTACAAACACTCACGACCGGTTATCATGGTCCGGTGGTTAATGCAAAGGACTGAAGACTGGAAGGTCGTGTATTCGAATGCCATCGGTCCTGTCAAAATCGTTGTGTGATTTTTCAGCCCCATCTGGCTCCTACACACACACACACACACACACAAAAAGTGGCCCGCTGGAGGATTGAACTCACAAGCCCTGTGCGCATTATGAGCATGACCCTCTAGCTCTAACAACTGAGCTGATGTGCGACTAGCTCGTGGGTTTATGTGCAGGCTTAAGGCTTGTGCCATGGTTACCATCACAAGGCAACATGTGGCGTTAATGCACACGGAATTCATATGCATTCCGAGCATCTTGAGAAACTGAAACTGAAA
>JAPXFY010000014.1:48334667-48344667 GCA_030674185.1 Monoplex corrugatus | reverse complement strand
GTTATTTTGGTGCAGAGTTAAGGGAGTAGAAGAGCGGAGAGGGACAGGAGAGGAACTTATATAATAATAATAATAATTACAATATTTATATAGCGCAAAATCTTGATAAAATCAAATCTAAAGCGCTGAAAAAACACACAACACACACACACGCACGCACACACACACACCACAAAACACCACGCACACACACACACACCACCCACGCACGCACACACACACACACACACAATCCACACACACACACACACACCACACACACACACGGCTATAAATTGAAATCTGATTATCTGGTAAAATATTCAAAATTAAAAAAAAATATTTACATCACCGTGTGTCGGGATTTAAAAGCAACAAACTGCAAATAGAACCACGATACAATCACTGTAAAACACCACACACACTTTTGCTGCCTGCTGGCGCGACATCTACTCACACAGTTCTCTACTAGACAACATTGTGACCACGGCGTTAATCTTCTCCCTCGTTGATTGCCTTTTCCATTGCTAAAGAGGGACAGGTCCTCAGTTACAGCTGAGTGGATGAACACATTTGTGTGACGGATTGCTTCTTTTTGATGCAGCTGTGCCCTCGTGATTCTCATGTTTTGAGTTCGGTCTCAGCGCGGATAAAACACTCAACAGCAAAACAACACAATAACACACAACAAACAAAAATCAAAACAGACAACAACAACAACAAACAATCAAGACAACAAAAACAGTAACAGCAAAAACAAACAACAACAACAGCAAGAACAACAACAACAACAACAACAACAACAACGACAACGCAACGAGCAACTAACAACATAAATACACTACAACAAAACAACAACAACAACAAAACTCTAAGTCGCTGTTCAGCTGACCCATCTAAAGCGGGCTACTTCGTTTCTTTAACCCTTTGAAGTCCCACCCTATCCGTCAACATGCAAAAAATTAAACCATTGGATCTTCACACCCGATTCCGCCGCTTCCCTGCACGAAGTGGTAGATAGGGGGCGGGAGTCAAAGGGTTACGTTTTTGCTTTGCTAGCATGGTTGACAAAGCAGGATGCTGGTATAGACTGCGGTGTGGGAGTCAAGGGTTATTAACGAGCCTGGACTGAGGATTCTGATATCTTGAGTTCAATCCACCCCGCAAATGAACCATTTGTCTGTTTGCTGCCCATCTTAATGTTTCATCATTTGGTGCTGGTCAGCTTAGGTGTTACATAGTCCCCTCCATCCTCGATTTCTGTTCTCAGTTCCCAGACTATGCTATGAAACAGGATTTGCGCATACTCAAGGAGTCTGCCAGATAACGCTGGCAGATTTGGGTGGAGCGCATATAGAATTGTCCGATGCGATGATTCCGTCTTGAACAAACACCAATTCCAAACTTATCTTAATGCTCCCATTATTCTAGAGTGTGTCAGAATATCATAGATGCTACCCCATCGCCTCTGTCCTCATACCAACATCAGGACCACATATTGTTTTTTCCCCCTTGCAGAATTAAGGCGTTTGCCAGATAACTGATGGCAGATTCGGATTGAATGCTAAAAGGAAATGTCCAGGTGCGACGAATCTATTTTCAACAAACTCCAAACTGAAACTCCTAGATTGATTCAATGTACTTGGATAATTCCATACACGCTCCATCCAAATCATGCCAGCAATGACCTCGCAGACGCCCTGAACCTGTACTACCCATATACGCTCGCTCAGGCAAGCCCTTGGACTCAGGAGGGGGAGGGGGAAAAGGGAAAGTGTCCTATGAAACATTAAGCTGACACGACCAAAATGATGGAAACATGAATCCTTTGACTCTCGTGCCCTACTCACCATCTGCAAAAAAAAAAAAAAAAAAAAAAAAAAAAAATTATATATAACCGTTTGACTTCCTCACCCTATCCAACAGCTTCCTGCACGAAGCTGGTGGATAGACTGAGGGAGTCAAAGGGTTACGTTTTTGCTTTGCTGGCATGGAAGACAATCATGCAGGATGTTAGTGAACAGGGTGCGGGAATCAAAAGGTTAAGATGGAAATCGAAAACAAGAACTGTTTTTTTTTATGCTACGAGCTGGGATTGACTTAAATTCAAGACATCACATCTTGAGTCCACCACTCAGATTCTCAGAGAGAATCAGTCACCCAGCGAAAAAAAAAAATCACTGAAATGCAGTTTCGTAAAAAATAAAACGAAAAGTGTCGTGAAAAAGAAATGACGATCAGGATAGGATGCATGAGGGCTGAAGTAGACATAATGAGTGTATCGGCTTTCGTAAAGTTGTATACACAACTATGTTTCTAAAGTTGTTTATACCATTACTGAGAGTATCCGCTTTCTAAAAAGTGTATACACAATCACACCAGTAGAAGTCATGCGTATCAGATAACGTTTCAATTTCAGATTCTGTCTGCAGAAGAAGGTGTCAAAAACACAGCTGATGATGGCATATGTTATAAGTAAAAAAAAAAAAAGCCTTGCTGCAGAATTTTAACCCTTTAATTCCCGCACCCTATCCACCCACTGCAGGAAGCTGGTGGATAGGGTGAGGGAGTCAAAGGGTTAAGTTTTTGTTTTGCTAGCATGGTTGACGATGCAGGATGCTGGTGGACTGAGACTGGGTGTGGGAGACAAAGGGTTAATTGATACTCACCTGAAGATCGGATATCTCGACTTACTGTACCGAAGATCGGATATCTCGACTTACTGTTCTGAAGATCGGATATCTCGACTTACTGTACTGAAGATCGGATATCTCGACCTCCTGTACTGAAGATCGGATATCTCGACTTAATGTACTGAAGATCAGATATCTCGACTTAAATGAAGATCGGATATCTCGACTTACTGTACTGAAGATCAGATATCTCGACTTACTCTATTGAAGATCGGATATCTCGACTTAAATGAAGATCGGATATCTCGACTTACTGTTCTGAAGATCGGATATCTCGACCTCCTGTACTGAAGATCGGATATCTCGACTTACTGTACTGAAGAACGGATATCTCGACTTACTGTACTGAAGATCAGATATCTCGACTTACTCTATAGAAGATCGGATATCTCGACTTACTGTACTGAAGATCAGATATCTCGACTTACTCTATAGAAGATCGGATATCTCGACTAACTGTACTGAAGATCGGATATCTCGACTTACTCTATAGAAGATCGGATATCTCGACTTACTGTACTGAAGATCGGATATCTCGACTTACTGTACTGAAGATAGGATATCTCAACTTACTGTACTGAAGATCGGATATCTCGACTTACTCTATAGAAGATCGGATATCTCGACTTAAATGAAGATCGGATATCTCGACTTACTTTACTGAAGATCAGATATCTCGACTTACTCTATAGAAGATCGGATATCTCGACTTAAATGAAGATCGGATATCTCGACTTACTGTACTGAAGATCGGATATCTCGACTTACTGTACTGAAGATCGGATTTCTCGACTTACTGTACTGAAGATAGGATATCTCGACTTACTCTATAGAAGATCGGATATCTCGAATTACTCTACTGAAGATCGGATATCTCGACTTACTCTATAGAAGATCGGATATCTCGACTTACTGTACTGAAGATCGGATATCTCGACTTACTGTACTGAAGATCGGATATCTCGACTTACTCTATAGAAGATCGGATATCTCGACTTACTCTATAGAAGATCGGATATCTCGACTTACTCTATAGAAGATCGGATACTCGACTTACTCTATAGAAGATCGGATATCTCGACTTACTCTACTGAAGATCGGATATCTCGACTTACTCTATTGAAAAGCGGATATCTCGACTTACTCTACTGAGGATCGAATATCTCGACTTACTCTATAGAAGATCGGATATCTCGACTTACTCTACTGAAGATCGGATATCTCGACTTACTCTATAGAAGATCGGATATCTCGACTTACTCTATCGAAGATGGGATATCTCGACTTGCTCTGCTGAAGATCGGATTTCTCGATTTACTCTATAGAAGATCGGATATCTGACTTCAACCTAAGCCCGCAACACAAAAACAAGTCTCTTTGCTTCTTATCTCAATGCTCCAAACCATTCCGATCGTGTCTCCTTAATGTTTCATAGCTTCCATTCCCCTCCCTTCTCCCCCATTTCAAGACCTTGCCAGCGCCTAGCATTTTTCGCAGGCTCAAGGAATCTGCCAGATAATTGGCGAATATGGATGCATGTAAAGGTGTTTGAGGTCGATGAATCCCCTTTGAGCAAATTCCGAGTTCTCTTCCGTTATCAGATATACTTTGGTGTTTGAAAAGCTATGCCGCAGAAGTCTTTGCTGTCTTTATGTTACGTTGGCAGTGATGCCAAAGTGCACTTTTGTAAAACTTGTCCACAAATGATTTATCATTTCACCCATTCAGTGTTAAATGCCTTCAAAGTTCTCTAGTTAGGATTCAGTATCTATATCTATATTTATATCTATATCTACATCTGCATCAGCATTTACATATATATCTATAGCTATATCTATCTCTCTCAACATTTACTATATATCTATATCTATCTATCTATCTATCTATCTATCAGTCTATCGGTCTATCTGTCTGTCTATCTATCTATCTATCTATCTAATCTATCAGTCTATCGGTCTATCTGTCTGTCTATCAGTCTGTCTATCTGTCTGTGTCTATCTATCTATCTATCTTTCTTCTTCTCTCCCTATAGGTTCTAGTTCCATTGAATTTTCTGACTGTGTCCGGGATTTAGGAGTTCTTTTAGATCATGATCTTTCTATGCAAAAACATGTCACTAAAATATGCCAGCTTTCTTATATGGAACTAAGACGTATTGCTTCTATCCGCCCCTTTCTTACTGAGGAAGCCACTAAAACTCTTATTTCCTCTTATATTCTTTCACGCTTGGACTACTGTAATTCTATTCTAATCGGCTGCCCTTCAGTTGTCATTCAACCTCTCCAACGTGTTCAGAATTCAGCAGCTAGGCTTGTTTGTAAAGCCCCTAGATCCCAGTCATGTTCTCCTCTTCTGAAAAAGTTGCATTGGCTTCCAGTTGAACAAAGAATCAAATACAAATGTTGCTGTCTCTGTTACAAAATTCTTACTTGCTCCGCTCCCTCTTATCTGTCTGAACTTCTTCAAGTGTATGTACCATCCAGAACGCTCCGATCCTCTACCGACACAAGAACTTTCTGTGTTCCCCGTTTCAACCGGAAACTGCATGGTCAGAGAGCTTTCTCCCACTCTGCTGCCATGACCTGGAACTCCCTTCCCTATCATATTCGCCATAAGCAATGTCTTCCTTCTTTCAAGTCTAGTCTGAAGACCTATCTTTTCACTCAATACTTTCATTGATCTTCTCTTTCTCTTCTCTCTCAGCCCTGATCATCGTTCCTACATATATATATGTGTGTGTGTGTGTGTGTGTGTGTGTGTGTGTGTGTGTGTGTGTGTGTGTGTGTGTGTGTGTGTGTGTGTGTGTGTGTGTGTGTGTGTGTGTGTGTGAAGCATGTTTATGCGAGCAAGAGAGAGGGAGAGAGAGGGAGAGAGGAAAAGAGAGAGAGAGAGAGAGGCTGTGCGGGAGAGAGAGAGAGTGAGCAAGGAATATCGGGAGCACGGTAGAGAGCGAGAGTATGGTTGGGGTGGGGCAAGAGAGTGAGAGTATGAGTAAGAGTATGTGTAAGCGTGATAGAATTTGATAGTAGAGAAACTGAGTGGTTGAGAGAGGGAGTGTGTTTGGGTCTGTGTGTGTGTGTGTGTGTGTGTGTGTGTGTGTGTGTGTGTGTGTGTGTGTGTGTGTGTGTGTGTGTGTGAAGAGAAAGAGAGAGAAAATATTTTTGTATGATTGTCACTATTTTTAGTAATATTTGAATTTACTATGTTAATATGTCTTGTTGAACGTAAATTTTATGTTTTATGTTATATAGTGTTAGCAGCGGTATGTTTAAATTTTATGTTGGTGTATCTATTTGTATTTAGTTATATACTGATTTTATGTGAAGCGCTTTGTGCTCTGGAAAGCGCTATATAAATTGCCTTTATTATTATTATTATTATCCATCCATCCATCTATCTATCTATTTATCTATCTATCTATCTATCTATCTATCAATCTATCTACCTACCTACCTATCTATCTACCTTTCTATCTATCTATCTATCTATCTATCAATCTATCTATCTATCAGTCTATCAGTCTATCTGTCTGTCTATCTATCCATCCACCCATCCATCGATCTATCTATCTATCTATCTACCTACCTACCTACCTATCTATCTATCTATCTATCTACACACACACACACACATATATATATATATATATATATATATATATATATATATATACTTGTAAAAAATATGTATGTGTATATGTGTACATGTATATGTATATAGTATATAGTCTTGGAGATAAGCAGGAGAGAAATCAATGAAACACACTCGTACTCAGACGTTTTGACGCATCGTTAATACTATGACTGTTTGATTTCAGTTTCGTTTTATCATGGCAACGTTTTGGCGCTTGTAATAAATTCCATATGAACTGACGCCTCTGACTGTTGTGATGGTAGATCCCAAACGATCATAACATAACTCATAATATAAGCCTGCGAAAAACCTCTGTGTGCTGACAAAACCTTGGGATCATACCTATGGATTTTATGTCTATCTTGGTATCAGCCTCTCATTGCAGCTAAAGGAAATCATCTTGAAACAGATGAAAACTAATCCAGCCTCCCCTCACCCCCTCTCTCCAATACCAACAGACTGCGCTGACGTCTTAAACGACCACATCACAGAAACCCACCATCGAACAAGACATGTAATCTCCGCCAGCCCATCAACACAATTTATCGCCTCCATCATCTCATCGCCATCAGCCCATCCTCCCATCTGATCAAAACCGTTGAAACGGATGAAAATGCGTACAACCCCCCACCCCACTTCCGGACGAGGTGACCATCCCAAAGCTCCACATAATCACATCACAGAGACCCACCACGACACGACACACAGCCTCCGTCCGCCCATCAACACGATTTATCGTTTCCATCATCTCAGCTGGCCCCGTCCACCCTCTGAACCCCAATCACAATAATCAACCAAACAACCAAAAAAAGCAAACAAGCAAGCAAGCAAACAAACTAACAAACAAGCAAACAAACAAAGAAACAAACAAAGACACAATTACCATCACGACAACATATTCTGCTCTCCACATTACTCTTCAATTTCCCTTAAATGTCTTTTCCATTTCTTAAATTTCTTTGGTTTCGTGTTCAGAAAAAAGCCCAGTTTCTCTTCCACGCTGTAGAAGTCTGCGCAGAGTTTCTTTTACGATAGTGCCAATGTTCGTCTGATTGGTGATGGCTTTTGTTTTTCCTTTCATGTTGGAGTTTTTGCCACTTTCTTTCAACATTGTTTTTTTTTTTTTTTTTTCAGTACGGTGATCGATGGCATGATGATTCAGAGTTTATTCGTGGAGGTATGCTTTTAAGTGTTTGGGGATTTCGGACTTTCCTAGATGAAGAATTCAAGTTATAGTGGCTTTACCTGCAAGTTTGTCGGCACATTCATTACCCTTAACACCAAGCATATCCTGGACAGTAAATCCATGTGAAATTTTGATGATTGAAACCGCTCATTGCTTCGTGCTTGTCAGGGGTTCCTACTCTGGTTTCACTTTATGATGTAGGTTCATCGAGTCAGTCAGGATGAAGGCTTGATCTTTTTTTCTATGTCATCATTTAACGAAGCTACCCATTCTCGAGAGTGTGTGACTGACTCAATTTCTATCGGTACACTGGATATTGTGAAATCAAGTGTAGCATTTGTTTCATCATTTCACATGGTGTTTCTGTTCTATTGGACCGTGAAGCCCCATCCAGATTTTTTTTTTATTTCTAATTGAAGCATCAGTGTCTATGATAACATTTTGGGGGTTGCAACGTTTAAGGTCGATGGTACTTTGATTTCTGCATCAACTTAACCTTCTATCCATTCGCCATAGTGTCTCCCTAGATTTGTTTGATGTGATTGTTTTATACAGGCATATGCAAGAGTTTTATATTTTCACAGTTCAGTTGTCTCTTTTTGAATTATGTCAGCTTGACATACGTAATGAATGGATTCTTCTGCCCATGTCATCCATAATGTTCGTTTAAGCAGTGTGCGGTTGTGCATTGCAATGCGATAGGATTTTAGGAGTTCGTTTGCCTCCATTGTATTTTTGTATCGATAATACTCGTCATGAATCACGGTGACATAATCTCTAATGGCGTATTGAAGTTGTTTTCGACTTTACTTCATCCGCGTCTTTAACAATATGATGAATTAAATTCGCGATTTATGCGCATTGGGAGGTGGGGGATGGGGGGTAGGGGGTAGGGGGATAGCTTGTTATTTGATAGCTCATACAATTACAAATAGATTCAACATTTTCCTTATTAATACAGAAGGAATTCAATCCTTGTTTCCTCCCATTCCAGTTTTGAACGTCCCGTTTAAAGAAAAAAAAAAACGGGTTGTTTTGTTCAGGTGCAGGTGTGTGGTTTTGTGGTGGGGTGTGTGTGTGTGTGTGTGTGTGTATGTGTGTGTGTGTGTGTGTGTGTATGTGTGTGTGTGTGTGTGTATGTTTGTGTGTGTATGTATGTGTGTATGTGCGTGCGTGCGCGTGTGTGTGTCAGTGTATGTGTGTGAGTGTGTCTGAGTGTGTGTATGTGTGTTTATGGGTGTGTGCGCCGCGTGTGTGTATGTGCGTGTGTATGGGTGTGTGTGTGTATGTGCTTGTATGTGAATGCGTGCGTGTGTGTGCGGGTTTGTGTTTGTGTGTGTGTGTGGTTATGTGTGTGTGTGTGTGAGTGTGTGTGTGTGTGTGTGTGCGTGCGCGCGCGCGTGTGTGTCAGTGTATATGTGTGAATGTGTGCGTGTGTGAGTGTGTGTGTGTGTGTGTATGTGTGTGTGTGTGTGTGTGTGTATGTGTGTGTGTGTATGTGTGTGTATGTGTGTGTATGTGTGTGTGAGTGTGAGTGTGTGTGTGTGTGTGTGTGTGTGTGTGTGTGTGTGTGTGTGTGTGTGTGTGTGTGTGTGTTCGAAGAAATTGCGTTAACAAGATTTTCTCAGATGTACCTGGATGTAGCGATATCAAATTTGGATCAAAATTGTAAATTGCTAAAAAGTCTAGAATGCATAGGTTTGTAAGTCGAAGTGCGAAGGTCGATTTCACACACACACACACATACACACACACACACGCACGCACACACACTCACCACCACAAGCACACACGTACGCACGAACACACACACACACACACACACGCGCGCGCACAGACACACGCACGTGCGCGCACACACACACGCACACGTACGCACAAACACACTCACACACACACACACATGTACGCACACACACAGACACGCACATGTACACACACACACACATACATACACACACACACACACGTACAAACACACACACACCGTGCACATACAGAAACAAATACCTAGAATTATCGTTCATCAAAAGATATGTGGACAGGACTTTCTTTTGATCTCCTGAAACTTTTTGAACTCTTTTTCTTCAATGTTGTGACAGTCTACACTGCCCTGTAAGCCAGTCAAGTTGTTCTTCAATCGAAGTTTTGGAGAAGTGGAAGATCTGGATTTCTTTCACTACTTATTGTATAGAAAGGGAAATCTTTATAACAGCTTGTCCATATTTTTTTTTTGCTAATGGCGCTTGCCTCAAAATTTCGGTGACAGCATTTGTAATGACAGTGTTGAAGTTGTTTTTGACTTTTTGACATTTAGAGCACCCCTGTCTTCAAACACTGATGAGTAGGGAACTTTGAATCCCATTAATTGGTGAAAAAAACAACAAAAAATATGCTTGCAATTTGTGGGTCTTTCGATTTAACGGGTTTAAGTTTCTCAACAGGGAGTTTTTCGCTCTGCTGGGATCGTTAGAAGGGGATGGAAAATCTCATCAGCACAAAATAATCG
>JAPXFY010000014.1:48319667-48322167 GCA_030674185.1 Monoplex corrugatus | reverse complement strand
AACCACCACCACCACCACCACCAACAACAACAGCTAAAGAAAGCCCTGACCTTGAAGAGATACTGTCGTATATAGATGTATTCCTGGCAGATGTTGTGCTTGAGGAAGATGACGGGGAAGGTCTGCAGGAGCATGTTGAGCAGCAAAAAAACGTTGTCAAAGACAGCCATGAAAATGAGCAGCACGGAGGTGGAGTTCCTCATGGAACGATGACTCAGCACACACATAGACACAGAGTTTCCCAGCAGGCCAAAGATGGCGATAGTGGTGCCAGCCAGGCCATTGATGTAGTACCAGTACAGCAGGTGATGAGACTCGGGAGGAGCGTGGTCACCTTCGTGGTCGGGGTGGAAGTCTTTGAGGCTGCTGCCGTTGTCCACGAAGTTTTGATCGTCTGTGCCCAAGTAGGAGGAGGTGATCCTTGTTGGTGGTGTAGGTGTTGGACCAGCTCATGGTGAGGGTTTGGCTGTTACACTGCACTTTCACTTGACTTTCAAAACACAGATCTTTGCACGGGTCACTTTCACTTGACTTGCAAAACACAAATCTTTGCACGGGTCACTTTAAACAGAAGTCTTTGCACGGGTCACTTTCACTTGACTTGCAAAACACAAATCTTTGCACGGGTCACTTTAAACAGAAGTCTTTGCACGGGTCACTTTCACTTGACTTGCAAAACACAAATCTTTGCACGGGTCACTTTAAACAGAAGTCTTTGCACGGGTCACTTTCACTTGACTTGCAAAACACAAAATCTTTGCACGGGTCACTTTAAACAGAAGTCTTTGCACGGGTCACTTTCACTTGACTTTCAAACACAGATCTTTGCACGGGTCACTTTAAACAGAAGTCTTTGCACGGGTCACTTTCACTCGACTTGCAAAACAAATCTTTGCACGGGTCACTTTCACTTGACTTGCAAAACAGAGATCTTTGCACGGGTCACTTTAAACAGAGTTTTTTGCACGGGTCACTTTAAACAGAGATCTTTGCACGGGTCACTTTAAACAGTTTTTTGCACGGGTCACTTTAAACAGAGATCTTTGCACGGTCACTTTAAACAGAGAACTTTGCACGGGTCACTTTAAACAGATATCTTTGCACATGTCACTTTAAGAGAACTTTGCACGGGTCACTTTAAACAGACATCTGTGCACGGGTCACTTTCACTTGACTCTCAAAACAGAGAACGTTGAAATGTTTGTTTGCTTCTCACAGCTGAAGTTTAGCTATCCATCGTCCAAGCACAGACGAGAGAGAAATGGTTCACAGATTTGATCGACAAGCTCAATTTCATCAACTGGTTATTATTTATACCAGCTGTGGCGATGCTGATCTATTCATGGATTATATTTCGTCTAGATTTCCAAAATGTCAAGACTTCACTCCTGGATCGTTTACCGACTGCGTCAAAATTTGTGTCTGCGTAAATCTTCTGATCTTCAAGACGGTAGAAGCTCAAGTTATTCTTAGCGTCACAAATCATCTACAAATCGGTCGATGGTCTTCCGCTTAAACCCGTTCGATAACAAAGAATCTTCAGTTCAAAGAAACAAACAATTAGTAGCCAGACTCAAAGAAATGAGCTGTATGGAGGTGCATGTGAAGTTAAGAACTTTCTCTTCGTTAAGCCACTTTGTTAACAATTACAGACCTGAGTTGCTGAACACTCGATGACTGTCATTTGCAAATACACATTTATGTTTAATGTACAAAGCCTAAAGTGCACACGCTTTGCAAAAAAAAAAAAAATGCATCACACGGAGGTTGCGAATTCGAACATGAATAATACCAGGTTCGTGTGCAGGCTTTCAACCAAGCAGCATAATGTAAGCCTATCGACTGTTGTGTGTTATGCTGATGGCTGAATTAGTTATGGTTGCAGTGCTGTGTGCGGTTGTGTATGTTGTACATGCGTGCGTCAGTGCGTGCGTCAGTGCGCGTATGTGTTTGTGTGCGTGCGTGCGTGCGTGCGTGCGTCCGCGCGCGTGTGTGTGCGTAGGTGCGTGTGTGTGTGTGTGTGTGCGTGTGTGTGTGTGTGCGTGTGTGTGTGTGTGTGTGTGTGTGTGTGTATGTGTGTGTGTGTGTGTGTGTGTGTGTGTGTGTGTGTGCATGTGAGTGTTTATGTCCGCGCGCGTGTGTGCGATTTTCCTCGCATGCGTGTGTGCGTGCGTGCGTGTGTGTTGTGTGTGTGTGTGTGTGTGTGTGTGTGTGTGTGTGTGTGTGTGTGTGTGTACGTGTGTGTGTGTATGTGTGTATTGTCCGTGTGAATGTATTCTGTCCGCGCGCGTGTGTGTGCGATTTTCCTCTTTTAAAGCGGCCTGAATTACTTGATTTTTTAAAAACTGTTTCGTGAAATACCTGGAACACTTCCCTAGATCCTTGCTAAAATCTGTTTCGTCAACAGTGAACTAATTATAGGCTCAAAGAAATGGCGTCTGGATTTTCTGTTGATGTTCGGTTGGTTGGTTGGCTGGCTGGTTGTTTGGTTGGTTGGTTT
>JAPXFY010000014.1:48287167-48304667 GCA_030674185.1 Monoplex corrugatus | reverse complement strand
GAGATGTCAATCAGTGCATTAGGCTTCGTATACGGTGAGAGAGAGGAGAGAGAGAGAGTGAGAGAGAGAGAGAGAGAGAGAGAGATGAGGAGACAGAGAGACAGAGGCAGAGACAAGACAGACAGACAGACAGACAGAGACAGAGAGACAGAGACAGAGGAAGGAGGGAAAGAGAGTGTGTGTGTGTGTGTGTGTGGAGAGAGAGAGACAAGAGAGAGACAGAGAGAGACAGAGACAGAGAGAGAGAGACAGAGACAGACAGTCAGACAGACAGACAGACACACACACACACACTTACACACACAGAGGCAGGAGGAAAAGAGAGTGAGTGTGTGTCTGCGTGCGTGCGTGTGTGTGTGTTGTGTGTGTGTGTGTGTGTGTGTGTGTGACAGAGAGAGACAGAGAGAGACAGAGAGAGACAGAGAGACAGAAACAGAGAGAGACAGAGACAGACAGACAGACAGTCAGACACACACACACACACACACACACACACACACACACACACACACACACACACACAGAGGCAGACAAAGACAGAGACAGAGACGGACACAGCGACACACAGAGAAAGAAGAGGGAACAGGGGGGGGGGGGGAGGGCGGGAGGGCAGGGGGAAACAGAATACGATTAATAATAATACAAACCGTTTTATGTTTTAGACCATAACACAGGAGGGCACTGGAAACGTAGATCATATCGTTGGGAGGGAGAGAGGGGTAACGAGAAAGGGGAGAGAGGCGGAGGGGGGAGAGACATACAGGGACAGAGAGAGAGAGAGAGAGAGAGAGAGAGAGAGAGAGAAGAAGAAGAAGAAGAAGAAGAAGAACAAGAACAAGAAGAACAAGAAGAACAAGAACAAGAACAAGAAGAACAAGAACAAGAACAAAAGAAAAAGAAGAACAAGAAGAACAAGAAGAAAAGAAGAACAAGAAGAACAAGAAGAACAAGAAGAACAAGAACAAGAACAAGAAGAACAAGAACAAGAACAAAAGAAAAAGAAGAAGAACAAGAAGAACAAGAAGAACAAGAAGAAGAACAAGAACAAGAAGAACAAGAAGAAGAAGAAGAAAGTACACATAAACACGAATAAATGTTGTAACATACACATAAATACACATACGCACACTGGGATTGCTGTGTTGAGGATTACTGGGTCAAGACTAATGAATCAACAACACATAACAATGCACTACTAGTATGAAGCGTATACAAGGGAACAAAATAAGAAAGGAGAGAGAGAGACAGAGGAGAGAGAGAGAGAGAGAGACAGACAGACAGACAGACAGACGACAGACAGACAGAGACGAGACAGAGACAGAGAGCGAAAGAGAGAGAGCGAAAGAGAGAGTGAGGGAGAGCGATTGAAAGAGAAAAAGAGAGAGGACAGACAGAGACAGAGAGAGAGACAGACAGAGACACATAGAGAGAAAGAGACCTGCTAGTTTCTCACAAGTATTTGAAAGGTAAGAACCACTTTCCCATCCAAACACAGATACGCCACTACATAGTATAGTAACAAACAGACTAGCAGACACAGATATAAACACAGACACACGCATAAATCCACAGACACGTTTACATTGATTGAAGATGTGAATGAAGGCGAAAAAGCAACCATGCAACGCAAACAAAAGCCGCTTACATCAGGACATAATACCGACGAAGCTCGAATGATGGGAAAATATCGCATGGATGTAGTTTTTGTCCGTTTGCTATATAGTTGAGCGCACGCATGATAGAAAAGATGAGGGGCTTGGGTGAGGCGTTTCTTGAAAAATCTGGCTTTGTGTTTAGGAAGAATAGCTATGTCATATTGACCTAGGTGTTGAAAGAGATTAATTTCGTGAACTCATTTGATTCTTACCACTGTAAAATGTTGTGTTTTTTTTCTTAGAGTTGTCAGGTGCGTTTGGTAACTCTGCGTGTGATGTCTTTAACATGACGAGTTGTTGTTCTGATGATGTTGATCTTGATGTTATTGTTCTGTTTTTGTTGTTTTTCTTGATGCTGTAGCTGTTGTCAGCAAGCAAAGCCAGAACAAGAATGAGGCAACCGAAATGTGGCTTTCTAAGAAGAATGTTGAGAGTTCCACCTTTCCACCAGCATCCTTCATTGTCAACTATACTAGCAAACAGGAACCGAAAAAAAGAAAAACACGAAAAAATAATCAGGACGCGTATTTAATACTGCAAGACAAGACGGGACGCAAGATCACAGACTAACAAACACCAGATTCAAAAATTAGAATAAAAAGACTGAAATTTCCCTGCTGCTCTGTCCAGTGTGAGAAAAGGAATAAACTTACTAAGACGTACTAACAAAGGAAAAGCGTAACCCTTTGACTCCCTCACCCTATCCACCAGCTTCCTGCAGGTGAGAGAGTCAAAGGATTAAATTTCTGCATTTGGTGGGTAGGTTGCAGGAGTCAAAGGGTTAATGTCGACATTCTTCACTGTGATAGTGTAATACTGACAGAGTAACATGAAGTATGGGACATGTCTGATCAATGTAGATTTTATTCATTGCTACAACTCAGCCCAGGAGAGAACCGAACAGTTTAGATGGGTGTCTCACGAACAGTATAGTAAGGGGGTGCGACAGTCAGAATTCTAACCTAAAAATCTGGTTGTGATCCTGCCTAAGGAAGTAAGAAAGGGAGTTAAGGATGAGCATTTTATTCTGATATTCCAGATTAACATGTTCGCATATCTGTTAGTGTTGAACACCCCTTTTGTATGCATACGCACACAAAACTTCAGACATGCACGTTAAAGATCCTATAAGTCACGTCAGTATATATTTCGTATATGATTTTATGGGAAAAAATGAAAGCATCCAGCATGAACGTTTGGTAAAAACAGAGTATACAGACTGTGCAGGAAAGTATCACCTTCACAGTGTCGGCAAAATAACGTGCTATAGACGTCTGAGAAAAAATGGAATAAAAAAGAAAAGAAAGAAAAAACAATAAACGGTAGTGTACACTATTTCAGACACAGGATCTCTATCAGGTTAACCTAGATGTTGAAACTGAAAGGAAAAAAAAACAACTTTACGTATTGCACTGAAAAGCCAGAACAAAATTGAGGCAGCCGAGATGTGGTTTATAAGTAGAATGTTGAGAGTTCCACGGACAGCAAAGAAAAAAAAAGAGACAGTCTTGATGGAGGCGACACAAGAAGATCATTGATAAGGAAAATTAGGAAAAAGCGAGCAACATTTATTGGCCATTTTATGGGGATAGGGAATTAGAGCACCTGGTCACAACACGTAAGCTGGAGGGAAAGAGAGCAGGAGGTAGACCCAGGTAGAAAATGTTGAAAGGAATTGCAGGGTGGCTGAGGACAGAGGGTGGAAAATGTGCTTGCAGCAACAAAGATAGAGGGCCATGATCGCCAACGCCACGCGGCAAGGCACTTGATGATGATGATGTATTCGCACTCGATCTGGTTCTCAAAAAATATTGTACATGTATAAACAGGGCAAGGAAGGTAACTGGTGTATACGATAAATCACAGACTGAGCCTGAACAAAAACAGAACAGGGATACTTTTTGGTGGGTAATCTCATGGCAGGCTGACATTATCCATGTTGGTACAGCGATAAAAATAAAGTTTAGAGGTATAACAGGGAGACAGGTGATAGAACAGAGTAAGCAAATAAACAAACAAATAAAAAAAGAAAGAGGAAAAAATCCAAAATATGAAGAAGAAGTAGAAGAATGCTAAGAAGTTTGCGAAGAAGAAGAAGTAGAAGAAGAAGAAGAAGAAGGATGAGGAGGAGGAGAAGGAAAAGAAGGAGAAGGAGAAGAAGGAGAAGGAGAAGAAGGAGAAGAAGAAGGAGGAGGAGAAGAAGAAGAAGACGAAGAAGAAGACGAAAAAGAAGAAGAGGAAAATGGGTAATGATAAAATCAAAGTGGAATATAAAACAGCACCAGCAGCAATAACAGTAACAATAATAATAATACCAATAATAATAATACCAATAATAATACTACCAATAATAATAATACCAATAATAATAATACCAATAATAATACTACCAATAATAATAATACCAATAATAATAATACCAATAATAATAATACCAATAATAATAATACCAATAATAATAATACCAATAATAATGATACCAATGATAATGATACCAATAATAATGATACCAATAATAATAATACCAATAATAATAATACCAATAAAAAGAAAAAGAAAACAGACTAGCAATACAATAAAAGCAATAGCAAAAATAACAATGGAATACAAAATAGCATCAGCAGCAAGAACAATAACAATAATAATAATAATACCAATAAAAATTACAAAAAACAGACAAACAAAACAATAACAACAATTGTAACAATAACAACGAAGAAGAAAAATATAGCAGGGGGGAAAACAAAGAACGCATACAAAAAACACACCAAAAAAGCACACACAGAACAAAAGCAAAGCGCTAGTTTTGGAGGTGGGATAGTCAGGGACGGAATTTGTCACGTTCACTGAAACAATCAAAACAAACAACAATGAAGGAGAAAAAGAAAGTAGAAGAAAATATCAAAGGACGCAAATAAAAAGAAAAAGAGAACAAAAGCATTGAGCTAGTTTTGGAGGTGGGATCGTCAGGAGGCAATTTGTCATGTTCATGTGTCACTGCACGCGTTCTTTGTGCCACACCTCTTGTTAAACCCCTTTCCTTCCTCTTTTATTTCTTTCGGGGTGTGTTTTTTTTTTCCGGCTTTTTCATCGCTTTTGTCTTTTTGATGTGTACCACCCCTTCATCTGTGTTTTTATTGAAGCAACGTACAATGAAGGGAAATGAAACGTGGTATGGTGACCTAAGAGAGACTCTGTGTGTGCGTGTGTGTGTGTGTGTGTGTGTGTGTGTGTGTGTGTGTGTGTGTGTGTGTGTGAGAGAGAGAGAGAGAGAGAGAGAGAGAGAGAGAGAGAGAGAGGATAATAATAATACTTAATAATAATTACAATATTTATATAGCGCAAAATCTTGATAAAATAAAATCTAAGCGCTGAAACAGACACACACGCACGCACGCACGCACACACACGCACGCATACGCACGCACGCACACACACACACACACACACACACACACACGCATGGCTATAAATGGGGAGAAAGAATAAAAGCAATGGAAAATTATAGAGAGCATAATTATTATGGATGAAAATGACGCATTTAAAACAACAACATTTTTTGTGCGTGTCAGTGTTAGAACTAGGGTTAGTCTATGATTAGGATGTGCAATTTAGTTGTAGTAGTAGTAGCAGTAGTAGCAGCGGTGGTAGTAGTAGTAGTAGTAGCAACAGTAGTAGTAGTAGTAGTAGCAGCAGCAGCAGCAGCAGCAACAGCAGTAGTAATAGTAGTAATAGTCGTAGAAGTAGTAATAGTGCACTGAAGAATAATATGAAATATAAATAATTGTAGAAAATAACTTTTGTTTTTGAGCATATGTAGAAAATAAGTTTGTTGCTTGAATGTTTGATGCTTTTTGTTTCAGACAGTGTAATCATGAAAATGCAAATGGTCTAGAATATCAGAGTCTGTGAGTCTGATTAAGCTTCGTATGAAATACAATCTGATGTACATCGAAGACTATCATCATCATCATCATCATCATCATCATCATCATCATCATCATCACCATCATCATCATCATCATGTGCCCTGACCAATGGCGTTGGCAATCATGGCTCTCCGTACGAATCTGTCCCTTGTATCTGAAAGTACATCTCCCACATTCTGTCTCCAGCCACTCCGCAAGTCCGTCCAATATTTTCTCCCTGGGTCCACCTGGTGCTCTTTTTCCCTCCAGCTTTCTGATGTTACTATGTGCTCTAATTTCTCTTGCCTCATAAAATGTCCCATAAATGTTGCTTGTCTGTTCCTATTATTGACTTTCAAAACTCGGAAGCAGATTTCAATATTTTGTTGAAGTTTCTAAAAAGTGCTGCTCATATATCATCTTCGAAAAGTATTGATTTTAGACAGTTTTTTTGTCACTGTGACTTTGGCCTTGGTGCCTTACCTTTTAACCTTACCCTTTTGCGACTTCGTAATATTCCAAATGTTTTACTCAAGTTTAGGAAAAAGAAAAGAATCTGTTCATAGAAGGATGTTGACGTACGCTTGGATCTTGATTTTCATTTCTGTAACCTCCAATGTATAGAATGTCATTATGTGTGTCTGTATGCTCTGTGAAGTTCGTATGTCTGCGATGTCTTTTCATATGTATATGATTTTTATTGGGTTTTTTTTTTTTGATGCCATATTGTATGTTTAGTGTCCGTCTGATGTGGAGAAAAACGTGAATTAAAAAGTTTATTTTAAAAAAAGTTTAGTAAAGATCGATTCATAAAGAGCTGGGAAATTCGAGTCTACACATTTCTTCACGAACAGAAGGACAGAGACACCGTCTGTTTCTCTAAATCTCTGGTGATCCTCTAAGCTATTATATGTACAGCTCATCATCATCATCATCAAGTGCCTTTCCACATGGCATTGGTGATCATAGCCCTCCATATGTATCTATCCCTTGTTGCCTCAAACACATCTTCCACCCTCTTTGTCCTTAACTTCTCTGCAAGTCCGTCCAATAGTTTTCTTTGGGTCTACCTGGTGGTCTCTTTCCCTCCAGCTTTCCTGTTGTGACTAGGTGCTTCAATTTCCCTTTCCTCATAAAATGGCCTATAGATGTTGCCTGTCTTTTCCTAATCTTCCTTAAGAATGATCTTCTTGTGTCTGCCTCCATCAAGACTGTCTCGTTTGTTTTCTTTGCTGCCCATGGAACTTTCAACAGACTTTTTAGAAACCACATCTGGCTGCCTCAATCTTGTTCTGGCTTTCTTTGTTGACTGTCCACGCCTCACAACCGTATACCATTATCGGTTCTAGATGACATTCAAGAACTCTCTTCCTGTGTTAATTGATAGGCATTTATTGGTAAGAATGATTTTTTTCTGTACAGCTAGAAATCTTAAACAAAACCATGTCAGTATTATTGCTGACACTGCATTTGCTATTGCTGTTTTTTCCCTCTGGTTTATATCAAATTGAAGCATTAATCGAATATGGGTTGTCATTCACTATCTATCTTGTGTTATTCAGAGTGATCTTCAAAATCGCAAAGGAAAAACCTATTACGATGTTTGCAGTACCTACCTGACCTATATTCAGTATAAGTTAGGCATGAAGTAGCTCAAGAAAGTTAAGAAACAAAAGGTTATTGAAATTCTATGAACCTACACATATATCCAGTCAGTGAAACAAAACTTGCTGGACTAAAATGGAAAAATCATGGGTGAAATGAGCAGAAAAATCAACACAATAGATTTGTGCATTTAATTCTAAACTAAACTAAGACCCATGTATGTAATTTTGTACTTTAAAAAATGGGTAGAATATTGCAATTTTGTACTTTAATAATGTTTTTTTTTAATTTTGCACTTCAAGAAATGGAAGAATATTCGGTTAAAACAGATGCGTATTTAAAACGAGAACAAACGAAAGGTATACGTATGTAATTTCCTGTCATGAAACGTTGGCTAACTATTCGGTTAATGTCTAGATGCTGAAATCAAAGTGCTCTTCATTTGAAACACAAACTACTCTCAGGGGCTGAAGAGTGAATCGATTGTACACTGGCATGCTAATAGATGTGGACACGTTATATTTTCTATGGTAAAAAAAAAATCAAACAAATACAGATAATTATAACGAACTTTGGATGGATCGATGTGTAATCTCAAGTAGTGATGAGTTTGTTTGGAATTCGTCGTACAAGAGGAATTCATCGCCCTCGGACAATTTTATATGTGGTGCACCGACATCTCCAGCAATTAAGTGGCATACATGTATCCCCGAGTCTGTGCAAAACCCTGTGCACTGGCAAGGTCTTAAAATGGTCAGAGAGTGAGAAGGGACCTATATAACATTAAGCTGAATGAAGGAAACCTTAAGATGGGCTGTGAACACGCCACTCGTGAATTCTGCAGGACGCTATTGAACTCCAGGTAACAGATCTGAAGTCCATGGCTCTATCAAAGAACCTACCAGCTCTGATACTCCAAAGTCAAGAACAAGATTAGAACTTTTACCGACACAGCAGTTTCCAGGTAGGCTTTAAGTAGGTCAAAATAGCTACTGCTTTTTTTCATCGTCCAACATTATTTTTATTGAAGGGTGATGATACATATCGACTTCACACAAATGTGTCTGTGTGTCTTTTTTATATTTTGTGCCTGTGACAAAAATGTGTAAACCAAACTTTTTTAGAGTTGGTTCTTGATGTTCGCTGTGAGGTTTTATTTACCCTGATGCCTTTTCGAGGTAACAGTAACCTTGACAAGTACAAAAGCTGGATTGTTTCGATTTTTGTACATACACAGACATCTTTAGAGTAGTTGACTATCTTGTTCAGTTTACTTTCATTTCCTTGTTTTCTTTCCTTCGGTGTTTCTGTATTTTGTCTTTTGCTTTTTGTTATTATTGATTTTGGGGTCCATTTTGCCTTTCACTAACTCTGTTACTTTTCTCCGTCTTCAGACAAATACATTTCACTTTGTGTAAGAGTCGAATGCACGCATTGACATGTCCTTGAGCAACGCCGCGGAGCAAGAAACATGAGAGATTTTTTCCTCTTCCTGAATTTCTTCTTGTTCTTGTTCTTCTTGTTCTTCTTCTTGCTCTTCTTATTCTTGTTGTTGTTGTTCTTCATCATCATCGACATCATCATCATCATCATCAACTTCATCAGCATCACCATCTCCTTCATCTTCATTTTCATCTACTTCATCATCATCATCATCATCATCATTATCATCGTCGTCGTCGTCGTCGTCGTCGTCATCATCGTCATCGTCATCATCACCATAATCATCGTCATCATCACCACCATCATCGTCATCATCACCACCATCTTCTTCTTCTTCATTTTCTGCTTCTTCTTTCTTGTCTGTTTAAGGTCCAGTGGTGTGAAGAATGTCCACGTTTCTCTCTGTGAGTGTTTATGAATAATTGCGTGATGTTTGTGTGCGCACGTACGTGGTGTGCGTGCATGCATGAGTGTGCATGCGTGTATGTGTGTGTGTGTGTGTGTGTGTGTTGTGGTGTGTGTATTGTATGTGTGTGTGTGTGTGTTGTGTGTGTGTGTTTGTGTGTGTGTGTGTTCAGTGTATGTGTGTATGTGTTTGTGTGTGTGTGTGTTTGTGTGCGTATGTTTTATATATATATGTACATATGTGTGTGTGTATGTTTGTGTGTGTGTGTTTGTGTGTGTGTATGTTTGTGTGTGTGTGTTTGTGTGTGTGTGTTTGTGTGTGTGTTGTGTGTGTTGTTTGTGTGTGTATGTTTGTGTGTGTTGTTTGTTTGTGTTGTTGTGTGTGTGTGTTTTGTGTGTGTGTGTATTGTATGTGTGCGTGCGTGTGTTGTGTGTTGTGTGTTTGTGTGTGTGTGTGTGTGTGTGTGTGTGTGTGTGTGTGTGTGTGTTTATGTGTTTGTTGACGGAAGTGTAAGATAAGTTGAGATCAAGCACAGTTGAGGACAACGGGATCGTGAAGGCTTGTCTGGGGCATGTCCAGCACTAATGTAAATACACAAACATAAACACACACACACATAAACACACACACACATAAACACACACACACACACACACACACACACACACACACACACACACACACACACGTACACACATAACACACACCACACACATTACACACACACACATAAACACACACATAACACACACACACACACGCACACACATAAACACACACAAACACACACACACACAAACACACGCACATAAAAACACACACATACACACACACGCGCACACCACACACTCACAAACAAACAAACAACACACATACAAACACATACACAAACAAACAAACAACACACAAACACACACACAGGCAAACACACACACAAACAAACACACACAACACACAAACAAACAAACAAACACACACAAAACACACTAACACTAACACACAATAACACATAGAGGGTGTCTTCAACTGTCATTTGCCCACTTTAAAAGAAAAGAGAATAGTTCAAATCAACTGAGGAGTTTGTTATTCTGTGTGTCTGAGAGCCATCTATTTATCTCCAAAGAATCATACGAATCATTAGACCCAGCACCATTCCCTCCAACCAACAGAACTTCATTCCTGATGCAGTCAAGTGACTAGGGGCACTCATCATCATCATCATCAATCAATCATCATCATCGTCATCATCATCATCGTCGTCGTCGTCGTCGTCGTCGTCGTTATGTGCTCTGCCGCATGGCGTTGGCGATCATGGCCCTCCACACGAATCTATCCACTGTCATTGCAAGTACACCTCCCACCCTCTCTGTCGTCAGCCAGCCTGTAAGTCTGTCCAATATTTTCTCCCTGGGTCTACCTGGTGTTCTCTTTCCCTCCATCTTTCCTGTTGTGACCAGCTGTTCTAATTCCTCTTTTCCTCATAAAATGGCCTATAAAAGTTTCTTGTCTTTTCCTAATCTTCTTTATCAATTATCTTCTTGTGTCTGCCTCCTTCAAGACTGTCTCGTTTATTTTCTTTGCTGTCCATGGAACTCTCAACATTCTTTTTAGAAACCACATTTCAGTTTTGTTCATACTTTGCGTGTTGACCTTCCACCCCTCACAACCGTACATCAGTATCGGTTCTATGTAACATTCAAGAACTCTCTTCCTGATATTATTTGATAGGCATTTGTTGGTAAGAACGCTTTTCGTCTTCTTGAATGTTGTTTTGACTTGGTCGATTCTGCTGGCTATTTCTGATGTGCATCTACCGTCTGGTGAGATGTCCGTTCCCAGGTATTTAAACTTATCAACATGTTTCAAAGTTGCCTAGGGGCACTATCATAGAAAAATAAGCAAACAAAGAAAAAAAAAAGAAAGAAAAACGCAATGACGTGAGATTGGATACACCATACGAAGGAAGCAGAATAACATCACCCACAATCTCCTTCACGGACAGCAGAAGGAGACAAGAGCAGAAAACCCCAAGGATTCCTGGTGACGAACAGTAGAAGGACACCACAAGGCACTTACACGCTAGGATTCCATACTGACGCTAACACTGAGAACAGACAGGAGTGGGTTCTCTTCATCGCTACCCTGTATACCAGTGGTGTAATGAGCTCTAAGTAGACACTGGCGTTTTGTCAGATTGTGTCGTGTAAAGGATACGGTAGGGGAAGCCATGTTGACCAGGTGACACCAGGCTGTCATAAGACCACTGCCATCACATTAAAAGATAAAAGAATTGCAACATGGAATGTCAGAACGAAAACCCAGAAGGGAAACCTAGAAAACATCGAGATAGAAATGGAAAGATTGAACATCAGTATTTTAGGAACAGTAGAGGTGAGATGGAACGGAACAAGCATGACAACATCGGACAAGCATAAAATTAAATGTTCTGGAGGAGACACACATGAAAGATGGGTAGGCATTGTAATGGACCAATGAACAAAGTCTATCAAAGGACATTGGGTTATATCGGACTGCGTTCTACTTGCCAAGCCATTTGATATCAGTATCTTGCAAGTATATGCACCAACATCTGAAAGAACTGACAGCCTTGGCTCAATGTAAATCACAGAACGTTACAATCATAATGGGAGATTTTTATGTTAAAATGGGGCAGGAAAAATATATGCATAGTTAGAACTCAAGCCCCTGTACGCGAAATGAAAGGAGAAACTTATTGAGCGGGCACAAGTCAATGAATTCACAATCGGAAACAGTTGATCTGAGCAACCTAACAGAAGAAAATAGACATGGATGAATCTGGGAGAGAGGACAAACAATCAAATTGATTACATATTGATAAAAATGATTTAAACATTATTTATTCATAGAGAAATATTACCAGGTACGGATTGCAGCAAGTGACCACAGTCCTGTAATGCCAATATTTAGGATGAAACTAAAAACAAGAAAACAAACCAAGAACAGTATCGAACTAAATCTTCGACACTTAAAGACAAATGATAAGATTAGCTCGTGCAAAATTTACCGTTTGTCCTCAAAACAAATTCAATGCTCTGAAGAACGTTGCGGACAATGAGGAACAATTCACACATTTGAAAAAAAAAATCAATGAATGAAGCTTGTGAAGAAATCCTTAGAGTTGAGAAGGGTGCAAAGATGAACTGGATGACACAATAACAAATTTTAGGCTTGATGAATTAACGGAAGAAGTTAAAATGGAAAAGGGGAAGAATACAAAAGATAGATAAGGAGATCAAGACTAAGTACATGAAGGTTAAGAAGCTTGGCTTGAAATAAAATACAAAGAAATAGAAGACCGACAGAAAACAGATCCTAAGTTTATGCACTGTAATCTTGAAGAAATTGCTCACAAGAAATAGACATGCACATCAACTGTTTATTCAAAATCGAACGAGGGTACGATTGTCATTGAAAAAAGCAAACAAACTATTAGATAAACTATTAGATAGATAGATAGAGTACATGAAGACCTTCTTGACGATGACAGAAGGGGGGGGGAGAAATACATCATAAGAGAAAAAAATGAAGGACCACGAGTAATGAAAGATGAAATTTGAGCAGCGATGACAAATCTCAGGAAAAGACAATATTACTATAATAAAATCTAAAGATCTAGATGAATATGGTATTGAAAAACTAACAGTCCTCCTAAAGGATATTTATGACACCGAAAAAATCCTTACAGATAAGCGAAAGTCAAAGTAAATTTTAATTACACTTCCAAAGAAAGCAAGGGCTATAGAATGCAAACCCCATCGTACAATCAGCTTGATGAGTCACGTGACAATGATTCTATTGAGAATAATCACGATGAGGACAAGGAATAGAATAAAAAGAGAAATAAAAGAGGAACGATGTAGATCTGTTGACGGGAAAGGAACTATCAATGTTATATACACCCTAAGAACTCTAATAGAAAGATTAATTGAGTTGAATAAGGATTTACAAATATGTTTTGTTGATCACACCAAAGCTTTTGATTGGGTAGGACACGAAGAATTGACCAACCAACAAGAAAAGCTCAATACTGATGGAAAAGATCTAAGAATAATATAGAATATGTATGGGAAACAAACAGCAGAAATGAGAGCAGAAAATTGTATACGTTCTTTTTAAAATAGCAAAAGAAGGGTCAGGCAGAGATGTGTTCTGTCAATAGATTTGTTTTCACTTTACAGCGAAACCATCAAGAGAAACCTAGAAGAATGCCCGGGCATAAAGGTTGGAGGAACAAAATTATAAACAATCTTTGTTAAGCAAATAACGTCGTTCTAATTACAGAAAATGAAAGAGATCTACACAATCTTGTGAATGTAATAGAAGCAGAAAGCTGAAATTAAGGGCTGGAGCTAAATCGTAAGAAGACTAAGTCATGGTAATCAGTAAAAAACAAGAAATCCCCTCATGTAAAATAACTGCATATGGCACAACACTAAGACAAGATGATAAGTTTAAGTATCTGGAACAACCATCTCACCAGACACAAGACGCACATGAGAAAAATCTGGCAGAGTTGGCCGAGCTCAAACAGCATTCAAGAAAATGAAAAGCGTTCTTACCGGCAAATGCCTATCAATTAATATCAGAAAGAGAGTTCTTCAGTGTTATATAGAACCAGTAGTGTTGTACGGATCCGAAGCCTGGACAATCAATAAGCAAAGTCAGAAAAAGACTGAGGCAGATGTAATATAGTTTCTAAGAAGAATGTTAACAGTTCCATGGACAACAAAAAAAGAAACGAGACGACGTTTCACTTTAAGATGCCCGGTGATGGAGAAGATCCAGAATGATCTCGGCACAAACCTTAAGCCTGCACCTAAACCCATGAGCTGGCCATGTCCTGAGGTCATACCTAGATAGTTTCATAACCCTGGGGTCGAAGGGGAGCGAGGTGACAGAGACCTCAACTTTTCTCGGTGCCAGATCCACGAGGGCGGAGTCCACCCCTCTCCCTCGCTTGAAATTCATATTCATATTCATTTTCTTAGCCAAGACTTAAGAAAGACAAGAAGGCTAATTGGTCTTCAAGGGATGGGACCGGGGAAATTAACCTATCTCTCGAATGTTTTTTACCAAGGCAGCCGAGCAATGCCCTGTTCTTCACGATTTTCAACTGCTGTGGGATCTTTAGCGTGCGCAGTCAGAAGGCACACGGGTCCGACTCGTTTTTCGTCCCCTTCCGAAGGATTAGACATTCAGTTCGATTTCCCGGTCAAACTGAGAAGAACAGTGGAGGCTTTTACGAGGAACGAACCCTGGAACCTCGAGTTTAGTTATTGGCAGGCGAACGTCTGAACCATTCTTCCACTCTTCTCCCATACATCATCGCGGGCTGACTGGTTCATTTTATTTTATAGAGCCTTGGATTCAAGATCCCACATCATGAGTTCAATCCCAGCCCGCCGGGTGAAAGTTGGCTTATACATAACTTATCTTAACGATCCAGTCATTCTGGTTGTGCCATTTCTTCATAATAATTATGTCCTGCTCAGCTCCACTCCCTTCTCCATTCCAAGACCTTGCTCGTGCATACTGTTTTCCTCTGAATCAATGACTCTGTCAGATCATTGCCCGCGGGTTTGGCTAGAGTGCATATGAAATCGTCTGGATGAGATGAGCTAAAAATCCAAACAAAGTGTATCTATATTTATGAGAGCGGATGCAAATCCAGGTCTGTACGAAGGCAGAATATACGGTGAAAGTTTCCCGTGATACATGCAGACGGACATCATAAATTTGGCTTAATCGGTCTCTCCAAGTATGGAATTCCTGAATAAATTTAATACAAAAAAATCAGGTTTAGGTCACAGTGACCTCAGAACAAAATTATTAGCAACACGTTCACGGGCATTTCTCGTTGGATTTGCCCTGCCTCTAAACTATAAATCAGACCACCAGAAAATCGAAGATTGCTTGTTTAATGCACAAGAAACACAGGCTGATTTTTGGCCAGCATGCCTTTTATTAGCGAGTTAAAAAAAGCAACACGTTCACAAAACAATCAACGAGGGGAAATAACCACTGAAAGGACAGCAGCAGGGCACAGTTTTAAGAGAGACACAAGACGAGAATAAAGAATGGATGTGAAACATTACATTACGTAAAATGTTGTCAGAACTTGAACTGGGATCACGGATCAGTCTCCCACGTGGAGATGTCGGGGGCTATTTCAGTATACATAGTAACACCCCCCCCCCCTACCTTTGGAAATTATGTGCCAGGTTTTTTTCTCTTTTCTGTCACTCTATTCATTTTATTCTTCCTCTTTGGCTTTTCATCATCTCTTGCTATCAATATCTGCCTCCCTGGTCCATTCACCTCTATGTGTTCTATAAAATCTTACATACTTCCTCTTAGGATTGATAACTGGGTACACGTATTGACTGTGTTTTGGATGTAAGGAAATGTGCTGTGCTGGAGCAAGTTTAGATTTTTTTTTTGCCTTTTAATGTATACCTTACCGTCCTTAGTTATGTTCACATTTGTATTCAGGTTTGTGTTTTGATACGATCAGGTGATCAATTTGACGGAGTGGTCAACGCCAGGGCCATGTTACTAGAGATTTCACCACGAATGTAAAAAAGTATGTTTGAATGTAAGTGCGTGCGCATGCGTGCGTGCAAGTCTGGTGTGTGTCTTAGTGTGGATATAAGTTCGTGTGAATTGTGTGTGTGTGTGTGTGTGTGTGTGTGCGTGCGTGCGTGTGTGTGTGTGTGTGTGTGTGTGTGTGTGTGTGTGTGTGTGTGTGTGTATGTGTGTGTGTGTGCACATGTGTGTGTGTGTGTTGGGGGGGTGATGGGGGTGGGGTGGGCGCGTTTGTGCTGTGTATAAAATAAATGAAGAATACAACTAAAGTGTTAACTTCAAGTTATGACAACGTTTTCAAACAAGTCATTTCACTTAAGAAATTACGCATTTTGTTTATACATGCTATGACCCTATCAAAATGGACACATTGCCATACATATAGTCAAACACAATTAGGCCTGTATTGATACAGCAGTGAACTATATCAGTTTGAACAAAAGTCTACATGCATACGTAAAGGAAAAAGGACAGAATATGATAAAAAATACAAATGATATTGGTAAATATTCGATTATGGATATTCTTCGTCGTTCTCATGTGCAATGCCACACAGGGTTGGCGTATCATGCCCTCCGTACGAATCTATCTTTTGTCGCTGCAAGTTTATCTCTAACCCTTTCTGTCCTCATCCACTCTGTTCTGTTTTTCCCTCTAGCTTCCTGTTGTGACTGAGAGCTCAAATTTCTCTTGTCTCATAAAATGTCCTATTAATGTTCCTTGTGCTTTCCTAATCTTCTTCATCAATGTCCTTGTTGTGTTTGCTTCTTTCAAGACTGTCTCGTTTGTTTTCTTTGCCGTCAATGGAACTTTTAACATTCTTCTTAAAATCCACATTTTCAGCTGCCTCAATGTTGTTCCCACTTTGCTTGTTCTTTGTCCAGGCTTCGTTTCCTTCTCAATGTTTTGCCGTTTGCTGTTATTTCACATGAGAGGATTTTTTTAAACTTATTATTACCACGACTTCACATTTCTTATCACTTCGTTCTAGCCCTTTATTTCTTATTTCTATTTTCATTATATTCACAGTATTTTGTAGGTCTTTTACATTTACTGGAAATAGAAAGGTGTCATCTGCATAACGAAGATTGTTTATAATTTTTCCTCAACTTTTTATCCAAGGGCATTCTTCATGGTTTTTCTTGATGGTTTAGATGTAAAGTAAAAAAACAAATCTGGTGACAAAACATGTCCCTGCCTAACCCCTCTTTCGCTGTTTTTAACAGAGCTTTATCATTTTCTGCTCTCACTGCTGATGTTTGTGTCCAATATATAATCCTTATATTCTTCGATCTTTTGCATAGATATTGATCTTTTCCAGTTGATTGTATTACCTGATCAAAAGCCTTGATATAATCAAGAAAACATAAATATAAATCCTTATTGAACTCAACTGATTTTTCTATCAGAGTTGTTAGGATGTGTATGTCATTAATAGTTTCTCTCCCTTCGACAAATTCACATTGTTCGTCTGCCATTTCTGGTTTGATTCTGTTCCTGCTCTTCATCGTAATTATTTTTAATAGAATCTTTGTCAATGACTCATCAAGCTGATTGTGAGATGGAGTTCACATTGTTTAGCCCCTGCCTTTTTTGAAAGTACAATGTAAATTAAATTTGACATATGTTTAGTTATTTTTCCGGTTTCATAAACTCCATTTGGGAGGGCTATTACTTTTTCAAACCAAATTCATGTGGAGCCTCTACCATTTCTATAGTAAAATTGTGTGGTCCTGGAGCTTTTCTCCATTAATTCAACTTTTTCAATGCTGCTCTGTTTTCATCTTTCTTTAACGGTAGTCCTTCAACGTTCTTTCTTATGATGTGTTCGTCATTTTCTGTTATCATCAGAAAGG
>JAPXFY010000014.1:48277167-48282167 GCA_030674185.1 Monoplex corrugatus | reverse complement strand
AAGATTGCATGACAGGGCTGTACTCTATGTTTATTTTCGTAATACATTTTTGACATCAGCCTGGCTTGAGAGAAACAGATACCTGTGATGTTCAGAACATTTGATGAAACCCTCAGTGACATATCCATAAAGTAAACGAGTCTTGTTTGTGTGATTCCATTCTTCCCGAGGAGTCGAGGAGTCGAGAGTCGAGATCCATCCAGAGCATGCTCAGCTCTGGGAAGGAAATGCTTGGGACTGAAAAAACCCACAGTATAGTTTTTTTTTACCAGTAGAGTTTAGAATCCACTGTATTCAGTTGCGTTAGTTAACCATTTCGTCATGTTTCTGGTTTATTCTGTCACTGTGTGTGAGAAAACAATAATGACAACAGCGCTTGACTCAAATGATGACTGCATAATATGACGTTCTCTGTGTCTGCCCTTTTCTCTTTGAACTATTTCTATGATGTGTCAGCAACACTATCTCACAACACTTGGTTAGTTTCTCAATCACACCACAACACTAATGGTCATGTAGAAGAATTCGCTTTTTTTTGTTGCGTTCAAGCACAGACTGCAAGAAGAATTCGCAGACGTTTCGAGCTGAAGCACAGGCACAACATAACCCTGGCCTAGTCACAGCCCATCTTAATTCTTTAATCATTCTGGTAGTGTCAGCTGAGTGCTTCATAGGTCCTGTTTTCATTCCCATATTCCCCATCTCAAGACATTGCAAACGCACAGGGTTTTGCACAGGCTTAAGGGTCTCCATATACTTCCTGGCAGATTTGGGTGGAATAGTGTGAGTGTGATAAATTCCTTTAGAACAAACTCATCACTCCAAACTCCTTCTGATCTCTCAACTCTTCTCCCCCCCTCTCTCTCTCGCTCTCTCTTTCTTCGTCTCCCCCCCCCCCATCTCTCTCTCTGTTTCTCTCTCTGTTTCTCTCTCTCTCTTTCTGTCTTTCTTTCTCCTCTCTCTCTCTCTTTCTCTCTCTTTCTCTCTCCCTCCCTCCCTCCTCTCTCTCTCTCTCTCTCTCTCTCTCTCTGTGAATCAGATATTCTATTTTTTAAAGAACACAAATGAAAAGCATTGTCAAGGAAGTGAGCATGATCAGGCTAAAAGGATTGGCTTTTGACAGAAGCGTTGCTGCATTTGTTCTCCTTCTTGGAAAACTTTTCTTTCGAAATGTTGACTGCACTTTCCCCACCTAAAAAGATGCATAATTAACCTGAATGCATTTTTAAGCAAAGGCGAATATCAGGAAAACATGCGAACAAAACACCGGAAGCAAACATCTGCTGATACAAATAAACAAACAAATAATTAAACAATGTGATCTAAATAATCGCACACATTCTGAAACACGCACACGCGCGCGCGTGCGCACACATACACACACACACACACTCACACACACCACACACACACAAACATACACACACACACACACACACACACGCGCACACACACACATACACATACACACACACATACACACACACACACGCATACACACACACACACACACACACACACACACACATGTCCGTACCTAGTTGCCCTTCATTCCGTGTCGCATTAAGTAAATGCATTAATGAATTAAACAAATATGAGACATGGCTAAAGGGTAAAACATACACACACACACACACACACACACAAACACACACACACACATACACATACACACACACACACACACACACATACACACACACACACACACACACACACACACACACACACCAGATAAAACAGGGCTAAATAACAGTCGTGGAGTAGAACTCATACAAAATAATTGGTGACGATCACAAACTGTGTCCTGGCTGTTCTGTAGCACTTTCTGTCTTCACTTTTCTTTTTCTTTACTTTTTTGTTTTGTTTTCTGATTTTTGTTTTGTTTCTCCTATTAAGAACTAAACACGACAAAACATAACACTCACACAACACACACACACACACACACACACACACACACACACACTCACACACACACACACACACACACACACAGAGAAATAGAGAGAGAGAGAGAGAAAGAAAGAGAGAGAGAGTGAGAGAGAGTGAGAGAGAGAGAGAGAGAGAGAGAGAGAGAGAGAGAGAGAGAGAGAGAGAGAGAGAGAGAGAGAGAGAGAGAGAGAGAGAGAACAAGAACGCGAATTAGTTAGTGCAAACTTGCTTTTGTCAAACATATGTAACAAGAAAGAATAATTTGCGCAAAAAGGCAATAATAAAAAACGATAGAGGACTTAATGCTACCAATTTTGAAGAACAAGGTCTCCCAACAGTGTAAAAATCGCTACTCACAGTTCCGTAGCTTTCGATGGCGTTCTCGCCATCTTCGTCAGCGCTCTAATGCTGTCTGCGTGAATCTCTACTCAGATCTCGCGAACATGGGATGAACCCAGTTCACGAGATCGAATCAGAGAATGGTACACCGGGGGCAGGGTGTAACGGCCCCGGTCCCTGTTGAGCGGGGGGTTGGTGGCTGCGATGTAGATGGCCTCCTTGACTCCTCGCTGGAACCACTTATTTTCTCTGTCCAGGATGTTGACATTGTCCGCACTGAATTGATGTTTTTCGGCGTGTAGGTGAGCTCCTACTGGAGAAGAGTCCCTCTTGTGTTCTGTTAGTCTCTTCTGAAGGGGCGTTCAGTTTCACCGACATAATGTTGGTTACAGTCCTGGCAGTCTATTCTGTATATAATGCCAGCTTTGTCGAGTTTGCTGGTTTTGTCCTTGGGGGTGACCAGCTGGCTGCGTATGGTGTTGGAAGGTTTGGAATGTACAGCCACCCCCAGTTTTCTGATCTTTCTGGACAGAGCGTCACTCACACCTCCTACGTATGGGATGGTGATGTGTCCCTTGCGCTGGTGTTGTTTCACTGGCTGTTGGGATGCGGTGTTGGATTTCCTGCCTCCCGGGCTGTTCCAGGCCCACTTTTTGTAGCCCGAGATGGTGAGCACTTTTTTCAGGTGGTTTGTCTCCTTGTCTTTTGCCTCTTGGGTACTGCATAAGGTGTTAGCTCTGTGGGTAAGGGTTCGAATCACTCCCAGTTTGTGTTCAAGGGGCTGGTGGCTGTCGAACTGTAAATATTGGTCCGTATGAGTTGGTTTACGGTAGACCGAGAAGGATAGAATGCCATCAGTTCTGGTGATGAGGGTGTCCAGCATGGCTATGGAGTTGTTCTGTTCCACTTCCCTCGTGAATTTGATGGCTGGGTGTTGGTTGTTCAGATGTTCTGTGAACTGTTCGACCAGTTGCTGGGGGAGGATAGTCATGGTGTCGTCTACGTAGCGCCCCCAGTATCGTGGTGGGGAGTGGAAAGAAGCCAATGCTTTCTCTTCAAAATCCTCCATGAACAGGTTGGCTACTATTGGGCTTACTGGGGAGCCCATGGCTGCTCCTTCTTTTTGTTGGTAGAATTCACCTTGGAAGGTGAAGTAGGTGGTGGTGAGGCAGCAGGACAAGAGTTCACATACGTCGTCCACTGTGAGAGATGTACGTTGGTGGAGGACTTCCCTGATGTAGCATTGAGCGGGAAAATGCCTCAACAGCAATTCATCGAGAACTTCTGAGAATAACTTAAACACATATTTTCACTGTTGTGACTGTCTGTTATTGTCCACGCTCGACGCCGAGTTGTTTCATCTAATGCTACTTCCAGGTCACAGTGACCATGAGAAGTGCAGACTCTGGATTTTCTGTAATACTTTTGTGTATTAAAAGAGCAAATGGTTAGAATGGCTTTACCATATTGGTACTTTGACATATCTTCGTTTTTTTTTTCTTTCTGCTCTTCCGCTATTTGTTCTTGTTTTTGTTCTTGTTTTTGTTCTTCTTGTTCTTGTTCTTGTTGTTGTTCTTCTTCATCTTCATCATCATTCATCATCATCATCATCTCTTCTTCTTCTTCTTCTTCTTCTTCTTCTTCTTCTTCTTCTTCTTCTTCTTCTTCTTCTTCTTCTTCTTCTTCTTCTTCTTCTTCTTCTTCTTCTTCTTCTTCTTCTTCTTCTTCTTCTTCTTCTTCTTCTTCTTCTTCTTCTTCTTCTTCTTCTTCTTCTTCTTCTTCTTCTTCTTCTTCTTCTTCTTCTTCTTCTTCTTCTTCTTCTTCTTCTTCTTCTTCTTCTTCTTCTTCTTCTCTTCTTCTTCTCTTCTTCTTCTTCTTCTTCTTCTTCTTCTTCTTCTTCTTCTTCTTCTTCTTCTTCTTCTTGTTTTTGCTCTTCTTCTTCTTCTTGTTCTTCTTCATCTTCAGTATCATCATCTTCTTCTTCTTCTTCTTCTTTTTTCTTTTTCTTCTTCTTCTTGTTCTTCTTGTTCTTCTTCTTGTTCTTGTTCTTCTTGTTCTTGTTCTTGTTCTTCTTCTTCTTCTTCTCTGCTCTTCCGCTTCTTCTTCTTCTTCTTGTTTTTGTTCTTGTTTTTGCTCTTCTTCTTCTTCTTGTTCTTGTTCTTCTTCTTCTTCTTCTTCTTCTTGTTCTTCTTCTTCTTCCTCTTGTTCTTCTTGTTCTTGTTCTTGTTCTTGTTCTTCTTCTTCTTCTTCTTGTTCTTCTTCTTCTACTTCTTCTTCTCTGCTCTTCCGCTTCTTCTTGTTCTTCTTGTTTTTGTTCTTGTTTTTGCTCTTCTTCTTGTTCTTGTTCTTCTTCTTCTTCTTGTTCTTGTTCTTCTTGATCTTCTTCTTCTTCCTCTTGTTCTTCTTGCTCTTGTTCTTGTTCTTGTTCTTCTTCTTCTTCTTGTTGTTCTTCTTCTTCTACTTCTTCTTCTATGCTCTTCCCCGCTTCTTCTGTTCTTTGTTCTCTTCTTTTCTTCTTGTTCTTGTTTTTTCTTCTTGTTCTTCTTGTTCTTGTTCTGTTGTTTTTCTTGTTCTTCTTGTTCTGTTCTTCTTGTTCTTCTTGTTCTTGTTCTTGTTCTTGTCTTGTTTTTTCTTCTTTTCGTCTCCATCTCTTCTCCATGACGTGCTCATTTAATAATGAAAGAACAAGAAGAGTGACAGTTAAGTACCACTTCTCTCATGGATAC
>JAPXFY010000014.1:48257167-48269667 GCA_030674185.1 Monoplex corrugatus | reverse complement strand
ATCAGATCATTGAAAAGAGATTGTATCACGAGATTTTCTGCCCGAAGTTCTTTGACAAGAAACTGTTCACACATCATCCTGCAAGCAAATGTAAACTTTTGGCACTGATTTTGATCAGTTTAACCTGAACTTTGAAACTTTGTCCTCTAAACTTATACATTCCCTATTCCTTAAAAGAGGTATACCTTTGACCCAAACTTGTTAAAGTTCCGTAGAGAAACAGCTGAGAACATTTTCACTAATCCATTCTGGTGACAGATATGTAGGCGGGCAGACAGAAAGACAGAGAGACAAGCACGCACACGCACACATCCACACGCACGCACACACACACACACGCACACACACGCACACACACCACACATACACGCGCACACACACACACACACCACACACATACACCACACACACACACACACACACACACACATACACGCACACACACACACAATACATGCGCACGAGCGCGCATACAGACATGCGGGCGCACAGCACACCTACACACAGCCATCTTTGGTAGGATAGAATGATCTTTTTTTCTTTCTTGCGTCTGTTTTATATTACTTGTTTACCTATCTAGAAGGAGATAAAAGAAAAGGAAACAAACAAGGAGGATAAGTAGGAGGGGGAAAAAAGCATCATCATCTTCATCATCGTCATCGTCATCATCATCATCATCATCGTAGTCAGTCATAGTCGTCGTCATCATTATCATTATCATCATCATCATCATCATCATTATCGTCATCGTCGTCGTCGTCGTCATCATCATCATCATCATCAATCATCAATCATCAACATCAACCATCAACCATCAACCATCAACCATCATCATCATTCATCATCATCATCATCATCATCATCTCACCTGATCTGTCGGCGTCACCGGGTTCAGTGTTGGCCACTGCACACTTAGACACCACCACCTTCCTCCAGGCCGGCCTGTCTCGACTTTTGTGGACAATTTCTTGAATATGTAGGCCACTGATGTTGGTTATGTTCTCGATGTATGAGATTGGAGGTCTGTCTTTCTTTCTTTTTAATCACTGTTGTTGTTTTTTCTTGAAAGATGGTTGCCATGAGGTCCGTGTTCTTGCTGCGTGACACATGGCCAGTATATACTTGTCTTCTCTTGTTGATGTCTGCTAGTAGTTTTCTGGTGGTATCAAGTTCTTCCAGGACACATCAGCGAGGTAGGGAGGGTACAGCAGTGAGGGAGGGACTATGGGCACTATGTTCGTGATGCTGTCCCCCGAGAAATGTTCTGGTCTCTAACATCAGTGTTCTTATTCCCTGAAGGCTGGTCCTTGGCCTGGAGACGACTTTTGCCGGTTCACTAGTATGGGAAATGAGTTTGTAACATCGTAAATGCCATGCCAGCGTGTGAGTGTGTGTGTGTGAGTAAGTGGTGTGTGTGTATGTGTGTGCGTGTGTGTGTGTGGGCATGTGTGTGTGTGTGTGCGTGTGTGTGTGTGGGCATGTGTGTGTGTGTGTGTGTTTGTGTTTGTTTGTACGCGTGTGAGTGTGTGTATGAGAGTGTGTGTATGTGTGTGTATGTGTTCTGTGTGCGTGTGTGTGGAAGTGTGTGTGTCTGGGCGTGCGTGTGTGTGGTTTATGTGTGTGTGTGTGTGTGTGTGAGTGTGTGTGTGCGTGCATGCGTATGTGTGTCATTGTGTGGTGTGTGTGTGTGTGTGATGTGTGACGTGAGTGTGTGTGTGTGCATGTGTGTGTGTGTGTGTGTGTGCATGTGTGTATGTGTGTGTGTGTTTGAGTTTGTTTTGTGTTTGTGATTGTGTTTGTGTTATAATCGTCGTCATCCCCATCATTGTCATCATCATCATCATCATTGTAATTATTATCAGTAGCAGTAGTGGTAGTAGCAGTAGCAGTATAGTATCATTAATATTAATGTAGATATTATCATCATTAGTATAGTCATAGTAATGAGCTAGCAGCAGCAATAGCAGTAGCAGTATTTGTTGTAATAGTACCATTATCGTTCTTATTACGATTCATAGTAGTAGTTATACATTGATTTCATTATTATGTGTCTCATTATCATAATTATCATCATCATCACACCAGCAGCCAGCAGCAGCAGCACAGCACGTCGTCGTCGTCATTGTCACCATCATAATAATCATCAGTATCATTGTTAGACTATATCTCTTATCGCTGACAAAGGGAGGTGAATATCATTATCACGATGTTCTTGATCAATGACATAAGCATGGAGTAAGGCTAGACCTTAGGGGCTCATGTACAGGCTGTTATCACCAGTATGCGTCAGCGGTTTGTCTTTTCCTGCCTTAAATCCACAGTACCTGTGGTCAGTTCATGTTTGTTTATCGTCCCAACGACCGCTGAGAACCACAAAAGGGCAGTCGCCACGTTCTCAATAGACATCGAATGTGAAAATTATCACCATGTTGATTTTTACAGTGAGCAGTTCAAAAAGCTAAACATAAAGAAAGACAGGAAACAAAAAACCTAACAGAAACAATGATAAAAAAAAAACCCACCCAAACACTCAAATAACAAATAAACAAACAAAGAAACAACAAACATTCAAAGTCATGACAGTTTCAAAGTTGAATTTAACCCTTTGACTCTCACACCCTATCCACCAACTGCAATACTTAACCCTTTGATTCCCTCACCCTTTCCACCAGCTTCCTGCAGGAAGCTGGGATAGGGTCACGTCAGGGAGTCAAAGGATTAATTTTTGCTTTGCTAGCATGGTTGACAAAGCCAGCTGCTTGTGGGCAGAGTGCTGGAAGTCAAAGGTTAAATCGAGATCTTGCTCACGTCGAAATGATAAATTTCTTTTACGTTGTGATGTATTGACAAATGTGGCCAACATAATTACACAGTACCTTGTCAATTTATTTAAAGTTTGTTCAAGAGACATCCATAGCACACGGACAACTCCATATTCACTCTGCCCGAATCTGCCAGGAATTATCTGGAGGTTCCTGGTCAATGATTAATGAGAGATGGCTGAAGATGGCGCCACATTTCTGAGTAGCTTTGGTCATCATAATTGCTGACGCACAGTCCCTGTGATAGGAGGCAAGAAAGGTCACGAAAGAGTTGATATCATCGTCGATATGTAAGGTCGCTCTTTTGGAGGCATACCATCGGTGGTAAATGTGACCTTTCACTGCAGAACAAGTCACAGAGAGAGGAAGAGATAGATAGGTAGATAGATACGATAGATAGATAGATAGATAGATAATAGAGATAGACTAGACAGAAGATAGTAATAGAGACAGACAGACAGACAGACATAGATACAGAGACAGAGAAGACAAGAGACAGAGAAGAGAGAGAGACAGACAGACAAACAGATGACAGACAGACACAGAAAGAAGAGAGAGACAGAAGACAGAGAGAAGACAAGACAAGACAGAGAGAGAGAAGGAAGACAGACAGAGAGAAGAGAGAGAGAGAGGAGAATTAATATCGAAATTGTCTAATTTTCAACAGTCAATTAGCTCTTTAGCTTGAAACAGACCCGTCAATCTGCCCATATGTAATTGACAAGTATGCACATTTCCATGGAATTAAGGTGTTCGTTGCGGTAGAAAAGTTACTGCTGACTTTGTGAATCTGTCTTTCTTGTAGTTTTCTCAAAAGAAAGATTGCTGTAGCGTTAATAGGGCCTTAATATGTAGATAGTGTCCTCAATGAGTTAGTAGTCAAGAGAAAACAGGCACGTTGAACTCCATTGAAGTGGTCCAGCAACAGTGTAGTGTATGCTCGTGGTTGTAGTGACCCTATGTCTGGTTGCATCTTTCGCCCCCGTTGGCTGCCTCGAAGTGGAACTTTGGCTGAATGAAAATGGGGTTGGTCGTGTGTTTTGAAACAGGAAGTGAGCGGCGTGGGACAAAAACCATTGATAAGGCGCAGATGATGGGCAGAAAGAAAGGAGATATACACTCAAGAGTATAACATTATCCGAAAAAAGAAGAATAAATACAAACACACAAAAAGCAATGTTCACAAAACGCTTCATTAGTATTGACCGATACAAGTACATCTGCAAGGGAAAAGTAACCAAACTTGTAAATAGATGTCTTTTTGGACCATCTGCCTAAGTTGATTCTTGAAGTTGTTGCTTGTTTCTGTTGTAATCTGCTTTTTTTTTTAAATTTGATATTGCTCTGCTAACTATAAGAGGATCTATGCAGGCATCAATGCCTGACATCAATACCCAGTCGCCACTGTAACTGACTTTTACGCTGACGGTGCAGGACAAAATGCTGAAAGTTCAGTTTGCTGTCAAAGCGGATTACAAAGGAAGGCAGGGATCCACGAATAATATACCATGTTTCGTATGGATAAAATCCGGACCACCGTTACGTGTTTGTAATACGCTATTTGACAATCATTCATTTACTTTGGATGGATGGAGTTGACTAGTTGGCTAGTTTCTGCACATAAAGCGACTGGGAATATTCCTCCGGAAACAACACGATGACATAACAAAGTCCCTCTCATATTCAAGAAGCGGTTTACACTGATCCTGAAAATGGCTTCTTCATTCCTATTTCACCTCAGCAGAAGAAAACAAAAAATCGCGTCTGGAGTCTGGAGTGTGTTCAAGAGGCATTCAGTTCATTCGGACAAATCCATACGCGCTCTACCAAATCTGACACGAGTCATCCAAAAGACATCTCACACTGCAGAAAAAACCATTCAGGCAGGCAAGACTTGAAATGGAGAGTGAAGACGGACAAGTGAAACTCTGGCACCACCAGCATGGCTGGAGCATCAGGATGGACAGCGACCATGGCAACTTTAGAGCTGTCAGGTGGGAGTGTACTTAGACATGAGATCTTGTGTCCACGTCTATATCAAAAGAAACTTCCAGCTCTTAGCGCCTGTGACTCTCTCTGTCTTTCTCTGCTCTGTCTTCTCTCTCTCTTCTCATCTCTGTATGTCTCTCTTCTGTCTGTCTGTCTGCTCTGTCTTTTCTCTCTCTCTCTCTCTCTCTTTCTTTCTCTCTGTCTCTTCCTCTCTCTGTCTAGTCTCTCTCTCTTCCTCTGTCTCTTTATGTCTCTCTGTTCTCTTTTTGTCTCTCTCTCTTCCTCTCTCTGTCTGTATTTCTCTGTCTCTATTTGTCTCCCTCTGTCTCTCTCTCACTGTCTCTCTCTGTCTCTTTGTCTCTCTGTCTCTCTGTCTCTGTCTCTCTGTCTCTGTCTCTCTGTCTTTCTGTCCCTGTCTCTCTGTGTCTCTCCGTGTTTTCCTGTCTCTCTCTGCCTCTCTGTCTTTCTGTCTCTGTATTTGTCTTTGTCTCTGTCTCTGTCTCTGTCGACTTTGTCTCTGTCTCTGTCTTGTCTCTGTCTCTCTGTCTCTGTCTCTGTTTCTCTCTCTCTCTCTCTCTCTTTCCCTCTCTCTCTCTCTCCTCTCGTTTGCACTCTCTCCCTCACCTCTCATTTTTAAAAATCGTTTTTTTCCACAAGGACTGTATCAATATTCCGAAAGATAAAACACAACAAAGTCAGTGAAGCATACATAATCACAGAAAAAATGTGTGACATGCAAAATGATCGACCACAGCACATGAGCGTAGGGAAATTATTTTGGCAAAACATGAAAGGTCATTTACCTCTGCTGATTACCTGAAAGTGAAGGGAATATGTGTCTCACACACACACACACAACAAGCCACCGCCTCAAACACACACACAACACACACACACACACCCCACAACACACTCACACACACACACACAAACACACACACACTACACACACACACACTACACACAACACACACACACACACACACAAACACCAAACAACACACAACACACACACACAACGCACACACACAACATAAATATGCATCTATCTACTACATCTATCAATATATATATAATATACATACATACACACGCCACGCATGCACACGTGTATGCACGCACAACACACTCATTTCCACCACCACCAAATCACCAACACCACTGCCACCCAACATTAACATTCAGTATTGAAATCTCCACACGTCAACTTTCTATGTATTTTCGTGGTGTGTGTGTGTGTGTGGTGTGTGTGTGTGTGTGTGTGTGTGTGTGTGTGTGTGTTGTGTGTGTGTGTGTGGTGTGCGTGGGTGTGGTGTGTGCGTGTGTGTGGTGTGTGTGTGTGTGTGTGTGTCGTGGGCGACGTGTGTGTGTGTGTGTGTTGTGTGTGTGTGTGTGCGTCGGATGTGTGTGGCTGTGTGTGATGTGTGTGTGTGTGTGTGTGTGTGTGGTGTGTGGTGTGAGCGAGTGAGAGAGAGAGAGAAAGAGAGAGAAAGAGAGTGTGTGTGTGTGTGTTGTGTGTGTGTGTGTGTGTGTGTGTGTGTGTGTGTGTGTGCGCCCCGCGCGCGCCCGTGCGTTTGCATGCGTGCACTACCGCCTGGGGATGTTAACCTTAACCTTCAAAGCACCCTCTGAACCTGAACGGAACTATAAACGTATAATTTGATGATTATCACTAATATGCACAGTTAAATTTAGATTATATTGTACTGATGTAAAAGATAATTATTGCCAGGGGCTGTGTTGTCAAGCATAATACGTGCAAGAATGGGTCCTCAGCCAAAATTGAGGAACATAGGATTGCCTCCTTTGCAACGGTAAAATGTAAACAGAAAACCAGTGAAAACGGAAAGAAAATAAGAAAAGAAAGGAGAAGAAAAAAGAAGAGAGAAGAAGAAGAAGAAGAAGAAGAAGAAGAAAGAGAAGAAGAAGAAGAAGAAGAAGAGAAGAAGAAGAAGAAGAAGAAAAAGAAGAAGAAGAAGAAGAAGAAAAGAAGAAGAAAGAAGAAGAAGAAGAAGAAGAAGAAGAAGAAGAAGAAGAAAGAAAAGAAGAAGAAGAAGAGAGAAGAAGAAGAAGATGAAGAAGAAAAGAAGAAACAAAGAAAAGAACAAGAAGAGAAAAGAACAAGAACAAGAAGAAGAACAAGAACAAGAACAAGAACAAGAAACAAGAACAAGAACAGAACAAGAAACAAAAGAGAACAAGAACAAGACAAAAGACAAGAACAAGACAAGAACAAGAACAAGAAAACAAGACAGAGAGAAAAGCAGGACAACAACAACAACAACAACAAAACAACAACATCAATAACAACATAACAACAAAAACAACAAACAACAACAACAACAACAAAAAACAACATCAACGACACAGGCAAAGGAAAAAGACACCGCCTTCTATTCGGCAAAATGAACTGTCTAGTTCGCAACAACAGAAACGAAACAGAAACCTTTGGGAGACACAAAGCTTTGGAAACATTGCATTTATCTATGTATCCATGTTGCTGTAAAGCGATTTTTACGCTGGATACGTTACTGTTATAAAATGGATTGTACCAGTTGACATCAGGGCAGTCACAGGCCATTGTCAGTAAAGCTTTTGTGTCGACGTCCGATCTCCTCTTTCTCTCTCTCTCTCTCTCTCTCTCTCTCTCTCTCTCTCCTTCTTCTTCTCTCGCTCTTGCTCTTGTCTGTCTGTCTGTCTGTCTCTCATCTCTCGCTGTGTGTTTGTCTGTCTGTCGTCTGTCTGTCTTGTTCTCGCTCTCCTTTGCTCTCTCTGTCTCTGTCTGTCTTTCTCTCTGTCTTTCTGTCTCTTCTCTCTCCCTCCCTCTTTCTCTTCTCTCTCTCTCTCTCTGTTTGTCTGTCTGTCTGTCTGTCTGCTCTCTTTGCTCTCGTCTCTTTCTGTCTTCTCTCTCTCTCCTCTCGCTGTGTGTTTGTCTGTCTGTTGTCTGTCTGTCTTGTTCTCGCTCTCCTTTGCTCTTTCTGTCTCTGTCTGTCTTTCTCTCTGTCTTTCTGTCTCTTCTCTCTCCCTCCCTCTTTCTCTTCTCTCTCTCTCTCTGTTTGTCTGTCTGTCTGTCTTCTTGTTCTCGCTCTCTTTTGCTCTCTTGTCTCTGTTTGTCTGTCTTTCTCTCTGTCTTTCTGTCTCTTCTCTCTCCCTCCCTCTTTCTCTTTCTTTCTCTCTCTCTCTCTTCTCTCTCTCTCTCTCTCTGTATGTGTTTGTGAATGAGTGCGCACGCGAACGTGTGTGTATGTGTGTGTGAGTGTGTGCGCGCGTGCACTTATTTTCTCTCTCTGTGTCCTTGTCACTCTGTCTGTTTGTCTGTGTTCGTCTGTCTGTATCCGTCGGTCTTGTCTGTCCGTCTGTCTGTCTGTCTGGCTGGCTGGCTGGCTCTCTCCCTCTCTCTGTATGTGTATGTGTGTGTGTGTGTGTGTGTGTGTGTGTGCGTGCGTGCGTGCGTGCGTGCGTGCGAGCGTGAGTATGTGTGAAAATGTGTACGTGTATGCGCATGTGTATGTGTGTATGATTGCGTATGTGCGTGTTTGTGTGTGTATGTGTGTATGCATGTATGCCCTTGTGTTTGTGTATGTGTGTCTGTCCGTGTACATCTGTGTGAGTCTGCCTGTGTCTGTGTGTTCACCACTGTCTGTATCCTGCCCCAGAGAGAGATATATCATTTTCACCTTCTCCTGGGTTGTAGCACCCTTCAGCGGTTCATCATGGAAAGTGATGGTGTCCCGTCAAGGGAAGCAATGCTAATAGACAGGCTTGATCAGAGTTGCTGTTCGTCATGTTTCTTGGAGACAATTGGTCTGAACGAAGCTAATACCTAGTTTTCTGTCTGTCTGTTTGTCTGTCTGTCTCTCTGTCTCTTTCTCTCTATTTGTCCCTTTTCTCTCTCTCTCTCTCTCTCTTCCTCTCTCTCTCTCTCTCTTTCTGTATGTGTTTGTGAGTGAATGTGCGCGCACGTATGTAAATGTGTGTGTGAGTGTGTGTGCACGTGCGCGCGTGCACATCTGCTGATGTGTCGTCCTGTGAAGCTATGCTATAGACATGCTTGTCGACTTCTGTTCGCCTCATGTTCTTGGAGTCAATTTGCTCTAACTGAAGCTAATCCTAGTCTCTCTGTCGACTGTTTGTCTATCTTGTCTCTCTGTCTCTTCTCTTATTGTCTTTCTCGTCTCTCGCTCTCTCGTCTCCTCTCCTCTCTCTTTTCTGTATGTGTTTGTGAGTGAATGTGCGCGCACGTAGTAAATGTTGTGTGATGTGTGTGCAGGCGCGCGTGCACTTAGTTTCTCCTCTTTGTGTCCTTGTCAGTATCTGTTGTCTGTCTCTGTTGTCTCCTCTCTGCACTCATTCTCTGATCCATTCCTCCTCTTCAATCGCCTCTTGTCACTCTGCGTACTTGTGTGTGTTGTATGTGTGTGTGGTGTGTGTTGTGTTGGTGCGCGCGATGTGTGTCGACTTGTATGTGATGGATGCGTGAAAATGAGAAACACAAGACTCAGAGGACTTAATACAAGCCAAAGCCTCTATCGAAATGTCACAAAGAGTTACAGTGGAAAACAGAAATTCAAAGAAGGTCAGAGAGGAGAGAGAGAGAGAGAGAGAGAGAGAGAGAGAGAGAGAGGAGAGACAGAGGAGAAAGAGACAGACAGACAGACAGACAGACAGACAGAGACAGACAGACAGAGAGAGAGAGAGATGTGATTCAAGTTTGTTTCTTTTTCTTTTTTTTTTTCAAATATGGAACCTTTCGGATCAATATTGACGACGAGCAGTTTTGACTGGAAATAAACAACCAAAGAAAGAAACTAACGGACATATACACACAAACGAACAAATAAACAAACATACAAATCAACAAATACGCGAACAAATAAAATAAGCTGTCAAGCAAAGAATCAACCAAACAAACACAGAAACAAACAAAAACAAGGAAACAAACACAAACACACAAACAAACAGACAAACAAACAAAAGTGTATGACAGGAGATAAAATCTACGCCTATACACACGCATTTTCTGTTATCGTTCCCAGCAAAGCTTTATCCGATGCGTATATGTACGTTGTCTGCCCCACACTGCGCAAGCGTTATGTCGCTACATAGTCTGCACACTCTATCTTCGACGGATGTGCACAATGAGTGTTTTCGTGCTTCCACAACTCATCATCTACATGTAAATTGAGGATCTACAATTCGAACTGGTATCAGCATTGCTTTCCAGCAGAGAAATCCAGCATCTTAACCTGTTGACTTCCGCTCGCTGTCCACCAGATCCTGCCATTGCCAATCATGCTAGCAAAGCTAAAGCTTAACCCTTTGATTCCTTCATCCTATCCACCAACTTCTTGAAGGAGGCTGGTGGATAGTTCATGGAGTCAAAGGGTTAAGTTTTTGTAATTGGTGGATAGAATGCGGGTATCAAAGGGTTAAGATTATCTAGTAGAAAAAAGGACGTCTTCGACACCAGCTGCGCACAGTCAAAATCCTGAGCAGATGAAGCACGTTAAAGATCCTGCCAGATGAAGAGGCCATGGACAGATCTGCATATCACCAAAGCTCCCAGTGTAAATCACCATTTGCACACGGCGCATCCGCTGGTTTGGGGTAAGTCTGGAGGCTCCCAGTAAAACGGCAAGCAAGTCTGGTCAGTTATAAGACGCCAAAAAGCCAAAGAACAAGAGGGCGACCCAAGATGAGTCATCATCATCATCAGGTGCCTTGCGACATGGCGTTGGCGATTATGGCCCTTCATACGAATGTCTTTTGTCGCTGCAAGTACATCTCCCACCCTCTCAGTGTTCATCCACTCCGCAAGTGCGTCAATATTTTTCCCTGGATCTACCGGTGCTTTTCCCTCTCCAAATTTCCTGTTATGACTAGGTGCTCTAATTTCTTTTGCCTCATAAAATGTCCTATAAATGTTACTTGTCTTTTTCTTGTCTTCATCATTAATGTCCAGGATGAGTGGCGACAAACAATGGGAATGGACCATCGATTGGTCAACAACAGATGGACAGACACCAACAGAATGGCTGACGACTGTGTGCAGGGGGGGGGGGGGGGTGGGGGCTTGAATGCGTATTGTGTCACACACTGTAGAAGCAACTAAGCAGAACATATGTCACCAAACACTGACATGGCTAACAGGATCTTTGTTATGGATAAAATAGATTTAACGTTATCTGTAAATGATGTTTGTGTTTGTTTTGTTTCTTTCCTTCTGTTTTCTTTTTTGTTTGTTTTCCACACGTACAGATACACACGCAGGCATACACACACATACACGCACACACGTTCACACACACACACACACAAAAACACACACACACACACACACACACACACACACACACACACACACACACACACACACACACACACACACACACACACACACTCATTCACTCACACACACAAAACCCCGCAAACAAGCTTTCGGTTAATTATGTTTATACAAATGTATGCTTTTTTTAAAATGATCTGTATCTTATGTGAGTTTCTAAGACAGACAGACAGACACACCTCCATGCACACACATACACACATTGGAATATGTGATTTTTTTTATGTTAAGTTGTGTTTATGTGTGGTTGGTTATTTTGTTTAAGATTAATCATTTTTTATATCCTGTTTTCTGTTGTGTATTAATACAAATATAAATACTGCAAAAGATACAACTGGTTTATGTCGTAATGTTCGTATCGCTCAAAAATAAAGTTTCATTTCATCACATAACGTTTATTTAAATAAACTTGCATATCTGATGTTCTGCATACCTGGTCATAACAGGAAAGCTGGAGGGAAAGAGAGCATCAGGCAGACCGAGGAAACAATATTGGACGGACTTGCAGAGTGGCTGAGGACAAAGAGGGTGGAAGATGTGCTTGCGGGAACAAGGGATAGATTCGTATGGAGGGCCGTGATCGCCAACGCCATGTGGCAGGGCACATAATGATGATGATTGTACACAAAGAGGGTTCAGAAAATAGCAAATGTTCATATACTTTGACCTGTGAGATCGAGACAAAAAACAACAACAACAACAACAACAACAAAATCCCCACCACCAGGCGTTAGCTAGGAAGAGGATCGAACTCAGACCATCCGATCGGAGCTCAGACCTCCTAAACGCTTGACTGTGGCACAGGTCATGACAGACTGTAACTGACAGTAAGAACTTGAGCTTCTACCTGTCGAACGTGGGCGACCATCATACCAGGTGTGGCAGGATCGATGGAATGTGTAAACATCCTTAACAAGGAGCTGTTACATATGTAGGGGCATGTTTGTATCACATGTGGCTCGCGTGATTAAATAGGAAGATAGGCTCAATATTTTGTACTGAGTAGGTGTGGCTTTTCGTGTGTCTGGCCATGACTTGTACGGATGCGAAGCGTGGCGTGGATAGTCAACCTGCAAAGTCAGAACAAGACTGAGGCAGCTGAAATGAGGTTTCTAAGAAGAATGTTAAGAAGAACATGGACATCAAAGAAAACAAACGAGACAGTCTTGACTAAGGCAAAAATGCACACATACACATATGCACGCGCACCCATGTACGCATGCACACACACACAACACACACAAAGACACACACACACACCACACACACACACATACACACACGCACGTACGCACGCACACACATAATTTAATGAAGAAGATTAGGAAAAGACAAGCGCTCCT
>JAPXFY010000014.1:48209667-48229667 GCA_030674185.1 Monoplex corrugatus | reverse complement strand
TGGTGGTGGTTGTGGTCGCAGTAATAATAGTTATTGTAGTAGTATAGTATGTGTTGCTGTGTTTTCTTTTTGATGCTATGCCTGGAAAAAACCCAAACCAAACCAAACCAAACCAAACCAAACCAAACCAAACCAAACCAAACCAATCCAAACCAAACCAAACCAAACCAATACAATCCAAACCAAACCAAACCAAACCAAACCAAACCAAACCAAACCAAACTAAACCAAACCAAAAGAACACGCAAGACTAGTTTCGTTATCCACGTGGAGAGGCACACCAGGTGACGAGGACCTGTGTGTCTAGTCAACTCTGTCAGGTCAACAGGTGAGTCCATTTTCATCGACAGCTGTTGTTGCTATAGAACATGTACAATCATTGTCATCACTGTCACCATTATCCAGTAACAACAATTTGACGGTAATCTTCTTTGTACTGCTACCGTTGATACAGCTGCTACTACAGCCACTAATATTACTACAATTACTACTACCACCACTACTACCACTACTACTACTACCACTACTATTACCACCAATGCTGCTGCTGCTACTGCTGCTGTTACTCCTACTACTGTTGCAGCTTTTTGCTGCTGCTGCTAATACTATTCCTAACTACTACTACTACTACTATTTCTACGTTTATGTCTACTGCTACTGCTACCCTGAATATTGTAATTATAACTACTATAACTATTGTCACTTCTCCTGTTATTTCTCCTTCTTCTGCTATTCCTCCTTTTGCTGTTCTTCCTCCTCTCATTCTTCTCCTCCCCGTTTTGTTGCTACCTATGCTGATGGCGCTGCTTCTCCTTCTATCAGTTTTGCTGCTACGTGTTCTACTATAGTTATCACAGCTGCTTCTATCACCTGTTGCCATAACCACAGCCACAACTACTACAACCCCTGCTACTGTTATTGCCGCTGATGCTAATCTCTAGAGGGGATGGGTGCCGCCCTCGTGGTGCTGGTCTGGCCACGCGAAAAGTTGAGGTCTCTGCCACCTCATTCCCCTTCTACTCCATGATTATGGAACTGTCTAGGTGAGACCTCAGATCCTGGCCAGCGTATGGATTTATGTGCGGGCTTTAAGGCTTGTGCCGTGATCATTCTGGATCTTCTCCATCACAAGGCACCTGTGACGTTAGTGCATGTGGAATTCATTCAGAGCGCGGAGACGTCATATTGAGAAATTGAAACTGAAACTGATACTAATCTGCAAAAAAAATTTAAAAAAATAATAACAGAAATCCACAGTATGTTATAAAGGCTTTGAATACACACATTTTCCATTTAAACCCATATTTTCTACTCAGACAATAGCCTTCCCGTCTATCTCGCCCCATTCCCACACCACCAACTTCACCCTTCTCCCTCTGACAAAAACCATGTCCCACAACCCCCCAACCCCCAACACCCCCCCCCCCCCCCCCCAATTCCCTATGAAGACCATTCTTTTTTCCGCCCTGCAGCAATAGAAAGTGTTATGCTTCAAGGAGCCGAGAACAGTTAATTCAAGTGCACTGAACTATGTTGAATCAATTTTTCCAGCGCCAGCTTCATTTTTTCTCCTTTCCAAGACAGCGAATCTCTAACGCGCGTTCAGTAGTGTTGTGACTCAATTTCAACAAAGAATGGGCTTGGGGGAATCTGTAACGAGACTAGTTCAAACTGATCCATGGCCAATTAATCTCTATTTCTTTGTCTCTGTCTCTGTCTCTGCCTGCCTGTCTGTTTGTCTGTCTGTCTGCCTGCCTCTCTCTCTCTCTCTGTCTTTTGTCTTTCTCTCATTCACCCTTACCTCTGTCTTTCTTCTCTTTCTCTCTCTCTCTCTCTCTTCTCTCTTTCTCTCTGTCTGTCTGTCTGCCTGTCTGCCTGCCTCTCTCTCTGTGTGTCTTTTGTCTTTCTCTCATTCGCACCCCTCTGTCTCTCTTCTCTCTCTCTCTTCTCTCTCTCTCTCTGTCTTTTGTCTTTCTCTCATTCGCACCCATCTGTCTCTCTTCTCTCTTCTCTCCTCTCTCTCTCTCTCTCTCTCTCTCTCTCTCTCTCTCTCTCTCTCTTCAATATTCCAATATTCTTCATATGACATTTTATTGCTCCATGGTATGTAAAAATGTTCACGCCATTTTAAACGAGGTTGTTATCATTTTGAATACCTATCTTTATTCGTATTCTCCCCAAAATTAAATTACGCGTACATTTCTCCTTGACTTACGCATCAATACTTTCCAAATATGGTTTTTAATATCCAACAAAATAGGAAATCAGATACATCCAGGGTTACTAGCCCAAATGGTATATCTGTCTTCTCTATTCTTTTTATCATACTCCATTAACGCCAGTAAGATTCGTCATTCGCATCTCAGTGGATATGTCTCGTTGTTATCCCAAAAGGACTTGGAAATTAAATGAATTTTCAGAGGAGAGAGAGAAAAAAAAACTTGCCAATTATGAATCTTCAGATTGAAATGTCTTTACAAATAGAATAAATGGAACGAAAGTTGACAAGAATTGGTGAGTGTTCAAGGTCCTTCTCTATCTCAATAAGCGTCTCGATAAAGAAAGGAAGATTCTTGCGATAGCATGTCCCCTACTTTCATTCCCAAATAAATTAAATTAGATGGAAGATTTTCCAATTTTCTCCATTGTTTCAATAAGGCTCGAGGAGGATGTGAGTGCTGCTCAGTCAAAAAACAATATTATCCATCCTCAAAATATTGAAACATGCCTGCTGATGCAAATATGTAAAAAAAAAAGATGACAGACATGCAACTGAGAGATAGCAATTCCAAATGATAGACAGAAAGAAAACAACAGGCTGACAATGAGCAGAAGAGCGAGAATAGAGAGAGAGAGGAGAGAGAGAGCGAAAGAGAGAGAGAGGGAGAGAGAGAAGGAACGAGAGAGGGGGAGAGAGAGAAAAAGAGAGAGATAATGGGGAGATAGAGAATGGGAGGGAGGGGGTGGGAGGGAGGGAGGGATAGATAGAGAGAAAGAGAGGGAAAGAGAGGGAGAGAGAGAGAGAGAGAGAGAGAGAGAGAGAGAGAGAGAGAGAGAGAGAGAGAGAGAGAGTTTGAGATTGATTTTAAGAACGCTTATTTAATTCCTCTGTGATTGGAAACTGTATAAAAATGTTTCAAATTTGTTCTTATGAGTAATTGTGTCCGGAAAAGAGCTGAGAGCACATAAAAAGAGAAACATTGACGAGCAAGATCGTCCACATTTTGGGCTGTACATAATAAAGTTACACAGCACATACCGTGAAGGTAATATGATTTCATGTAGGAAATTGCCAGAATCGTGACAATATATTCTACGAAAGAGTCGCACAACACGAGGGTATACTTATCTTGCTTTCAGTACAAACAGGATACGAAGGTACTTATCCTGCTATCACTTCGAGCAGGACACGAGGTACTTATCCTGCTTTCAGTACAAGCAGAACAGGAGGGTACTTATCTTGCTTTCAGTACAAACAGGATACGAGGGTACTTATCCTGCTATCACTTCGAGCAAGACACGAGGTACTTATCTTGCTTTCAGTACAAGCAGAACAGGAGGGTACTTATCCTGATATCACTACAAACAGGATACGAGGGTACTTATCCTGCTATCACTTCGAGCAGGATATGATGGTACTTATCCTGCTTTCAGTACAAGCAGAACAGGAGGGTACTTATCCTGATATCACTACAAACAGGATACGAGGGTACTTATCCTGCTATCACTTCGAGCAGGATATGAGGGTACTTATCCTGCTATCACTTCGAGCAGGATACGAGGTATTTATCTTGTTATCACTACAAGCAGGATACGAAGTATTTATCCTGCTCTGATTATACGATGGTACTTATCCTGCTATCACTATAAGTAGGATACGAGGTACTTATCCTGCTATCACTTCGAGCAGAACACGAGGGTACTTATCCTGCTATCACTTTACGAGGGTATTTATCCTGCTATCACTTTACGAGGATACTTATCCTGCTATCACTTTACGAGGGTACTTATCCTGCTATCACTTTACGAGGGTACTTATCCTGCTATCACTTTACGAGGGTACTTATCCTGCTATCACTTTACGAAAGTACTTTATCCTGCTATCACTTTACGAGGGTACTTACCTGCTATCACTTTACGAGGGTACTTATCCTGCTATCACTTTACGAGGGTACGTATCCTGCTATCACTTTACGAAGGTATTTATCCTGCTATCACTTTACGAGGGTACTTTATCCTGCTATTACTTTACGAGGGTATTTATCCTACTATCACTTTACGAGGGTATTTATCCTGCTATCACTTTACGAGGGTATTTATCCTGCTATCACTTTACGAGGGTACTTATCCTACTATCACTTTACGAGGGTATTTATCCTGCTATCACTTTACGAGGGTACTTATCCTGCTATTTCTTTACGAGGGTATTTATCCTACTATCACTTTACGAGGGTATTTATCCTGCTATCACTTTACGAGGGTATTTATCCTGCTATCTCTTTACGAGGGTACTCATCCTGCTATCACTTTACGAGGGTACTTATCCTAGTATCACTTTACGAGGGTACTTATCCTACTATCACTTTACGAAGGTATTTATCCTGCTATCACTTTACGAGGGTACTTATCCTGCTATCACTTTACGAGGGTACTTATCCTACTATCACTTTGCGAGGGTATTTATCCTACTATCACTTTACGAGGGTATTTATCCTGCCATCACTTTACGAGGGTACTTATCCTACTATCACTTTACGAGGGTGCTTATCCTACTATCACTTTACGAGGGTATTTATCCTGCTATCACTTTACGAGGGTACTTATCCTGCTATCACTTTACGAGGGTACTTATCCTACTATCACTTTACGAGGGTACTTATCCTGCTATCACTTTACGAGGGTACTTATCCTGCTATCACTTTACGAGGGTACTTATCCTACTATCACTTTACGAAGGTATTTATCCTACTATCACTTTACGAAGGTATTTATCCTGCTATCACTTTACGAGGGTACTTATCCTACTATCACTTTACGAGGGTACTTATCCTACTATCACTTTACGAGGGTATTTATCCTACTATCACTTTACGAGGGTATTTATCCTGCTATCACTTTACGAGGGTACTTATCCTGCTATCACTTTACGAGGGTGCTTATCCTGCTATCACTTTACGAGGGTACTTATCCTGCTATCACTTTACGAAGGTATTTATCCTGCTATCACTTTACGAAGGTATTTATCCTACTATCTCTTTACGAAGGTACTTATCCTGCTATCACTTTACGAGGGTACTTATCCTGCTATCACTTTACGAGGGTATTTATCCTACTATCACTTCGAGTAGGATACGAGGGTTCTCATCCTGCTATCACTTCGAGCATGCAGGATACGAGGTACTAATCCTGCTCTCACTATACGAGGGTACTTATCCTGCTATCACTACAAGCAGGATACAATGGTAGCATCCTGCCGTCACTTTGAGCAGGATACGAGGTACTTATCCTGCTCTCACTAAACGAGGGCACTTATCCTGCTATCACTACAAGCAGGATACGAGGTACTTATTTTGCTATCACTACAAGCAGAATGCAAGGGTACGTATTCTGCTATCACTGCTACTACTACTTTTGCTATTATTGCTGCTTCTGCTACTGGTACTGATACTGCTTTTGCAAAAGACGATAAACAGAGAGTATCTTAAAGATCTTACGATGACACCAATTCTATCTGTAGAAAAATTCGCTTTTACAGGGCAGATGGATAGATATGCATGTAGGGAAAAGTGGGTGGCAGTGCACTGCAGTGACGGTGCTCATCACGATTATAGGTTGCTAGAAAATCACTAGGAGCAGTTGTTCTAAAGAGAAACATTCTAGGCAGTCTGTGTATGTACGAAGTGGCGATTTAGTTCATTTCAATTCAATACAATTTTTTCACTTTGTTATTTCATTACGCTCACACACACACACACACACACACACACACACACACACACACACACACACACACACACACACACACACACACACACACACACACACACGCACACACACGCACGCACATACACACACAAATGCACACAAACACACTGACACACACACATACACACAGACACACAAAGGCACTGACACACACACACCGACACACAAACACCCACACACACGAACATACACGTGCACACACAATTACACACACATATACACATGCACACACGCGCTCACACACACACACACACACACACACACACACACACACACACACACACACACACAAACACACACACACGAACACAAAACACTTTTCATCTTATGTCAATCTTAATCATTCTTTCACAGTGGAAATGGCAATAAACATTTCAGTAGCGACAGTGAATCCCTGTTCACATCAGTTTGTGAAAGAATATGAACAGTGATGTGTCAGACAGAAGAGTTGATCGTTTTACCGTTTGTGTCTTGTCAACATTGGACACTGTTTGGGTGATACCTGTCATTGAACGATTCCTGTATAGACATCACGAAGGTAACTGTGACCACCCACCACGAAATCAGTCTTAACTCGCAGTCAGTCGAACAGCACTAGGAGCTGAAAAGGTGACTGAGGGTCTATCTGGGATGTTTTGACTTTTTCTCAAAATTGATTTCTGTAGACTATAATGTATCCCCCACAGAAATGTTTTTCTAGAAAATATATTATTAATCAATTTAAATCGGAATTTTAATGCACTGATCGCAGCAGAAAGAACGCAATTTCCTACCAAAAGTACCTATTTTTATCTCTTATTATGAACCATAACCTGTACAGTACCCGACAAATACACTGATGGAAAGCTCTTTGGTGCACCTTTTAGATAATGACAGCGAAAATTAGAAACAAACTGGGTCAAAGCCACCAGTAAAGAAATTTAAGGAAAATGTGTACGAGAGCACACAAAACTTTAAAGGCCGTTTTCTCAAAATGGCCGTCATACCACTTAATGACTTTAAACATACATAACTTCTACATTTTTTGAGTACAAGCTTTATCCAAGTACCAAAATGATCAGCAGAATGTACACTTTCCAGTGATATGTATATCTCAAAATGTCCAAAATGCTAGTTAAGACTGATTTCGTGGTAGGAGGCCACATATTTACCGTAGAAATCTGTATAGCTATTATAAGCTTCTACTTTATGGGTTTGATTGTAATATGATTGGAGTGTGTGACCTAATGGATGCGCTCAATGTGACAAAAAAGTACTCAAGCCATACACAACTTGTCTCTTATTTCTCGATTGCAAATGATTTGTGAACTAAAGGTAATACCACATGTGGCAAAACATCTTTTCTTAACCTCACTCACCTGAAAAAGTAAAGATAAAGGCTGTCCCATAACCCTAAGGTTGTATTGGAATGTGGGTGTATCTGCTGTCTGGTGAAGTGACCGTTTCAAGGTACTTAAACTTATCATCCTGTCTCAATGTTGTGCCATTGCTGTTGTTTTGCATGAGGGGGGTTTCTGTCTTTTTTGTTTTATGTTTTTACTGATTACCATGAACTTTAGTCTTCTTGCTATTTAGCAAGATACACATCAAATACACAAGATACCCGGTAATACCAAGAATCCTGGTTTTGAATCATGAAGTAAACAGGAACTTTTCTCCATTGCACCACTCCACTAGAGCTAAAGCGGTAGTCTGGGTGTTTGTGAAATAGACGATTAACTAAACTGCCTTGTGTTGTATGCACTCTGTGCATTAAAATCACACAACAGGAAACAGATTTGTCCCTTGTAAAATTCTGTAGAGAAGTACAGTGTCATATGTACACCAAAACACACGCATACAGAATTAAAAAAAAAATAAAGAGGTATTGCCCTATAATGGCATCATACTTTGCCATGGAAGGCGTTCAGTGATTTTTAAAGAAAAGATTGCGTTGTTGAACTCTTCACTTGATCAGTTCAAAATATCGCAGTTTTGTAGACTGTATTTTTTTTCAGCTTGACTATGAAGATAGATATCCCACATAAACATGGCAAATGCCCCAGCTCAAACATGAAACATATTCTGGTTTAGATGGCTGAACTCAGTGGCAAATTGTCTGCATAATAGAAATGTTTTATGTTGGAAATAATAATAACAATAATAATAACAACAATGATAATAACAATAATAATATCAGTATTAACAATAATGATAACAATAATGATAATGACAACAAACAATAATAATCATAATAATGATATAATATAATAATAATATAATATAATAATAATAAAAATAAAAATAATAATAATAATGATTAATAATAATAACAATGATAATAATAATAACAATAATATGATAATAGTAATAATAATAATATTAATAATAATAATAAAATCATATAAAAATAATAATAAAAACAATGATGATGATGATAATATGATAATAATGATAAGAAAGAAAGAAGAAGAAGAAGGAAAAGGAGAACGAGAACGAGAAGGAGAAGAAGGAGAAAAAGGAGAAGAAGGAGAAGAAGGAGAAGAATTAAAAGAAGAAGAAGAAGAGAAGGAAAGAGAAAGAGAAGAAACTGCTGCTGCTGCTACTGCTGCTGCTGCTAATGATGATGATAATGATAATGATGATGATGATGATGATGATGATGATGGTGGTGGTGGTGGTGGTGGTGGTGGTGGTGGTGGTGGTGGTGGTGACGACGACTACGATGACGATTTTATGATTATGATGATGACGATGATGATACGACGACCGACTGACGATGATGATGATGATGATGATGATGATGATATGATTATGTATGTATGTATGTATGTATGTATGTATGTGTATGTATGTATAGTATGTATGTATGATGTATGTTCATATCATACCAAAATATTTTAATACAATTATATACAACAATCCTATTACAGCATGGACCCTGCAGATGATACATCACCAGTGACAAAATGGCCGAGGCCTGACGAAACAGAGAGATGTACTCCATATACAACCAGACCAACTCTCACAACAACCACATATACTCCATTTACAATCAGACACATTCTGTCTGATTTGCCAGTCAGATCCACCCCATCTGTCATGCAATCAACTCCCCTCATCGTTGTTCAAACTCCTCAAACAGTCACACCTATTCTTCCTGGCATCAGAACAGCTACCACTAGAACATCATTCACTCCCTTCACAATAGAAGACATTCTTTCTACAGTCAGACCTTCTTCCTCTCCACTCAGACCCACACCTTCTATGACTGCACCCACTCCTACTGCAATAACATACACTCCTTGCACACTGCAACATGATCCATTACCAGTAAATGGAACCAGTCATCATGGGACACTGGCCCCATCCACACCAATGGAACATGACGGGAATACAGATCCTGGACGCTCTGCTCAGAGCGGTGACTCTACATCTGGTCTTCAGCTTTCTACTTGCACCACTGATATTCAGAACAGTGAGATACAAGCTGGAATGACAATGAATAGTATCACTGGTGCCGATAATGTTTCAGGTGAACTTGCTGATCATCCAGTGCCCAACAGGGAGCACATTACTACTACTTCAGTGGCGATTGGTTTATCTAATACAAATGGTCAAACCCAGGAAAGGAAAATGCTTGATAAAGGAAGAACCACGAAACGCAACAGACAGAAATGTTATAAGTGTGAACTGTGTCCTGCAAGCTTCACTCGGCCTAATCATTTACAGATACATAATCGAAAGCATACTGGAGAGAAACCATACTCATGTGCTCACTGTCCTGTAGCATTTGCTAAGCCAAGTTATTTAAAAATTCATATGAGGATACACACAAAAGAGAAACCATATATATGTCATCACTGTAATGCAGCATTTGCTTCGTCAAGCAATCTCACTCAACATGTTACGACACACACAAAAGAGAAACCATATAAATGTCATTACTGTCCTACAGCATTTGCTTCGTCAAGATATTTAATTCAACATGTAAGGACGCACACAAAGGAGAAACCATATAAATGTCTTCAGTGTCCTGCAGCATTTGCTTGGTCAAGCAATTTAAATAGACATATGAGGACACACACAAAAGAGAAACCATACAAGTGTCATCACTGTCCTACAGCATTTATTTCGTCAAGCAATTTAATCCAACATATAAGGGCGCACACAAAAGAGAAACCATATAAATGTCATCAATGTCCTGCAGCATTTGCTTGGTCAAGCAATTTAAATGAACATATGAGGACGCACACAAAAGAGAAACCATATAAATGTCTTTACTGTCCTGCAGCATTTGCTAGCTCAAGCAGTTTGAAAGAACATATGAGGACACACATAGACGAGAAACCATATAAATGTCTTTACTGTCCTGCGGTATTTGCTCATTCAGTCACACTAACACGACATATTAGGATACACACGAGTGATAAACCACACAAATGTACAGTGTGTCAGGCAACGTTTACTCAAAGCGGTCCACTTACACGTCATATGAAAATTCACAAGGGTGACTGATGTTTTAAGTGTGGCAAAGGCATTTCATCGTTTCCAAGATCAAAGGATCTGAAGAAACATTATCACGTACGCAGATGAAAGAACACTGTGGATGTGACCAGTCATTATTTTCTATATTGCAACTGCAAGTGTATGCCAAAAATGTATGAGCTAAATTGATTTGTGTGTGTGTGTGTGTGTGTGTGGTGTGTGTGTGTGTGTGTGTGTGTGTGTGTGTGTGTGTGTGTGTGTGTGTGTATGTGTGTGTGTGTGTGTGTGTGTGTGTGTGTGTGAGTGTGTGTGCATGCGCGCACACTCGCAAGTCTTTGTGTATGTGTGTGTGTGTGTGTCTGTGTGTGTCTGTGTGTGTGTCTGTGTGTGTCTGTGTCTGTGTGTGTCTGTGTGTGTGTGTATACTTGTGTGTGTTTGTTTGCATCTGTGGGTCTGAGAGGGAGAGGGGGCAGAGGGAGAGAGGGAGACAGAGAGAGACAAACAGACAAAAACACAGATATATAGAGGGGGAAAGCTAGAGAGGGACACAGAACAAGAGAAAGAAACAAAGAGAGAGTGAGAAAAAGAGATACAGGGAGATAGATAGAGAGAGAGAGAGAGGAGGGAGAGAGAGAAAGAGAAAGCAAAAAAAAAAAAGAGAGAGAGACACACACAGGTGTATGTGTGTGTGTGTGTGTGTGTGTGTGTGTGTGTGTGGTGTGTGTGTGTGTGTGTGTGTGTGTGTGTGTGTGTGTGTGTGTGTGTGTGTGTGTGTGTGTGTGTGTAAATATATAATACAGCAATGTATGTTTTCCTTTTTTCCTTTAAAAAGATGTTTCATGTGTTTTTTGTATTGCCATTATCATCATCGTCGTCATTATCATCATCATCATTATCATCAAAATCATCATCATCGTCGTCATCATTATCATCACCAGCGTCATCACCAGCCTTCTCCTCCTGCTCATCACCATTACCTTACCATTATTGCTATGATATATGACAAAATCTGTTTCCATTTATGAAAATTATGATGATAACACCTCTCCCCCCCCCCCTTTATTGATTCTTTGGTCATATCATTCTCTTCAATAGTATATATAAGCACCATTGTGCATTTGCAGAAGATAAAGGAATAATGGATACATTCTTCGACAAACTATTGATAATCATGTTGTCAAGTAAAATCACATTTACATATACGATGAATATGGCCGATGCTTTTGTGTGTCTATATGTTTACTGCTTTCTGATAATTCTCAAAAGCATGTATCTGTGTTGTTTTTGTCTGCAGCGTGCACGTGATACATTGTTCCACATATGTTGCCCTGAATATTCCTTCTTCGTTGAGCGTGCACGCTGGGTGGTTTCATGCGTCACAATTCAGCCACTGATATGACATAGGATAGTTAGCGTGCATGTTTGATATTTGTGACCTCCCACCACGAAATCAGTCTTAACTCGCAGTCAGTCGAACAGAACTAGGAGCTGAAAAGGTGACTGAGGGTCTATCTGTTTTGACTTTTTCTCAAAATTGATTTCTGTAGACTATAATGTATCCCCCATAGAAATGTTTTTCTTGAAAAAATGTTATTAATCAATTTAAATCGGTATTTTAATGGACTGATCGCAGCAGAAAGAACGCAATTTCCTACCAAAAGTAACTAATTTTTGTCTCTTATTATGAACCGTAACTGTACAGTACCCGCACATGTAATATACTGATGGAAACCTCTTTGGTGCACCTTTCAGATAATGACAGCGAAAATTAGAAACAAACTGGGTCAAAGCCACTAAATAAAGAAATTGAAGGAAAATGTGTAGGAGAGGACACAAAAACTTCAGAGGCCGTTTTCTCAAAATGGCCGTCATACAACTTAATGATTTTAAACATACATAACTTCTACATTTTTTTGAGTACAAGCTTTATTCAAGTACCAAAATAATCAGCGGGATGTATACTTTCCAGTGATGCGTATATCTCAAAATGCCCAAAATGCTAGTTAAGACTGATTTCGTGGTGGGGGGTCATATTTTGTTATTATGGTTTAGGCAATAGGAGATCTTGCACACATGTTGATATCACAGACTAGAAGACACTCTTCACATTTTGGATGAAACATAGGACGTTCCTGTGAGAAGTGTGTTTACTCACTTGGCTACCATACAAGTCGTATCCTCACCTGAACTTCTCAATGGACATTTCCACGATATGCATTCTTTCAGATATTAGTTTCTATTCATATACATTGTGTGTCATTATTAATTTTACTGATTTGTACAGCTCTTGATTTGTCCCATTTTTACTTGTCAATATTATCATAGAATAATTGACTAAAGAGAGTGAGAGGGTGATCGTATTCTTGTTTTAAGCTCAATTCTTAATACAAAAGTGTGAATGAAAGAGAGATGAAATTCGATCTTTTAAAAGTAAAGTTTTGCACTTGGTCAGACATAAATGGGATTTTTTCGTGTGTGTGGTGTGTGTGTGTGTGTGTGTGTGTGTGTGTGTGTGTGTGTGTGTGTGTGTGTGTGTGTGTGTGTGTGTGTGTATGTGTGTGTTTTGTGTGTGTGTATATATGTGTGTGTATGGTGTATGTGTAGGGGGGGGGGATTTTGCGCGCACGCATGTCATGTTTTCTGTTTACTTGTGTACAAGCGTCAGTTACGTGTGTGGGGGACAAAAATATAAATACAGACACAGACACAGACACAGACACAGACACAGACACAGACACAGGCATAAATGCAGACACAGACACAGTAACAGACAGGAACACACACACACACACACACACACACACACACACACACACACACACACACACACACACACACACCACACACACTCCTCGTCCCTACACACTCTGCAAGTCCATCCAGCATTTTCTCCCTGGGTCTACCTGGTGCTCTCTTTCCCTCCAGCTTTCCCATTGTGACCAGGTGCTCCAAATCCCCCTTCCTCATAAAATGGCCTATAAATGTTACCTGTCTTTTCCTAATCTTCCTTATGAGTGATCTACTTGTGTCTGCCTCCATTAAGACTGTCTCGTTTGTTTTCTTTGCTGTGGAACTCTCAACATTCTTCTTAGAAACCACATCTCGGCTGCCTCAATCTTGTTCTGGCTTTGCTTGTGACTGTCCACGCCTCACATCCGTACAACAGTATTGGTTCCTGATGTTAATTGATAGGCATTTGTTGGTAAGAATGCTTGTCATCTTCTTGAATGCTGGTTTGGCTTCTGCCGGCTATTTCTGATGTGCATCTACCGTCTGACGAAATGATCGTTCCCAGGTATTTGAATTTATCAACCTGTGTCAAGGTTGTGCAATTTGCTGTTATTTTGCATGAGGGGATTTCATGTTTTTTTTACTGATTACCATGACTTCAGTCTTCCTGCTGTTTAGTTCCAGCCCCCTACCTTTGCTCTCTATTTCTAGTATATTCACAAGGTTTTGTAGGTCCCTTTCATTTTCTGCAACTAGCACGGTGTCATCTGCGTATCAAACGATGTTTATCATTTTCCCTCCAACCTTAAATCCAGGGTCTTCTTCTAGGTTTCTCATGATGTTTTCGCTGTAAAGTGAAAACAGATCTGGTGACAAAACACAACCCTGTCTGATTCCTCTTTGATGTTTTGGAAAGAGCTTACATTGTTTTCTATTCTCATTGCAGCTGTTTGTTCCCAGTACATATTTCTGATTATTCGTAGATCTTTTCCATCAACATTGAGTCTCTCCAGTTGGTTGATCAATTCATCATGTCTTACCCGATCGAAAGCCTTGGTATAGTCTACAAAGCATAAATGCAAATCCTTATTCATCTCATTTGACCTCTATATGACAGTTCTTAGAATGTATATGGCATTAATAGTTCTTAGAGTGTAAGAAAGACAACACTTTTACGCCAATGGGGTGTTCTCCTCTACAGACCTTCTGCTGTCTACCTCCAGATTATGCACAGTTAATGATCTTGTACGTATCTGTAGTTGAGATTACTGGACAACATTTTCCCAACGTGTTTCTAAAAGGAAATTTAAGGAATTGGTTCCCCCAGTTTAGGATCTATTTACTTACATATTCAACCATGTTTTAAAGATCATTGCGTTGCATATTGACCTTGCACGTTATGTTTCCAGTCTGGCTCAAACGTGTGTCCCAACTGTGCCGTAGGTATGTAAAAGTATAAGGCTGGGTATATCAAATATAATACTGAAAAAATTCTGGTCTTTGTGACTTAAAACACAGACGCATATTGCATAAATGTTGCAAGATGAGAATGTTGCAAGCCAAGATAGGTGTGTGGAACTGTTGTGACGTTGGATAATAAGTGAGCCAAGATTCTCGTCTATTCTGGGTGAACCACGTTGGTGGTGGTTAACTGCTAACAAACATGGTGGACATTTATGTCTGATTTGTTTTTGTCATCATCAGGGCTTTGTTCCGGTGGCTGCATCAAGCTGCTTTTGGATTAGTTTAGATGATATATCTTTTCTGCAAAAGAACGTGTCTTTCTTCCATGTCACCAGATTCACGTTACACTTCATGTTCACTGCAAGAAAACAGTATGTTAATCAATATGAACCCCTACGTCACATGAGATTATCAAGCATACAAAGAACAGTGAATGACCCTATCTCTCCCGTCTTTCCAAATTACCATTCCAATGTGTGTTCTCTTCAACTGGTTTCTTTTGGTGAAATTTCCTAGCTTGGTTTGCAGATCTGCAATACACCTCTTGATTTTCACGTTCAAACTGAGAAATTGGAGGTTTGATGGGATCTTTCATCACCGGACATTTGTAGTTTAATTTGGTGCATATGTACTCACCCAAACACTGTGACGTCCTCTTGAGAAAGCTTATTTGGACACTGAAAAGTGGACATCAAGTCAAATTATTTTAAACTCAAAACAATAGATGTATTCTTGCTTGCATAATTGCTACTGAACATCTGGTATACCATCATTTTCATTGATCATTTATTGTGGGGTTGTCATTCATTCACTGACACTTTTAATAGGATCTATAGTGAACATTTAAAATTCTATAAAGAATTATAATTAATGATACACTTATTATTCTATATTGAACGCAAAGGAAATCTAATAACAGAGAAGTCTAATCTGCAAAAAATCGATATCTACTACGTCAAGTGACAAATGCAGTCATAGCAAACGCAATGTACTCCCATATTTCCAAATCCATAGACACAAATAGATAAAATGTCACAGAGAAAGACATGAATACACATGCTTGTGTGGGTACATCTACACATAGAAACACACCCATATACAAATGTATTCACATGCACTTGAATACACGCACTCAGCGACACTTACATCATCCAACCTCTATATGCACATACAAACGCAAACACACACACACACACACACACACACACACACAAGACACACGCATGCAAACACACGCACACGTACGCACACACACGGTACACATGGACACACACACAGACACACTGAAAAACACACACGCACACATACACGCACACACACACATACACATACACACACATGCACGCACACGCAGACACACACACACACCACACACACACACACACACACACTTTTCACCCAATGTCAATCTAAATCATTCTTTCACAGTGGAAATGGCAATGAACATTTCAGTAGCGACAGTGAATTCCTGTTCACATCAGTTTGTAAAAGAAGATGTACAGTGATGTGTCAGACAGAAGAGTTGATCGTTTTACCGTTTGTGTCTTGTCAACATTGGACACTGTTTGGGTGATACCTGTCATTGAACGATTCCTGTATAGAAGTCACCTAGGTAACTGTTATTTCACGTTGTTCCTATTGATCTTAACTCAACAAATATTGAACACAGAATGACCAGATTCACTTGTATTAGTCCATTGTTTTTTCTTTCAACCAGGAAATTAGTAACGAAAACAAATGTTGGAAGATTTCATCACCCTGACTGCTGTGCTGGCTAGTGATAGAGCTAATGTTAGATTGCAGTTTATAATTCTTCAGAAATATTCTTTTTAAAATCAGTAAAGTGAGGAAACAAAAGACATATTTTTTCAGCTCATACATGTACTAAGTCAAGAGACAAATGCATAATGAAGACATTATGGAGTGTAGTTATTTCCAGTGGTGGTATTCCACAAATACGAAGTGATTGATATCCTAAGTAAATTTGGCAGATGCCACCAGCACAAACATGAAACATATACTCTTGCCTAGATGACTGAACTCAGTCTCGAATTGTATGATTAACATAAATGTATGATATTTTAATTAATAATAATAATAATATGATAACACTAATAATAATATAATGATAATTGAAATAATGATAATAACATATGACCTCCCACCACGAAATCAGTCTTAACTCGTAGTCAATCGAACAGCACTAGGAGCTGAAAAGGTGACTGAGGGTTTATCTGGGTGTATTGACTTTTTCTCAAAATTGATTTCTGTAGACTATAATGTATCCCCCACAGAAATTTGTTTACTTGAAAAAATATTATTAATCAATTTTAAATCGGTATTTTGATGCACTGATCGCAGCAGAAAGAACGTAATTTCCTTCCAAAAGTACCTATTTTTGTCTCTTATTATGATCCGTAACCTGTACAGTACCCGCATATGTAATATACTGATGGAAACCTCTTTGGTGCACCTTTCAGATAATGACAGCGAAAATAAGAAATTTAAGGAAAGTGTGTAGGAGAGCACACAGAAAACTTTACAGGCCGTTTTCTCAAAATGGCTGTCATAGAACTTAAAGACTTTAAACATACATAACTTCTACTTATTTTTTTGAGTACAAGCTTTACTCAAGCACCAAAATAATCAGCAGCATGTACATTTTCCAGTGATATGTATATCTCAAAATGCCCAAAATGCTAGTTAAGACTGATTTCGTGGTGGGAGGTCATGCATAATAACAACAATAGTAATGATAATAATAATAATAATAATGATAATAATGATAATAATAATAATAATAATATGATAATAATAATATGATAATGATAATAATGATGATAATAATAATAATAATAATAATGATGATGATGATGATGATGATGATGAAAATGATGATGATGATGATGACGGTGATGATAGTGATGATAATAATAACATCACTGATTGATAAGTATCAACGATATAAGTGAACACAAGGAGAAAAAAGTCCAAGGAAAAGGAAAAATGAACATGATCTTAATGAAGATTGTAACAATGATAACGCCGCTGACGTTGATGATGATGATGACGACGATGATGATGATGTTAATGATGATGATGATAATGATGATGATGTATGTTCTTTATTTTTACACATTATGCTACAGTGTTTACTAAAATAATGTACAAAAATCCTATTACAGCATGGACCCTGCAGATGATACATCACCAGTGACAAAATGGCCGAGGCCTGACGAAACAGAGAGATATACTCCATATACAACCAGACCAACTCTCACAACAACCACATATACTCCATTTACAATCAGACACATTCTGTCTGATTTGCCAGTCAGACCCACCCCATCTGTTATGCGACCACCTCCCTTCACAGTCGTTCAAACTCCTCAAATAGTCACACCTATTCTTCCTGGTGTCAGAACAGCTACCACTAGAACATCATTCACTCCCTTTTCAATAAAAGACATTCTTTCTACAGTCAGGCCTTCTCCCTCTCCACTCAGACCCACACCTTCTATGACTGCACCCACTCCTACTGCAATAACATACACTCCTTGCACACTGCAACATGATCCATTACCAGTAAATGGAACCAGTCATCATGGGACACTGGCCCCATCCACACCAATGGAACATGACGGGAATACAGATCCTGGACGCTCTGCTCAGAGCGGTGACTCTACATCTGGTCTTCAGCTTTCTACTTGCACCACTGATATTCAGAACAGTGAGATACAAGCTGGAATGACAATGAATAGTATCACTGGTGCCGATAATGTTTCAGGTGAACTTGCTGATCATCCAGTGCCCAACAGGGAGCACATTACTACTACTTCAGTGGCGATTGGTTTATCTAATACAAATGGTCAAACCCAGGAAAGGAAAATGCTTGATAAAGGAAGAACCACGAAACGCAACAGACAGAAATGTTATAAGTGTGAACTGTGTCCTGCAAGCTTCACTCGGCCTAATCATTTACAGATACATAATCGAAAGCATACTGGAGAGAAACCATACTCATGTGCTCACTGTCCTGCAGCATTTGCTAAGCCAAGTTATTTAAAAATTCATATGAGGATACACACAAAAGAGAAACCATATATATGTCATCACTGTCCTGCAGCATTTGCTTCATCAAGCAATTTAATTCAACATATAAGGACGCACACAAAAGAGAAACCATATATATGTCATCACTGTCCTGCAGCATTTACTTTATCAAGCAATTTAATTCAACATATAAGGACGCACACAAAAGAGAAACCATATAAATGTCATCAATGTCCTGTAGCATTTGCTAAGTCAAGCAATTTAATTCAACATGTAAGGACGCACACAAAGGAGAAACCATATAAATGTCATCAATGTCCTGCAGCATTTGCTTGGTCAAGCAATTTAAATCGACATATGAGGACGCACACAAAAGAGAAACCATACAAGTGTCATCACTGTCCTACAGCATTTGCTTCGTCAAGCAGTTTAATTCAACATATGAGGACGCACACAAAGGAGAAACCATATAAATGTCATCAATGTCCTGCAGCATTTGCTCGGTCAAGCAATTTAAATGAACATATGAGAACGCACACAAAAGAAAAACCATATAAATGTACTTACTGTCCTGCAGCATTTGCTAGCTCAAGCAGTTTGAAAGAACATATGAGGATACACACAGACGAGAAACCATATAAATGTACTTATTGTCCTGCGGTATTTTCTCATTCAGTCACACGAACACGACATATTAGGATACACACGAGTGATAAACCACACAAATGTACAGTGTGTCAGGCAACGTTTACTCAAAGCGGTCCACTTACACGTCATATGAAAATTCACAAGGGTGACTGATGTTTTAGTGTGGCAAAGGCATTTCATCGTTTCCAAGATCAAAGGATCTGAAGAAACATTATCACGTACGCAGATGAAAGAACACTGTGGATGTGACCAGTCATAATTTTCTATATTGCAACTGCAAGTGTATGCCAAAAATGTATGAGCTAAATTGATTTGTGTGTGTGTGTGTGTGTGTGTGTGTGTGTGTGTGTGTGTGTGTGTGTGTGTGTGTGTGTGTGTGTGTACGTGCGCGCGCGTGCGAGCACGCTCGCAAGTGTGTGTGTGTGTGGGCTGTGTGTGTGTGTCTGTGTGTATACTTGTCTGATTTGCCAGTCAGACCCACCCCATCTGTTATGCGACAACCTCCCTTCACAGTCGTTCAAACTCCTCAAACAGTCACACCTATTCTTCCTGGCGTCAGAACAGCTACCACTAGAACATCATTCACTCCCTTTTCAATAAAAGACATTCTTTCTACAGTCAGGCCTTCTCCCTCTCCACTCAGACCCACACCT
>JAPXFY010000014.1:48199667-48204667 GCA_030674185.1 Monoplex corrugatus | reverse complement strand
CAAACAAACAAAATGAACAAAGGCAATGAGAAATAAAGGAGAAGCAAGAGATAATCAAACACGTCATAGAGTCATCAACAAATCATCGCATATAATACAGAAAGAAATACTGGTTGGCTGTTTGAACTGTTAAAATATCAATAATGTTAAAGAGAAAAAACAACAAAAAGAACACAAATTATCATTGTGCATACACACACACACACACACACACACACACACACACACACACACACACACACACACACACACACACACACACACACACACACACACACACACACACACACGCATTGACTAGATTAGATGTCATAGGTTGAAAGGCAGCTGACGTTATTGTTGCTAACTGAGGTAATCTACGACACTGACGTCAGGTATTTAAATAAAGTAACTTTGAAAGAAGAGAGTGATTGAGTGTTTGTGATATTTGGGGGGAGGGTGTTCCATAGTTGTGCACCAGAAAACGATAAACTACTTTTATATATGTCAATTCTTGGACGGATAATTTTGAATTGATTTTGTCTTGAGTTTGAGTATGATCGCACATTCTGATTAAACAAATTGAGAAGATATTGCGGAACATTCCTTTTTGATACTTTAAACATTGTGATACCTTTATTGAACCTTAAGTGTGACTTTAGAGGGAGGATTCCTAACTGTTTAAGTTTTTCATCTGTTGTTAAAGTGGGATCTGGCATGATAAGTTTTGCTGCCCTCCTATTTAGGTGTTCAATTTTTTTAGATGAACTTCACATGAGCTATCCCACAGTGTAGAGGCATAATCTATGTGCGATTTAATATGATCATTATAAAATAATTGGCGTGTGTTTGTATCTGTTAGATATCTTAATTTGGACAGAATAAATAAGTTCTTGGAGATAATCCTGCATAAATAATCAATGTGGTTTTGCCAGGTAAGATTATGATCAATGAGAACTCCCAGTAGACGGTGTTCAGGTATTTGTGCAATAGAATTACCTCTCAAAGACAGATTGAGTGACAGAGGGCCAAGCTGCCGTTTTTGGCGTGTACATATAACCATACATTCAGTTTTCGTAGGGTTCAAAGCCATGGCGTTTTTAGCACACCAATCAGAAATTTCATTTAGGCTCTTTTGTAAACGTGTGTTTACAGTCGCTATGCTTGTGTCTTGTGTATGGATTGTTCCGTCGTCAGCGAACATATCACAGTGAACTGTGGGATCAGATATATGAAGTGGTAAGTCATTTATGAATACAGAAAACAGAATGGGTCCTAAGATTGATCCTTGGGGAACGCCACATTTCACATGACCCTCGGATGAATATGATCCATTAAGATGTACTTTTTGTTTGCGTTCATGAAAGTAGGAACTGAAAAATGAAACTGTTGAGTCGTTGGCAAGGTACGTTCGTAATTTAGCCAGTAAGATATCATGATCAACGAGATTAAAAGCCTTTTTAAAGTCTAGAAATACTGCTCCAGTTAATTTGCAGTCATTCATGGCTAATAACCAGGTGTCAGCAAGCCGTGTTAGGGCTGTATGACAAGAGTGGTTCTGACGGAAACCAGATTGCAGTGGTGAAGAATACTTTTGGTTTCCAGGTAGTCTGAAAGATGTTTATGGATATGTTTTTCTAAAGGCTTTGACAGGACAGAGAGAAGAGAAATTGGCCTGTAATTATTTATTTGTGAAAGATCTTTTGTTTTTGGTAAGGGTACAACTTTGGCCTGTTTTAGAGCTCTGGGAATACGTTGTTTTTTATGCTGATGTTGTAAATATATGTAAGTTGTTCCGCGATGTAGGGCAGAGACAGTTTTAGTATTTTGGGACTGATTTCATCTGGTCCTGATGATTTTTTATTATTCATTTTACTTATATACATTCCAGTTTCATGGACTGCTATACTGGGAATACTAAATGAACTTGTATTATTGGTCCTCTCTTTGCAAAAGTTAATCAGATTTTCAGAGGGGACATATTGATCACAGTTAGAAATAGGACGGGTTAGTAGTCCTGATACTGACAGAAAATGATCATTGAATTTGTTTGCTGTGAAACTGAGAGGTGTGCCTGGGAGCTTTTTCCCACTTCCCTTAATAACTAAGTTCATTGCTCTCCATAGTGATGATACATCTTTACTGCTTTTTACCAGTCGATCAAAGAGAGACTTCTTGGCTTGACGGACCATTGATTTTACCTTATTACGCATCGTTTTGTATTCAATGAAGCGTTTTTCTTTCTTGAGTTTATCTCGTAATGACATCGCATTGATAATGTCTGTTGACAGCCATGGGGGCATTGTTGGATGCTTTACTCTTTTCCGTCGTAGTGGGGCATGTTTATTTAGACAGTCATAAACAAGTTGTACCAAATGTCTAGGGCTTCGTTAGGATCACTAGTACTAAACACACTACTGAACTCTACTCTACCAAGATCAGAGAGGAATGCATCCTCATCAAAGTGTTTGAATGATCTATATGTTATACATGTATGATTATTCTTTTTTATTTTTTGAACTTTGGTGACCAGTACCAGGTGCAGTTTACAGGTTGATGATCACTTATGCTTAAATCATCTACAGCTGCATTAATTATTGCCTCTGAGAGAGACAGAGAGAGACACAGAGAGACACAGAGAGACACAGAGATATTTGTATAGCTGCAGCCCAGCCCCCAGCAGAGATCACAGTCTTTACAAACAGGTGGTCACCACTTCTTGGTTTTTTGATGGACAGCATGGCCACATGTCATTGCGTTATAGAAACGAAATCATTAAGGATGTCAAGTATGACATAAAAGGAGCCAAGTTTGATCCCTATACAAAATGTCAACAGCATAACAGCATGCACAAGTCATGACCTTGATGTGACCTGGCCCTTAGAGTGTCAGCATCATCATCAGGTGCCCTGCCGCATGGCGTTGGCGACCATGGACTTCCAACCATCTCTATCTCTCGTTGCCCCTAGCATCTCCCCCACCCTCCTCATCCCCAGCCACTCTGCAAGTCCGTCCAGCATTCTCTCCCTGGGTCTACCTGGTGCTCTCTTTCCCTCCAGCTTTCCCGTTGTGACCAGGTGCTCCAAATCCCCCTTCCTCATAAAATGGCCTATAATTGTTGCCTGTCTTTTCCTTATGAGTGATCTACTTGTGTCTGCCTCCATCAAGACTGTCTAGTTTGTTTTCTTTGCTGTCCATGGAATTCTCAACATTCTTCTGAGAAACCACATCTCGGCTGCCTCAATCTTGCTCTGGCTTTGCTTGTTGACTGTCCACGTCTCACATCCGCACAACAGTATTAGTTCTATATAACATTCAAGGACTCTCTTTCTGATGTTAATTGATAGGCATTTGTTGGTAAGAATGCTTGTCATCTTCTTGAATGCTGTTTTGGCTTGGCCGATTCTGCCAGCTATTTCCGATGTGCATCTGCCGTCTGATGAAATGACCGTTCCCAGGTATTTGAACTTATTAACCTGTGTCAAGGTTGTGCCATTTGCTGTTATTTTGCATCAGGGGATTTCATGTTTTTTACTGATCACCATGACTTCAGTCTTCCTGCTGTTTAGTTCCAACCCCTTACCTTTGCTTTCTATTTCTAGTATATTCACAAGGTTTTGTAGGTCCCTTCCAGTTTCTGCAATGAGTTTAAGAAAGCCAAAACGTTAACGCAAGTGGGGTGTTCTCCTTTATCGAACTTCTGCTGTCTGCCTCCAGATTATGCACAGTCAATGATCTTTTAGTTATGTTGTGATGAGATTACTGAGTGAAATTATTCAATGATCTTTTAGTTATGTTGTAATGAGATTACTGAGTGAAATTATTCCAATTTGTTTCTAAAAAGAAAATTTGCGAATTTCTTCCCCCATTCTAATTAATTTGAATGACAGGATTAAATCCCATCAGCTAGGATCTATTTCATATTTACTTACAATTCAACCATGTTTTGATGTTCGTTATATGTTTTTAGTCTTGCTCAAGCCGTCCTTTGGGTATGTAAACATATCAGGATGGTTATATTGAATATGAGACTGAACAAAGTTTGGTCTTTGTGTTAAATCACAGAGGCATACTGCATAGATGTCACAAGGTGTGAATGTTGCAAACCAAGACAGGGTTTTGGAACTTATGTTGTGACCTTGGATAATGAGTCAGCAGCCTATCTGGGTGAGCCACGTTGGTGGTGGTTACCTGCTAACAAATACGGTGGAAGTTTATGTCTGATTTGTTGATTTCGTCATCATCAGGATTTTATTCCAGTATATCAAACTGCTTTTGGATTATTTTAGATGATATATCTCTTCTGCAAAAGAACGTGTCTTACTTACATGTCATCAGATTCACGTTACACTTCATGTTCTCTGCATGAAAACAATATGTAAATCAATGTAAACCTCAATTTCACATGACATTATCAGGCATACCTTGACACAGGTTAATGTTAATAAGTTCAAATATCTGGGAACGGTCATTTCATTACACGGCAGATGCACATCGGAAATAGCTGGCAGAATCGGCCAAGCCAAAACAGCATTCAAGAAGATGACAAGCATTCTTACCAACAAATGCCTATTAATTAACATCAGAAAGAGAGTCCTTGAATGTTATATAGAACCAATACTGTTGTACGGATGCGAGGCGTGGACAGTCAGCAAGCAAAGCCAGAGCAAGATTGAGGCAGCCGAGATGTGGTTTCTAAGAAGAATGTTGAGAGTTCCATGAACAGCAAAGAAAACAAATGAGACGGTCTTGATGGAGGCAGACAAAAGTAGATCACTTATAAGGAAGATTAGGAAAGGCAAGCAACATTTATATAGGCCATTTTATGAGGAAGGGGGATTTGGAGAAACTGGTCACAACGGGAAAACTGGAGGGAAAGAGAACACCAGGTAGACCCAGGGAGAGAATGCTGGACGGACTTGCAGAGTGGCTGGGGATGAGGAGGGTGGGGGAGATGATGGGGGCAACGAAAGATAGAGATGGTTGGAAGTCCATGGTCGCCAATGCCATGCGGCAGGGCA
>JAPXFY010000014.1:48187167-48192167 GCA_030674185.1 Monoplex corrugatus | reverse complement strand
AAGGAAGATTAGGAAAAGACAGGCAAAATTTATAGGCCATTTTATGAGGAAGGGGGATTTGGAGCACCTGGTCACAATGGGAAAGCTGGAGGGAAAGAGAGCACCAGGTAGACTCAGGGAGAAAATGCTGGACGGACTTGCAGAGTGGCTGGGACGAGGAGGGTGGGGGAGATGCTTGGGCAACAAGAGATAGAGATGGTTGGAAGTCCATGATCGCCAACGCCATGAGGCAGGGCACCTGATGATGATGAATGTAAGATCAAAGTGATCTCTGTGAAGTATTGGTTGTTGTTGTTGTTGTTGTTGTGTTGTTTTCTCTTCCATCTTCTAAGCCATTCAATGGTCACAGATTATGGGATATCATTTATGACAATGCTATGATAAAACATGACTATGGAGATGGCAAGCATGATGCTATTGAGTTCCAGTCTGGCTTGAGACCGCGTGACGGGGCTGTACCATATACTTCCTTTCATGATATATCATAGCGTCAATAAGACATGAGAAATGCAAACACCTGCAGTGTTGGTTAGGAAAGTTGATGCAGAACTCTGAATTACGCATCTCTAGGGTGGACAGTTTTGAATATGCGTGCCCAATCTTTCCATAGCAACTGTGGGTAAGAGCCAGTCTGGGCAGTTAAGATCTACAATAGTTGCTTTTGACCAAGTAGGGTTCGAATACATGATCTCCTAGTCAATAGTCCGTTGCATGAGCATTCACCACGGTGACTGGTGGAAGATCTTTTTGTTTGTTTGTAAGGTGGGACAGGGTCAATGGAGAACTGTGAAATATTGTTGAATATGTCGCTATATACGAGTGTAGCCTGATGTTTTCTTGGACATGGAAGGTTATTTACCGAAGATGAGGAAATAGATAGAAACATAGAAACCAGAATTCAGAAAGCAATTACTGTAAGATATTAACTGTCATTATTTGAAAGCATGCAATCGTCATCATCATGTGCCCTGCCGCGTGGCGTTGGTGATCATGACCCCCCATATGCATCTATCCCTTGTCGCTGCAAGCACGTCTTCCACCCTCTCTGTCCTCAGCCACCTTGCAAGTCCGTCCAATATTTTCTCCCTAGGTCTACCTGGTATTTTCTTTCCCTCCAGCTTTTCTGTTGTGACCTGTTGCTCTAATTCCCCTTTCCTCATAAAATGGCCTATAAATGTTGCTTGTCTTTTCCTAATCTTACTTATCAATGATCTTCTAGATATGTACCAGGCATCATGAAAAAGACATGATTAGAAACGAAGTGATCGGAGAGATAGATGGAAAAGCACCTGTAATCACTACTTCACACAAGAACAAACCAAATGGTTTGACAGCCTGACCAGGATGCCAGTCAACTAACCAAACCACTGACCTTGTAACACCAGAAGCTAGGGATTCAGAGCCAGGGGAAGATCACGAATGGTGCTAGATAGACGTTATCATAACATAACATACCTATGGGCCTGAAAGTCAGACACCTGACAATCAAACACACAAGCTAACGACGTTCATTGTCTTCGGTGGACACTTTGTGGCAAATTAAAAATTCTTTGTCCATGTCAGAGTAGCGAACACACTACAACGTTACTCTACGCCATGCCATCCGTCTAACTGCAGACACATCAGTTTCATCTCCTAGCGACCTCCACTGTTACGAGCAAATAGAAAAAAAAAAAAAAGTCTTTGATAATGTTGAATCTGACCTTTGTCGCTATAGCCATAAACCGTTAGATTGTGCACATTTTCAGCGCTTAGAATGTTTACGACCTCTCGGAAAGTTGGACAGTTTACACACGTAAATACCACAACATATAACTGTGTAATGGTCAAAAGCCTTACAATCGAAGCTGCAAGCTGATGGCGTTCGTTCTCTTTTAAAAGACACATTTGTGACTGTTTAGCAGCGTATTGTCTATGGCTTAGTACGACAAAGACCGTAAATACCTGATCAACAACACTGGTCTTTACCACACAGACGGCTGTTATCTTGATTGATAGTCAAGACAGGAATCATACTTTAACAACTTTGTTTGTCACTCATATTCGAATTTAAAAAAAAAATTAAATCCTTTTTAACGAGACACAAACAAAAATATAAAAACAGAAATGGCAAAACTTAATTGCAATAACAACGAGAGGCGTGTAACTTTAAAACACAAACTTAAAGTTTAAAATCATCAAAAACAATGGACTGAATCACCCTTGAAGAAGATAACAGAAGACAGACTTATCTACTTTGGTCCCAGATATCTGGGTCAAAATGAGAAGAAAGAAAGAAAGAAGGAAAGAAAGAAGAAAGGAAAAACAAAAAAGAAAGAAAGAAAGAGAGAGAGAGAGAGAGAGAGAGAAAGAAAGTAAAAAGAAAGGAAGAAAGAAAAAGAAAGAAAGAGAGAAAGGAACAAAGACAGATAAAAAGAAGGAAAGAAAGAAGAAAGGAAAAACAAAAAAAAGAAAGAAAGAAAGAGAGAGAGAGAGAGAGAGAGAGAGAGAGAAAGAAAGAAAGTAAAAAGAAAGGAAGAAAGAAAAAGAAAAGAAAGAGAGAAAGGAACAAAGACAGATAAAAAGAAGGAAAGAAAGAAAGAAAGGAAAAAGGAAAAAAAGAAAGAGAGAAAGAAAGAAAGAAAGAGAGAGAGAGAGAAAAAAAAAGACAGAAAGAAAGAAAAAAGAAAGGAAGAAAGAAGGAAGGAAAGAAAGAAAGAAAGGAAGAAGAAGAAAGAAAGAAAGAAAGATAGATAGAAAGAAAGAGAGAGAGAGAGAGAAAGAGAAGAGAGAGAGAGAGAGAGAAGAAAAAGAAAAGAAAGAAAGAAACAAACAAAGACAGACAGACAGATAGAAAGAAGGAAAGAAAGAAAGACAAACAGACAGACAGAAAGAAAATAGAAAGAAGCAGAGAAGGAGAGAAACATCAAGACGAAAACCTTTGTGAGAGGTACCTGCACACGCCAACACAATACGCAATATTGGAATAGTATAATGCCATACAGCACAGTGCATAAAAAGCTCAGCAAGACAACAACGCATGGCAATACAAAGCAAGGCAATGTAATACAATCCACAGAATGCAATGTGCGCAATGCAATATAAGAGACTTTGATACTTTACAACAGAACACCATGTATTATACGATAAAGTATGACACGACATGATTAATATACTGCGATACAACACAACACAACCCAATGCATAACAATGCAAGATGATACAATGCAATACAATACGATACATTACAATACGATATCATACAATGCAATGCAATGCAATCAACAATACAATACAATACAATACAATACAATGCAATACAATACCATACATTACAATACGATATCATACAATGCAATGCAATGCAATACAATACAATACAAACACAATACAATACAATACAATACAATACAATGCAATGCAATGCAATGCCATACCCTATGAACTTTCTCCCTGTCGTTTATTTCATTCCTGAGTAAGAAAACCGGTCTTCTGGACTGTTGACGTCTGGAAATAAGAACCAGAAAAAAAAAAAACGCGAAAATAGAATCAAAACGCATATTTAATACAACCAGACAAGACAGGCACAAATGTTCGGCCAACTGGCCTTTGTCAAGCGTAAGATCACAAACAAACAAACACCAGATACAAAATTAGAAGAAAAAGACTGAAATTCCCTGCTGCTCCGTCCAGTGTGAGAAAAGGAATAAACCGACTTCAAATGACATCATAAAGTGTTTTTGAATAAATACGATGTCAGAGGGAAGTGAAATGAATTTTGCAATTCGAAAAGTTGTCATGCCATATTAATATTGTTTTTATCCTGAAGAGGGTCCAGGGCTCTAATGAAAACTATAATGCACTAGCTAAGAGTAGTGTTTGGAATGTAAAGGATCCTACTATTAAATAGTGCATAAGAGAACAAAATTATAAGCATATGATCGACTGAATGGGAAAATATATGATCAAGAGGTATGGCTGATTTGTTTTAAATGGATCGTGGCCTATGCCCTAGTTGCCAAACGAATCCAATATGGATCCTGGAAATAGGAAGAAAAACATCCTTAAACCAACAGCCAATGCTGAAGAGAACCGGAGTCCCGGTTTAAAAACCCCTTAGTCTGGGAATAAACTATCCTCCAGAATCTCCTTATTGTTTTGGGCTGTTGTTTAAAGCCCAGCCGTCTGCGTAGAGCCATATCAGGGCTCTGATCATTTCAAAACATACAAAACCTTCAATAGAAAAAAAGAGAAAATTAAGTGCACATATCAATGCATTTGTGCACATAATCTAAGGATATTCATCTGGGTTGATCATTTCGTCCAATTTGTCGTACAAGGGATTAATGAAAACACACTGCATACAAATTCAAGCATACCTAAGGAAACCAAAACATATATGAAAACAGGCATAAATTGACTAAAATTGCTTCCGCATATCACATCTCCCTAAAGCCAAAAATGCCCAATACATGTACCAATTATCAATCCTAAGAAAAAAGTACTTACGACTTTATCGAACACATACAGGTGAATGGACCAGCAAGGCAGAACATGATAGGAACAAAATGACAGAAAGCAAAGGAGGAAGAAAGAAACAAAGAGAGTGACAGAAAAGGGGAAATTTCTAGCTCAGTATTTCCAGAAAGTGGGGATACTATTGATATTGAAAGAGCCCCGGCATCCGTACGGGGGACAGAATCTCTTAAGTTTCAGTTTCTGTGCTCAGAATGAATTTCATATGCATTGGCGTTTGTTCGTTCCTTGATTTAACGTCTTTTCACTATAAGTGATATTAGACGGATGCATTGACGTCACTGAGGCCATGTGGTGAATAACAGATTCAAAACGATCATGGAATAAGCCATAAACCTGGGCATAAATCCTGAGCTCTGAAAAGGTCTGGAACTCTTATCTGGAGTATGGGATTTATGTCTGTCTGTTTCAGCCCTACCTAGTGTATGGGATGTGTGTCTGTCTTTGTTTCAATCTGCCATCGGAACATTTTGGGCAACATTGTA
>JAPXFY010000014.1:48169667-48172167 GCA_030674185.1 Monoplex corrugatus | reverse complement strand
TTGGTGTTGTTGTTGTTGTTGTTGTTGATGATATTTTGTATAATGCTTTAGATTCTCGAACGTTGCAATCACTGACATCACCACCACGATGGTAGATTTGCTTTTTGTTTGTTTTGTTTTTGTTTGTTTGGTTGGGTGTGGGTTTTTGGGGGGGACAAACGAAGAACTATGTTATGCGTTAAATCCACACTGTTTTCATGTCAATAGATAATTCTTCACGTTAGCTATCAAGGGATTAGACGATTTATTGGTTTGAAACAGGACTGCGTGTAGCACGTTATTTTATCTGAAAATACCTTTATACATGAATATCTTTATCTTTTGGACAGATGCACATCATATCAGGCATCTCGCGGGGTGTCTGGGTAAGCCGAAGGGTGGATCCCTGATAAAATGTAATCCACTGGTCATCGTGGTTGGGGGGCTGGTCCCACTTCCTACCCGCAAAACAGATGAATGATTTAACAAATACATAATTTATTAAATTGTAACAATAACGGCGATGATGATGATGATGATGGATGATGATGATGATGAGTGTGATGGTGGTAGTGGTGGTGGTGGTGGTGGTGACGACGATCGGATGATGATGATGTGTGATGATGATGAGATGATGATGATGATGATGATGAGATCGATGATGAGACGACGACGACGACGACGATGGTGATGGTGATGGTGATGGTGATGGTGATGGATGATGATGATGATGATGATGATGATGATGATGATGATGATGATGATGATGATGATGATGTGATGATGATGGTGTGTGGTGGTGGTGGTGATGATGGTGATGATGAGGATGATGATGATGATGATGATTGGTGGTGGTGGTGATGGTGATGCTGGTGATGGTGATGATGATGATGATAGATCGATAGATAGACAGACACAGACAGACAGACAGATAGATAGATAGATAGATAGATAGATAGATAGATACATGGATAGATACATGGATAGATAGATAGATAGATATAGATAGATAGAGAGATAGATAAAGCGATAGATAGAGAGATAGATAAAGAGATAGAGAGAGCGAGAGAGATAGAAGACAGATAGATAGATAGATAGATAAAGAGAGAGAGAGAGAGAGAGAGAGAGAGAGAGAGAGAGAGAGAGAGAAGAGACAGATAGAGAGATACAAATGATTAGACCCATACTGTGAATAAGAAGGCTGCTGAACTTTGGCTGCTCTGAATAAGGATCAGCTTCAAACGAATTTACGTCGTTTTTTTAAAACAAGAAAAAATGTGTCCATATATTAATACGAAAGAACTTCGCTTTTTATCAGAAAACGAAATAGAAAATATATAACCGAATGAATGAATAAATGAATGAATGGATGTGAATGAATGGATGGATGAATGAATGGATGGATGGATGAATGAATGAATGAATGAATGAATGAATGAATGAATAAATGGATGAATAAAAAAATTAATAAATAACTAAATAGATAGATAAATAGATAACAAATAAATGGATAAATAAATAAATTAAAAATAAATGAATAAATAAATAAATAAAAATAAATAAATAATATATCATCATCATCATCAGGTGCCCTGCCGCATGGCGTTGGCGATTATGGAATTCCAACTGTCTATCTCTCGTTGCCCCTAGCATCTCCCCCACCTCCTCGTCCCCAGCCACTCTGCAAGTCCGTCCAGCATTTTCTCCTTGGGTCTCCCGGTGCTCTCTTCCCTCCAGCTTTCCCATTGTGACCAGGTGCTCCAAATCCCCTTCCTCATAAAATGGCCTACAAATGTTTCCTGTCTTTTCCTAATATTCCTTATGAGTAATCTACTTGTGTCTGCCTCCATCAAGACTGTCTCGTTTGTTTTCTTTGCTGTCCATGGAACTCTGAACATTCTTCTTAGAAACCACATCTCGGCTGCCTCAATCTTGTTCTGGCTTTGCTTGTTGACTGTCCACGCCTCGCATCCGTACGACAAATAGATAAATAAATGATAAGAGACAGAATGCTGATAGACGTTGGCTGCTATAAGTACCACCCTATCCCCCCAAACAAAACAAAACCGTGCCCTTAATAAACAATAAATAGCATCATACTCGAAAAGCTACCATCCATTGAATCATGACCGAAGTGGTTAGTGTGACAGGCGAGGTAATTTCATTCTCCAATTTGAAGGCTTTTTCGTCTCAGCAAACTTTTAGGACGGAGAGTGTTACCACGTGTGAAAGAGAAGCGAGGTGAGACTCCTTAAATTACCTACATTAGTGAAAAGGCAAAAGAAAACCCTTTCCTCTTATTTCTTTGGAGAGATATAGGTTCACAGACTGAAGCTGGACACTTTGAGAGCGGCCATCACAGACAGACAGTCGGATGAGTAGGGAAGACGATAGTTTCGGCAGGCGGAAAATAGACACCTGGAATCCAGCTTCCTATTTATATATAGACATTCTCTGTCTGTCTGTCTGTCTGTCTGTCTGTCTGTCTGTCTGTCTGTCTGTCTGTCTCTGTCTCTTTCTT
>JAPXFY010000014.1:48159667-48162167 GCA_030674185.1 Monoplex corrugatus | reverse complement strand
GGGAAGACTGGGACCACAAAGTCGTGTCTCATCCACTTCAAGGATGCGTCATTGAGGGTGTTGCTCAAATCTTCTGACCAACACCGCAGGTGTCTGTATCTCTCAGGCCTGGTTGACGCTAGGATATAATTATTACGATAGTAAGCGTAGAGTACAACCCTGTCACGCAGTCTCAATCCTAGATGGAACTCCATAGCATCATGATTATCATCCTCATCGGCATATCATAACTGCATTGTAAAAACTGTTCCAGTTTCTGTGGCCAATGCGGTAATGCTGACCTTTGGGAGAATAAGCCAGGTTTTGGACATTAAGTCTGTTGTGAAAAGATGACAGTAGAGAAGAGTGTAATGATGACGACATACTCTCTCGTCGAACCGACGACTGAGTAGCCAGCCAGCTAGGTAGATAGACAGACATACAGACAGACAGACAGGCAGACAAATAGACAGATAGACAGATAGATAGATAGATAGATAGATAGATAATACATACATACATACATACATACATACATACATACATACATACTATACATACTACATACTACATACTTACATACATACATACGTACATACATACATACATACATACATACATACATACATACATACATACATACATACATAGACAGATAGATTACAGGATTGTTTCGTTTTCATCGGCTCCTCGAGAAGACTGGAACCACACAATCGAATATCATAATTATCACAATGTTTTCTCTCAACGCAAGTGTCTATATCTGTCAGACCTGGTTGACCCCAGAATGTACCATGAAATCTGGTATCAGTGAACGACCCTGCCACTCAGTCTGAATCCAAAATGGCGCTATATCATATCATCATTATAAAAGTAAGTACATTGTGTAGACTCCAGCAGCCCTGCTACGCAGTGTCAGTCCCGACATGAAACTCTATAACATTATGATTTATCCTCCCGATTCTCATTATCATAGCATTCTGAAAAGTGTGGTCTGTCAATGCTCTACCTCCATCATGACTTCGGTTTCAGTGGGTTTAAAGACGTGTTATAGAGCCGAAATGACCACTGTGGATGTAGTGACTCAGGCGATTGGGTAGACAGAAAACAAAAGTCAGATGGCAGTAAGAAAGATCACCGATGGAGAATAGGTTGAAACTCTTCACGTTTCTCCTTTAGTGCTTTTTTTCCTGAGAAAAGAAATGGATAAAACTGCCTGTTGTACCGTTCTAATACCTTTTTCACGACTACAGTTCCGAGCTTAGAAGTGTCAACATCACTGTAGAAGTAGCGAAAAAGAAAGAAACTTACAAATCTGGTGGGACAAATGGGAGAGATCCAGTTCCATATCGGATTATTCCAGTGGTACTGCCTAAAACCCCAGAGATACTAGCAGTCTCCTTGTCTTTCACACTGTCGAAATCTTCTGAAGAAAAAAGACAATCTAGTGTTAGTTATTTCAGACACAAAGAAGGGAAATGGGCTTAGTCCCAGCAAATGCAGATTACTAACTCGTAAGTCTCCCTCGATTATGTCGTGCACAAAGTGATAAAACTCATTCCCAGACAACAGTTACGGATGTATTTTGCAACAAAATGACTTTATAAGCACTGCATAGCATACCATAATCCCTGGTCATTCCTGCGTTACTTATCTACTAAACACCCTATGAGTATCACAGAGGCATTAAACAAGGGATATGCTGTGGATGTCATGATATTGATCCCTTCGAGATATTTGGTAGTGGTGGACCTTCGCAAGGCCTTCGATCGTGTCGTTTATCACAGGCTTACAAAAACCGAAGTACACGCCCATTGGCAAGACTCTAAAAGCCGGAATTTACTAATGTTTAAGTCATCATACTCGGTTGGCTCCACCCATATTTGCCAGCACGGTCTGGCATACACTGCCAGCCTGGCTAGAATACTAAGAGCTGATCAAAGTCTGAAAATGAAACCTAAGGGACAGAACTGGGGTAATAGAACCTTTGAAACACTAAGCCGACACCAGTTGAATGATTGGGGTACAAAAACATAGGCAATTTTAAATCGCATTTTTATGATTCAGGATGGGATTGAACTCAGAACACTATATCTTGTGTCTTATGTTTCTGTCAGAAAAGCTAAACAAAAAACAAAAGCAATCAAACAAGCATACAAACAAATGACATAACTAAAAAAACAATAAAAGCATAAAAACAAATAAACAAACACAATCAAACAAACAAACAAACAGTCAAACAAACAAACAAACAAACAAACAAACAAAAACAAAATCAATACTATGTGCTGGATCAGACATTTCTTAAAGAAGAGAGTACAACAAACATATCTATATACAGATTTTTCTCTGAAGTGAAGGTGGCAAGTAGCATGCCACAGGGCAGCGTGCTTGGCTCAGTCACTTTTGCTGTGCACATCAACACTAAAATTGTATCTCCGTCAGGAAATAAAAACACTCTGGCGACAGTAACAATTACCAAGGTAAAAAGCAGAAATAAAGACTGTCCAATGACCATGAA
>JAPXFY010000014.1:48149667-48152167 GCA_030674185.1 Monoplex corrugatus | reverse complement strand
TTTTTCCAAAGTATACTTCAACCATTGAAGGTACAAGTTAACACCAAAAGACTTGAATTCAAACAAAAATCCTATTTATTCCAATTTTAAAACGAAAGGCAAAGAAAACTGGTAATTTTCAAGCATACACATCCTGTCTATCTTTCTCAAAGTAAAACAGGTCACATTGCCACTGAAAATCATAATCACATGTTGTGCCGCTTATTCAAAAAATCCAAATCCGTCTGCTTCTTCCTCGTCATCTTTGGAACTTTCATCATATTCATCTTGCTTCTCTGCAGCAGCTTCCTATGGCAGAATGCCATCCATCTCATTTGGGAACCACTCGAGTGCCTGATCGTCCTCGGAGCCGTCCATGGCGTTTGAGATGGCGCATCGAAGGAAGCAGGTGCGGATGGTCTCCTCTGGAACTCCTTCCAGGCCTGGCTGACCCAGGTGATCACGTCTTGCCTAGTGGGCTGGGTCAGGTTGCCAGCTGCCGTCAAAGGGCGGGGCTGTCGCATCCACTGCACCCACTGATCACGAACACGATCCTTGAAGGGCTTGGCGATGCCAACGTCGACTGGCTGGGCAAGCCCAGTGCAGCCTGAGGGCACAAACACGACGTCAACATGTCTTTCGTTCAATGCCTGGCGGATCTGAGGAGTCTGGTGCGCCCTGTAGCTGTCAAGGACTAGCAGCCGCCTGTGGTCCATTTCACCAACCACTTGCTCCACCCACATCTGAAGGGACTCCCTTGTCATCCATCCGTTTCTTGTTGCTTGGATACGAACATTCGCAGGAATTTGAAGTTTGCGAAAAGCACGCTGTGGGATCTGCCCATTTCTCTCCTTCAAGACAATTGTGGCTGGGTATTTTACACCATCAGCAGATGCATACAGAGCCACAGTAAATCCCCGTTTTTGGGCGTTTGTAGTCTTGATTCTCACTTGCTTCACCCCTTTTCGCTCATTTGTACGACTGGGGACCACATCAAAACGAACCATCGTTTGGTCCATATTCTGAATGAAACGTAGTGGGTAATCACGTTGATTTCTCAGCCTCAGAATTGACACTCGAAAGTTGAACAAATGCTCTTCGAAATCATCTGGGACTTTTTGTCTTGTGTGGGTAGACCTGCGGGTGCAAACAGAGTGCCGCCAGCAATCTCGTTGGCTTTTTGGCGCAGATCCTTGTTCCTAACAACTCTGCCCTCAGCTCGTTCTTCATCCAGAAACAAAAGAACAGCTTGATCAATTTCAATCGACCGCACTTCCCTGCCTTGATGGAGCTTTCTTTTCTTTTTCTTCTCTCCAGTCATGTTTTGCTGCAGCATGTTTCGTTGCTCTCTGCATTCTCGTATTCGTTTTCTGTCTACCCCAAACTCCTTAGCGGTCAGCGTCACATTCCCCTGGTGTTCATCAAGAAAACGTATTGCATCAAGCTTAAAATCAACTGTGTATGATTGTAGTCGAGGCATTTTCACTGATGGCACCTGGAGCACTGACTCAGCAACGAAGTCCCAACTGTCTTGAACTGTCTTGAAATGACGAAATTTACAAATGAAGCCAATTTAGAAATGATGCAGGATGTCGTTTTTCCAAGAAAACGCAACTTTCGGTTTCCACTGGCACTACTGTTGAGATTTATAGTTTCGTTTTCTTCTTCTCTGAAATAGGGGGATGGGCGTTTACTTGGTACATCACCCTTTACACAATTTTAGTCCAGAAGTAGGGGGTGGGCGCTTACATGGTAATGGGCGCTTACAAGGTACTTTACAGTACTTTCGAACGATAAATGCGACGAAACAAGCTTACAGTACTTGGTCTATTTTCCATGTTTTGTTTAAAATCTACTTAGAAAAGATTAATTTGTAAATAAAAGTAATCAATCAATAATTGTCGTCATCATCATTATCATCATCATGATCATCATCATCATCATGATAAAACACCTGACGAAAATATTTAAACAAAAGAACAATATTAGACTGAAAAGAGACACAAGATTTTATGTGCTCTTTACCTACTAAATACAGACGATATAATAACAAATCCCATCACACATGTTCACTACAGATAGACCTAAGTTTGTAGAAACAGAAACAGATGTGACCTCCCACCACGAAATCAGTCTTAACTAGCATTTTGAGCATTTTGAGATATACACATCATTGGAAAGTGTACATTCTGCTGATTATTTTGGTACTTCAATAAAGCTTGTACTAAAAAAATGTAGAAGTTATGTATGTTTAAAGTCATTAAGTTGTATGACGGCCATTTTGAGAAAACGGCCTCTAAAGTTTTTGTGTGCTCTCCTACACATTTTCCTTAAATGTCTTTATCTGGTGGCTTTGATCCAGTTTGTTTCTAATTTTCGCTGTCATTATGTGAAAGGTGCACCAAAGAGGTTTCCATCAGTATGTTACATGTGCGGGTACTGTACACGTTACGGTTCATAATAAGAGACAAAAATAGGTACTTTTGTAGGAAATTGCATTCTTTCTGCTGCGATCAGTGCA
>JAPXFY010000014.1:48137167-48147167 GCA_030674185.1 Monoplex corrugatus | reverse complement strand
ACACACACACACACACACACACACACACACACACACACACACACACACCAATATGCACTGTGCTTCCTAATCAGCGATAAGGCAGATGAGCAAAACAGTCAGATAGTCAAACAGATGGCGGACAAACACAAAGAGAGACATAAAAAGAGGGACACGAAGAGGATAGAGAGAAAGTCAAGAGGAAAAAAAAAGAGGAAGTAATCAATGAAATAACCAATCAATACACCAGAAACAATCGAAGAAGAAGAGACCAAATGACAAACAAATATAAAATAAATATATATGTGTATATATACAAAGCGACCAACCAAGCAACGAAACAGGCAAGCTACCAAGCAAGCTACCAAGCAAGCAAGCAAGCACGCAAGCAAACAGTCAACCAACCAACCAACCAACCAACCAACCAACCAACCAACCAACCAACCAACCAGCCAACCAGCCAACCAACCAGCCAACCAACAAACTGAATAACCAATCAACGTTAAGAAAAGACTACAACACAAAAATAAAATCGAAAGAAAATTACAATCACTATCAGCCTACTTCAAAACGCTACAGATAGGCAAGTTAAAACAAAACATACAATTGAACAAAGATGAGCGTCAGAAACTTCTAGAAGGTTCAGACCAGTAAAAGACTCAAACACTTTTAAGACTGTTCAACATTTCTGTTCTTTTCAAAATGAAGTCAAACATTTCGGGAATGTTCAACATTTTTGTTTTTCTTACAAAGAAGATTGTTCGACTTTTTCGGTTGTTTTTACAGTGACATCATCTACTTTAACCCTTTTACTCCTGCACCCTATCCGCCAACTGAAAAAGCTGAATCTTTTTATTCCCTCACCCTGTCCACCTATCCACAACAAGAAGACTGAAGTCATGGTAATCAGTAAAATACATGGAATCGCCTCATGCAAAATAAAGCAAACGGCACAACCGTGAAACAGGTTGATAAGATAAAATATCTGGGAGCGATCATTTTATCAGATGGTAGATGCACATCAAAAATAGCCAGCAGAATCGGCCAAGCCAAAACAGCATTCAAGAAGACGAAAAGCATTCTTGCCTATCAATCAACATCAGGAAGAGTGTTCTTGAATGTTATATAGAACCGATAATGTTATACGGTTGTGGGGCGTGGACAGTCAACAAGCAAAGCCAGAACAAGTTTGAGGCAGCCGAGATGTGGTTTCTAAGAAGAATGTTGAGAGTTCCATGGACTGCAAAGAAAACAAACGAGACAGTCTTGTTGGAGGCAGACACAAGAAGATCATTCGTAAAGAAGATTAGGAAAAGACAGGAAACATTTATAGGCCATTTTATGAGGAAAAGGGAATTGGAGCACCTGGTCACAACAGGAAAGCTGAAGGCAAAGGGAGCACCAGGTAGACCCAGGGGAAAATATTGGACGGACTTGCAGAGTGGCTGAGGACAAAAAGGATGGAATATGTACTTGTGGCAACAAGGGACAGATGCATATGGAGGGCCATGATCACCAACGCCATGTGGCAAAGCACTTGATGATGATGATGATGATGATGATCCACCAGCTTCCTGCAGGTGAGTAGGGTGAGGGAATCAAAGGATCAAGTTTTTGCTTTGCAAGCATGGTTGACAATGCAGGATGCTGGTGGGCAGGGTGCAGGAGATAAAGGATTAAGTGTGTTCAACATTTTGTTGTTGTTGTTGTTGCTTTTCTTAAAAGACATCCAAAACAAGCGTGACTGCCCGAGTTCAAGCAAACAGGAACCAGAGAAAAAAAAAACACGAAAAAAAGAATAAGAAGGCGTATTTAATACAACAAGACTCAACTTTAGTTGTTCTCCTTTAAAACACATCAGCTGCTTTTCAAATACTTCAAGACATTCAACTTCAACACGTATTGTATTCTTCAGAAGACGTCAAATGTTTCAAGACGTTCAACTTCAACACGTGTTGTATTCTTCAGAAGACGTCAAATGTTTCAAGACGTTCAACTTCAACACGTGTTGTATTCTTCAGAAGACGTCAAATGTTTCAAGACATTCAACTTCAACACGTGTTGTATTCTTCAGAAGACGTCAAATGTTTCAAGACGTTCAACTTCAACACGTGTTGTATTCTTCAGAAGACGTCAAATGTTTCAAGACGTTCAACTTCAACACGTGTATTCTTCAGAGGACGTCAAATGCTTCAAGACGTTCAACTTCAACACGTGTTGTATTCTTCAGAAGACGTCAAATGTTTCAAGACGTTCAACTTCAACGCGTGTTGTATTCTTCAGAGGACGTCAAATGCTTCAAGACGTTCAACTTCAACACGTGTTGTATTCTTCAGAAGACGTCAAATGTTTCAAGACGTTCAACTTCAACACGTGTTGTATTCTTCAGAAGACGTCAAATGTTTCAAGACGTTCAACTTCAACACGTGTTGTATTCTTCAGAAGACGTCAAATGTTTCAAGACGTTCAACTTCAACACGTGTTGTATTCTTCAGAAGACGTCAAATGTTTCAAGACGTTCAACTTCAAACACGTGTTGTATTCTTCAGAGGACGTCAAATGTTTCAAGACGTTCAACTTCAACACGTGTTTGTATTCTTCAAAGACGTCAAATGTTTCAAGACGTTCAACTTCAACACGTGTTGTATTCTTCAGAGGACGTCAAATGTTTCAAGACGTTCAACTTCAACACGTGTTGTATTCTTCAGAGGACGTCAAATGTTTCAAGACGTTCAACTTCAACACGTGTTGTATTCTTCAGAGGACGTCAAATGCTTCAAAACGTTCAACCTTTTTTTTCTTACAAAACAAGTCATGTATTGCCAGAATGTCCAACATATTTGTTCTTTTCAAACGGATGTCGAATACTTCAAGAACGGAACACTCCTTCTTCGTTTTATCTATCAAATTCAGTGATTTCATTCGAAAGAAACATTTTTCTCACTGTTGGCAGTTGATGTTGTTATTGAAGCACAGGAGAGACAGGGGAAGAGAGACAGAGACAGTGGGTGAGAGAGAGAGAGAGAGAGAGAGAGAGAGAAAATGAGGAGAGAGAGAGACAGACGACAGACAGACAGAAAGGGAGAAGAGAGAGAGAGAGACAGACAGACAGACAGAGATGGAGACAGACAAAGAAGAGAAGACAAGAAACAGAGAGAGAGAAAGACAAAGAAAGACAGGAGAGACAGAGAAGACAGAGAAGAGAGAAGACAGAGAGAGAGAAAGACAGAGAGAGAAGAGACAGAGACAGAGACATAGAGAGGTCATTGCTTCCAATTAGTCGCCCACGTTCTTCAGAGAGGACAAAAAAGGAAAAGAAACAGACAAGAAAACAGAAAATAAAGAAAAACGATAAGAAATATATAAAGAAAAAACACAATGAAAGGAAACTGACACAAAAAAACAACAACCACACACCACACACACACACACACACCACACACAACACAACACAACACACACAACAACACACACACCACACACCACACACACACAAACACACACACACACAACAACACAAAACACACACACAACAAACACACAAAAACACACGACACACAAAAAAAAGCAGATGACAAACAGGAAGAAGAGAAAGCAGGCAACAAAGAATACAGCACACAAAGAACACGAAGAAGAAAAGGAAAGAAAGAGAAGAGAAAAGACGAGGAGAAAAGAGAAAGAAAGAGGAGAGAGAAAGAGTAAGAATAAGAAGATCAGAAGAGAAAGAGAGAAAGAAGAGAGAGGAGAAGAAGAAAGAGAGAGAGAGAAAGAAGAGAGAGGAGAAGAAAAGAGACAAGAGAGAGAGAGAGAGAGAAGAAGAGAGAAAGATGAGAAGAGAAGAGAAGAAGAGAGAGAAAAGAGAGAGAAGAGAAAGAAGAGAAAGAGAAGAAGAAAGAGATGAGAGAAGATGAGAGAAACAGGGAAGCGAGGAAAAAGAGAATGGAGGAGAAGGAGGGAAAAAGAGAGAACAGAAAGAAGAGAGAGAGAGACAGGAGAGAGAAGAGAAGAGAGAAAAGAGAGGAAGAGAAAGAAGAGAGGGAGAGAAAGGAGAGAGAAGAAGAAGGAAGGAGATGAAGAGGAAGAGAGAGAGAGAGAGCGCGAGGGGAGGAGGGAACAGGCAGAGAAAAAACAATCACTGAGCTAATCAACCAAAGCACAAAGAAACATATAAAAAAACAAAAACAAAGCATCTGACCAAATATCAACCAAGAAAACCAAGAAACCGACTACAGGCCATCCAATCAGCCAGGTAAACAACAAACCAACCAATTAACCAACCATAGAAAAAAATAGAAAATATCTACCTATACTCCAAACAGAAACATCACCGGCGCAGTCCAAAGCTCACCATGAAGGTGACATGAAATCGCACGCTTAGAGAGAGAGAGAGAGAGAGAGAGAGAGATAGACAGAGACAGAGAGAGAGAGAGAGAGAGAAGAGAGGAGAAAGAGAGAGAGAGAAAGAGAGAGAGAGACAGACAGAAGAGAGAAAGAGAGAAAGAGAGAGAGAGAAAGAGAGAGAGAGAGAAAGAGAGAGAGACAGAAGAGAGAGAGAGAGACAGAGAGAGAGAGAGAGACAGACAGAGAGAGAGAGAAGAGAGAGAGAGAGAGAAAGAGAGAGAGAGAAGAGAGACGAGAGACAGACGAGAGAGAAAGAGAGAGAAAGAGAGAGAGAGAGAGAGAAAGAGAGAGAGAGAGAGAGAAAGAGAGAGAGAAAGAGAGAGAGACAGACAGAAGAGAGAGAGAGAAGGGGAGGAGGGGAACAGGCAGAGAAAAAAAACAATCTCTGAGCTAATCAACCAAAGCACAAAGAAACTTAATATATATATATATGTATAAAAAGAATCTGACCAAATATCAACCAAGAAAACCAAGAAACCGACTAACAGGCCATCCAGTTAGCCAGGTAAACAACAAACCAACCAATTAACCAACCATTGAAAAACAATATCTACCTATACTCCAAACAAAAACATCACCGGCGCAGTCCAAAACTCTCCATGAAGGTGACATTCAACAACATATGAAACCGCACGCTCAAGGGCGTTATCTTCTTCTGAATGCTCATCGTTCTTCTTCCTAGAAGTCAAATACTTCAAGAGTGTCCAGCAATTCTGTTAAATACTTAAAGTTGAAAATATTCAACAGTTTGCTGTTACTAACAGCACATGGCCCTTTCCATACATAATACATATTGGTTAACCCTTTGATTCCCGCACCCTGTCCACCAACATCATGCATCATGCATCGTCAACCGTGCTAGCAAAGCAAAAACTTAACTCTTTGACTTCCTTACCTTATCTATCAGCTTCCTGCAGGAAGCTGGCAGATAGGGTGAGGGAGTCAAAGGGTTAAGTTTTTGCAGTTGGTAGATCGGGTGCGGGGGTCAAAGGGTTAAAGGACATGATAAGGTTGACTTACCTTGATAACAGTGGCAAGAAACTCCAGGGAGGGCTGGACAGCAGAACGTCTTCAGAGCAGTAGCCCCTCCCCCCTCCTCCTCTCAAGCAAGTGTTTTGGCCCTAAACTCCTTACGCTGTAAAGGGACTCACATCCAAGTCATCATTTGTGGATGCCCTTCTGCTTTCACTATTTTTTTTCCTCCACTGTAGTTCAAACCCGCACCCTTAAGGTGATGGGCGCCTCAAGGCCAAGTCACCTCTGTGATGGATGTCTTAACCTTTTAGTCACCGGACACCAGCTGTATTTAGAGAAATTTAAATCTTATGAACTTCACTCTTGTTCTTCCTTGACCAGATCCTGCTGGAACTCTTTTCAACTGCTTCAGCCATTGCCTTCAGGGTTCTGGTCCTCTCTTTCCGAGAAACCGAGAGCCGTTTTATAAGGTCTTAAAAGATAAATGTACCTATAAACCCCTTGCTCCAACCGCTATGGCGAGGCCTTTGGATTGGAAATCTTGTAGATGTGGGATTAATCAATTCCAATTTTCACATGATCATAATCATTTGTTTTGATAGATGGTATCGAGGTTCTAGAGCTGGCCTCCAGCCATTCTTGCTGATGATAACTTTTTGGTTTATTTATTTGTTTGTTTACTTACAGTTTTTTATTTGTTTGTTTATTTGTTTGTTTTTGTTTTGAAAGCTCTGTCGTGCATTCCCTGTCATCTACTCTATCCAGCAGACCCAAGTTCCATGTTCTGGATGTTACAACTTTTCCAGGCCACAGTTTGCTGCCTCCTATCCTGTTGAACGTTGTCGGAGCTTCTGGACGCGTGTTTTACCCCTGGCAGTATCAATTGCTTGCATGTTCTCTTTAAACACTTGGTTGTGACTCTATATATATATATATATATATCTTCATTGGAATAGTGCTAATATGCAAGAGCTTATAACATGTTCCACTATTTGATTGCCCTGGCAAAACAGGCACGCAGTGTCATCTTAATTCCTCCATTTCAACAGATATGCATTCGAGGGCAGGAGGTCATATAAAAATCTGATGATGAAACTGATCCTGTGAGGGTTACAGGCCACATTTCATTCCTGTTGAGATTTCTATGAAGTTCACTTTCCCATGCTGTCCATTGCACTTGTTATGCCTTGCTCCGTGGATTGTTTTATCTTAACTGTTCTTTCTTAAATTGTTGTATTACCACGTCTCTCTTTGTATCCTGCTTGCCTTTGACCGTCATTCAATTTGTTTTTGATCCAAGTGCTTGCCCTCCACACCCCCCCCCCCCCCCCGTTGTGATGCCAGGAGCTCTTTCAGTATGAATAGTACCCCCACCTTCTGGAAATTCTGTGCCAGAAATTTCCTATTTTCTGTCACTCTCTTTGTTTCTGCCTAATTATTTTGCTGTCTGTCATTTCTTCGATTGTTTCCTGCCTTGCTGGTCCATTCACCTGTATGTGTTCGATAAAGTCTTACATACTTTCTCTTAGGGTTGATAATTGGATACATGTGTTAAGTGCATTTTTGGCTCTAGGGAGGTGAGATATGCAAAAGCAATTTTAGGTCATTTAGGCTGTTTTTATGCGTTTTAGTGTCTTTATTTATGTTTGAATTTATGTTCAGGTTTGGCTTTTTAAATCCCCATGTGCGATAAATTGGATGGAGTGGTCAACGCCAGGGGCATCTCCTTGGACAATGTGCGAAGTGCATTGACATGTGTACTTAATTTTCTTTTCTTTTTCCTTTTGAAGTATTGTATATGTTTTGTATATGTATATTGTATATGGCTCTGCGCAGTCGGCTGGGCTTTAGAAACAACAACAATAACAATAACAAAGTTGCTGCCTATTGGTTTATGTGTATTTCTCTGATATGGAGGTTTTCTTCCTCCATTTCCATCTCTTCCAGCTTTTATGATTCTCTGCCAGTCTTCAGCATAAACTACAATGATCTCACAATCTTCTTTCCAGTTCCTCAACATTGAGGCTTTCTTTTGCCATTTCCGTCTCCTCCCGACTTTCAATTATCTGCCAGTCTTCAGCATAGACTGTAATGATCTCACAAACTTGTCTTTCCCGATCCTCAATATTGAGGCTTTCTTTTGCCATTTCCGTCTCCTCCAGGATTTTCAAGTATCTGCCAGTCTTCAGCCTAGGCTGCAATGATCTCACAAACTTGTTTCCCAAGTCCTCAATATTGAGGCTTTCTTTTCCTCATTTCCATCTCCTCCAGCATTGTCAATTGTCTGCCAGTCTTCAGCATAGGCTGTAATGAATTCACAAACGTGTTTTCCCAAGTCCTCAATGTTGAGGCTTTCTTTTGCCATTTCCGTCTCCTCCAGGATTTTCAATTATCTGTCAGTCTTCAGCATAGGCTGTAATGATCTCACAAACGTGTTTCCCCAAGTCCTCAAGCATACCTAGAACCTTGGCTTTTCCCACCTCGTACTCCTCGACGATGGGTTGTACAAATAGCCGCGTTTAGCTTTGTCTGGTGACAGTAGAGACAACGTCAATCAGACCGTGTGGGACGCTGAGCCACTTCCTTCTGTATTTGTTGATTCTGGCCTCCATCGATTCCACTACGTTGATGTTATAGATCAGCACAGGCCGGAGGAGCTCTGGAATCAGCACGGACTACAAGCACCAGGCTGTGTATGTGTCAAATATGCTACATTAGTGTATTACCTGAGGGCTTTCTTTTGTCATAAGCTCGGTGTCGTTTCCCCAGCCTCACTTGCATACCCACACCCATACCCATAACCACACAAACACACACACACACAACGCACACACACACATACACACACACATACACACACACACACACACACAACGCACGCACACACACACACACACACACACACACACACACACACACACACACACACACACACACACACGCACATACACATACACAAAGAACAACAACAACAACAACAAACAAACACACACGCACAAACACACACGCACATACACACACAAACACACAACGCGCTCGCGCGCACATACACACACACAACGCACACACACACACAAACAAACAAACACAAACAAACACACACGCACACACAAACACACACACACACACACACAAATACATATAAACACACAAACACACACGTGCACACACACACACACACACACAAACACACACACACACACACACGCACGCACACACACACACACACACACACACACACACATATGCACGCACGCACGCACGCACGCACACACTTTTGTAATAATTACAGAAATACATCTCTTCTCTTGTTTAAAAAATATGATTCGTAAAAAAACAGAACTTATATTCCAAAAAGAGATGATCAAATAACCAACCAATCACCCTACCATCTATCCTTCTAACCAAAAACAACCAATTAACCACCCAGCAAGACAACCTGTTAACCAGCCAGCTATTCAGCTAACCAACTAATCAAACCTACCAACTCACTCCCCAACAAACAAACCCACAAACGCACCAATAAACCAGCCAGGCAACCAAATAACCAAAGGAAAGAAGAGGGAAGCAGGGAGAATTGTAAATATTAACTAAGTAACATAACGCTTGAGAGTCACGGAGTTATCTCCCTTGTAGAATTTCTCAAATCCAACACAGTTTGCGCAAACTGTGATGGATTTGAGAAATTCTACATGGGAGATAACTCCGTGACTCTCAACCGTTATGTTACTTAATAACCAAATAACCAGCCACAAAAGTTTTAGAATTTGTTCAAGGCGAGTTCCTTGCACCATGACAAGTCCATATGTGCTTCAACCAAATCTGCCTGTGTTTATCTGACAGACTCCTTGAGCCCGCGCAAAACGGATGGCGCCGACAAGGTTTTGAAATAGGGAGGGACAGGCGGAGAGGAACCTCTATGGGACACTGGGCTGACACCAACTGGATTATGGAAACATTAAGACAGACAGCGAACAGACCAATCTTTAATCTCACAGGATTGAACTCGAGGTATCAGATCTCGAGCCCACATACCTATCAAAAGAACCGACCAGCCTGCGAACTGTTTAGGCTCCACAAAAACAAGCAAGCAAACAGACAAACAAACAAACAAACAACAAAAGAACGCTCAAACACAACGATAGAGCACACAAACACACAAACAAGCAAACAAACTAACAAGCAAACAAGGAAAGAAACAAACAAACAAGCAAGCAAACAACCTGTTTGTTTTTTCTCAGAAGTCGGGTACCGTGACAAATTCAGCATCGTTCCAGTGCTAATGTCATTTGCCCTGTGACAGCTTTACTGCCCTGCGTTAGACCTCTCTCCCTCAACGTGTGATTGTGGAGCTTGCTAGATAAAGCTACACTCTTTTCTTAACTAGCTAGAAGGGAATCCAAAACAAGTGTGGCTGCCCGCGTTCAAGCAAACAGGAACCAGAAAAAGAAAGAAAAAAAAAAAAACACGAAAAAAGAATAAGAACGCGTATTTAATACAACCAGACAAGACAAGCGCAAATTTTCTGCCAAACGGCCTTTGTCAAGCGTAAGATTACAAACAAACAAACACCATCAGCAGCAGGGAAGTTTCAGTCTTTTTCTCAAAATTTTTGCATCTTGTGTTTATTTGTTTGTAATCTTAC
>JAPXFY010000014.1:48132167-48134667 GCA_030674185.1 Monoplex corrugatus | reverse complement strand
CCTGAGGTTGTCGTGCCGTGGGCGGGCGGGCGCTCTATCGACTGTACTGGGCTATGATCACTCCATCAGGCTGACGACAGACATGATTATGACCAAGAACCGTAACACTAACAGAACAATATCATTAGTCCTTATATCCACTGACAAAAAAATAATCAAGAAATCTAAGCAATAAAAATTTGTAATATCTTGACAGTGCTTTTCACGTAGGTCGTATGTCATGATTTCACAATCATTTGATTTATGCCTTGTTGACGTACATGATAAAACAGTGATGGTGTTTTGATCAGCATAGTACAAGGGTGAGTCAAAAACTAATGCCTTTTTATTTATATCCGACGAAGTTTTTGATAAAAGTACCTGAAATGTTGCTCAGTTACAAGTGATTATAACTGTTACGGACTGAAATATTTTGTTTGGTATGTTTCCGGTTCATAGACTCGTGAGGAAAATTCAAAATGGCTGCCCCCTTAGAGTTGCGTCAAAAATAAAGAGCAGTGATTGAATTCCCTGTTGCTGAGGGGGAAACCCCTGTGAACATTCACAGACGATTACAGAATGTATATAAGGAGAATACTTTAGATTATAGCAATGTTCGCAGGTGGGTCTGTCGTCTGAATGATGAAAAGGTGGGAACTGCGAGCGTAGCTGATAAACCCCGTTCTGGCTGTCCGTCCACTTCTGTGAATCCTGCCAATAAAGCAAAAGCAGATACTCTGATTAGAGAAGATAGGCGCATAACTCTTGAGGAGTTGGCAGAAAACCTTGAAGTGAGCCATAGAAGTGCTTATAACATTGCTGAATCATTTGGGTTTTCAAAAGTGTGTGCCTGTTGGGTACCGAGAGAGCTGACTACTGAACGCAAGACTGACAGGGTCAGTGACTGCACTGAACGTCTTGAACAAAGTCAAAGAGACAACACCTTCTTTGGACGGCTCGTTACAGGTGATGAAACATGGATTCACCATTATGAACCGGAATCAAAGAGGCAATCAATGGAATGGCACCACCCTACGTCACCAAAACCGAAAAAAGTTCAAGACGGAAAAGTCAGCTGGAAAAATCATGGCGACTGTCTTTTGGGATGCTCAAGGTGTCATTCTGGTTGATTTCTTGCCAAGAGGAGAAACAATAAACTCTGAGGCATACATTAAGACCCTGACGAGGCTCAAAGCAAGGGTCCGACGAGTGAGACCCAACTTGCAAATCGATAATGCCCTCCTTCTGCATGACAATGCTCGACCGCACACAAGCACCAGGACAAGGGAGACAATCGCCTCATTCGGATGGACAACTTTACCGCATCCTCCATACTCACCAGACTTAGCGCCTTCAGACTATCATCTCTTTGGCCCCATGAAAGAGGGTTTGACAGGCAAACATTATGCCAGTGACGAGGAAGTAAAAACTGCAGTGAAGACGTGGCTCCAAGCACAGTCAACAGAATTTTACGAGGCAGGGATACATTCCCTCATTCAGAGGTGGAACATTGCTATTGAGAGAAACGGTGACTATGTTGAGAAGTAGGGATGTGATCCCCAGAGGACCAGCTTCATTTTGATGTAAGATACGTGTTCCTGTGTCGGCAATTGTTCTTGTAATAAAGAAAAAGGCATTACATTTTGACTCACCCTCGTAGAAATGTCCACCGGAAAATTACAATATTTAACACTACCACCATCCACGGTCCACCATCCCAGTTTTTTTCTTTTCTTGTCTTGTTTTTATTTTTAACCTGAGTTGCATGCAGGCCGTAGTGCGGACTGATCTTTTTCCTCTCCCCCCCCCCCCTTTTTTAAGGAACTTCATATGTCTTTCTGTATTTTTTTATTTTCATAACAGTATTGCAATATGCATACAGCATTTAGTGATTTGGTTTCTGTCATCTTAATCACATGGACATTTCACATATTCATTAATATTTTACTGTTGTGGTTATGCTGCCTGAGTTTTATCATGCCCTTGTGTATATGAAATTGTGGAACTGTACCTGCGTGCTTGTTCTATATTAACAACGACATAGACAAAGCATGTTACGTTATGTGTTTGGAAAAAAATTCAAGAGCGTGTGTCAATCATTGTGCGTGCCGACTATGCATATAATGTGCGTGTTTGTGATTTTGTGTGTCTGTGTGCATGCGTCACTGAAATTGAAGAATTATGTGTGTATAACGTTCAGACAATGATTCACCTTCAGTGTTCCCTGTTGATGTCCTTTTATCTTGATTTATATTAAGAGGTAATGGAACAGATTGAGTTTCTTTTGATCTGATTTTTTTTCTATTTGTTTTTCGAGAATACTTTGTACATAAAATTTGCAAATTAACAGAAAAGCATTGATGTATTTGTAATTTGCTGCAGATGATTTTTTGACAAAAGCAATTCGTCTGTGGATGGCAATTTTACATACTCATTTGTTTCTATGCGTACGTTATTATTTTAAAAATCAGGTACCACTATACATTCATAGAAGGCTGTGTTCCATTTAATCCACTGAATC
>JAPXFY010000014.1:48124667-48129667 GCA_030674185.1 Monoplex corrugatus | reverse complement strand
ACTTTTCCTGCAGAACTGATCATTGTTTTAATCTTCTTTTTAGGTATTCATTTGAAAACAATGATAAGCAAATTTAGACTAGGTGTATCAACTTTGAAGATTCATCGGTTGAGAGACAAACAACACACTCTGATTTAGTGTGCCCTTTATGCTTGCATGCAAAAGAAGATGGGATACACCTTGTTCTCTGATAAATAATTAAATAAATAAATAAATAAATAATAATAAACATACAAATAAATAAACAGACAATTTAATACATAGATAGATAGATAGACAGACAGACAGACAGACAGACGAAGAAGATAGATAGATAGATAGATAGATAGATAGATAGATAGATAGATAGATAGATAGAGAGATAGATAGATAAAATTAATAATTAAAATGATAATAAATAAATAAATAAATGAATAAATAAAAATAAATGAATAAACAAACCCTGTCTGTCCTCCTGTATGCTTGCGAATCGAGAGTCAAGGACACTTAAAGCAGACACCAATATACGTGCATGAACAAAAACAAGATAATCATGCAAATCAATAACTCAATCAATAAAATGATAATATAAACTAGACAGTCAAGCTTTTCCAACAATTTCACTGTTCATACATCAATACAAACAAACAAACAAACAAACAAAACAAACAAACAACAAACGCATCACAGAAATTTCCAATTCTGTACTTCTCAGGGTCCCTGTGATCTTAAAGAAGCTTCGGTTGAAACAATACATTGAAGACAATGGTTTACTACCTGCCACAACGATGAAAACAGATTTTAGACATTGTCAGCAGTTCCTGAAAAAGTGCGTTCAGACTCTATCTTAAAAGACAAAAAAAAATGCTGGTTTCACTTTGTTTTGGGTACAAGAGTGGAGGGGAGGGAGGCAGTGCGTTCTTGACCTTGGATCTGTGCCTCCCAAACATGTGCTTTTCGGACCTCCCAACGGTCCACATATATGAGCTGAAAATTTGGTAATTAACTGAAAATTTGGTAAAGAATCACCGATTAACAAGTGAGAAAATCTTGTTCACAGACTGCCAGACAGACAGACAACAAGCAGACAGACAAACAGCATTGACTACTAACACGCACACACACACACACACGCACGCACGCATCACACATGCACACACACACACACATACACACACACGCACACACACACGCACACACACGCACACACACACGCACGCACGCACGCATGCACACAGACACAAACACAGACACAGACACAGATACAGACACACAGACAGACAGACAAACAGGCATTGACTACTCACACACACACACACACTCATCAGACACACACAGCACGCACCACACACACACGCACACAACACACACCACGCACGCACGCACGCACGCACGCACGCACACAGACACAGACACAGACACACACACAGACACACACACGCGCGCGGCGCACACACACACACACACAACACACACACACACACACACATGAACCCTCCCTTCTCTCCCGAATCGACAGATATGAAAAGACCTTGTTTTGCTTTGTTTTTTCCTTATTCCAGGTCTCTGTCTGCTTTCCGACCCACAGCTTCATCTCCTCGCAAAACTGCACGGTATATGCGTAAGGAGGAAGAAATGAACGTCAGAAAGAGAAAGAACATCAAAATCATGGAAACAATCTGTGGCAGACACATTCTCTGAGTGACTGTCAGTGGAAAAGGTTAACAAACCCCGTCACCCAACATAGAAATCGTTACGGGGATCTACAGCCTACTGTGAATGGAAGGAAATCAATATGGCATGGGCAACAAGAATGAAATGGTATTTGATGATATTTCTATTCTCAGGACGCTAAACGCTTGATGTACAGACCAAATCAAAACGCACACTCCCGTCATTCTGGCAAATAGACCTTGACAGAGTGAACTGTTTGAGGTATTCAAATGAAACACATGCATTCTGTTGGGGCGGAGACGGGGTGGGTGGGGATGAACATTGCTGGACAAAAGATTTTTTATTTTTCGTTTTCTTTTCTTTTTCTTTTTAGACTTGAAGGCAAGGGGGAGAAAGTCTGTATTTGTCGTATAGATTTTGCATCACTTTTTATATAAAAAAAAAGAGTTTGTCTGTGGAGGTAATGTTAAATTAAACTTGAAGGCAGAAAGAATACGTCATTTGTCAGAGATTTTATGTTAGACTTAGAGGAAGAGCAAGTCTTTATTTCTTGAACAAATTGGAAGAAGAAGAATCTGTATTTGTCAAACAGATTTGAAGTCAGACTTGACGAGAAAAAGAGCTTACATTTGTCAAAGAGACATGGAAAGTCATTTTAGCTGCATGGGCCAAACACAGAAAACGAAAAAAAAATATCGAAGGAGCATTTGAAGCCCGTCTTCCAGGAAGCTGGGCAGGATAACAAGTTTGACTGATAATATCGGTAATGAGCTTAAAACTTTTAAGCCGTGAAAGAAAAGTATAGGTATCATGCAGAGCAATTTATGTAGCTTTAAGTCTGAAGAGGAAAGAGACAAAATATGGAGCACAAGATCGTGAGATTGCCATCTTATTATCAAGTATATAATCAAAGGACATAACTCTTGAGAATTATCTCCCATGTTGTATAGAACTTCTCAAAACATTCTCTGAGTGACTGTCAGTGGAACATGTTATGCTTTCATGTGTTCTGAGCTTACTGTTTTTGTACTTTGTATCTGCTTCTATGCAGCTGAATGGGTAGCGCAAACTGTGTTAGATTTGAGAAGTTCTATACAACATGGGAGATAATTCTTAAGTGTTATGTCCTTTGATTATATTATAAAAATTCTACCAGCTTCCCTCTTATTTCTTTAGTTATTATCAAGTCTTTGGGTTATAACCAGTCGCCCTGGTGTACTGCTTAACGCGACGGACTACCGACCGGAAGGTTGTGGGTTCGAATCCCCATCAGTCCCTTTAAACTATATCATCGTGGGACTTTTCGGCTCTAACTGGCTCCTACCCAGAGTTGGGCGTGCTTTGGGCTCTTTGGGAAGACTGGTACCACACAGTCGAGTCACATTCACTTCAAGGTTGCGCCACTGAGGGTGATGGTCACATTTTTTCTGACCAGCACCGCGAGTGTCTGTATCTCTCGGGCCTGGTTGATGCCAGGATATGTCATGATAGTAAGCGTAGTGTATACAGCCCTTTCACTCAGTCTCAATCCTAGATGGAACTTGAAAGCATCATGATTATCATCCTCATCGACATAATCGTCATCGCATTATAAAAAAAGTAAAACTGTTCCAGCTTCTGTGGCCGTTAGGATGGCGTAGAAAATGGGCCGAAAAAAAAAAGGTGAGCACAAGGGTAACCTCCCTAGATGGAACTTGAAAGCATCATGATTATCATCCTCATCGACATAATCGTCATCGCATTATAAAAAAAGTAAAACTGTTCCAGCTTCTGTGGCCATTAAGATGGCGTAGAAAATGGGATAAAAAAAAGGTCAGCATAAAGGTAACCTCCTTGAGTACGATGATCACAGTAAAAGGCCTTTAGGTCATGATTGTGCATGGGTTTAGGTGTGCGGACTTATGGCTCATGTGCCATGACGATCACATATTTCGACTTCTTTTACGTCACATATCATCTGCCAGCATCGATTTAGATTAGGTGCTCAAATGCATTGATATGTTTACTTAATTGTCTTTTCCAACTGTTTTGTTATCAGGGTCCACAAGGTGATTGTGTGTGTATATATATATATATTATGGTGTGTGTGTGTGTGTGTGTGTGTGTGTGTGTGTGTGTGTGTGTGTATGTGTGTGCGTGTGTGTGTGTGTGTGTGTGTGTGTTTTGCAATGATTGCAGCCCAGATGTGCGTAGTCATCTGGGCTTTAAACATATACAAAATTAACAAAACTACTACTAATCAGCCAGACAAACAAACACACACAGAGGCAGAGACACGATGCATGACCTCTTTACAATGAGATTGTGAGTTGGTATAATGTAGATTTAAAAAAATGCACGTCTGCATCAATGTCTTGGGAAACGAGTCTATTATGTGTTTGCGTGTGTGTTTTGTGTGTGTGTGTGTGTGTGTGTGTGTGTGTGTGTGTGTGTGTGTGTGTGTGTGTGTGTGTGTGTGTGTGTGTGTGTGTGTGTGTGTATTGTGTGTTTTGTGTGTGTGTCTGTTTTGTTTGTTTGTTTGTTTGTTTTGTATTTTTTGTTTTGTTGTTGTTGTTGTTGTTTTGGACCATGATAAGGAAAGTACAATATCTAAAAGCTCTCGATCAACCAGAGCTTTGCCATAACCCAGCCACTCGTCCATAACCAGCAGAACTAGAATCAGGTGGTTCATCGGTCCATTCTTTCGGCGTGCCTACCAAAGCCAAGCAGGTTCATTAAAAAAAGTATTCATTGATTTTTTTTTATCATTCTGTTATTGGAACCAGAAAAAAACACGAAAGAAGAATATGAACGCGTATATAATACAAACAAAACAAGACAGGCGCAAATTTTCGGCCAACTGGCCTTTGTCAAGCGTAAGATTACAAAACAAAGAAACACCAGATACAAAAAAATTAAGAAAAAGACTGAAACTTCCCTGCTGCTGTTCTTCAGTCTTTTTTCAATTTTTTTGTATATAGTGTTTGTTTGTTTGTAATCTTACGCTTGACAAAGGCAGTTGCGAATTTGCGCCTGTCTTGTTTTGTTGTATTAAATACGCGTTGATATTCTTCTTTCGTGTTTTTTTCTGGTTCCTGTTTGCTTGAACGCGGGCAGTCACACTTGTTTTGGATTTCATTCTATTATTGTTATCATGAACCCCCTATGGACATGGCGTGTGTGGTCTGAACCTTTTAACCCGGTACATTCCATTTTCCCCTAACTATGCACGTGAAGACCTTTTTCGTCAGCCCCGCTCTATCTGCATTTTCGCTATCTCTGTTTCTCCGTCTTTCTGTCTCTGTCTCTGTCTGTGTGTCTCTTTCTGTTTCTCTCTGTCTCTTTGCATCTCTGCCTTTGTTTCTGTC
>JAPXFY010000014.1:48112167-48114667 GCA_030674185.1 Monoplex corrugatus | reverse complement strand
AGTATCAGTTGCAAGGAGGAGATTGTTGAGAATGTGTAGCAGGGCAGTTTAAATGCTATGGCACTGGCGGTAGGCTGACTGGAAAGGATTGAGGAGATTGTTGGCAGACAGGTGAGAGTTCAGCTGGTTGAGGACAACTTTTTCGATGAGTTTTGACAAGAAAGAGAGATTAGAGATAGGCCGGTAATTTTTCAGTTCATTTGGGTCTAAATTGTATTTCTTGAGGAGAGGGTGAACATAGCAGACTTGAAAGAATCTGGGACAGTTCCAGTTTGAAGAGAAGTGTTGATGATGTCAGTGATGAATGGGAGGAGAGTAGGGAGACAGTCAGAGTAGAGAGAACTTGGAAGAGGATCCAGTTCGCAGGTTTTGAACGACATGGATCTGATTGTGTTGAAAATTTCTTCTTGTGAGACTGGGGTAAAAGTAGTAAGAGGTGTGCCAGAGAAGGAAGGGTCAGGTGGGCATGGTTGACAGGGTGTCCTGTCAAGCCTGTCACGAAGAGTTTGTATTTTGGTGGTGAAATACTTGGAGAATACAGATGGGAGTTCTTCATTTGTGTGTTTTGTTGGGAGAGGTAAATCTTTTCGTGTGCCAAGGAGATGATTCATGGTTGTAAAGAGTTCTCTTGAAGAAGAGGCATTCAGGATTTTGGTTTGGAAATAGCTTGTTTTTGCAGATGCAATGAGGGTGGATACTTTTGTTTTAGAGGCTTGGAAAAGTTGCCTATGTACAGTGAGTTTGGATTTGCGCCAGCGGCGCTCTGCTCTGCGGCGTGCACGTTTTGCACAGGCAATCTCATGAGTGAGCCAGTGGGTAGGGGGGCGGTCAGGTAAAAGATGGGTTGTGGCTGGAGCATGAGTGTCCAGAAGATGGTGGAGAGTAGTATAGAATTCATCGGCAAGGTTATGTGACTTTTCAGAAAGGAGGCGGGAGGCATCAGATGAAAATGTGGAGAGGTCAATAGATTTGAGATTGCGTCGAAACACTGTGCGCATGATACGGGAAGGAGGAGAAATGTCAAGAGAACAGAGAATTGCAGAGTGGTCAGATGGAAGGGCTGAAGTTATACGGGTAGAAAGAACTAGGCAGTTGTCAGTAGCTGAATTGTGGCGATCACGAGAAATGATCCAGTCAAGAATGTGACCTTTTTGATGGGTTGTTTCAGAAATATGTTGTGTCATATTGTGATTGGACAGAGAGTTGATGATATGTCTTGTGTCATAACGGTGAGTGTTGTCGTAGTGGACATTGATGTCACCTAGAAAGATGAGATTTCCAGGTAAGAGGCAGTAGTAATCAAGAAGTTGATCAACGTCAGAGAGAAACATGGATGTGGTGAGCTTGTTGGCAGAGCTAGGTGGAGGTCGATAGACACAGGAGAAGGTGATGGGGTGAGGATACTTCAACGTGCTCGAAAGAAGGATGGGAGAAAGGCAGAGACTGCGAGAAAGATAGGCGGGAATGGAGTGAGTCGTTGTAGAGGATGGCGATACCACCACCTCGGGATGAGCGATGGAAAGAAGCAAGCCTGTAACCACTCGGGGTGAGATTCGCATGTATAGGTTCATGACCAAGGGGGTTAAGCCATGTTTCTGTGATAAAAACAATGCCAACATGCTCATCTGCAATAAAGTCAGCAATGACATCGGCTTTGCCATATGCACATGTTGACTGAGCGTTAAAAAGGCATAGTTTTAGTTTATCACATGGCGGTGGCCGAGACGGAGGCGAAGGCAGCACCGACGGGACAGAGGATGAAGGCGACACCAGCGGGGCAGAAGACGAAGGCAGCAACGACGGGACAGAAGACGAAGGCGGCACACGCAGGACAGAAGACGAAGGCGGCACCAGCGGGACAGAAGACGAGGGCAGCGCCGGCGGAACAGAAGACGAAGGCGAAGACGGCAGAGGAGGAGACGAAGTTTGCAGCGGCAAGGTCGAGTGCAGGGACAGTGGAGGAGACGAAGAAGCAGAAGACGAAAAGTGGTGTCTGACTGGCACAGCAGGAGGCAGGTTGTGCCAAAGTCGGTGGAGACGTCCACCACGACATCTGCCGCCTGATGAAATGATCTTATGATGGTTCTTAAGCCATGTTGAAAAAATGTTTGCCAATGTGCTAAACAACAGACGATCTGCAAAGTAGAATCACATCTAAGCAATGCTCAGTTTGGCCTTAGGAAGGGAAAAGATTGCACTGATGCTCTCAGACAGCTCAGCGAAAAGGCCACAGAATACAACAGAGACTTTCATCTTTTCTTCGTGGATCAGGAAAAGGCGTTTGACCAGGTAAACGGGGGAAACTATGGAAATCCTTGAATATTTCAACGTCAGGGGACAATTGCTAGACAACATCAGAGCAATGTAAAAGAACTGTCAGAGTGCTGTGAGGATCCTGAATGGATTGACAAGCTGGTTCATGTAACATCAGGGGTGAGACAAAGGAGTGTTCTGTTATCAGTGTTCTTTGATTGTCTACATTTTAATACACACACACACA
>JAPXFY010000014.1:48097167-48109667 GCA_030674185.1 Monoplex corrugatus | reverse complement strand
TCTTTTCTAAGCCATATTCTTATCCTTTTGCTTTGATTTCATGTGCTCGTTTTTTTCTGTTGCTTTTTTTTTCATATTTGTTTTATGGCTTGAGGGCAGTATTGAAAACGAGATCTTTGACGTAATTAATTCGTTTAATAAATCTTTTCTCTTTCCACTTTTTTCCCCTACCTGTTTCATTAGGGTCATAGATTACGTGTGTGAGGAGGTGGGTGGGTGTTTAGGGTGTATGTATATGTGTGTGTGTGGGGGGAGGGAGTGTGTGGGTGTTTATGTGTGTTTGTATGTGTGTGTGTGTGTGAATGTTTGTGTGTGTACATGTACATGTGTGTGTGTGTGTACATGTGTGTGTGTGTGTATGTGTGTGTGTGTGTATGTGTGTTTGTGTGTTTGTGTGTGAGTGTGTTTGTGTTTCTACGTGTGTGTGTTTGTGTGTGTGTGTGTGTTTGTGTGTGTGTGGGTATGTGCGTATTTGTGTGCGTGTTTGCGTGCATGTTTATGTGTATGTGTATATGTGTGTATATGTGTGTGTGTTTGTGTGTATGTTTGTGTGTGTACATGTATGTATGCATGTGTGTGTGTGTGTATGTGTGTGCATGTGCGCGCGCGAGCGTGTGTGTGTTTTCCAAAACTCTACACCCCTCCCCAAATTACGATTTTCTTTCCTTTCTTGTCTCTTTACCATTTTTAAGACAAAAACATTGGTATGAAATATATACATTGACGATCTCTGTAGTTAGGCGGGTAAACTCACACTTCCATCTTATGTTCAATCCACCCAGACACCTCCGCCCGGTGGGTAAAGGGTGGAGAGTTTTGTTACCCGATCTCCCAGGTCCACAAAGATGCAGACCTGCCAATGCCTAAACCTCCTTCGTGTGTGTATACACATATGCAGAATACCAGGTATGCACGCTGAAGATCCTGTAAGTCGTGTCATCGGCTGGCTTATGGAAATAAGGAAAATACTCAGCATACAAGCCCACCCAAGATGCAGACCGTGCAACCGCAGAGTGGACCGAGGGCAATTCACCAAACAGCTTGAGTTGTCCGTACACTACAGAAACGACTGATCGTGTGTTCAAGTTCATAATTATTGTTTATAGCCCAGCCGACTACTAGAGCCATATCAGGGCTAACTGACCATGTGTAATGTGCTGTGAGTCCATTTAGTTTGCGGAATAGTGCTTGAGAATAAGCAGCTATTTATGACAACAACAACGAAATATGATGATGATATCTACATTATCCCTTATTCGTTTATGTACAAAATAATCTTTTCGCCGTACCATTTCGAATTTCAACAATGCGACCTGAAGTTTGGTATTCTGTCTTATTATTCGTGCGAATAAACGTCACCCGTTTTTGCACAGGGTAGGGGTGGAGATCAGGGTTCAAAAATCGATTTTTGGTGATATCAATTTATTGGGGTATCACTGGACAGAGCATGAAATGTTATTTCCAATGATATATGAACAAAATTTCTGAGAAACACACGAAGGAGTTTGCGTTAGTTAAAACCATTTGACTCCTGCACACCATCCACCAACTGCAAAAACAACCCTTTGACTCTCTCACACTATCCTTCCTATAGGAAGCTGGTGGATAGGGTGAGAGAATCAAAAAGTTACGTTTTTGATTTGCTCGCCGCGGTTGACAAAACAGAATGCTGGAAGATAGACTACAGGAGCAGAAGGGTTAACGTTTTTTTGTCACGTGTGCACAATCCTTGTTTTGACAAAACGGATGAAATGTTTGAGAATATTAACCGTCAGATTTTCTTTATCATAAACCATAAAGTCTCTCTTGTGGAGTATAGTGAAGTTATTTTTGAATTGCTACGTGCGGCTCTCGGGGGTTGACGTCACCAGCTTCAGAACTATGTGTAGAATGTTAGGATTTTTTATGGGTATGGACGTGGTGACGGTGTGAAAACTGCCGGCATTGTGGGTAATTTCAAGAACGTATTGTTGAGGGGCATCGTTATGATCACTTTGCTGTACGTTTGTGTTTGTTTATTCATCCATTCATTCATTTATCTATTGTTGACGTTTTGAGCTTACCGATTCTGAGGGAGAGAGAAATAAAGAGAAAGAGAGAGAGAGAGAGAGGAGAGAGAAGAGAGAGAGATAGACAGATAGACAGACAGATACAGAGACAGAGACAGAGACAGACAGACAGACAGACAGAAAGAGGCAGAAACGGAAAGAGAGAGAGAGAGAAAAGAGAGAGAGAGACAGAGAGACAGATAGAGACACAGAGAGAGACAGACAGACAGACAGACAGCGACAGACAAAACAGAAGAACAAACAGAAAAACAGACAGAGACTGATTGAAAGAGGGAAACATATATCCAAACATATATCCATGCATACCTACATACATACAGACGAATAGAAGACAGACAGACAGATAAACAGACAGACAGATAGACAGATAGACAGAGACACAGATTGGAGAAGATAGAAAAAAAGTAATTACTTTTCTAATTATTTCTTTTTTTTCAAAGAGGACATGAAACGAATTACAGAGCTGTCTAGAATCCAACCGTAGACCCGATGGGAGGCGAGAGGAGAGAAAAGATGTACATAACAATGCATCAAAGAGTGGGTTTAGAATTTAGAATTAATTCAAGAGGGACTCAAAGCATTCGGATATTTCCGTAAGCGCGCCATTTGATTTGCCATCTGTTATCAATCATACGTCTTGATCGTGTGTAGCAGCTAACCTCCTGCACTATGTAGGCTGGGCGGGGGGGGGGGGGGGAGGGGGAAGAGGAAGAAAGAAGGAGAAAAAGAGAGAATATGTGTGTGTGTGTGTGTGTGTGTGTGTGTGTGTGTGTGTGTTGTGTGTGTGTGTGTGTGTGTGTGTGTGTGTGTGTGTGTGTGTGTGTGTGTGTGGTGACATATAAGATGATAACTTGATAACTCGGGTCAAGGTTCTTTCGTCGAACAGGCTTGAGTGTACCCTAGCTCAGCAACAATCTGTGTGTGTACGTTGGTTGTGTGTGTGTTGTGTGTGTTTTGTGTGTGGTGTGTGTGTGTGTGTGTGTGTGTGTGTGTGTGTGTGTGATAGAGAGAGAGAGAGAAAGAGAGGAGGAGAAGAGAGAGACAGAGAGAGAGAGAGAAACAGAGACAGAGACAGACATAGGGAGTATGACGGCTTGGGTCTGGGAGTCACACGCTCTACTTCCCTCCTCTCTTCTCCCTCTCAGTTTGTGTACCCCTTGTGTCCTGGAGATTTGGTCGTTGCTGGTCATTGCTTTGGTGACTGAAGAGAGTACGTACCTTGGTTTCATTCTTGAATCAAGTTTTGGCGCCTTGTAAATGTCATTATTGTCATCATCATCATCATCATCATCATCATCATCATCATCATCATCATCATCATCATCATCATCATCATCATCATCATCATCATCATCATCATCATCATATCAAGTGCTTTGCCACATGGCGTTGGCGATCATGGCCCTCCATATGTATTTATCCCTTTTGCCGCAAGTACATCTCCCATCCTCTCTGTCGTCAGCCTCTCTGCAAGTCTGTCCAATATTTTTCCGTGGGTCTACCTGGCGTTCTCTTTCACTCCAGCTTTCCTGTTGTGACTAGGTGCTCCAATTGTTAAAACCCTACGTATTGGCATGATACTGAGATAGAAGCGGGCTGGGGGTGGGTGTGCGTGTTTGTGGTGGGGGGTTGGGACAACGTATGACAGAACAAAGTTGACACCACCAGAATGATCCAAGCATTAAAGATGGTCATAGACTACAGCCAGTTTTTACGCTGCGGACTGGGCTAAAGTTGGGACATCAGATCTTGGGTCCACGGCTCTATCAAAAGAATCAACTAGTTTGCGATAAAAAAAACTTCCGAGGCTGGAACCCACGATTGATCATTATCAGCGTAGCGCTCTAACCAAGTGAGCTAACAAGCCATTCGTAGAATTACTAGAAAAAACTTATCCGCCTTCATGATCATGGTGCCTTAACTAACTAAGACTACACATGTGATGGGCGCAATGGACAGATTGCTAAGATGTCGTGCTTCTTATCATAAATTTCTGGGTTCCATCCTGCCTGGTTATGTTCTGCCTGGTTATTTCTGCCTGGTGGATGAAGGCAGGAATTTTTTTTTCATATCTCCCAGTTTAACATGTGCGCAGACCTGCTGCTGCCTTAACCAATTTCGTAAAATAACCCAAGAGGGTGGAACCCATGATCAAACATTTTCAGCATGACACACTGATACCATGTGAGTTTCCAAGGCACTCGTAAAAAAACCGTGTGGCCCACCTCAATGAGGAACATCAAGTATACACGTTAGAAATATTGCAAAATGTGTGCTTACGGAGAAATGACAGCATTCAGCATGCATGCCCAAGACAAAGACTGATAATGCAGACTCTGTAGCAACGAACAGCCTGCGCTATGTGCACAAACCAACGATGCATGCACATGTCCAAAACAAATCGGAACGAAGAAAAAGAAGTGACAATCACGGAAGCTGTGGTACCAACAACGTCAGCAGGCGAGAGAGTGAGGAGAGTACTACATACCACACACACGCATGAATAGTTCTGCGCTGGTCAGGCATGTTGGCAAGCCGGAACAAGATATTCTGAAGGCCAGACTCATCAGCTGTAAAATCAACACCCGCCAACTGGAAAGACTTTGCTCACAACAAATCATGTTGACGACAGGAATGCGCAACTGGGATATGATTCTACATAAACAGCGCAGAACATCTACTTTTCATCAGAAGAGAGACTGGCGGAAGCTAATCCGAGGGCCGCAGAATTGTTTCCCATGCAATGCCTATGAAAGAACATGTACCTTCAGGATCGATCTTCTATTCTACGTGACATCGTATACCACGCCCTCTACGAACGAACAATATTGTTATTGTTGTTTAAAATCCAGCCGAATGCGTAGAGCAATATCAGGGCTATAGCCGCTTCAAAACATACAAAACTTAACAGGAACAAGTAAGAAAAGAAAGTTAAGTAGGCTACACATATAATGCATTCGCGCACATAATTTAAGGACATGCCCCTGGCTTTGACCATTCCGTCCATTTTATCGCACAAGGGATTTAGGTTAAAAAAACACACCTGAATACAAATTTTAGCATACATAAGGACACCAAAACATATACTAAAAACTGGCATAAATTACATAAAATTGCTTCCACACATCTCACCTCCTTAGAGCCAAAAATACATTTAACACATATACCCGTTTATTATCAATGCTAAGAAAATGAAGAAAGAAACAAAGAGAGTGACAGAAAAGAGGAAATATCTTGCACATGATTTCCAGAAGATGGGGATAATATTTATACTGAAAGAGTCCCCAGCATCCCCACGGGGGATGAACGAAAGTAATCGTTCACATATTCAGACCGACTGAGCGACTCCCTGTTCTTGAAATCACCATCACGTCCCTCCAGCGATAGTTCTCGTGAACTACAGACTCTATAAAACCCAACTTGAATGTAACTCAGGCACGGAACCGTAAATTCCAGCAATTATATTTTTAATTCATCAGAGAAAAACAAAAACACTGGAATCACCTTCCAGCACGCTATTGACTGTTTTTTTCTCTCCCTGCGATGCCCGTGATGTAAAAGTAGAGAAGATAAAAGAAAGAAGAAAAAGGAAGCAGCAATCGATTGTGTGAAACTTTGTCATAAAAGACAACGGCTAATGCTTTAAACATCCATCAAAATTAATGAACAGTCTACGAGTCATATCATTTAAATAACATGAGATATTATAATGATTGATGTTAAAAATCGTGAGATATTACCAGTTTTTGACGTTGTGATACTTTGTCGTAAATAACGTTAAGGTTACAATGAATGTAAAAAGCAATTGTATTAACCATTTCAGCTAAACCACACTTCAATTAAAAACACCGGGAGGTGAACTATACAGTTTCATCTTATACTGTTGAACTTAAGACACCATTTAATCAACGAAGAGGTGTAAATCATATTTGACCTCAGCTTCAATACATATGTGATGGACGTATAAAACAATCCCTGATGATCATGGTCCTTTGATGTGTTTCAGATGCTCATCTGACCTAGAGTTCACTAGGTTCTCTAAAGGCTTCTACTCTTTCACCTCATCCAGAAAAGTTCTACAATAAATTGATGGAGAGGGTGAAATGTTGAAAGCATTGAGGGCACTGGTAATTGCCCAAGTTCATCTTCGGTTCACACAATAAAATCTGCAAGTGCAAGCACCCTCTCACACTTCTCTTTAGAGTTGTGGAACTTGGACTTTGACCTGGAAGGATACAACCCACTGATATAATTAATAATTCCGTGTACGTAGTGCAAACAATATGCGTCAGAGAATGATCGTTGCACTTTAAATACAAAAATGGGGATAGGGAGAGGGTTGCCGTGTCAATACATTAATGCAACACAAACATACTTCGAGACACACACCGATACATCAATGCGGTATAAAACTTGATTCATCAAAAATGAAAACATATCACAGCACGGACTTAGAGATAAGTGGTCTACACATCAACAAGTAGTTTCATCTTCGCCCCATCAAACATCTGGCAACATTCGTCTGGCAGTATCCTTAAGCCAGCGCAAAATCTTTTTTGCTGACATGATCTTGAAATGAGAAGGGGGATATAAACTATGAAACTACAGATACCAAAAGAATGACCAGACTATTCATACAAGCAGCGAAGAAGCCAACGTTTACGTTGTGGGATGGGGTTGAACGTTGAGACATGACATCTGAGTCCACAGCTCTACCAAAGGAGCCGACCACCCCGCATAAAAACATGGCCGCGTACAGAGGATGGAACATATTCCGTCTGCCGTATCGCTTATGCGGGAGCAGACGTTAAACTTAAAAAAAGAAAAGAGAGAGAGAGAGAGAGAGAGAGAGAGAGAGAGAGAGAGAGAGAGAGAAAAGGGAGAGAGAGAGAGAAAACAAAACAAACAAAACAAAACAAAACAAAAACAAGGACAGCTGAACGCTTGACTTCCGTGTTAACAGTATCGAGCTCTAACGATCAAACTATTCTTCTGCTTCGTTTTTATCTTTTTCCTCTTTCTACTTTTCTTCTTTTCTTCTTCTTCTTCTTCTTCTTCTTCTCTTCTTCTTCTTCTTTTCTTCTTCTTCTTCTTCTTTCTTTCTTCTTCTTCTCTTCTTCTTCTTTCTTCTTTCTTCTTCTTCCTTCTTCTTCTTCTTCTTCTTCTTCTTCTTCAATTCTTCTTCAAATTCTTCTTCTTCTTCTTCTTCTTTCGTCTTCTTCTTCTTCTTCTTCTTCTTTCTTTTTTTCTTCTTCTCTTCTTTTTCTGTATTCTTTTCTTTCTTTTTTTCTTCTTTTTTCATTTTTTTCCTTCATTCTCTTTTCCCCTCTTCTCGTTTTCAATTCTTCATTCTTCAATTCTAAATTTTTCTTCAAATTCTTCTTCAATTTCTTCTTATGGTTTCTTCTTTCTTTTGCTTTTTCTCTTTTTCTTTCGTTATCTGTATTTCTTTCTTTCTTTTCCCTTTGTTTCATTTTTTCCTTCTTCCTTTTCGTCCTCTCCGTATTCTGCTTTTATTGCAAGTAGAGCTAAAGAGATATTGTCTTAACTGTTATTTTTCGTCTTAAATGGTTATTCACCTTAAGACATGTGATGGGAACATGTGTGTGGACATTTTTCTCGTGTTTTCCGTAACATGATTGTGCTTGATATGTTCATTTTTATTTTCAATCCTTTGACTCCGGCGTCCTGCATTGTCAACCATGCCAACAAAGTAAAAACCTTAATTTTCTGACTCACTCACACTATCCATCAGCTTTCAGCAGGGAGTCAAAGAGTTAAGGTTTTGCAGTTGGTGGATAGGGTGCGGGAGTCAAGGGGTTAAGACTGAAATTTGAATGCTGTGGGTTTTCTGTGACACAGCGTCAGCGCACACACGTTTGCTATGTTCTAAACTAACAAGATATACATCTTTCATTTCTTCCTCCTTTTCGTTGTCTTCTTCTACTCTTTCGTCAACTCACGAATCGGAACGGACACCGATAACACGTTCAGAGTACCAAGATACCACAACCGCCGCATTTGATATGACTTCCGTCAGACAGTCAGACTAAACCCACTTGTAACAGATTTGACATGTCCGGAGAGGCTTATCTCGCCGCCTTTACTTTCGTTTGATGGTGGCTATCGGAGTCTAGTCGGTCTGACGTTAAACATCTTCTCTATGCAGAACAGTAAATGCCTACCACTCAAAACGGTTAATTAACCGTGTCAAAAATGTTTTGGTCAAATCTACAACTACAGTTTGAATTGTTGTTTTGTGTGTTGCTGCTATTGTTTGTTGCTCAAGTTGTTGTTATTTTCATGATATCTTCGCTCGTAGCTGGTGAAAGGCAAATCAATTCAGTTCAGTGCTCATTTATTAATCAGCTTTTGAAAACTAAAGTGTGCATATGCTGGACACGCACCACTACTGCACCATTCTCTGTCTACTTAAAATGTAATTAAACATCTATCATTAAAACATAAAAACATGAAAACAAAAATGCATAAACAGATCAAATTGTCCACGAAAAACACCAACAAAGAATCAAAGTATAAGCCATAACTGAGCACATGAAACCCCAAATCCCTGTCACCATTCTCTCGCCCCTCCTCTTCCACGCCTCTGTTTCTTTTCTTCTCTCTCTCTCTCTCTTCTCTCTCTCTCTCTCCTCTCTCTCTCTCTCTCTCTCTGCTCTGTCTCTTCTGTCTGCTCTCTCTTTTCTCTGTCTCTCTCTCTCTGTCTCTGTCTCTTCTGTCTGTCCTTCTCTCTCTCTCTCTCTTCTCTGTCTCTCTTCTCTCTTGTCTCTCTCTCTATCTCTTCTCTGTCCTCTCTCTCTCTGTCTCTTGTCTCTCTTCTCTGTCTCTCTCTCTAGCTCTCTCTTCTCTCTCTTGTCTTCTGTCTCTCTTCTCTCTGTCTCTTCTCTGTCTTCTCTCTCTGCTCTCTCGTCTCTGTCTCTGTCTCTCTCTAGCTCTCTGTCTCTGTCTCTCTCTCTAGCTCTCTCTCTCTCTCTTTCTCTCTCTAGCTCTCTCTCTCTCTTCTCTCTCTCTTCTCTGTCTCTAGCTCTCACTCTCTCTCTCTCTCCTAGCTCTCTCTCTTTCTTTCTTCTCTCTCTCTCTCTCTGTCTCTCTTTCTCTAGCTCCCTCTCTCTCTGTCTTTCTCTTTCTCTCTGTCTTCTCTTTCTTTCTCTCTCTGTCTCTCTCTGTCTCTATCTCTATCTCTCTTCTCTCTCTTTGTCTGTCTCTCTCTTCATTCTATCTCTCTCTCCCTCTCATCTCATCTCTCTCTCTCTCTCTCTCTCTCTGTCTCTCCTCGCTCGCTCGCTCGCTCGCTCTCACTTTCTTTTTGCCTTTCTCTGCTTTCAGCTTGGTCTATCTGTCTGCTTACAGGATATTTCTCTCTTTTTTTTCTGTCCGGTTGCTTGTCTGTCCTTTTGTGTCTACCTATATGTCTCTGTCAGCCTGTCTGTTCATCTCTCCATCCATTCTGTTCTTTCTTCCTCTTGTACCTTTGTATTTCCTCCCCTCTTTTCTTTATCTCTTGCTTTTTTTTCGGACCCTACCGCCAAGAGAGCGTAAAAGCATGCAACGTCCCCTCCGCCCTGTTAAGCGATGTTAAGTGGAAAGATAACAGTTATCAAAAATATCTGGAATAGCATCTCTGTCTTTACTCGTACTTATCAGAAAGTGCGTCTGGCTCAGACAAAACAAAGACAGTGACGACATGTGATGATTGGAGCGAGGAGGCGAGAGAGAATGAGTGAGAGAGAGAGAGAGACGGGGGAGGGGAAAGAGAGAGAGAGAGAGAGAGAAAGAGGAGAGAGAGAGTGAGAGAGAAGAGGGGAAGAGAGAGAGAGAAAGGAGAGAGAGAGAGAAGTGGGAGGGAGAGAGAAAGAGAGAGAGAAAGAGAAAGAGTGAAAGAGAGAAGAGGAAAGAGAGAGAGAAAGTGAGAGAGAGAGAAAGAGAGAGAGAACTTGGGGAGGGGAGAGAGAAAGAGAGAGAGAAAGAGAGGAGAGTGAAAGAGAGAAAGAGAGAGAGAGAGAAAGAGAGAGAGAGAAAGTGAGAGAGAGAGAGAGAAAGAGAGAGAGAACTGGAGAGGGAGAGAGAAAGAGAGAGAGCAAGAGAGAGTAGAGAGAGTGAAAGAGAGAGAAAGAGAGAGAGAGAGAGAAGAGAGAGAGAACGTGGGTGGCAGAGAGAGAAGGGGAGAGAGAGAGAAGAGAGAGAGAACGTGGGATGGGGAGAGAGAAGAGAGAGAGAAGAGAGAGAGAGAAAGAGAGTTGATACAGAGAGAAGGTGCTAAAGGAGAGAAGAAGAGAAAGAGGGAGAAAAGAAGGAGAAAGAGAGGAGAAGAAGAGGAAGAGAGAGAATAAGAAAAGAAGAGAAGAAGATTGAAAGAAAGAGAGAAGGAAATTAATGAAGAAGAAGAAGAAGAATTTGAAGAGAAGAGAATTGAAGAGAAGAATTTGAAGAAGAAGAGAGAAGAAGAATTTGAAGAAGAAGAGAGAGAAATTTGAAGAAGAAGGAGATTTGAAGAAGAAGAAGAGATTGAGAGAAGAAGAATGAAGAAGAAGAAGAGAATTGAAGAAGAAGAAGAATTTAGAAGAGAAGATTAGAGAGAAGAAGAATTTGAAGAGAGAAGAATTTGGAATTGAAGAAGAGAGAAGAAGAAGAAGAAGAATGAAGAAGGGAAAAGAGAAGAAGAAGAAGAAGAAGAAGAGAAGAAGAAGAGAAGAAAGAAGAAGAAGAAGAAAAAAGAAGAAGAAGAAGAAGAAGAGAGAAGAAAGAAGAAGAAGAAGAAGAAGAAAAGAAAGAAGAAGAAGAAGAAAGAAGAAAAAGAAGAAGAAGAGATAGAGAAAAGAGAAGAAGAGAAGAGAGAGAAGAGAGAGAAAAGAAGAAGAAGTGAGAGAAAGAGAAAAAAGTGTGTGGAGATGTGTTTGACGCGCGACGAGCGAGTGTGTTGTAGAATGCATGATTGTGTGTTGTGTGTGGTGGTGTGTGAGTGTAGAGTGAGTGTGTGGTGAGTGGTGTGTGATGTGATGATGTGGTGTGATGCGTGCGTGTGTGGTGGCTCGTGTAAAAAAATCATTTCTGCTGCATATATTCGCTTTGATATGATTCCTGGAGAATTCACTTTAACAGTTTCGTGGTTTTGTATGTCTTCCTGAAGAAAGTCGAAACAGGTTTATGTACGTTTGTTGTTTCCACGTCTTTCCGTTTTGTTGCTGGTTTGTGTTGGTGTGTTTGGTTTTGTGTTGTGTGTTGTTTGGTTTTGTGTTGGTTTGGTTTGGTTTGGTTTGTTTCGGTTAAAGTTTTTTGGATTTTTCGTTTTGTTTGGTTCTGGTTCTTTTGTTTCGGTTTCTGTTTCCCGCACTCTGACAGTTTACGTGTATATTTTCGTTTTTTTTCGGTTTGTTGGTTTGGTTGTTGGTTGTTGGTTTGTTTGGTTTGGTTTGGTTGTTGGATTGGTTTGAGTTTGGTTTGGTTTGTTGGTTTGTTGGTTTGTTGTGGTTGTGTTGGTTTGTTTCGTTCGTTCGGTTTGGTTTGGTTTGGTTTGGTTGGTTTGGTTTATTGTGTGTTTGTTTGGTTTGGGTTTTGGATTTTTGTTTGTTTGGTTTTGTTTGTTTGGTTGTTGGTTTGGTTTGGTTTGGTTTGTGTTTGGTTTGGTTTGGTTTGGTTTGGTTGGTTTGGTTGGTGTTTGGTTTGGTTTGGTTTGGTTTGGTTTGGTTTGGTTTGTTGGTTTGGTTTGGTTTGGTTTGGTTTGGTTTGGTTTGGTTTGTTGGTTTGGTTTGGTTTGGTTTGGTTTGGTTGGTTTGGTTTGGTTGTTGTTGTTTGGTTCGTTTGGTTGTTTGGTTGGTTGCTTTAGAAACAGACACCTGCGGTGCTGGTCAGAAGATTTGAGCAACCCCTCAATGACGCATCGGTGAAGTGGACGAGACTCAATTGTGTGGTCTCAGTCTTTCCAATAAGCCCAAAGCACGCCCACATCCCACAATGATTTTTGCAGGGATTCGAACTTACAACCTTCCAGTCGGTAGTCTGTTTTGCTAACCACTACACCATGGCGACTGGTTTGTATTGCATGTATTGCTAAAAACGCATTACCTTGAGTGTCTTCACTCGTGCCATAACAAACATGCTATCCCAGTGCTACTCATACAAAATCATTTATCGTGTTGAGACCATGGAAGCTTGTGTGTGTGTGTGTGTGTGTGTGTGTGTGTGTGTGTGTGTGTGTGTGTGTGTGTGTGTGTGTCTGTGTGTGTATGTGTGTGTGTGTCTGTGAGTGTGTGCGTGCGTGTGTATGTATGTGTGCACGTGTGTATGTATGTTTGTGTGAAAAAAAGCTGACCACATATCTCCTCTCCTGGCACAACTTCATTGGCTCCCTGTATCAAAGCGCATACAGTACAAACTAGACACCATGTGCTACAAAAACCTCAATAACGCAGC
>JAPXFY010000014.1:48082167-48084667 GCA_030674185.1 Monoplex corrugatus | reverse complement strand
TTGTGTTGTGTGTTGTGTTTGTGTGTGTTTGTGTGTGTGTTTGTGTGTGTGTGTGTGTGTGTGTGTGTGTGTGTGTGTGTGTGTGTGTGTGTGTGTGTGTGTGTGTGTGTGTGTGTGTGTGTTGTTTTGGTTTTGGTTTGGTTTGGTTTGTTTTTTTGTCTGCCTCGAATAATTATGTCCGCACAGCTCGTTTCAGATGTGGTTCTGTTTGATTTATATCTGAAGATGTGGAAAACTAAGCTCTGGTGTCAGGAAAAAAAAACTAAGGTCTGACGTGCTGCATGTAAGAGTTTGACCTTGAGATCGAGGATGGCGTCTGACAAACGCGTAGGAGGAAGCTTATGCAGGAGCCCATGTTTGAATGAGAATGGTCTTTATAAAACCGCTGTCTCTGTTATAGCAGCCGAACCTCCTGTGGTACTGAACTTTGTGTCAGAGTGGGTATTTCATAAGCTGCTGTCACGTGTGAGTAGGGAAATGGTCTCTTGGATTTTGCCCTGGCCCACAGGCTATCGGCTGTAGACATCAACAGGTGTCAGAAGTATGCAACAACAACAGCCATTAGCAGGATCTTCTGGAATTAAGCCCCAGTTCCGGTCAGGAGAAAGCGTGGAAACCACTGTTAATGTTTCGAGTCGTCCCAAAGCCATGACGACTAAGTAAGCAGAGAAACAATATTGCAAATAAAGATGCAGTATGGTGAGATAGGAAACCGTTATAACGATGAAACGCTTTTATTAATAAAGACTAGAACAGTTACAGAAAACGGTATACTAAAATAGGGAACGGTAGATTAATTACAGAAACGGTATACGTGAGGTAAAAGACAGACATGGTAAGTAAAGAAAGCGTATGGTAAATAAAGAAACTGTATAAGTAAAGAAACGGTACGATTGATAAAGACGATATTATAAATACAGAAACAGTGTAGTAAATACAAAAAAGGGTTCGGCAAATAAAGCAACAGTAGAATAAGTAAAGACGTACAACAATTACAGAAACTGTGTAATAAATCAAAAACGGAAACGGAAAGGTAAGTAAAGAAACTGTACAGAGTGTGAAGAAACTGTATGATAATTCTGTTTTCGTGTTTTGTTCTGGTTCCGGTATAATAATCGATCAAGAGGGTTCATAATCACAGGAGATATATTATAAGTAAAGAAAGGTGAGGTAAGTGAAGAAGTGGAGTGGTAAGTAAAGAAACGGTGCGGTAAGTAAAAACATTATGAGTAAGTAAAGAAACAGCACTATATAAAAAAAAAAAAAACGGCACAGTAAGCGAGAGAACGATAATACTGTAGATTTGCATCACCATGATTATCGTGCCAGAATACAAGGCCTACGGGCAAAAAGTTCTTAAATGTTATATAAACCAATACTGTTGAACGGTTGTGAGGCGTGGACAGTCAACAAGCAAAGCCAGAGCAAGACTGAGGCAGCCGAGATGTGGTTTCTAAGAAGAATGTTGAGAGTTCCATGGACAGCAAAGAAAACAAACGAGACAGTCTTGATGGAGGCAGACACAAGTAGATCAATCATAAGGAAGGTTAGGAAAAGACAGGCAACATTTATAGGCCATTTTATGAGGAAAGGGGAATTGGTGCACCTGGTCACAACGGGAAAGCTGGAGGGAAAGAGAGCACCAGGCAGACCCAAGGAGAAGATACTAGATGGACTTGCAGAGTGGCTGAAGACAAGGAGGGTGGAAGAGATGACTGATGCAACAAGAGATAGATACAGATGGAAGTCCATGATCGCCAACGCCATGCGGAAAGGCACCTGATGATGATGATGATGATGATGACGGGAAAGAGAAAAAAATGTCATGGTGTGTAGCTGTACAAATTAAAGTTTAAAACGGCTTGCTGTAAACTTTTCCCTCACACGTCTTCTTAAGTAGAGCTGCTTACAATTCTACACTCAGGTGCAGGTGCCGGTTCTTCGTTGCCACCCATTTTCTTGTACTTGTGACGCTGTGAAAATGTTGTCTTAAACAGCGGCTCCATCATTCACTCCACTGGTTCTGATGTATACAGTGAGTCCATACCTGTCACAACACTGAAGGAGAACTTAAGACCTGCTATTCAAACGTCCTTTTTTTCATTTTTGACGATACCAGGTAACTTGCTGAGTGAGTGAATGCAGCAGAATGTCAATGCATTCATCGGTTGAGGAGAGAATATAAAAACAGTTTAATAGTACATACACGGGTAGGTTTCTTTTGATCTTTAACCTGTGTCGTATTGAATCAACAAACAACGCTCATAGTTAGTCAACACACGCCATATTTTTCTCGTTGTTTGTTTGTTTGTTTGTTTGTTTGTTGTTTGTTTGTTTGTTTGTTTGTGTGTGTTTGTTTGTTTGTTTGTTTGTTTGTTTGTTTGTTTTTTAGTTGGTTGGTTGGTTGGTTGATCGGTTGGTTGATCGGTTGGTTGGTTGGTTGATTGGTTGGTTGGTTGGTTGGTTGATTGGTTGATTGGTTGGTTGGATGGTTGGTTGG
>JAPXFY010000014.1:48057167-48079667 GCA_030674185.1 Monoplex corrugatus | reverse complement strand
TAAGTCTGGAACTTGTTCTAAAGGGATTCCATCGCACACCGACAATTCCAAATATGGTCCACCGACATCTGCAAACAGTTATCTGGCAGATTCCCTAAACCTGCACAAAATTCTACGCACTGGCAATGTCTTGAAGTATTGAGCGGTGGGAGGGACCTAGGAAACGGTAAGCTGACACCACCAGAATGTTGGAAGCATTAGTATGGGCTGCTAACAGGCCAGTTTTTAATGTTGCGGGCACGGATTGAATTCGACACATATGATATAAGATCCTGATTCCACTGCTGTATCAAAAAATCAAGCAGACATTGTAATGAAGGAATCAGCCAGACAATATCATGAAAAGAATCAACCAATGCTATGAAAAGAATCAAGCAGACATTGTTATGAAATGAATCAACCAGACAGTGTTATGAAATGAATTAACAAGAATGTTTTGAAATAATCAACCATACAGTGTTATGAAAAAAATCAACCAGACAATGGTATGAAATGAATCAACCAGTGTTATGAAATAAATCAATCAGAGTTATGAAATAAATCAACCAGTGTTATGAAATGAATCAACCAGACAATGGTATGAAATAAATCAACCAGTGTTATGAAATGAATCAATCAGACAATGTGATGAAATAAATCAACCAGTGTTATGAAATAAATCAATCAGAGTTATGAAATAAATCAACCAGTGTTATGAAATGAATCAACCAGACAATGGTATGAAATAAATCAACCAGTGTTATGAAATGAATCAATCAGACAATGTGATGAAATAAATCAACCAGTGTTATGAAAAAATCAATCAGAGTTATGAAATAAATCAACCAGTGTTATGAAATAAATCAACCAGTGTTCCCTTGACCCCAACGTGTTGAAAAATTACCGCCCCATTTCCAACCTCCCCTTTCTGTCCAAAATTCTCGAGAAAATTGTCCTCCACCAGCTTTCAGCTCATTTGACTGCCAACAACCTTCTATCTCCCCATCAGTCAGCATATCGTCCAGAGCACAGCACAGAGACTGCCATCCTTCGTATCCTTAATGATATTCTCAATTCGTTAGATAAAAATAAAATTTCTGTCCTCCTCTTGTTAGATCTTTCAGCTGCTTTCGACACCATAGACCATGAAATTCTTCTCTCCCGTTTGGAACATACATTTGGTATTAGAGACTTAGCTCTTAATTGGTTTCACTCTTATCTTTCAGACAGGAAACAGTTTGTGCTAGTGGATAGTCACCGTTCAAATGAAACCTCCCTCGATTTTGGTGTGCCTCAGGGCTCCGTGCTCGGTCCTGTTTTATTCATTCTGTATACTACCCCTCTTTCTGATGTCATCCGCGGCCATTCCATTTCGCATGAAATGTTTGCGGATGACACTCAGCTCCTTCATTCAGCTTCTGTTGATGACTATCCTGATGCAATTTCTTCTCTCCAAAACTGTACCTCTGACATTGATCTCTGGATGTCATCAAATAAACTGAAACTTAACTGTGACAAGACGGAGGCTATACGTTTCTCACATCATGATATCAACACACTTTCTTCTTCTCTCCCTATAGGTTCTAGTTCCATTGAATTTTCTGACTGTGTCCGGGATTTAGGAGTTCTTTTAGATCATGATCTTTCTATGCAAAAACATGTCACTAAGATATGCCAGCTTTCTTATATGGAACTAAGACGTATTGCTTCTATCCGCCCCTTTCTTACTGAGGAAGCCACTAAAACTCTTATTTCCTCTTATATTCTTTCACGCTTGGACTACTGTAATTCTATTCTAATCGGCTGCCCTTCAGTTGTCATTCAACCTCTCCAACGTGTTCAGAATTCAGCAGCTAGGCTTGTTTGTAAAGCCCCTAGATCCCAGTCATGTTCTCCTCTTCTGAAAAAGTTGCATTGGCTTCCAGTTGAACAAAGAATCAAATACAAATGTTGCTGTCTCTGTTACAAAATTCTTACTTGCTCCGCTCCCTCTTATCTGTCTGAACTTCTTCAAGTGTATGTACCATCCAGAACTCTCCGATCCTCTACCGACACAAGAACTTTCTGTGTTCCCCGTTTCAACCGGAAACTGCATGGTCAGAGAGCTTTCTCCCACTCTGCTGCCATGACCTGGAACTCCCTTCCCTATCATATTCGCCATAAGCAATGTCTTCCTTCTTTCAAGTCTAGTCTGAAGACCTATCTTTTCACTCAATACTTTCATTGATCTTCTCTTTCTCTTCTCTCTCAGCCCTGATCATCGTTCCTACATATATGTGTGTGTGTGTGTGTGTGTTTGTGTGTGTGTGTGTGTGTGTGTGTGTGTGTGTGTGTGTGTGTGTGTGTGTGTGTGTGTGTGTGTGTGTGTGTGTGTGAAGCATGTTTATGCGAGCAAGAGAGAGGGAGAGAGAGGGAGAGAGGAAAAGAGAGAGAGAGAGAGGCTGTGCTGGAGAGAGAGAGAGTGAGCAAGGAATATCGGGAGCACGGTAGAGAGCGAGAGTATGGTTGGGGTGGGGCAAGAGAGTGAGAGTATGAGTAAGAGTATGTGTAAGCGTGATAGAATTTGATAGTAGAGAAACTGAGTGGTTGAGAGAGGGAGTGTGTTTGGGTCTGTGTGTGTGTGTGTGTGTGTGTGTGTGTGTGTGTGTGTGTGTGTGTGTGTGTGTGTGTGTGTGTGTGTGTGTGTGTGTGTGTGTGTGTGTGTGTGTGAAGAGAAAGCGAGAGAAAATATTTTTGTATGATTGTCACTATTTTTAGTAATATTTGAATTTACTATGTTAATATGTCTTGTTGAACGTAAATTTTATGTTTTATGTTATATAGCGTTAGCAGCGGTATGTTTAAATTTTATGTTGGAGTATCTATTTGCATTTAGTTATATACTGATTTTATGTGAAGCGCTTTGTGCTCTGGAAAGCGCTATATAAATTGCCTTTATTATTATTATGAAATGAATCAACCAGACAATGGTATGAAATGAATCAACCAGTGTTATGAAATAAATCAACCAGTGTTATGAAATAAATCAACCAGTGTTATGAAATGAATCAACCAGTGTTATGAAATGAATCAACCAGACAGTGTTATGAAATGAATCAATCAGACAATGGTATGAAATGAATCAAACAGACAATGATATGAAATGAATCAATCAGACAATGATATGAAATGAATCAGACAATGTTATGAAATGAATCAGACAATGTTATGAAATGAATCAAACAGACAATGATATGAAATGAATCAAACAGACAATGATATGAAATGAATCAAACAGACAATGATATGAAATGAATCAAACAGACAATGATATGAAATGAATCAAACAGACAATGATATGAAATGAATCAAACAGACAATGATATGAAATGAATCAAACAGACAATGTTATGAAATCAATCAGACAATGATATGAAATGAATCATTCAGACAGTATTATGAAATCAAATAGACAATGATATGAAATGAATCAATCAGACAATGATATGAAATGAATCAATCAGACAGTATTATGAAATGAATCAATCAGACAATGGTATGAAACAAATCAATCAGACAATGGTATGAAACTAATCAATCAGACAATGATATGAAATGAATCAATCAGACAATGGTATGAAATGAATCAATCAGACAATGATATGAAACGAATCATTCAGACAATGGTATGAAACGAATCAATCAGACAATGGTATGAAACGAATCAATCAGACAATGGTATGAAACGAATCAACCAGACAATGGTATGAAACGAATCAATCAGACAATGGTATGAAATGAATCAATCAGACAATGGTATGAAACGAATCAATCAGACAATGGTATGAAACGAATCAATCAGACAATGATATGAAACGAATCAATCAGACAATGGTATGAAACGAATCAATCAGACAATGGTATGAAATGAATCATTCAGACAATGGTATGAAACGAATCAATCAGACAATGATATGAAACGAATCAATCAGACAATGGTATGAAACGAATCAATCAGACAAAGGTATGAAATGAATCAATCAGACAATGATATGAAACGAATCAATCAGACAATGGTATGAAACGAATCAATCAGACAAAGGTATGAAATGAATCAATCAGACAATGATATGAAACGAATCAATCAGACAAAGGTATGAAATGAATCAATCAGACAATGATATGAAACGAATCAATCAGACAATGGTATGAAACGAATCAATCAGACAAAGGTATGAAACGAATCAATCAGACAATGGTATGAAATGAATCAATCAGACAATGGTATGAAATGAATCAATCAGACAATGGTATGAAATGAATCAATCAGACAATGGTATGAAACGAATCAATCAGACAATGGTATGAAACGAATCAATCAGACAATGGTATGAAATGAATCAATCAGACAATGGTATGAAATGAATCAATCAGACAATGGTATGAAATGAATCAATCAGACAAAGGTATGAAACGAATCAATCAGACAATGGTAAGAAACGAATCAATCAGACAATGGTATGAAATGAATCAACCAGACAATGGTATGAAATCAATCAAACAGACAATGGTATCAAACGAATCAATCAGACAATGGTATGAAACGAATCAATCAGACAATGGTATGAAATTAATCAATCAGACAATGGTATGAAATGAATCAATCAGACAATGGTATGAAATGAATCAATCAGACAATGGTATGAAACGAATCAATCAGACAATGGTATGAAACGAATCAATCAGACAATGATATGAAACGAATCAATCAGACAATGGTATGAAACGAATCAATCAGACAATGGTATGAAATGAATCAATCAGACAATGGTATGAAATGAATCAATCAGACAATGGTATGAAATGAATCAATCAGACAATGGTATGAAACGAATCAATCAGACAATGGTATGAAATGAATCAATCAGACAATGGTATGAAATGAATCAATCACACAATGGTATGAAATGAATCAATCAGACAATGGTATGAAATGAATCAATCAGACAATGGTATGAAATGAATCAATCAGACAATGGTATGAAATGAATCAATCAGACAATGGTATGAAATGAATCAATCAGACAATGGTATGAAATGAATCAATCAGACAATGGTATGAAATGAATCAATCAGACAATGATATGAAATGAATCAATCAGACAATGGTATGAAATGAATCAATCAGACAATGATATGAAATGAATCAATCACACAATGATATGAAATGAATCAATCAGACAATGGTATGAAATGAATCAATCAGACAATGGTATGAAATGAATCAATCAGACAATGGTATGAAATGAATCAATCAGACAATGGTATGAAATGAATCAATCAGACAATGGTATGAAACGAATCAATCAGACAATGGTATGAAATGAATCAATCAGACAATGGTATGAAATGAATCAATCAGACAATGGTATGAAACGAAACAATCAGACAATGGTATGAAATGAATCAATCAGACAAAGGTATGAAATGAATCAATCAGACAATGGTATGAAATGAATCAATCAGACAAAGGTATGAAATGAATCAATCAGACAATGGTATGAAATGAATCAATCAGACAATGGTATGAAATGAATCAATCAGACAATGGTATGAAATGAATCAATCAGACAATGGTATGAAATGAATCAATCAGACAATGGTATGAAATGAATCAATCAGACCATACAAAAATCCGAAAATCACATCTGCGGACTGAAGTCACAATCCTTGTGTTGTGAGTATGTCGCTGAACAACTGAGCTAATATTTGAATAATTACGGCACTGACCCTCGGCAATGCTTCACTGAAATTATCTGAGATTTTGGCAGTGCTCACACCGCCACCACAAGTCATCCCCTGACAGAACCCCAACATTCCATGCACAATTTTTAAGGTTTTTTACGTCAACTTCGACTGTTGCACACACTAGTTCACAATTATCCTATCAGAATTCATATGACAACATTCATAGTGATTGCAAAGAACTTTCTTCTACGTGTTCTCAAAATGTGGATTCCTAAATATGATATTTCAATTAGACGTAACGTCTACAACATATATCCTCTAGATTTTGTTTGTATATTACTAGACAGAAAATGCGTTACTCCTTGCCTTGCGATATGTCTAGAAGTCGACTTATGTTCACTTTGTATGAAGGGGTCACACTATTTTTGAAAAAAATGGCTCATCAAGTTCATGTCAGAAAAAATCTACATGTGCGTTTGTTTTGTGTTGTTTCGATTGTTTTGTGTTGTTTCATTTTGTTTTTCTTAATTTCATTTTTTCGTGGTGAATTGTTGTGTACTATTGTACATACATGGAAACAATTCTAGAACTGCTCTCTTTGTCGTCCATGGCAGAAATATAATTCTTCACACGCTTCTCCAAACCGGCAGTATCCCCACCTGCAACCAAGCCTGCACTGAAATTTGTTTTCGCTCTCTCTCTCTCTCTCTCTCTCTCTCTCTCTCTCTCTCTCTCTCTCTCTCTCTCTCTCATTTGTTATAAGAGTTATGATTTATTCAATTCATAACTCCTATTCAATACTGATTCTCTTTGTTCTTGTTCTGTTGTTCGCCATCTACACAACCAGGCCACAATTGTCGATGTGTGTGGCCGTTTCTTTCCAATTTCCTCTGGCTGCCATGGAACTTAGTAGTCAGAGGAGTTGTCGTCCTTCTAATTTTCTCGGTGTGACAAGATTGGCAATAGGGATTTTCAGTGGCTGGGGGTGGATCCTGTTGAAGTGCATGCCCAAGCTCTGTTTCACCCTAATGAACTATTTTCGTCTGATGTTGATGACGTGAAGGTATTGATTGTGTTACATCACATTATAGTTATGAATACCATAGTCTGTTGGAAAGCGTCGGCAGGCCCGTGCCTCTGACTTCAGCTCTCAAGATTTTCTGAAGGGTTACCTCTCTTTTAGTTCACGGCCAAACGACCTACCCTGTGAGGTCAGCGGGATAGAGTCACTCCGTTATAATACACACAGGGCATTTTATAAGTGTGGCCTTGCAAAGTGCCATCCGACACCGTCCTGACATTTACCATGGCCAGTGGGTCCTGGAGTCATTAATCATCCAGACAAATCTGGTTCCTTTCTCAGTTTCAGTTTCAGTTTCTCAAGATGACGTCTCCGCGCTCGGAATGAATTCCATATGCACTGACGTCACAGGTACCGCATGTATGGTGATCATGAGCTGGCCAGGTCCTGAGGCCCTACCAAGACTATGTTTTACCTAGTCTATATTTTATTACTGGTATTTTATCAGCCTATCACTGGAACAATCTTGGTTACATTTAAATAACATGTGTATCTGTGTATCTTACCTTCAAAAAGGAACATGCATGTAAAGTAAATAAATAAATAATTAAAAATATACAAATGATTAAATTTTCTGTGGAGGTTACCCTTCTTTTAGTTCACGGCCAAACGACCTACCCTGTGAGCTCAAGGGATAGAGTCACTCCGTTATAATACACACAGGGCATTTTGTAAGTGTGGCCTTGCAAAGTGCCATCCGACACTATCCTGACATATTCCATGGCTAGTCGGTCCTGAATTCATTAATCATACAGACAAATCTGGCTCGTTTCCCAGCTAACCTCCACAGTTTCAATTTCAGTTTCAATTTCTCAAGATGACGTCTGCGCGCTCGAAATGAATTTCGTACTTACTAACGTCACAGGTCCCATGTGATGGAGAAAATCCAGAACGATCACGGCACAAGCCTTAAGTCAGCACACAAATCCATGAGCTGGCCAGGTCCTGAGGTCCTACCTAGATAGTTGTTTAATCCTGGGGCCGTAGAATGAGATGGCAGACACTTCAACTTTTTCCCGGGGCTAGCACCACGAGAGCGGCGCCCATCCCCTCTCCCTCGCTTCAAATTCCTATTCATATTCACATTTATTTAACCAAGACTTGAGAAAAACAAGAAGGCTAATTGGTCTTCAGGGGGTGGGGGGAGGGGGTACCAGGGAAATCAAGCTATCTCTCTAATGTTTTATACCAAGGCAGCCGGGCAATGCCCTGCTCTTTACGGTTTTCAACTGCCATGGGATCTTTAGCGTGCGCAGCCAGAAGGCACACGGGTCCGACCAAATCTCCTAAATAAGTATGAGAGAGGGAGAGAGAGACACAGAGAGAGGGCAAAAAAGGGTTTCCTGTGCCGCCCCGTGCTTTTTCTAACCTCCATATCTGAAGGCCATCTTCCATCCTCCTGTCTGCCAGCTGCCATCCGCTCAGCTGGGGACGGTCGCGCTCCACTACTGAAGTTGGAGACATCCTTTCAATACTGTTTGAGGGTGCAGTGCAGGAAATTAATTATATGTTTGTAGGGTATCTGAAAGGAACATTTGGAGCAGATCCTTTGGTTCTCTGTCAATCTGAAATAAACATTTGGAACGGCCCCTCCGTTTCTCTTTCAATCTCCTTGCCGTGTTCTTTGTATTCAATCATTTTTTTTCTATTATTTTTTTTTTTTTTTTTTTGGTGCGGTTTATTTTCTTTTTTGAAAATAATGGGCTCGATTTGTGTTGCTTTTCAAGCTAAAACGAAATTATGACCAAACTCGTTCATATTCTGTCGTGTTTTTTCCCCTAATGGAAGAATATATTTCTGTCTTTATTTCCACAAAAACAAAATTTGCTTTGTTTAATGAACAACGTGTTTTGTCATTCTGTTTTTTTTTCTTTCTTCTTTCTTTCTTTCTTTCTTTCTTTCTTTGTTTCTTTTCTTCTCCTTTCTTTTCTTTCTTTTTATCTTTTTTTTCCTTTCTTATTTCTGACTCAGTCAAATCATTGGTTCCCGATAAAATATCTTTTCCTGTCACTGTTCGATTCTAAGAGCTTGATGTGAATAGGTTTATTTTTTAGTTGGTATCATTCGTTTGATCTTTCTGATTGTACTTTTCGTTTGAATATTTATTTCTGTCCATTAAAATTTTTGTGTTATACACTTGTTCACTTTGAGGTGCTTGTTTGTTTCTTTCTTTATTCATTTGTTTTTTGTTTGTTTGTATGTTTGTTTGTTTGTTTTGTATGTTTGTTTGTATGTTGTTCGTGTATTTATGTTTGTTTGTTTGTTTGTATGTTTGTATGTTTGTTTGTTTGCTTGTCTGTTTGTTGTTTGTTTTTTCACACATGTTTGTCCGCATACTGATTTACAAGTAGCACACTTGGAAATGAAACAAAAGGCTTGAGAGAAAGGTCACAGTCAGTGAGGCCAGATGTCACAGAAGAGCAGTAGACAAGACCTAGAAAGACACGATTAGAAATAAGGAGATGGTTGGAACAACACCTGTCCACCATGTCATCACACACAAGTGGATCCAAATTCTGGCCAGCTGACGAACATGCCAGTCAATCAGCCAGTCCTCCGATCTTACAACCCCAGATGCTCGGGCTTTCATCATCATCATGTGTCCTGCCGCATGACGTTGGCGATAATGGCCCTCCACACCAATACATCCCTTGTCGCTGCAAGTATATCTCCCACCCTCTCTGTCCTCAGCCACCCTGCGAGTCTGTTCAGTATTTTCTCCCTGGGTCTATCTGGTGTTCGCTTTCCCTTCAGCTTTCCTGTTGTGGCCACGTGCGCTAATTCCCCTTTCCTCGTGTGGTGTTCTATAAATATTGCTTGTCTCTTCCCAATCTTACGAATGATCTTGTGTCTGCGTTCGTTTTCTTTGCTGTCCATGGAATTCTCAACATTCTTCTTAGAAAACACAATTTCTGCTGCTTCAATCTTGTTCTGGCTTTGTGTGTTGACTGTCCACGCCTCGCAGCCGTATAACATTCCAAAACCTCTCCCTGGTGTTAATTGATAGGCATTTGATGGAAAGAACGCTTTTCATCTTCTTGAATGCTGTTTCAGCTTGGCCAATTCTGCTGGCTACTTCTGATGTGCATCTGTCGTCTGGTGAGATGACCGTTCCTAGATATTTAAACTTACCAACATCAAAGCTCTGGCTTTAGAGCCAGAAAAAGATTACGATGCCGCTGGATGGCTGGAATGGCAGACATGCTCTACATCTACAACATGGTTGTGCCAGACTTCTCTGTTTAGTTGCAGACCAACGGCTTCATCTCCCCCTTGCCCTTTCCCAATACAAGAGGATAGAAACAGTACAGCAGTTTCTTTTTCACTGATAAAAAAATCAAATCAGAAAAGACCACAAATCCAAAACGAAACAAACGAAACTAACAAAAACAAAAACAAAAAAGAAAACGAACAACTGAACAACCAGCCAAATAAAGAAGATTGACCCTTTGATTTCTGCACCTCATCCACCAACTGCAAAAACATTTAACCCTTTCCACCAGCTTCCTTCAGGAAGGGTGAGGGAGTCAAAGGGTTAAGTTTTACTTTGTTAGCGTGGTTGATAACGCAGGATGCTGTTGGACAGGGTGCAGGAGTCAAAGAGTTAATGTACGTATGTACTCATGTTAACAATGTCTTTTCATATGTACACTATTTTGTCATTTGTCGTTGCCACATTGTGTGTTAGATGTCCGTTTGTTGTGGAGCAAAAGTTAAACAAAAAAAGATTTTTTTTATAAAGTACCCTGGTAGTCTTGCCCAATTTAATCACTTAGTGATATTCTGCTGCACTGTGTACCCAAAATGAAATTCCAGTGTTTGTAGTGAAAATCGTGAATAATCTGGAAGTGGCATGAAACGATAAGAAACATGATGGAAGCAGACAGATAATTATGAACGTACCATCCTGTTTTTTTAGCTGTCATATGGGAAGTATTTCGGCAAAAAGACACGAGAAAGATTGAAATAGCGATGACACATATTTTGTTAAAGTTTTAATTCTGTCGTTTCTTCTTCTTCATTTATAACATATTTTTTTTTCTTTTTCCTTCTTTCTGTCATAATTTCATTTCCACCTATTGATACACGAAGAAAACGCAGAGTTCTTTCCCCTTATAGACCTCCCCCCCCCCCCCCCCCCCCCGTCTCTCCCTTCTTCCAAGCTGTCTGCTCTCCCGCTTCAATCTTAATTCGTTATCTTAAAAAGCGTGGTTTTCATTTTTTTTCTCTTTTAATCTCAGCCTTTCTCTCTGTCTCTGTCTTTAGCTCTATTTCTGTCTCTCTGTCTCTCTCTCTTTGTCTGTCTCTCTGTCTGTCTCTCTGTTTCTGTCTCTATGTCTGTCTCTGTTTCTGTCTCTTTGTCTCTCTGTTCTCTGTCTCTGTGTCTGTTTTCTGTCTCTGTCTCTGTCTCTGTCTCTGTCTGTCTCTCTGTCTCTCTCTGTCTCTGTCTCTCTCTCCCTCTCTGTCTCTGTCTGTCTGTTTATCTGTCTGTCTGTCTGTCGCTCTCTCTCTCTTCTCCTCCGTTCACTCGCTCTAAGTCTCTGTCTGCCTGTCTGCTTGTCTGCCTGCCTGCCTGTCTGTCTGTCTGTCTCTGTCTTTCTGTCTCTGTCTTTGTCTCTGTCTCTCTCTCTCTCTTTCTCCCTCTTTCTTTTTTCCCTTCTGTCTTTCTCTGTCAAAGACATGCATAATTACTCGCGTACAAACACGCACAAGTGTCTAATTAAAAAAACATTGGTACATCTTTCAACTTATAATAATACTAAAATTTTCATCAAGATATTGCAAATTCAATCAGACAGATACGAAACACATATGAAGAGTAGAGTTTAGATAAGAACAACAAGTTATATCACACAATCTCTACATCTGCCATTGATAGGAATTCTATGCACATGTATACATTGAAAATACAGGTATAATGTAATCATACAATAGGTCATGTCTTTGTTCATTCATTCATTCATTCATTCATTCATTTATACACATACATATACATACATCATTTTATATTTATTATTTATTTATATGTAATATATATGTATGCACGTATGTATGTATGTATGTATGTATGTAGGTATGTATGTAGTGTATGTATGTGTATGTATGTATGTATGTATGTATGTATGTATGTAGTGTATGTATGTAGTATGTATGATGTATGTACTGTATGTATGTATGTATGTATGAATGTATGTATGTATGTATGTATGTATGTATGTATGTGTATGTATATATGTATGTATGTACATGTATGTATCTGCGAACGTATGTACGTACGTGTATGTATGTATGTATGTATGAGTATGTATGTATGTATGTATGTAGTATGTAGTATGTATGATGTATGTATGTATGTATGATGAATGTATGTATGTATGTATGTACGTATGTATGATGTATGTATGTATGTATGTGTATGTATGTATGTATGTATGTATGTATGTACATGTATGTATGATATGTATGTATGTATAGTATATGTATGTAGTACATGTATGTATTGATGTATGTATGTATGTATGTATGTATGTATTTGTAGTATGTATGTATGTATGTATGTATGTATGTATGTATGTATGTATGTATGTAATGTATGTATATGTATTCCTTTATATGTTGCTTTCTGTTTGAGATGTCTACGCAATAAGCCTATGCCACTGATTTCCAACACTTCCAATCACTTTTGGCGGTACATCACCTGAGGAGATGGCGTAACATTTCTACATTATTTTTATCCCAAGTGTCCACGCTCACATACACGCACACAGACACACAGACACACAGATAGACAGACAAACAGACACACATACACACACACACGTGCTCTTGCGTGCACTCATACAAACGCACACACCACACACACATGTAACCAAACAAACACCGCAACAGCACACACAAGTACACGCACGACACACACACACACACACACACACACACACACACACACACACACACACACACACACACACACACTCACACACACACACACACCTCTCTCTCTCTCTCTCTCTCTCTCGTGCTCGTGCGCACATACATACGCACACAATCGCACGCGCGCGCGCCACACACACACACACACACACACACACACACACACGTACACACACACTGGCACACACACGTACACACACACACACACACACACACACACACACACAGGGACTCACTTAAAACACACACACACACACGCACACACACACACACACACACACACACACACACACACACACACACGCAGACTACTTACAACACCACGCACATACAACACAGACGCACGCACGCAAGAAAAGAGGAAATTTTATTTCACAAAGCCTGAACAAACCGTTTGTATTTTGTTTGTTTGTTGTTTTTAACATCTATCCCTAACCCCAAGGAGTGTCTACATTACACGTAAGCTATGCACGAAACAAAATAAAATTTCGAAATGCAAACATTAGATATCAGTTCAAACATTGATTTTAAGTTTCCCTGCCACGGAATTTAATTACAGTGAGATACGTTAGTGCTTAAACTCGATTGGTAGTAGAGGAGTTGCCTTAGAGATTGTTTGTAACATTGAGACAATCTCTTGATTGTAACATTGAGACAATCTGGTTATTGTAACATTGAGACAATCTCGTTATTGTAACATTGAGTAATCTGGCTATTTTAACATTGAGACAATCTCGCTATTGTAACATTGAGACAATCTCGCTACTGTAACATTGAGACAATCTCACTAGTATAACATTCAGACAATCTCGTTACTGTAACATTGAGACAATCTCACTAGATAACATTCAACAATCTCGCTATTGCAACATTGAGACAATCTCGCTATTGTAACATTGAGACAATCTCGCTATTGTAACATTGAGACAATCTCGCTATTGTAACATTGAGACAATCTCGCTATTGTAACATTGAGACAATCTCGCTATTGTAACATTGAGACAATCTCGCTATTGTAACATAGACAATCTCGCTATTGTAACATTGAGACAATCTCGCTATTGTAACATTGAGAATCTCGCTATTGTAACATTGAGACAATCTCGCTATTGTAACATTGAGACAATCTCGTATTGTAACATTGAGACAATCTCGCTATTGTAACATTGAGACAATCTCGCTATTGTAACATTGAGACAATCTCGCTATTGTAACATTGAGACAATCTCACTATTGTAACATTGAGACAATCGCTTTATTGTAACATTGAGACAATCTCGCTATTGTAACATTGAGACAATCGCTTTATTGTAACATTGAGACAATCTCCTATTGTAACATTGAGACAATCTCGCTATGTAACATTGAGACAATCTCGCTATTGTAACATTGAGACAATCTCGCTATTGTAACATTGAGACAATCTCACTAGTATAACATTGAGTTAAAACTCGCTATGTATAACATTGAGACAATCTCGCTATTGTAACATTGAGACAATCTCTTTATTGTAACATTGAGACAATCTCGCTATTGTACATTGAGACAATCTCGCTATTGTAACATTGAGACAATCTCGCTATTGTAACATTGAGACAATCTGCTATTGTAACATTGAGACAATCTCGCTATTGTAACATTGAGACAATCTCGCTATTGTAACATTGAGACAATCTCGCTATTGTAACGTTGAGACAATCTCGCTATTGTAACATTGAGACAATCTCGCTATTGTAACGTTGAGACAATTTCGCTATTGTAACATTGAGACAATCTCGCTATTGTAACGTTGAGACAATCTTGCTAGTATAACATTGAGACAATCTCGCTATTGTAACGTTGAGACAATTTCGCTATTGTAACGTTGAGACAATCTCGCTACTGTAACATTGAGACAATCTCGCTAGTATAACATTAAGACAATCTCGCTATTGTAACATTGAGACAATCTCGCTATTGTAACGTTGAGACAATCTGGCTATTGTAACATTGAGACAATCTCGCTATTGTAACATTGAGACAATCTCGCTATTGTAACATTGAAACATTGAGACAATCTCGCTATTGTAACATTGAGACAATCTCGCTATTGTAACATTGAGACTATCTCAGTATTGTAACATTGAGACAATCTCGCTATCGTAACATTGAGACAATCTCGCTATTGTAACATTGAGACAATCTCGCTATTGTAACATTGAGACAATCTCACTATTGTAACATTGAGACAATCTCGCTATTGTAACATTGAGACAATCTCGCTATTGTAACATTGAGACAATCTCACTTTTGGAACATTGAGACAATCTCGCTATTGTAACATTGAGACAATCTCGCTATTGTAACATTGAGACAATCTCGCTTTTGGATCATTGAGACAATCTCGCTATTGTAACAATGAGACAATTTCGCTTTTGGATCATTGAGACAATCTCGCTATTGGAACATTGAGACAATCTCGCATATTTGTCGATACAGTGTTCCAGACAGTAGCTCTTGAATTCATTAGACTTGATTCCAAAAGGTCAGTTCCTGACATTTCTTTCTCTCTTGTTATGTGCTTGATTTATAGGGAAGGATGGTAACATAGTGCAGAAGCCAACAGTCTCGCCCAGTATTTTTCCTCCGAGTAGAATATTTCGTTGATTTTTAATGGTCTGTATTGATCGAGCCGGGGGTAGAGATCAGGTTTCACCTTGGGGTGCTTGTTGAAATATATTGCATTACTTTTCAGTGTCTTATTAAAAGAGAGGGAAAAAAAAGAAAGAATTGTTTCTGAGTTAGTGCTTCTGTCCGTCTGTCTGTAGCTGTGTGTAATAGTGAGAAGTGTGTTTGTCTGCGTGTATGTATTTGTACGTAATTGTTAAAAGTCATGGATTATTTTTAGGTTCCACAACTTATCAGCAAATAAACAAATACTTGGAGAACCAAGCAAATGATAAACAAACACGCAAATAGCCAACCGAGCAAACAGACAAACATATGTAACAGATATTCGGGAAAGAAAAAACAAAACAAACAAACAAAAAACCAAGAGGACACAGTTGAAGCAGAAGGTAAAAAAGGACAAGAAAGAAGAGAAAGCGAAGGAAAGATTGAGAATAAACAAGATGATCAAGCCATTCTCACTGTTTTCCTTTTAATACAAATCGTATCACAGAAAGTTTAGATTTTGTCCTTTTCAAAATCAACGTGATCTGGAACAGGCTTTCGTTGTAAAAAAAAAAAAAAAAAAGAACTCGACGTGCATCGAGGACAATGGTATAGCGCACATCGATGGAAACATATTTTCAATATTGACAGAAGTTCCAGAGAAAGTGAAGGTCACACATGTTTTTCAAGCATCATTGATTTCTAGACTTTCAGTTTCCTTCTGGTCCATGTAGCGTTGACCTTGACGTCTAGTTTCTCTGAATTTACGCATTGGCGATTTCTGAAAGTCCATAGCTTTGACCAAACTTTGGTAAAGATCCATCCTGAAACAGACGAGGCAATCTTGCGAAAATAGTTTGTACAGAGATAGACACGTACACGCGTACGCGTGTACCCATAGTAGTTAATCAGCTTTGTCCTTCACTCATATGTCAAACTACCACGGCTAAGTGCCTTCCTTTCAGAGCCAAGGGTCAGTAGGTAGATTAAAGAGTGAAATAGAAGTTTGAAACTTAAGAGGAATTGAAGTAAATGGGTGAGAGAGAGAGAGAGAGAGAGAGAGAGAGAGAGAGAGAGAGAGACAGAAACAGAGACAGAGACAGAGACAGAAAGACAGAGAGACCGAGAGACAGAGACAGATAAAGACAGCCAGACTGACAGACATACAGAGACAGAGAAAGAAAGAGACAGAGACAGACACACAGAGAAGAGAGAGAGAAGTGCAAGCGAACTGTTGAAAAATTAACGCCCACGGACGAAATGTTTTTCTTTTGAAGATTTCTTTCCTTGCTTTTATCCCTGAATTGTTTGTTATTTGATCAATTCTTAAACAAAATATCAAAAGTGGACGTCACAAAAATAATAACTAAAGGACATCTGAAATCGATCTAAAGAGCAATATGACAATAAATTTTCTAAAACAGATAATAAAACGGTAATATGATCCAAACGACACGTTTTGAAAACGAACAAAACAAGACAACCAAAAATATTATTTCCAACATGTTGTCTTATGGCGATGCTGCAGTGTTCGGGTAATTCCATACGAGCTAAAATGTCACATACTGGAAGATTATCATACTGTAAGTGATTTCAAGAGTAATTATGGCAAAAGCGATAAGCCTGTGCAAACACCTACTGAAGTAATGATGACTGAATGTAGAAGCTGACATGAAGTGATATATTGTGCTAAAAAACTACTGACATCAGTTTCAGTTTCAGTTTTGAATGTCTCAAGATGACGTCTCCGAGCTCGGAATGAATTCCATATGCACTAACGTCACTGGTGCCATGTGATGGAGAAAATCCAGAATGATCGATGTACAAGCCTTAAGCCTGCACGTAAACCCACGAGCTGGCCAAGGTCCTGGGGTCCTACCTAGATAGTTCCATAACCCTGGGGTCGTAGGGGAGTGAGGTGGTAAAACCTCAACTTTTCCCAGGGCCGTAGCTACGAGGCGGCGCCCTTCCCATCTCCCTCGTTTCAAATTCATATTCATGTTCACATCTTTTAAACCAAGACTTCAGAAAAGCAAGAAGGCTAATTGGTCTTCAAGGGGTGGGACCTGGGAAATCAACCTATCTCTCCAAGTTTTATACCAAGGCAGCCGGACAATGTCCTGCTCTTCACGATTTTCAACTGCCGTGGGATCTTAAGAATGCTTATCCAGAAGGCACACAGGTCCTACTCGGTTTTCGTGCCCTTCCAAAGGCTGACATCAATACCTATCAGTAATAAAGATAAACAAAAAAATCGGTCACTGTGGTGTAGTAGTAAACACAATGGACTAAAAAAATGGGAAAAAATATGAGTTCGAGTCCCATCAGTACTATCAAAATCATTCTGGAATGTTTCGGCCCTAATCCGCTCCTTCACAGATTTGAGCCATGTATTGGCTCATTGGGAACAATGGAAGCACATAGACGAGTCTAATTTATTTACACGGATACATCATTGAGGGTATTGCTCAAATGTCCTGACCAGCACTACAGATGTCAGCAGATCATTCATTACACGGATGCGTCATTGAGGGTATAGCTCAAATGTCCAGATCAGTATGCAGGTGTCTGTATCCTTTGGTCCTGGCTGACGCCGGGATTTATCATGAAAGGAAGCGTTGAGTACAGCCCTTATGGCAATTTCAATACAGACTTAAACTCCATGACATTATGATCATTAATCAAAATCATCGTCATATAGCATTGTAAACAAAATGTTCTGGTCCCTACAGCTTAAAAATGGGACAAAAAGATTTTTTTTCAAAATAAATGCAGTATTTGTGTGAAAAATAGATCAACTTGCAGTGTTTCTTACAAAACAGAAGGTGTACATTTCTACGATAGTGCTTGTTTTGTTTGCCTCCATCTGTTTGTTTGTTAGTTGTTTGTTTTGTTTTTTCCCCATCTTTTACTTTCTCCAAGACACACTCTTCAAGAAACGGCCACTCGTTCAAAGGATGGGGACCGTTGAATAGTGTGCGGGCCAGCTGGAAGTATCATGTACCAAAGGCACTGGAAACCCGGGTTCAGATCATGGATCAGACAGGGATATTTTTATTTTAACTTTAGATGTATAGTAAGGTGGTCTTTGTCCATTGTATGCGTATGCCCGGTGCATCATCATCATCATCATCATCATCATCATCATTATTAATATTATTATCATTATTGGTGTTGTTGTTATAATTATTACTTGTCATTTTATTGTTGTTTTGTTGTTATCCTTTATTATTATCATTATCATCTCATTTTTTATTATTGGTAGTAGTGGTAATAGTAGTAGTAGTAGTTAGTAGTGAGTGGTGGTGGTGTAGTAGTAGTATATTTTTCAGCACGCCAAAAGGTTTCAAGTCATGGACAGAGTACTAGTCTTTCGGAGGAAGAGATAAACCGAGATCCAAAGTGTAGAATGGACTCAGCTCACGCTAAAGGTAGATCCGACGTCAACAAAAGAGATGTTCCTGACAAAATTCTGCAGAGACATGCAATGTAATAGAATAAACAGAAGTGCGTGCAAACAAAAAGAAACAAAAAAAAGAGGGAAGGGGAAGGAAATGGAGGAGGCATTGCACTGTAGCTTCGAGTTTTCTTGAGAAGAGCAGCCCCGATTCAACATCTAAAATCCATTGTGGTAACAACAATAACAAATAAATGACTGCAAATAATCAAACCTAGTTTCCTTTAAAACCTAGGTGTCATTGTTAACAGCATCACACTATATCATTCGTGTTTTCTTTTGTTTGATTCCTTTAAGTGTTTCCTCGTATTCTTTGCATGTGAAACGTCTTTGTGCTTATAAAACGTAGATATTTAGAACCAGTTGTCTGTGTATACTAACTTGTATTGATTTGTTGGATTGTGTGTTTCCGTATTTTGCTTTGTTGGTTTTTGTTTTCTTGGTTTTGTTTGGTTTTGTTTGGTTTGGTTGGTTGGTTTGGTTTGTGGTTTGGTTTGGTTAGTTGGTTGGTTGTTGGTTGGTTGGTTGGTTGGTTGGTTGGTTGGTTGGTGGGTGGGTGGGTGGGTTGGTTGGTTGGTTGGTTGGTTAGTTGGTTGGTTGGTTGGTTGGCTTGCTTGTTTGTTTGTTGTCTGGTTGGTTGGTTGGTTGGTTGGTTAGTTGGTTGGTTGGTTGGTTGGTTGGTTGGTTGGTTGGTTAGTTGGCTGGTTGGTTGGTTGGTTGGTTGGTTGGTTGGTTGGTTGGTTAGTTGGTTGGTTGACTAGCTTGTTGTTTGTTTTGTTTGTTGGTTGGTTGGTTGGTTGGTTGACTAGCTTGTTTGTTTGTTGGTTGGTTGTTGGTTGGTTGGTTGGTTGGTTGGTTGGTTGTGTTGACTAGCTTGTTTGTTGGTTGGTTGTTGGCTGGTTGGTTGGTTGGTTTGGTTGGTTGGTTGGTTGGTTGGCTGGCTGGTTGGTTGGTCGGTTGGTTGGTTAGTTAGTTGGTTGGTTTGGTTTGTTGGCTTGCTTGTTTGTTTGTTGTCTGGTTGGTTGGTTGGTTGGTTAGTTGGTTGGTTGGTTGGTTGGTTGGTTGGTTGGTTGGTTGTTGGTTGTATTGGCTGGTTGGTTGGTTGGTTGGTTGGTTGTTGGTTGGTTGGTTGGTTGGTTGACTAGCTTGTTTGTTTGTTTGTTGGTTGGTTGGTTGGTTGGCTGGCTGGTTGGTTGGTTGGTTGGTTGGTTGGTTAGTTGGTTGGTTGGTTGGTTGGTTGGTTGGTTGGTTGGTTGGTTGGTTGGTTGGTTGGTTGGTTGGTTGATTGGTTGGTTGGTTGGTTGGTTGGTTGGTTGACTAGCTTGTTTGTTTGTTGGTTGTTGGTTGGTTGGTTGGTTGGTTGGTTGGTTGGTTGGTTGGTTGGTTGGTTGGTTGGCTGGCTGGTTGGTTGGTCGGTTGGATGGTTGGTTTGTTTGTCTGTTTGTTTGTTGTTGTTTTTTTCTTCACTTTCTTCCCAATTTTGTGCGTTCTCGGGAAGGAAAATGGCGCAGCTTAAAAAACCGGCTTAAAATGAAGCCAGCTAGCGCTTAGAATAGCTGGATAGGGTTAAAATTATGACAAATGAGATGTTTCCATAATTCGAGGCTTTAACGTGTAATCTTCAATATTCCAAAGTTATACAGCTAAAAGCACTCTAAAAAGCAATCTGAATAAAGTTTAAACTGTTATGAACACATTTCTGTCCCTCGTCAAAAATGGATCCAGATGAAGTATTTCTTGTTTTTTTTATTTGCTTGTCTTTCTTATTTCGTATACCCATTTATGAACTTTGAAACTTTGAAATAAGTTAAAACTCAGAATTGAAAAGTTAGCGCCGAAGCCTAATTTCCCTATATTACACTATATTTTTGCGCCATATTTTGAACGTATTTGTTGGGTGTCTTCCCCTAAATTGTTACACTTCATTCATACCTCTTAGCCACAGTAATTTGTTGTTTGTGTAGACGTGGATGTATTCTGACTATTGATGATTTTCACCAGAAGTCACACTGAATTGAAAATTACACAATTGCTGTATTATATTAACCCTTTGACTCCCGCACCTTACCTACCAGCTGCAAAAGTTTAACCCTTTGACTCCTTGGCCATAACCACATCTTCCTGCAGGAAGCTGGTGGATAGGGTGAGGTAGTCAAAGATGGATGCGCGCGAAGGTGTGTGTTAATGCGTTTGTTTGAGTATGTGTATGCGTTTGTGTCTGTGTGTGTGTGTGTGTGTGCATGTATGTGTGTGTGTGTGTTTGTGTGTTTGTGTGTGTGTGTGTGTTTGTGTGTGTACACATGTATGTTTGTGTGTGTGTGTGTGTGTGTTGTGTGTGTGTGTGTGTGTGTGTGTGTGTGTGTGTGTGTGTGTGTGTGTGTGTGTTCGTTCGTTCTTTAATTTAACGTCTTTTCACTATAAGTGAGTATGTATGTGTGTGTGTGGTTCTGTGTGTCCGTGCGTGTGTCTGTGTCGTACTGATCATCTGATCATCGTGTGTGTGTGTGTGTGTGTGTGTGTGTGTGTGTGTGTGTGTGTGTGTGTGTGTGTGTGTGTGTGTTGTGTGTGTGTGTGTGGTGTGAACGTCTGCGTATGCATGTGAGTGTGAATTGTGTGTGTGTACATTTATGCTTTTGTGTGTTTGTATGTATCTTATTGCGTGCGCGTTTCCTTGGATGTGTGTGTATGTGTGAGATAGAAGGACAGAGAGAGAGAGAGAGAGAGAGAGGTATAGGGAGAGAGAGAGAGAGAGAGAGAGAGAGTGTGTGTGTGTGTGTGTGTGTGTGTGTGTGTGTGTGTGTGGTGTGTGTGTGTGTTGTGTGTGTGTGTGATTGAGAGAGAGAGAGAAAGAAGGAGAGAGAACTAAGGTGTGATGTGTGTGTCTGTGTGTGCGCGCGTGTTCGTGTGTGCGCGCGCGCGCCTGTGTGTGCATGTGTGTATGTGCACGCACGTGAATATATATATACATGTATATACGTGTGTGTGTGTGTGTGTGTGTGTGTGTGTGTGGGTGTGCATGTTTGTTATTTCTTTTAACGTCTGTTCACATGTGTTGTGTGTGTGTGTGTGTGTGTGTGTGTGTGTGTGTGTGTGTGTGTGTGTGTGTGTGTGTGCGAGCGCGCACGCGTATGTGTGTGCATGCGTGTGTGTATGTGTGTGTTATGTGTGTGTTTGAGTATGTGTGTGTGTGGGGGGGGGATCTGTGTGAGTATGTATGTGTGTGTGTGGTTCTGTGTGTCCGTGCGTGTGTCTGTGTCGTACTGATCGTCTGAAATATGAACTCTCTTTCAAGTTGGGAATTGGAACCTACTTATTTCAGATAAAAGGAAAGAAAGAAAAAAGAAAGAAAGAAACAAGAAACATGGAAGAAAAAAAAAAGACAGAAAGAAAGATCAACGAGAAAAAAGAGAAATTTGGGTTTGAAAAAATATAGAACAGAAAGCTTTTTTGTAAGAAAATAGCAGGGCCCTGCAGGTGGGGAACCCGAGAATAACCTAACATAAATTGCTGAGATTTGTGACATTGCCTAATATCAAATTACAGGTCAGATGTATACCGAAAAAGTACACTTTAACAACACGTTTGTGCTGGATGGACCGAATGACGTCGGGTATCTGGGTTATCTGGGGTATCGGGGGTATCTGGTTATCTGGGGTATCGGGGGTATCTGGGG
>JAPXFY010000014.1:48044667-48052167 GCA_030674185.1 Monoplex corrugatus | reverse complement strand
GCATCTGGTATCCATCTCCCAGATTCACTGGACCTGAACTCTTCATTGCAGCTTTCAAGATGACTTCCATTGCCAACACGAACAGTATGGGAGAGATTGCACAGCCCATTGCAATGCCCACCTCTGGGTCTATCCAGTCCGTGGTGTATTCTTTGGTAGAGAACCGCATTGAGAACCCTTGGAAATACTTCCTCAGCATTGTTCGGATGTTTTCTGGATGTGATACATTTCAAGAGCCAGCTGGATCATATCGTGTGGAACTGATCCATATGCATTCGCCAGATCAAGCCAAACTACGTCAATGTCTCTCTTCTCTGTTCTTGCTTTTTGGATGGCATCCCAAATCAACGTGGCATGTTCCAAGCATCCAGGCATTCCTGGTATGCCTCCCTTTTGGACTGACATATCCAGATACTTGTTTTCAGTCAGGTATTTTGTCAATCTTGCTGCCATAACAGAGAAGAAGATTTTCCCCTCGACGTTCAGAAGTGATATTGGCCTGAACTGATTGATGCTGCTGGAGTTCTGCTCCTTCGGAATGTACACTCCTTCAGCTCTCATCCATTGGTCGCTGATCTTCTGGTTCCTCCATGCTGATCGAATCATCTTGTGGAGCCACTCGAGCACTTTTGGGCATTTCTTGTAGAGCAGGTATGGTATTCCGTTTGGTCCAGGTGCTGACTTGGCTCTGGCTTTCTTTACTACGTTCTTCACTTCATCCAGTGTTGGTGGTTTGTTATTGAATTTTCCTTCTGGCGCTGCAGGCCAAACCAGATTCTGGATTTCAAGTGGTGCCTCGCGCTGAGAATCGGAATATGTTTCCCTGAGATGCTGCTCTAGGGTTTCCTTGCCCACTGTGAGAGTCCCTGATTTGGGTTGTTCAAACAGCTTTCTTGCAAAGTCAAAGGGATCTTTGAAGAAACGATCTTGAGTCTTCTTCTTTTTGCTCTTTCTTCGCCTTGCTGATTCCACTTTGCTGAGAGCATTGTGTTTGGCCTTCAGATCTTTCCAGAGTTCCAGGAGCCCTTGCTTCTCGAATTCTGAGGCAGTTTTCATTCGCTTTTTAAGCTTCCTTTTCTCCCTCCGGATGCTCTCCATCTGTTGCTGTCTTCTGGATTTCTGGGGAGGCGTTTTTGTCTTTGGCTGCTTCACTCCATAAGTGTCCCTGCAGATAGAGTATATGATGTCTCCGTATGTGTCAAGTTTGTGTTCCAGCGTACTGTTCCCTATTAGCGCATTCAGCTTAAGGACAAGTTCCTCATCTAATTTCTCCCATTGTTCTTTTGCACCCGCAGGCGGCAAATTGAGTTTTCCACGTTTGGCGTTAAGGGCTTGTGCAAAATCCGCATCAGAACCGTCAGCGTGGATGTCCTTGGCACTATGGTTTAATTCCTGGCCTTGGTCATCCAACGTCTCACCTGCTATCGCAGTGCGCTGCTGCTGGTTCGTATGTGTCTTCAAACAGCCCATTTTTGTCCTGTGGATCTTCATGCCGCGTTTGGTGGTGAATCTCCTTCCACACGCACACGGAAATTCCAACTGGTCATTAATCATGGTCCGTTGTGCGTTTCCAGTCGTGATGGAGTCAGTGCCGATGGATTCATCATTCTCTCCCCCCTTTCGGTGATCCTGGGAGCATCTTTCATTTGGAAAACTCGTGGCATGTTATCAAAGGCAAGGTGGGAAGCCAACCCACAAAGCCCGCAGATCTAGTCTTTCCCAGTGTCCTTCGGTCTTTCCCGAATGTCCTCCGAACATTCCCGGAAGTCAATGGACTGACCATGTGCAGGTAGAAAGAAACTCTAGGGAGAGCTAGACAACAGAAGGTCTTCAGAGAAGTAACCCCCTTTAGACAATTATTAGAACATTATAGTGATACCATAACCTGAAAATGCCTAAATTGAGATGAGACTTATTGTGCCTTTTGTAAGAATGGGTCACATTTGTAGTGTTTTGATGATGCGTACAGTGTCAAACTACCCTGTTGAAACCAGTTCTATCCCTGAATTATCATAAAAGCTGGAAGTGTAAACCACTTCAGTACTACCTCAAAACATAAATTCGAACTTTCTCATTTTTTTAAACATGGATTTTTCATGGGAAATCGTTTGTAAACATTATCTTCGTTTTATGGAAATTAATCTCGACTAAGATAATATTGCAGGAGGTTTTTACTTTAGAAGAAATGAGAAACATCATTTTATTAATCAAGAAACAATTCACAAAGAATATCCATGTAAATTACTGAAAGAAAATCTTCTGGCATAAATACGAATAAACGAATTAAATTATCAGGATTTTCTCAAGATCGGCATTAAAACCTTCATCATCATCGTCATCATCGTAATCTTCTCTTCTTTTTTTTTCTTGTTCTTGTTCTTGTTTTTTATTGTTGTTGTTGTTTGTTGTTGTTGTCGTTTGTTGTTGTTGTTCTTCTTCTTCTTCTTCTTCTTCTTCTTCTTCTTCTTACGTAACCAAAATTCTAAACGCCCCCAGCCTTGTGATAGCGGATCACATAATAATTATTATAATGTAGACTTGGTACAGATTTTGACGCTGTTTCATGGTGTTTTTTCTTCAGCTACCTTGACTTGACATGAATTTAACTGTCTTGACTTGATAACGACAGGTGAGAGAGTTGATATCCTGTATGATTTTGCGGATGTGGAAATACAGCACTCAGTTGATGAAGATACGGTTTAATTGAACAAGCTTGTTCCATGCACTGTCTGGAACCATTGATAAAATCCAGTTATGAAACGATCCTTTCGATAGCATGAGCTATAAAATCCATTTTAGTTTTCAATTCATCACCTTCGGTCTCCAAGAGCCGTGACAGGTATGCGTTAAATCCATCCTTCTCATACCAGACACAGAGCTTGCTGATTTTGCCCCGGGTAGAAATTAAAGTGCGTGTGACCTCAGTATAACCTGGTCCACATTGTTGGCCTTTAGTCTTTCACTTGATTCGGAGGTTCTAACCTCCATGTTCTTCTGTATTCCAGTTATCAGTAAATACTTTTCCTTTGGGGTCATTAAGCACAGACCCCTTGAAGACAGAGGGGGCAATGTAAAGGGTGGGGTTTGAGATGTTTACAAAAAACGACTGGGAATTGTCTGCTCTGTTGATGCGGGTCTCAGTAGCTCAGTTGATTGAGCCTGTCGGATTCACATGCTAATGGTTGGGGGGTTCGAATCCCCGGGGTGCGCGACAATAAAACTGGCCTTCTCGCTGTCCCCATCTTAACATCATTGGTTGTTCTGGTGGTGTCAGTATACAATCAGATAATCCCCCTTCTCCCACTTCCCTGGGATGGTTATCCCTGTAGGTCATATCTCCAGAGTGGGCTGCCGACGTAAAAACTGAACCAAATCAATGAAACTGTTGTGGTTGACATTCAGACTCTGCCAATGCAGATACAGTTCTCTGGGTCTGTGGCCCTAACTGTCTGGTAGCACTTTATGGGGAAAATCATTATTTATGGGGAAAAATCATTACCACCCATGTTTGTTTATGTGTGTGTTTGCTTGATTCTTTGTTTGTTTCCTTCTTTCTGTCTTTCTTTCTTTTTTCTTCTTTTTTCTTTCTTTCTTTCTTCTTTCTTTCTTTTCTTTCTTTCTTTCTATCTCCCTTTCTTTGGTTTGGTTTGTGTGTTTGTTTGTTGTTTGTTTCAGTGTTTGACTGTTCGTTTGTTTGTTTTTGGTTGCTTGCTTGCTTGCTTGCTTGCTTGCTTGCTTGCTTGCTTGCTTGCTTGCTTGGTCTGTTTGTTTAATCAACTTAATGGAACATACAGATTCAATTATACATTTCACTGCAACGTTGTATATCGTGTTTCAGTAACAATTTGAAACCTGGATGGACAGAGCTAGGTAGAACCTCAAAAACCTCGCCAGTTTCCAGAGCTTGTGTGCAGGCTCAGGATTTATGTCATGAGTACTTTGGGGTCCTGTCCATCATATGCCATCTGTGGCGTCAGTTTATCCTGACGCGTGAAGATTGTTGTTTTGAGAAATAAAACCTAATATGCAAAAATGAATGGGAAATGGTAAAATCAACCCTTAATGTACCGCAATTGTGGAATGTGTAGTTGTTTATCTGCAATCCGTTTGTGTTTTTCTGGAATTATAGATGAAATTAACACCTTTTCCTGTCGTCTAAATAACGAAGCGTTGCAATACTCTACTTTGATTGTCCCAGTATTGGCAGCAGGGTAGTCTGGAATGATACATGTTTTTATATCTATATCTTAATCTTTATCGTTATCTATATCTTTATCTATATCTATATCTTTATTTATAATCTAATCTATATCTATATCTATGTTTATATCTATATCTACATCCATATCTATGCCTACTTCCATAAACTATCTATGTATCTATAACTTTTTTATGTTTATATGTATGTATGTATGTATGTATGTATGTATGTATGCATGTACGTGGTGTATGTATGTAAGAATGTATGTATAATCTGTTCATCTAGCTATCTGTCTATCCATCTATCTATCTATCTATCTATCTATATATCTATGTATGTATGTATGTATGTATGAATGTATGTATGTATATATGTAAGTATGTATTATGGTATGTGTGTATGTATTATCTATCTATCTGTCTGTCTGTCTGTCTATTTGGCTATCTATCTGTCTATCTATATACATACATGCGCCTACACACACACATGCGCGCGCGCGCAAACACAACACACACACATATATATATATTTTATATAAAATATAATTTTATATATATACATACATATATATGTATATTATATACATATCTATACATTTTATATAATATATATTATATATATATCTTTTCATCCATCTATCCATCTGCTTCTCTATCTATTTATCTGTCTGTCTGTCTATGTATGTATGTATGTATGTATGTATGTATGTATGTATGTATCTATCTATCTGTCTGTTTGTCTGTCTATTTGTCTATCTATCTATCTATCTATCTATATACATACATGCGCGCGCACACACACACACATACAGCGCGCACACACACACGACACACACACACATACACACATATACACACATATATATATACATATATTGTGTGTATATAAAATATATAATATATATATCTTTTCATCCAGCTATCCTCTGCTTCTCTATCTATTCATATATCTGTCTGTCTTTTTTTTTATCTATCTATCACTAGCTAGCTAGCTAGCTAATATATATATAATATATATATATATAATATATATATATATGTATCTACCCACCTACATACATGTATATATATATATTGTATATATATATATGTATTTATATTTTTTTCCTTTTATCTTTCTTTGTATCTATCTTTCCATATGTTTTGGCATTCTCACAAATTTTTCAACCAAATTCCGCAAGGTTTTATCCCTAGAGTTTGATTTTATTTTAACCAAGTTCATATAATATAGTAAATATGTTTATTCTAACGTCCGTATCTTACTTTAACCAAAGTTGCATCACAAAGTTTATCTAATGAACTGGTCATGATAAATAAACTGCGCTGAACTTCAGGACAGCAAGTAGCGATCGATGATATTGGAATATGAGCCAGAGGCAGAAACTTGTTCGGTTTGTTAAGTTTCTTTTTTTTGTTTGTTTGTTTTTTGTTTGTTTTGTTTGTTTGTTTGTTTGTTTGTTTGTTTTTGTTGCTTTTACTTGTATGTATTCTTAATATCGTTATATCATTGTTATCGTTATTTCCTTTCAAATAGAGAGAGAGACAGACAAAGACAGAGAGAAAGAATTAAAGAGAGACAGAATGTGTGTTGTGTGTGTGAGAGAGAGAGAGAGAGAGAGAGACAGGACAGACAGACAGACAGACAACCGACGGGACAGACAGAGAGATACAGAATGAAAGAGAGACAGAATTTAAGAGAGGCAGAGAGAGAGAGAGAGAGAGGAAAGTGAGAGAGTCAGACTCTCACAGAAACCCATTGTTTTTGTTTTGTTTTTTTTGTTTTTGTTTTGTTTTTTCTTGTATTTTTTGTTTGTTTGTTGTTTTAAGAAGTCATGATCACAAAGTCACTTAATTCTTCTGCGGCGCGAAATATGCACACCTTTGTGACTACGCAAAAATCAGTGAACTCTCTCTCTTCCGCTCTTGTTTTCTCTGTCTCTCTCTGTCTCCCTCTGACTCTCTCTGTCTCTGTCTCTGTCTTTGTCTCTGTCTGTCTGTCTGTCTGTCTGTCTGTACTATCTGTTTCTCTCTTTCTCTCTCTCTCTCTATCTTTCATACACACTCTCTTTCCCTTTTTCATTCTCGGGCTCCTCTGTGTCCTCTCTCTCTCTCTGCCTCCGCTTCTCTCTCTCACTCTCTCTCACTCACTCTCTGTCTCTGTCTCTGTCTCTCTCTCTGTGTCTCTCTCTCTGTCATCTGTCTCTCTCTCTGTTTCTCTCTGTCCCCCCCCTCCTCTCTCTCTCTCTCTGTGTGTGTGTCTCCCCTCTCTCTCAATATTAAGTTTACTGTACTCCCGTTTGCATTATTTTCATATGTTTATGCTAACACGATTCATTGTTGCAGAACAGACTCCACGAGCGAGGAACGTATTACGAAATCATTATTCTGCTTGTCCCATTATCCTAGAAAAATTTTTTACTGTCAAATGTGTTCCTTACACTTCCTAGTCCCATATAATCCACCCCCCCCACCCCCCCACACACACACACTTCGCCTCCCCCCTGTCTTCAAGAAATAGAATAAAATGAAATAAAACATAATAAAATGAAGCAAAATAAAATAAAACAAAACAAAATCAAAAACAAATAAAAAAAATATATAAAAAAAAAATAAAATAAAATAAAACAAAATAACAACCAAACAAAAGAGACGTTTCAAACACATTTCTTCCTTAGCTAGGCGTCTTTCACCTACCTTGTCCTGATTATAATTTTAAATTTTCCCTCCTTTGTGACAAGCATCTCATGATCCAATATGTTTACATCTATGATTTTAATATGTGCTGCACGTAATTATGTGTTTGATCTGCTCTCGCAGTGGAACCGGTCCCTTTTTTTTCATGTTATACATTTATTACTAACATTATTTTTCGTCGTTCCCTTTATGTCCTTAAGGCATTCCTTTCAATTATTTCTTTTATCTTTTTTTTTCTTTCCTCTTTTCTTTTCTTTTTTTCTTTTTTTTTTCTTTCTTTTTCCTGTTTTCCCACCCCCCTCTCTGTCTCTGTCTCTCTGTCTCTCTGTCTCTCGTCCCCTGTCTCTATCTCTCTCTCTCTCTCTCTCTGTCTATGTCTATGTCTCTCTGTCTTTCTGTTTCTGCCCCCTCTTTCTCTGTCTCTCTCTGTCTGTCTGTCTGTCTTTTCAAATCTCTCTCTCTCTCTCTCTCTCTGTCCCCTCCTCTCTCTCTCCTCTCTCTCCCCTCTGTCTCTGTGTCTATCTGGCTCTCATTCTCTCTCTGTCTCTGTGTCTCTGTCTATGTGTATCTCTCTCTCTCTCTCTTTCTCTTTTCGCTCTCCCTCTC
>JAPXFY010000014.1:47997167-48022167 GCA_030674185.1 Monoplex corrugatus | reverse complement strand
GTAACATTGATGATAAGGCGTTATGAGAACTGAACAGAGAACAAAGTAATCACACAAAGTAACATAAGATTTTCATTTTCGTTTTCCTTCGTAGGTTTTTTCTTTTTTAATTGATGTCGTTGGTTCGATATATTTGATATTTCAAAAGAGCGTTGACATATAATCCCTCTCTCTCTCTCTCTCAAGAGGTTTATCGAAATATCAAATTATTAAGAGGGGAAAAAAAAACAAAAAAAAAAAAAAAAAACCAGCCAATTATGAGACTTTCTTCAATGCTTTTTTTCAGTGACGTAAAAATCTCCTGATGCAAGACAAGATTTTATTGTATTGATAAACTGTTGTGTTTCTTTCGTTTTTTTTTTTAACTCTCTCTCAATCTCTCTCATTCTCCCTCTGTCTGTCTGTCTGTCCGTCATTCTCTCTCAATTACTCTTACTCTTTCTTTCTCTGTCTTCCTCTCTCTTACTCTTTTTCTTTGTTTTCCTCTCTCTCGCTCTCTCTCTCTCTCCCTCTCAATCTCCCTGTCTTTGTGGCCACTACTTATTTCTGTTTCGTTTGTTTTTTCTGACTTCCTTTTGTATTTTTATTCTTGATCTCTTTTGTCTCTTTTAAAGGGAGGTAATTTATTTCATATTACCTGGGAGATGCGTGTGTGCGTGCGTGCGTGCCTGTCTGTGTCTGGCTGTTAGAAAAAAACAACCAGGTAGCCTACATTATTTTCTCAGCTGTTTCAGGATAGATCTTCACCAAATTTTGGTCAAAGGTGCTGACCTTTGAAAAGTCACGACTGTACGAGTGTTCCACTAAACCGATTTATTTTTCCTTTCTGTCTTTCTGTGCCTTAATTTTCTGCCTATGCAGGCTGGTTGGCTCGATTGGAAGAGCCGTTGATTACAAGATCAGATGCACGAATTCAATTTCATGGCGTAGTATGAACATTGACCTTCTTAATGCTCTAAACATTCTGATGGTGCGAGTTTTCGGTGGGGTCCCCACACCTCTTACCAGTATTCCATCCATGCTGTCGCCCCCTCCCCTTCCCCCCGCAGTGTTCCATGGCTTCCCTTCCCCATTGTTTCAAGACTTTGTGTTAACTGTTTCACGCAGCCCCAAGATAATTGGAACCAGAAAAACACACAAACAGAATCAGAACGCGTATTTAATACAACAAGACATGACAGGCTCAAATTTTCGGCCAACTGGCCTTTATCAAGCGTAAGATTACAAACAAACAAACACCGGATACAAAAATTATGTGAAAAAGACTAAAACTTCCCTGTTGCTTAGTCCAGTTGGAGAAAGGCACTGATAATTGCAGGCAGACTTAGGTGGAGCGCATGTGGAATTGTCTGTAAAAACTATAGACTCTTGACTTTTTCTTTCCGTCAATAGTGTTTGTTTGTCTGCCTAGTTCTTCATTTGTTTGTTTGTCTGTTTGTCTATTTTTGTTTGTTTGTTTGTTTGTTTGTCTCTTTACGTTTTCTCTTTTGTTTGTTTGTTTGTTTGTTGCTGTTGCTCTGAAGTATGTTTGCCAGTGAATGCTCTGATGCGATGCTATATTTTAACAACAACAACAACAACAGCAGCAGCATCAACAACAACATACACACATCCAAACATGCATATATATATCACATCTGCATAAATATACACAGATACACATACAAATTCACATGCACGCACACACACACACGCACACACACACGGATAGACACATACACAGTAACACACACACACTCATGCTGTCGTGTGCATACACACACATACATTTACAATTAATACAATTAATAAAATACAAGAAATTGAATTAAAATGTTTTCCCCGAGTCCCCTCCTATTTGTCCCCCCCCCCCTCCCCCTTAGGTACCCTCCTTTTGGTTCTCTCTCCTCCCCAAATTCACTTCCATTTGTTCTCCTTCCCCAAGTTCCCTCCCATGGGTACTCCCTCCCCAAGTTCCCTCCCATGGGTACTCCCTCCCCAAGTTCCCTCCCATGGGTACTCCCTCCCCAAGTTCCCTCCCATGGGTACTCCCTCCCCAAGTTCCCTCCCATAGGTACTCCGTCCCCAAGTTCTCTCCCATTGGTTCTCCAGCCCTCAACAGTTCCCTCCCGTGAGTTGTCCCTCCCCAAGTTCCCCTCCCCTTGTTTCCACCCCCAACTTTCCTCACCATGGTACCCTCCCACACCAAGTTCCCTCCCCTTGGTTCTCCCCCACTCCCACCAAGTTCCCTCCCATTGGTTCCCCCCCCCCCCCACAATTCCATCCCCCACCAAGTTCCCTCCCCACCACCAAGTTCCCTCCCCTTGGTTCCCTCCCCCACAATGTTTCCTCCCCACACCAAGTTCCCTCCCCTCGGTTCCTTACCCTTATTAACTGCCCTCCCCTTGGTTCCCTCCCCCCACCAAATTCCCTCCCATTAGTTCCCTCCCCCCATCAGGTTTCGTCCCTTTGGATCCCTACTCTCACAAAGTTCCCTCCCCATCACTACCCACCCCTTGATTCCATCCCCCAACCAAGTTCCCTCTCCTTTGGTTCTTTCCTCCCCCACACATTACCCCCCCCCCCCAATTTCTCTCCCCTTGGTTCCCTCCTTCCACAAAGTTTCCTCTCCACCACTGACATCCCTCCCTTCATTCCCTCCTCCACTACGTTCCCTCCCTTTGATTTCCTACCCCCACCAAGTTTCCTTCCATCGGTTCCCTAACCTCCCCCCCTAAGTTCTCTCCCCTTGGTTCCTTTTCCACCAAGTTCCCTCAGCTCGATTCCCACACCTCCCAAAAGGTTTTCTACACTTGGTTCCCTCCCCCCCCCCCCCCCTACCACGTTCACTCCCGTTGGTTCCGTCCCCTTGGTTCCGTCCCCTTGGTTCCCTACCGCCACAATGTTCCCTACCGCCACAATGTTCCCTCCACCATGTTTTCGTCTCCCCATCATGTTCCTCTTGCTTTGTGTTCCTACCCCCACCAAGATCCCCCCCCCCCCACCAAGTCCCCTCAACTTGGTTCCATCCCTCAGAAATTCCCTTCCCACCACCAAGTCCCTCTCCTTGGTTCCCTTCCCCCATCATGTTCCCTCTGTCTACCAAGTTCCCACCCCTAGGTTCCCCTCCTTCCCCACAAAGTTCCCTCCCCTCCACAAGGATCCGTCACCTTCATTCCTTCTCCCCACCACGTTCCCTCCTCCCACACCAAGTTCCCTCCCCTTGATTCCCTACCCCCCACCAAGTTCCCTTCCCTCTCTGTTCCTTCAGTTACACCACCAAGTTCCCTCCCCTTGATTCCACCTCACACTGTTCCCACTCCCACCATGTTTTCTTCCCCCCCCCCTCCCCATCATGTTCCCTTTCTTTGGTGTTCCTACCCCCATCAATTTCCCTCCCCCAATGTAGTTACCTCCCCTTTGTTCCCTCCTCCACCAAGTTCCCTCCCCCACTAAATTCGGTCCCCATGGTTCTCTGCCCCCACCAAAGTTCCTTCCCCCGACCAAGTTCCCTCCCCTTGGTTCCCACACCTCCCAAAACCTTCCCTACACTTGATTCCCCCACCATGTTCACTCCTGTTGGTTCCCTCTCCTTGGTTCCCTCCCCTTGGTTCTCTCCCCCAGAAATTCCCTCCAACCACCATGTTCCCTCCCCTTGGTTCCCTCTCCTAACCATGTTCCCTCTGCCCACCAAGTTCCCAACCCTTGGTTCCCTCCTCCCCCACCAAGTTCCCTCCCCTTGGTTCCCATCCCCCACCAAATTCCCTCCAATTTGTTCCCTTCCCTCACCAAGTTTCGTCCCCTTGGTTCCCTACTCCCACAAAGTTCCCTCCCCTTGATTCCCTTCCCCCACCAAGTTCCATCCCCCCACCAAGTTCCCCTCACGTTGGTTTCCTCCTCCACCACCACGTTTTGTTCCCTCCCCCCACTAAATTCCCTCCCGTTGGTTCCCCCCACCAAGTTCCCCCCCCCCCCCCTTGGTTCCTTCCCCCCAACAAATTCCCTCCCCTTCGTTGCTTTCCCCGACCAAGTGCTCTCCCCAAGTTCCCTCCTCTTGGTCCTACTTCCCTCAGGGCTTCCCACCTCTTCGATCCCCAAAGTTCGCTTTCTCCCTTGGTTTTCACCCCTCAAGTTCCCTCCCCTTAGTGCTCCCCCACCAAGTTCCCTCCCCTCGATTTCCTCCCACCCACCAAGTTTCCTCCCCCTTGGTTCACTCCCCCTACCAAATTCCTTACCCCCACCAAGTAATCTCCCCTTGGTTCCTTCCCCACCATGTTCCCTCCCCAAGTTACCTCCCTTTGCTTCCTTCCCCCAAACCAAATTCCCTCCCGTTGGATCCCTCCCCCACCAAGTAACTTCCCCCTTGGTTCTCTTTCAACCAAGTTCCTCCCCTTGGTTCCCTCCTCATCAAGTTCCCACCAAGTTTCCTCCATTTGAATCTCCCCACTAAGTTCCCTCCCCTTGGTTCTTTCCCATCAAAGTTCCCTCCCCCTCATTAAGTTCCCTACCCCTTGGTTCCCTTCTCCCCCACCACGTTCCCTCCCCTTGGTTCCCTCCCATTAAATTCCCTCCCATTGTTTTCCTTCCCCCTCCACCAGGTTTCGTCTCCTTGTTTCCCAATCCCCACAAAGTTCTCTCACCACCACTAAGTTCCCACCCCTTGATTCCCTCCCCGAACCAAGTTCCCTCCCTCTACCAAGTCCCTTCACTTTGATTCCTCCCTCCCCACCAAGTTCCCACCACCTCCACCAATTTCTCTCCCCTCGGTTCCCTCCCCCCACAAAGTGCCCTCTCTTCATTCCCTCCCCTCAACAAGTGCCCTCCCCTTGGTTCACTTCCCCCGCCCCACACACACCAATTTCCCTCCACTTGGTTTCCTCCACCTACCAAGTTCCCGCCCTCTGGTTCCCTCCTCATCTCTCCCCAACAAGTTCCCTGCCCTTGGTTCTCTTACTCAACCAAGTTCCCTCCCTTTGGTTCCGTCCCCCCCCCCCCCCTCCCCAGTTTCCTCCTCTTGTTTCCCTCTGCCCACCAAGTTCCCTCCCCTTCGCTTCCTCCCCACACCAAGTTTCCTTCTCTTGGTTCCCCTCCCTGCCCTACCAAGTACCCTCCACACCACCAAGTACCCTCCACACCACCAAGTACCTTCCCCTTGGTTTCCTACCCCCACCAAGTCACCTCTTCTTGGTTCCCTACCCTCACCACGTTCCCTTGCGGGAACTTGTGGGGGGCGAGGGAACATGGTGGGGAAGGGAACCAAGGTAGGGAAATTGGTGGTGGGGAGGGAACTTGGTGGGCGGATGGAAAGCAAGGGGAAGGAATTTGGTGGGAATGGGAACCAATGGGAGGGAACATGGCTTGGCCATGTGCGCTGCATCCAGGATACTCATATCCCTGAAGATACACTGTGTGGAGAGCTCACTGCCGGATCCTGGCACACAGGGGCCTTCACTGCTGCTTTATAGGGAATCTTGCAAATGAGACCTGAAATCAGCTGATATTGTGTCCAGAGCTACAAATCACTGTGCCAAGTGAAGGCCGTACGTGCAGGCATTTGTCACCGCAGATGAAAAACGGTCTTCACTGTTGTTGGAAAGATAAAGAATGCTGCAACAGCAATCACCTATCAACCTTCATGTGCATCAGCTGTGCCGAGGACTGCAACGAAAGAAATCACCTTGTTCAACCACAGCCGATGCTGTTCACCATCCGACTCCTCAACCGAGTGCATCCATTGATGGATCCATCGATTCAAAAATTATTCTTTTGTTATTGCTCATGATGCTAGTAGTCTTGCTGACCATTTTAGAGGCAGGGATTCGAATCCAGACAGAGGGCCGATTTCTATTAAAAAACATGCTGTCCAGTCACTTTAAACTGTAAGGACCAAAACATTTGCTTGACGGGATTTCTTCTCTGAGGACCTTCTGCTGTTCGGCTGTCCCCACTTTCTTGATACTGATATGTGACTAGACCACTGACTTTCAGAAACAGTTCAGAGGATGTCCACAAAAGACGGAATGACATTGCGAAGAACTAGTTTTATGGATTCTGTGGGATGATTCCCCACCTTGCCTTTCTTCGATTTGCCTCTTCTTCCAAAAATGAAAGATGCTCCCAAGATTCACTGAAAGGGGAAGAGAATGGTAAATATTGAATCTATTGGCGCCAACCTAGTACCGACTGGAAATCCACAACGGACCTGATACAGAAAAAGGAATGGGAATTCTCGTGTGCTGTGGAAGCAGATTCTCTACCAAGCGTGGCATGAGGATCCACAGGACGAAAAAGGGCCTGATGAATGAACAGCAGCGCTCTGCGCCAGCAGGTACAATATCGGAAAACCAAGACCAAGAATCGAATCACAGTGCCAAGGATATCTACGATGACTGTTCAGACGAAACTGCACTGGTGATGTTACGCCAGAAACTCAATCTACCCATCCATAAGCGCAAAAGAGGAATTGGAAAGGCTGGATAAAGAAATCATCCACAAACTAAATGCGCCGATGCACACTGAAACTAGCCACGTTCAGATACTCTGTATATATGCAACATGTAGGGACGCCTGTGGAGTTAAACAGCCAAAGGTGAAAACCCCTTCTGAGAAATCCACTCAGCGTTAGATGAGGATGTCCGGAGGGAAAAAAGGATTCTGAAGAAACAAATGAAAGCTGCCTCAATATTTGAGAAAAAGGGATTAAGAAAAAATCTATGAAAGAGAAACAGTACCCGCAGCAAAGCAGAATACGCAAGGAGGGGCAGCAGCAAAAAGACGACCCAAAATTATTTCAGACACCCCTTCCAGTCTGGCAGGAAATTATTCCAGCCACCCAAGTCAGAGACGATCACAATGAATAAAACAACTTTGGAACAGTATCACATGAAAGCATTCCAATCCTCAGGGCGAAGCATTACTTGAAATCGTCATCTGCCCGTAATGAAATAGCTCACCTGCTGCATGAGGGAATATCCACATGTTCCCAAGTCGCTCCAGAAACTTATGATTAGCATGCAGGAACCTGAAGATTAGCAACCAATGGCTTGCAGCAGATGGAATATACATTCCAAATGAACAGAATTTGAGTGACATCAGCTAGTGCAGACAACTAGATATCTATCACTTTTGAACTCAAATGGAAAACCATCCTCTGTCAAGGCTGCAAGGCTGACTAAACCCCTTACGGACATTGAATACCTGGCTTTGTAAGTCCAGAGAAGAGGCTTTCCGGAAGTGTCTGGCTGTGGAGAACATGCCACAACGACTTGGGAAGCAATCCAAAACGATGAAACAGAGAAGAGGAACCTCGATGCGAAGTACACTCCAAAGATGTCTAAACTGCATTGGTGACCACTCTCAGAATCAGTTTCATTCTCAGTTCTGTTTAACTCGCCCCGAATCTGGTGAAATGGGGGAAATCAGATGACCTTGCGTGCCCGCTCTGCCAGGGCAAACAGTGGAACATGTCCCCAGCTCATGCAAAGTAGCACTAACCCAAGGAAGGTAAAATGGAGGCACGATCCAGGGCTTCAAAAGCTCGTTCTTTTATTTTACTTCTTGTGTTCCTGCTCTTCTTCATCTTGACCGAAACAGCGTTGGTTATATGTGGTTGTCATTTCCTTTGTTCTTAATTCTGTTTGTTGTTCTCTTCCGTTTTGTTTTTAATCTCCAATTTTTTGTTCCTGTGCCCGTTGTGTTTTTGGCTCCTGTTAGTTGTTGTTGTAGCATTTGTTGTGTCATCGATTTATTCTCCTGTTGTGTGTTTCTTTCGTATTCTTTTTGTTCTTTTCTTAGTATCTTATTTGTGTTCTTGTTGGTGCTCTTGGTAATGTGGTTCCGGTATTTGTTAACATTATTCTTCTGTTCTTGTTGTAGTTTTTGCTCTTTTTTGTTCTTGATTTAATCTGTACTTCTCATGTTGACTTTGTTGTTGCTGCTCTCGTTTGCTTGTTTGACTTCTAGTTGACTTTGGTCTTTGTTCTTCAGTTTGTTGCTTTCATTATTGTAGATTTGTTGTAGTTGGTTTTGCTGACGTGGCTGTTTTGTCCTGGGTTATACTTGTCTTTGTCTTTGTTCTTGAATTTGTTCTTTTTGGATATTTTTTGTTTTTCTTGTTTCTTATTCTCTTGTTGATTTTGCTTTATCTTTTCTTAATTCTCTTGTTAGTGGTGGTTGTTTCTTTGTGTTTTTGCTTTTGCTTTGTCATTGCGCTTCGTGCTCTGTGTTTTAGTTCTAGCATGTGTTGACATTCTTATGTTCATGCTGTTGTGGTTTTTGTTGTGGTTTGTTTTTGTTTTTTTGGGTGGGTGGGTGGAGGTTGTTTATTTTTCTACTCCTATTATTCTTGTATTTGTTTTTTTCATCTTGTTGTCTTTAGTGTTCTTGATTTAGTATTCTTGATTTTGTTATTTTTTGTTTTTGTATTTGTTTGCGTTTGTTCATGTTGCTTTTTTCTTGTTTTTGTTCTCCTCTGTTTTATTTGTTCCTTTCCTTGGTGGCACTGGTGTTCTGGCTCTCGTCATGTGTTGACATTGTTGATGTATTCTTGCTGGTGTACGTTTTGCTTTTCTATACTTGTTCGTCCTGTTGTTTCTTCTCTTCTTGTTACGTTATTCCTTGCTTTTTTTGTTTGACTTCTTGCTGTCTGCCTTCATGTTCGTATTTTCACTCTATCGTTCTTGTTATTAATGCCATATTTTCTTAATTTCAGTGTCAGTATTTTTCCTTTTATCTGTTTTTGTTTGAGCTTTTTATTTTGTGTTCATTTTTTTCTGTCTTGTTGCTCGCTTTCTCAACACCGTTTTAAGCTGGATAGTTTTTCCACTGTGTTGTTGCTGTTGATCTTGTTTTCGCTGATGTCTTTTTTTCTTTTTGATGTACTCCTTGTTCTTGATATTGTTCCCTTTCACTTTTTTTCTTTGTGCTCTTCTTGATGACTTGCAGTTGACGTTTTTTTTTCCGTTTGCTTTGGGTTTCTGTTTTGAGTTGCAGTGGTTGTAGTAGTTTTTGTTTTATTCTCCCGTTTTGCGGTTGTTTTTGTCTTGTTTCTGTTCTGCTCTCAGGTTTTTCTTATTTGCGTTTTTTATGCTCTTGATGTTGTGGTTCTGTTATTAATTGACATCATTCTTACGTTCTCGCTGTTGTTTTTGCTCTTTTTATCTCTGTTTCTTTGCGTTCTTGTTGACTTTGCTCTTGCTAGTTTTGTGCGATTGATTTCCAAGTGACTTTGGTTTTTGATTTTCGTTCTGTTATTTGCATTTTTATGGATTTGTTGTAGTGGTACTCTTGATGCTCCTGCGTTTTGAATTGTAGTTGTCCTCGCTTTTGTTCTTGATTTTGCTCTCTTTGGATATTTATTCTGTTTTTATTTCTTCTTGTGTTTGCTCGTGTGTTTTTGTTGTTTTCCCCTTTGCTTTTTGATTTGTTTTGGCTTTTCTTTTGTCTTTGCTTTGTTAAGTTCTTTATTCTCGATATTACTGGTGATCATGATATTGTAGTTCTGCTGTTTGTTGATATTGTTCTTATACTCTTGCTGTTGTGGGTTTTTCATCTTCTAGTTCTTTTCTGTACATCGTTTGTCTTGGGGTTTTTTTCTGTGTCCGTTGCTGACTTTGCATTTTTCTTTGTTTTTTGTTTTTTGGTTTTTTGTTTTGTTTCGTTTTCAGATTCTGATTTTTCTTTGTCTTTGATTTTGCTGTTCGTACTCTTGTTTTTGGTATTTTTTCTTTTGTTTCTTTTCTTTCGTTTTTCGATTTATACTTTTACTAGCTATTATTGGTGTTCTTTGTGTTGCAGTTCTAGCATGTGTTGACATTGTTCTTACATTTTCCGTGGGGCTTTTTTGTTCGTTTATTTGTATGTTTTTATTGTGTTATTACTTTTGTAGTTGTTCCCTTTTTTGTAGTTGTTCCTTTTCTTCATCTTGCCGGTTTTGGTGCTGTTCTCAATTTTGTCATTTGTTTTTGTTTTTTTTTCTTGTTCTTGCTGTTTTTGTTGTTCTTGTTGCTTTTATTGTTCTTTTCTGTCTTATTGTGTTGTGTTCCTTCTGCTCTGAATTTTTTAGTTTGTTGCTGTTCCTTGGTGCCTTTGGTGTTCCACTTCTGTCATGCGCTTGTTCGTTTTTTTTCTTCTTGACTTTGTTGTTCTTTTCTTCGTTTCTTTGAGATTTTGCTGTATTTGCTTATTTCATTTTTTCGCACTGTTTTTGTTATTCTTGTAATAAATCCTTTTCCTTCCCTTCAATTGTTTTGGTTTTGCGGGCCTTTGATTTTTGTGTGTGTGTGCATTTTTTTCTTTTTGTTTTCCTATGCTATTTTGTTTTGTTTTCTTATCTTGTTTTTCTTGTTCTGCTTTGTTTTGTTGCTCGCTTTCTTCATATTGCTTCAGCGATAATCCTTTTCTTTTGTCTCTGCTTTTGATTTTGTCCCCTAGTTATTTTCTTTAGTTTTTTTTTCATTCTTGCTGTTTGTCCTGTAGCTATGTGTCTTTTCGTTCACTTTTTGTTGTTGATTTTTTCTGTTCTTCGTCGTGCTTTTCATGGCGATTTGTTTCGTTTTTGCCGTTACTGTTATACATTTCTTTCTTCTTCTTGTTTTGCCTCCTGTCCCTTTTACTCTTCCATTTCCCCTGGTGTTCTTGTTGTTATTGATTTTCTTTTCATTATCTGTTTATCTATGTTGATACCGCTGTTATTGATAGCGCAATAATTATGAATTTGCCATTGATCGTGCACTGTTCTTGTATTCTGGTTGGTTTTTTCTTCTTCTTCGTTCCTGATTTTTGTTTATAAGTTGTGTTTTCTTTGGGAGGAGGTACGTGGGTGCGTGGATGAGTTCTCTTTCGTGTTGTTATAGTCGTTTCACTCTCCCGTTGTCTGTCTTTCTTTGTGGTCTCGTTTTTGCTCCGTCTACTAGACTTTGCCACTCGTGTTATTGTTGTGATGGAGGTGTTGTGGTTCGTCTATTTGTTGATATCAGTCTTACGTTCATGCCGTTTTCGCCTTTGTTTTTTTCTTTATTTTTCTTTTCCGAATAATTTTGTTTGTTCTGTTTTGTTTTTCTTATTCTTGCCGTTTTTGTGGTTCTTATTTTTTTGTTCTTTTTCTTGCATTTGTTTTCTCTGAAGTTTTTTTTATGTTTGTTTCAGTTCTTTGGTGCTTTGGTGTTCTGGTTCTGTCATGTGTTGATATTGTTATCGTATTCTTGCTGATGTAGGTTTTGTTCTTCTACACTTATTCTTCCTGTACTTGTTCCTCCTCTTGTTCTTGTTGACTTTGTTGTTGTTCTGTTTCTCTGACTTCTTGCGGTATCTGTTTATGTTCGTGTTTTTTCCTCTTATTTCTGTTGTTCGTGTCATGAATGCTCTACCCATACTTTTATTATCTTTCTTCCGTTTTCCTTCCTTTTTTTTTTTTTTTTTTTTGCTCTTTTCTTTTTTGTTTTTGTTTTTCTTTTGTTTTTTCGCTTTGGTTGTTGCTCTTTTTTGTTTTATTTTGTTTTCTTCTAATATTTTGTTGCTCGTTTTCTTCGTATCATTTCAGGTGCTTTTTGTAGTTGCTTTTGATTTCGTCCACAAGTTATGTTGTTTTGTTCATTATTGTTCGTGGTCTTGTTGCTATTTCGTCTGTCGTTGATTTTTTCCGCTTCCAATCTTCTTCGCAGTTTTAGTGATGACTTGTTGATAGCTTTGCCGCTATTGATGTCATAGATGTTCTTTTCTGCTTCTTGTTCTGCTTCTTGTCGATTTTACCTTTCTATTTCTCCCGATTTTCTTGCCGTTATCGATTTTGATTTCATATCCTTTGTCATGGATACTGTTGTTGTTTGTGCAATAATAGTAATGGATGTGCCATATTTTGTGTACTGTTCTTGCTTTGTTTGCCTTTTTCTTTGTGATTTTTTATTTCTGTATTGGTTTTTGATTTTGTTGGGGTTTTTTTTTGTTATTTTGTTTTGTTTTGAGGGTTTTCCTTTCGTGTTGCTGTAGCTGTGTTTTAATTCTCTTGTTCTGCGTTTGAGTCTTCTGGCTTTTGCTCTGGATTTTCTAATTAGCGTTAACTTGGTGTTTTTCGGCTATTTGTTGATATTTTTATATTTTTGGTGTCGTCACTTTTGCTGTTTCCATCCTGCTCTCCCATTACTTGTTTCTCTTCAGAATAATAATTGTTTTTGGTTTTTTTTTTCTGGTTCTTGCTGCTTTTTTTTTTTTTAATTCTTACAGCTCTTGTTCTTTTTTCTCGTGTTTTTCTGTCTTATGTATGTTCTTTCTGAAACGTTTTGTTTGTTCTGTTCCTAGGTGCCTTTGGTGTTCTGGTTCTACCATGTGTTGATATTGTTACTGTACACTTGCTGGTGTGCGTTTTGCTTTTCTGCACTTGGTTCTTCCTGTACTTCTTCCTCTTGTTCTTGTTGACTTTGTTGTTTCTTTTGTTTGTTTCTTGGACTTCCTGCCGTCTTTTGTTGTTTTTGTCATTATTGCTCACATTTTCTTTTTTTTTTTCTTTTGTTTTTTTTTCTTTTTCCCATTTTTTATTGTTTTGTTTTGTTGCTTGCCTTCTTAATGTGGTTTTAGATGTTTTTCTTTTTCCTTTGTTTTTGATTTTGTTCCCTGGTTATGCTCGTTCCATTATTTTTCATTCTTGATACTGTTCTTGTTGCTAGTCTTTTCGACGTGTTTATTGTTCTTGATTGTCTTCCCTTTGACTGTTCTTTGTGCTTTTCTTGACGATTTGTTCATTAAGTTACTGCCGTTGTTGTTGTCACAGATGTTCTTTTTCTGTTGCTTGTCGAATTTCTTCTTGTCGCATTGCTTCTTGTTCCTTTTGCTCTTCATTTCATCTGGTATACTGTACTTTCCGTTATTGTTTTTGTTTCCATTTTTGTGTATCCATGTTGATGTTCTTGTTGTCTAGCTGAGAATTTGCAGTGCTTTGCGTTTTAGTTTTTTTCTATTTTTTTTTTTTTTTTAATATAGCTTTCTTTTTTTTGTTTTGTCATGTTTTCTTTGCTCTGGGTTTCTGTTTTGTGTCTTTGTTGGTGCTGTTTTTTCCCCGACTTTCTGATCACGAATGTTTTTTTCCCTCCAACTTTTTGGTTGTTCTTGTCGTTCCTGCTGTTATTCATATTTTTCTTTGTTGATTTCTTTTTTTTTTTTTTGTCTCCTATTACATTTTTGTTGTCTTCATTCTTTCTGTTTTGCTCATGTTGTCTTGCAGTTTCTCCGTTTCCTCTTCTGATCTTTTTTCTTCCTTTCTTCTTATTGTATTTCTTCGTTTCCTTTTCTAGTCTTTCTTCTTCGTTTCCTCTTCTTATCGTTCTTCGTACTGTGTATGTCTTTGCTATGTTTTATTTACTTTTTGTTTGTTTTTATTTGTATTTATTCCTTTTTTGTTTTGTTTGCGTTTTTGAGTTTTTCTCCTGTGTCTACAACATATTACAAAGAAGATTTACTTATTCTTGTTCTTTTTCTTGTTCTGTTTTTGCTGCTACTGCTGCTGCTGTTGCTGGTGCTCCTCTTTTCATGTGCAATACGTAGCGTAACATTTTTGCTGACACACTGGAACAAAGTGAATCCAAATTGTACGTGCACAGACTAAAAATAAATACATCAGTAAATAGAGAAATCAGTAAGTCTCAATGAAGTACAGCCATATCAAGGCTAGAACTATTTCAACACGCACACACACAAACACTTCAACAGGGAAAAAAAATTAAGTACACATATTAATGCATTTGTGCCCATAATCTAAAGAAATGTCCCTGTCATTAATATTATTTACAGCCCAGCCGTCTATGCAGGGCCATTATCAGGGCTGTAACCATCCTTAAACACACATCTCGTTGATACTTAAAATAACATGGAAAAGAAAGTTAAGTACACATCCAATGCAGTCGCACACATAATCTAAGGATATGCCCCTGGTGTTCATCAGTCTGTCCAATTTATCACCAGGGGGTGAAAAAAATCTGAACACAAATGTATTAAATACCTACGTACATAAATATAAAGACTGTCTAAATTAACTAAAACTGCTTCTGCATTATACATTTCTTTAAAGCCCAGCCGACTGCATAGAGCCATATCAAGTCTATAAGCGTTTCAAAACATATACAATACTTAAACAGGACAAAAACAAAGAAAATAAAGTACACATATCAATGTGTGAGACAGAGAGGGGGAGAGAGAGAGAGAGGAAGAGAGAGAGAGGGAGAGAGGGAGAGAGAGAGTGTGTGTGGTGTCTGTGTGTGCGTGTGCGTGTGCGTGTGCGTGTGCGTGTGCGTGTGGTGTACGCGCGTGTGCACAGCTGATCGCTTATGCAGATTTTTGGGATCCTTTTCCATCGCGTGGTTTTTGTGGCGTCAGTACATACGGAATCTCGTCCAAGCGTAGGGACAATAATCTTGATAAATCTTTGAACTGAAAACAAAACCAGATCCTCAACTGTTTTTTTGTAAAGGAAATAAGAGGGAAGCAGGGAGAATTTTCCCTACTTCCCTCTTATTTCCTTTAGTGTTACCTATATGCCTTGGAAGCAACCCTGTATATGTTCTGTCTTGTCTTTGTGTGTGTGTTTGGTCAGTTCAAGAATAAAAGACTTGAATATGAGACCAATATGTTGTGTGCATTTCTCTCCTCTTTCATAGTTGTGTGTAGGTGTAGTTGCGGGGTATGAAGGTAGGCTTGGGCATTCCTTTCTTGGGGAATGTCTGAGCTTACAGTTTTGTGCTTTGTGGCTGCTTCTCTGCTAGCTGAATGGGTAGCACAAACCGTGTTGGATTTTGAGAAATTCTACAACTTGGGAGATAACTCCTACGTGACTCTCAAGAGTTATAATCCTTGTCTTTCTGAAGTGTTGGTTATTACTGTTGTTTGCTGCCATAATCACATGTTGACTTACCAGTGGTATCGTGTCTCAAGCAGCTGACCGTGTCCCGTGATGACAATTGCTTGACATTCCTGTGAAATCAGGTCCACAACACTTGTCTGTGTTGACACAACGTAACGTTCTTGTGCCTGTCTGGAAAACAATGGTTACAGCATATACTACACGTCATTATTGAAGGGCCAGGAACGCTTTTGAGTCAATTTTTGAAAGGAGAAATAACCTATTTTCTCTTACTCTTTTCTCCAATTCGTTGCCGTAACTGAATGGATAAGAGCTCAGACAACATTGCAGTTTCCTTTTGGCACGTGTTTGGGGATTTGCCGATTTGCAATGGGCGGCCCAAGGAAGACAATTGCCACACGAAATTGTCGAATCTTCAGCAGGGTCTCTCTGACGACGCAGGCAAGGTAGCGACAAAATTCGCTTTGCACGTGCAAGGCAAGCCCTTTTTGAACACTACTCCAGCCAAAGTTGCCCGCAGACGAGGATAAAAAGGACCCGTTCTTGGTTCGTTTTAACCATGCTTGCAAGACGACAGATGACGGATGAGCAGCGGGGGAGAGCCCTCGCTCTGCTTGATGAAGGCCTAGCGCAGCGGGAAGTTGCTAGACGACTTGAAGTGTCGCATTCCACAATCCAGAGACTGCTGGAGCGCTTCAATGAGACTGGAGCAGTCCAGGAAAGGCGTCACACGGGTCGACCCAGAGTAACGACAAGACAGCAAGACCGCTACCTTGCCCTCTCCGTCCTGAGGGAAAGGGCATCCACTGCGGTGACCTTGAGGGGTTAGCTGAGGGACGCAACAGGTGCTAACATCAGCTGCAGCACGGTGAGAAGACGGCTACATGAGGCAAACTTGAGGTCACGGAGACCGGCCGTCCGACCCGTGCTGTCACCAGTCAACAGAGTGCGCCGCATGACCTGGGCCAGGGAGCACGTGACCTGGACAAGGCAACAGTGGGCCCGGGTCTTGTTTTCGGATGAGTCCAGGTTCACCCTGACCTTTAACGATGGCCGGGCTCGGGTGTGGCGACGTCAAGGGGAGAGGTTCGCTGACGCCACTGTCCAAGAGCATAACCGGTACGGCGGCGGGTCGGTGATGGTGTGGGGTGGCATGAGCCGTGGTACCCGGACCCCCCTGCTCCCCATTGATGGCATCCTGAACGGGGTCCGGTACCGGGACGAGGTTCTGGCGGCCGTGGCACTGCCTGCGCTTGTGGACCTTGGTCAAGGCGCCATCTTCCAGGACGATAATGCACCTGCGCATCGAGCACGCCTTGTGACCGACTTCCTGGAGCAGCATGAAGTCGTCCGTATGGCCTGGCCAGCGTGCTCACCTGACCTGAACCCAATTGAACACCTCTGGGATGTGCTCGGGAGGCGCATCAGGGACAACCACCCCCCACCGGGCACCCTGGCCAGGCTGGTCGACATCCTGCAGATCGAGTGGGCGGCCATCCCTCAGGACACACTCCGTACCCTTGTGGGGTCGATGCATCGGCGCTGTGAAGCATGCATCCAGGCTCGGGGCGGATACACGCGATATTGAAAACAGATTGGCCAAATCTGACACTGTTTTTTGAAAAGGGGGGGGATGTTCCTTTAAATGCATGTGCTGTTCACTAATGGGTCATTGTGCTAATTTCTTTTTCCAAAACAGGTGTGGAAATGATGAAATAAAACATAGAATCAATTCTAAACATTGTCAATTATTTCAACTTAAAATTAGAGAGGAAGGAAGAAGTGGCCCTTAAATTATGATTAGGAGTATACATGTAAATGGGATCCACAACTAAACGTGTGCTTGCACTACAATGGCTCTACTTATTAGTCTGATATCAGGTCTTCGTCTATTAGTCTATATCACTTAAGTTAACTGTCAAACCTTATGCTGTTCACATTATCTGTTTAAAAAATATGTAGGACCTGTGTTGTACTTGTCAACATCCTTACGATCTCTTTCTCGATAAAAGAAGTGTCTTGAAAGAAGATATTTTTTTCGGAAAGGGGTGGGAATGGGTGGGGTGGATCTAACCAACCACACACCTAGCAACAGATGGGCAGAAAGATCGGATTTTTTTTTTCCATTTATCTGTCCGCTGGCACGATTGTTCAGTTTCACCTTTTTGTAAGGCAAACATATAGATTTCATTATATGAACAAAATACAAAGAAAATGCAAATGAAAGAAAAAAATAATGTGCAGCAAGAACAGACACTATAAATTGAACACCAAAATATTCATACGTAAATGCGAGTGTTCGTTTAACTAATTAAGATGTTTACTTTATTTCCAATGTTTAATTCGATAAGTGCTCGGTGTAGATTCCACTTGTGGTAGAATTCACTGCACGGCAATTCCAAGAAAATGTAAAGTCAAATATTTTTCGGTGACATGTTTGTGTTTGTCTTGTCTAGAAAGTAATGTATGGTAGGTGTGATTTTGTTTGTTCTACATCTGTGGACAAAGTGTTTTGCAAATACAATATTATCAAACACTCCATCCGTTTCGATATGGCCATTTGCTCCAAACAATCAATTCTTGATTCACTGCTACTTTGGACAGTTCACATTTTTCTTTAAAAACACTGTCTAGATCCATCCAAAAACTTTGTGAAAATTACAAGTCCATGATTAATATTCAACGGTATTTTAACTTTTTAAGAAAATTACCTAAGTTAATAAATTTATATTCGATGTTCTTCAAAAATATTTGTAAACGACACAGGATGACATTTTCTGATAATTTAACCCCTTTTAGTTTTATTTCGGTTATTTTTCTTATTTGTATAAGCCTTTCCGCAAGCTTTTAGAACCTACTTAATATAGGAGCTGATTTCATATATCATCAAATGATCTAGCGATTTTATTACAATTTACAACATACTTCTGATCTCTTGTCTGTTGAAAAAGGAAACAAATGCCGTGTGACGTCAAAGTCCATTTCACACCGTTGGTCCGAATCTTTCTCGCTGCGTTTCTTGTTTTAAATCCAGTTATCTTTGTACCGTAAGCATTATGAGCGGGCTGGTGGAGAGGTAGGGGAGAGGGGTTACATTCTGGTCAAATGTCCGAACCAGTGTATTGTCTGCTGATGCATATGATGGTGGGCTAGCATTGTTCCCACTGTTTCTTCATCATGGCGTTTCTGATCACAACATGCCTACTAGCTGACGTCCCTTAGTCTTTTGCACTCTAGAACTGGGCCAGGGACAACTCCGCTGTTGCCACGAGATCACTGATGTGCACTGAATGCATGCTGCATACAGGATCTATGTTGATCGTCTCATCTGAAAGAGTAGCACCTAGATCACCACTTAAGATCTCGTGGAAGGATGTGAGTGGGAGAACTATCAGTGCGATGAGACTCGCGATTCGAACATGGATTTGCCGTGTTCCAGGCTGGTGTTGTAATACGTGGCCATAAACTATATTGTCGACCGCACTAGAAAATAATCTCTTCATGTGCACATTACATTTTGAGATAATGAAACATTTAGAACAAGAGACACTGCCGGCGAGAAACATCGACTATTTGTCTTCAGCAAGCTCCATTTGTGCCTAGCTAGTGGGTGAAATGCCTTTTTTCTTATTTACGTCCAATGTGGTCCGAATTGTAGGCAACATGAACCGGAAAAAAAAACGAAAAAAATTAGACGTGTATTCAATACAACCAGACAAGACTGGCGCAAGTTTTCAGACAACTGGCCTTTGTCAAGCGTAGGCGTAAGATCACAAATCAAAGAACACAAAATACAGAAATTAGGAGAAAAAGACAAACTTCCTTGCTGCTTCGTCCAGTAGGTTACATGTTAATAATAACGATGACATTCATAAGGCGTCAAATCTTGATACAAAAATCAAATCAAAGAGCGCGCTCTCATCATTCACCAAAGCATACACTCAGTGACCAAAACTCCAGGGTACAATTACAAATCGCATGCAAACCGGGAGTAGGACAGTAGTTGAGTGGAACAAGAGGGAGGGCACATAGAGGGGAAAATCACTGCTGGACAAAAAGGTGTCTTTAAGTTAGACTTGAAGGAAGACAGACTATAGAGGGGGAAATCCTGCAGGACGAAATGCTATGTTCTCAAATTAGACTTGAAGGAAGACAGAGCATGTGACTGTCGAATAGACATAGGAAGCTCGTTCCGTTGGTATGGACCAAACATAGAAAAAGAGCGAAGAGCGACGACCGACCTGGGAACATCTGCACCTTAAAGACACAAGCAAAACATGTACCTGAGTAACCAACACCGTTTTCGGCATTGTGTTCTCCTTGGAAGTCAGTGTCCGGTATCATTCATGGGCTCGATGTATACACAAGAAAGACATCCATGTTTTAAAAGTTTCACTGACAAGGGTTCTTTTCTGTATACATACATCCAGATTTACACAATGCTGAAATGCCAGCCATTTCACGTCGTTGTCAAGGGAATTTCAACAAAGTATGCGTTTAAACACACTACGTAAATATTTTGTGTTTTGTTGTATGACACACACGGACAGCAACTCAAACGCATGCACGCTTTCCACTTTCCGAAGTTTTAAAGTGTTATTACTTACCAGGACACTCTGAAGGTCGGGTAGATGGATCAGACAGTAGGTGAATGTGTAAACGACACCGTGTAGCGTCTTGGAATGTTGACACAGGTCATGGAGGTGCAACGCTTCTTGTTCACTGAAGACATGGTGCAGGAGGATCACAGCCACTGTTGCTTCCTGCCAACACAGAAACTTTCGTTAGAACGTGTAACATACTAATTATAGTTGATATATTCTGTTCATGAGTTTGTTTTGCCTGGAATTTAAAAAGATTTCTTGTTCAGCATATCGGCAGACCCCACAAACTGATCTGATTCAGACTAGTTTTTATCATTGTTGTTGGTAGTGTTGGTGGTCACAGATAGTGTCTTCCGTGGTTATACATCAATCCATAACACTGCTCTATCTGACCTGGTCATGTGGTTCCGTGTTTTGTATCTTTTTCCATTATCATTAGTCTCATTCTATAAATCCCAGCCGACTACACAAGCTATATCTGTACTGTACCCATTTCAAAACGTATAAAACATCTCAATAAAAAAAAAATCTAAGAAAACTATGTACACATATCAATGCACTCGCACACATAATCTAAGTATATGTCCCTGGGGTTGACCATTTCGTCCTGTTTATCACCAAGGGTTTAGGAAAATCAAACCTGAATGCAAATGTAAAAACTAGGGGCATCAAAACATAAAATTGGCCTAAATTGGCTTAAATTGCTTCTGCGCATCACATCGCTTTTGAGCCAAAACTGCACTTAATACAGGTACCCAATTATCAATCTTAAAGAGAATGTAAAGCTTTATAGAACACAGTGCGTGGACCAGAAAAACAGAGTATGAAAGAGATAAGCAATGAAGAAGGCAGAACCAGTGATGAAAAAGGAAAGTTTTGGCACAGAATTTCCTGAAAGTGACTCTGGCATATCCACAGTAGTTGGGCCCAAGCATGTTGCCGTGTAAGACATGGGCCCCTGTTTGTTGCCTGGCCATGCATTGCAACATGACTTTGGCTTCTTGCAGACAGGTCTTCAGTTTCTACTACTATAATTAGTATGTTACACGTTCTAACGAAAGTTTCTGTGTTGGCAGGAAGCGATAATGGCTGTGATCCTCCTGCACCATGTCTTCAGTGAACAAGAAGCGTTGCACCTCCATGACCTGTCAACATTCCAAGACGCTACACGGTGTCGTTTACACATTCTTACACTGAAAGGGACTCTGGCATATCCACAGTAGAGTGACTTGCAGTCTTCACTTTTTCTATTATAACTCGACCCACAATAAGACAATACCCTGGCCGCAGGTAGTAGAAACTGAAGACCTGTCTGCAAGAAGCCAAAGTCATGTTGCAATGCATGGCCAGGCAACAAACAGGGGCCCATGTCTTACACGGCAACATGCTTGGGCCCAAGTGGCGAGGTTGAAAACAATGTTCTGTGAAACGGGACTTTAAGTGTAAGTGGATTTTAGCGGATGTACAGCGTTTATTTCACAACAAAAGACAGAGTCGTCGTCAAACTCAAAGACGACTTGCACGACCACCATGTTTACCTCTCTGGCGAGATTCTCTGGATGCTATCTATCCTTACCTAGCGAATACCTCGCCACGCTTGTCGCTAAGTGGAACAAAGAAACGCGTCTAGTAGCGTACCTCGCGAAAACTTCGCCCGCCTAGTGCGTATGAAACGTGCCTTAGTACATTTATGCAACTCAAAAGTGCTGATTGTCTAGGCAGCAACAACCATGTGTAAGCTACTTGCTGTAGGGGGAATCCTCTTCAGTTCCACAGGTTAACTCTGGCGTAAACGCTGTTCGACATATGTAGTTATCCAATCACCATATATTCATTTTTCCCGCATGACAACGGGTTGCTCATTTCAGGAAAAAATGTCGCCATGGTGCGGCGCCACCCATTTTTTTTTCTTATGAACATGATTTTTTTCTACAGGATTTTGCCCAAAGAATGTTTATCCCTTGAGTTCTTCAACGTGTGCTAGCTGCATGCTGCACATAAGGACGTTGGTTTGTCATCTTTGAAAGACTAGCGCCCAAACCACCAATCAAGATATACTGTAAAAGTAGGGGGCTGGGGAGGGATGGAGAGTAGACAACTTCATCCCAGAATGGAGTCCAGGATTTCTCGCATCCAAAAAGGATCAGTACCATACACCCCCCTCCCCCCACTCCCCCATACTCCTTTTAACCTGTAATCATATCCAGCCCTTTTAGACAAGTTACGAGAGTCTGAAGATCAGCGTTTGTTGATATATATATATATATATATATATAGAGAGAGAGAGAGAGAGAGAGAGAGAGAGAGAGAAATAGAGAAGAGAGAGAATGACAGAGAGACAGAGAGATAGAAAGAAGGAATCATCTACTCAAAATTCCATAAACGCTTCACTCAATGATACAGAGTTGAAGATTGGAGATTAGAGATTGTTAAAAAAAATATCACATTTGGGAGAATTCCACATGCGCGTCACTCAAATCTGCCAAGAATTACTTCTAATCCGACGAGTGCACAAAGTGTTGGAATGGGGAAATACCTGTAAAACACTAAGCTCTCACTATAAACACTAACTGAAACACTGAAGGTAAGCAACGAACAGGTCAGTTTTTGTGCTACCAGGTGGGAGGGAACTCCAGATATCAGATTTTAAGTGCACTTTATCTACAGAGACGGCAACAACTCTACAAAATAACGAAAAACTAACGACATTACTGGTAATCCAAGTTATAACATAACGCAAAAGAATAAAAGGTGCTTACCTTCTCATAAATTCACAGCAACCGATGTATTTCCTGTTCTTGCTTTCTCATTGTGCCTTTTTCAGCAGCCCAAAAGATACAATTGCAGTAAATGAATAAATAAAAGAAACTGCTGGTTTCTTTTCCTTCTTTGCTCCAGTCATGACGAAGTTCAAATGTGATTGAAGCTGAACGTCCGACTATTCAGACAGTCAGACTCGTGCGTGACGTGACGTGAACTCAGGCGAGAGATAAGTGTTCCCCGTGCAGATTATTCAGCTTTCACGTGTGTGTTGTGTGCACGTGTGTGTGTGTGTGTGTGTGTGTTGTGTGTGTGTGTGTGTGTGTGTGAGAGAGTGAGAGAGAAGAGAGAGAGAAAGAGAGAGAGTGTGTGTGGTGTGTGCGCTCGCGCATGTGTGTGTGTGTGTGTTGTTGTGTGTGTTGTGTGTGCGTGTGCGTGCTACTGTGTGCGCGTGAGTGTGTTTAATCCCTGTGCAGATTATCTAGCTGTAACAAGCTTGAGTGTGTGTGCGTGCGTGTGTGTAAAACCATGCGTTTTGCATCCAATCAGTCATACAACCAACTCGCCGAATATAGCCCACTAGTAAATTGCCAGCCCACAAACAAACTGGCCAACTAACTTTACCATCACACTTCACTGTATGTCGTCCTTACCCCCATCCCCTTCAAAACCGAACGAGTGTTTTCTCCTCCATCCCTCCATTTATCGTTCATGTAGCGGTTTTGACTGTCACTTGTTATACAGCCATGGACTCAAGATCTGGTATCTCGGGTTCAATCTCAGCCCACAACATAAAAAATACAACTAACCTGTTCGCTACCTATCTTAACCCTTTGACTCCCGCATCCTATTCACCAACTGCAAAAACTTAATCCTTTGACTCCCTGGCTCTAGCCACCAGTTTTCTACAAGTACCTGGTGGACAGAGTGGGAGTCAATCAGTTAAGTCTTCGTTTTGATAGCATGGTTGACAATGCAAGATGCTGGTGGACAGAATGAGTCAAAGGAGTAATGCTCAGATCATTGTGGCGGCTTCAGCTTAATGTTTCCTACGTATGAACCAGGGATGTCAGCGATATGTGGAACAAGGACAGAGAAAGGACCCAACACAGCCATTACAGGAGTAAGGCAGGACCCAGAATCAGATGCCAAAAGCAGTCTATCAGAGAAGAAGAAAAATAGATAAAAGGAAGCAAGGGGAAGAGACCACTGTTAATACATCGCCAAAGATGATTGATATAGACAGACAGACAGAGAGAGAGAGAGAGAGAGAGAGAGAGAAGAGAGAGAGAGAAAATATGAGAGAGAGAGAGACAGAGAGAGGGAGAAAGAGAGAATACAGAAAACAGTATAATGCATGCACCATTTAAGTTACACTTAAAGAAAGATCTAAGATTCCCTCCCATTTACAGGAGCAAAATAACAGGTGTTCTACACCTACCTGCACTGTTCAGAAGTTAATAAAAAAGTAACAAGAGAAAACAAGAAGTTATAAAAAAAATACCCCGAGGGTGTGGATGGGACCCAGAGCATCAATACCTCGCCATGCTCCGGACAATCACCTCCCAAGGTCCCGACGCTACTCGATAGTCATTTCATCAAGTAAGAGAGTGGGTGGGGATATGATGTCCACAAAATATAGAGCACAAAGCTTAATGTTTCAAAAGTCCTATTCCCCTTGCCCCATCTTCTCCTGTCTTATCCCTTCCATTTCAAGACCTTGCACAGGCTCAAGGAGTCTGCCAGTAAAGGAAGTCCTAAAATAAACGATGAAATAATACTTTCGTTCTGTTTCCATCTTGGTCATCTTACCATTACATCAATTTTACTACAAGAATATGAAAGAATTACTGCCAACCCATTTTGGTGAGCTCATTCAAAACCTGAAATAACACTTAAAACAATTAGTAGTAGTAGTAGTAGCTGGGACTGGCTTTCAATGGCCTAGGCCTTACGGCCTATTTACGTCCCCTCCTTCTCAACTATTTATAAAACAGGTGTTAATGCGCATTTTCTTTTTGTTTGCACAAGCCTAAGCAGGTCTTTAATCATCATATTCGAAGAAAAGGTTCTTTGAATTTTGGAATTTCGTCCAAAAAATTCTTGAATGTTGTTAGATCTAGTATCTTGTGCAAATTTATGTTAGTTGGGAGTTTATTCCCAAAGGGGCTACTCGATGTGAAAAAGAAAATTCAAGTAAGTCCATTTATTCTCTAAATCAAGATCAACCTACAGATAAAATTCATAAATTCAATCTTTTCTCTCACCTCTTAATTTCAACAAAATACTTGAGCTCTCCAAAAATCCGTTTGCTCGTGAATGCAGTTACAAAGGCATTGGCGATGACGCGGTAATATTCCGTAGATTTCGTCATCCTTTGCTTTCCGTATTTTTGACGTCACGTAGATGCGAGATTTCGGCGAGGCGCGTTTCATTTGTTACACAGATAAATAATGAAATAAATAAATAAACTGATTAATAAATAAATAAACAAATAAATGAACAATTGAAATCAAGCCACATAGACAGACTTCAATCAAGCTACATAGACAGAATTAAATTTTTGGATAATAAGAAAGAAAAGTATTATACTATTAAAACAAAACATCGTTAATCAATGCCAATGTGCATTATTCAGACAAAAACATTTATTAATGGCAGTGCTGGAGAACAAAATCTGTCATTTTCATTAAAGGGACGAGGATGAAATAAAAACAGTAACACCATCAGGACATACTGTATACAGCAATAACAATACACTTTAAACGATAACGAAAACAACAGATCAATCTCAGAAAGAAAAGAAGCTGAA
>JAPXFY010000014.1:47982167-47987167 GCA_030674185.1 Monoplex corrugatus | reverse complement strand
GTCCAGGGTGTTCATTTCATATGAACTGTTGGTCTTCGTTCCATTTCATTGTAGCCTGAACGATTTACACAGTTTGATGTTGGTAGTAGAAGATAAAGAAGAAACAGAATTCTGCTGGAGTCTTCGCTACAGCAAAGGAATAGACGCGGCGAGTGTCCACAGGATGGTGCCTGTGTTGTCTGTGACCAGACTATGTAGAAATGCAATGAATACTTCACTGTTCAGTTTTCTTAAGGTATGTGCTCGAGTACCATCAGTGCCCCCTTCTGTTTTCTTCAGTAAGTGTTGTGCTTTGATCCTAAACCAGCTGTCGATTCCACTGATGCTCCAGTAGCTAAGCGCCCGCTCTTTTTGTCTTCTGGTCCTGTATCTGTGCATTCCACCCACTTAACAAACACATCATCTTTGGAGGGGGGGGGGGGGGCGGGGGGAACAAGTCGCCGTGGTGTCGTGGTTAACGCAACGGACTACCGACTGGAAGGTTGTGGGTTCGAATCCTCATCAGTTCCTTCAAAAATCATTGTGGGATTTTTTCGGTTCTAACCGGCTCCTACCCAGAGTTGGGCGTGCTATGGGCTCATTGGAAAGACTGGAACCACACAGTCGAGTCTCATCCACTTCGTGGATGCGTCATTGAGGGTGTTGCTTAAATCTTCTGACCAATACCGCCGGTGTCTGTATCTCTCGGGCCTGGTTAACGCCAGGATATATTATGATAGCAAGCGTAGAGTGCAACCCTGTCACGCAGTTTCAATCCTAGATGGAGCTTCATAGCATCATGATTATCATCCACATCGACATCATCATCATCGCTTAATAAAAACTGTTCCAGCTTCTGTGGCCATGAAATGGCGTAGAAAATGGGACGAATAAAAAGGTTGAGCAAAAAGGTAACCTCCCTGAGTGCAATGATCCTGAAAAAAAAATTGGATGGGGGGAGGGGGGAGCAAAGATATACAAATATATATCTCTGTGTATCAATAATAATTATATGCATATGCGAGTACATACCTATATATAAACATGTATGCATACGTGCATATCTATCTATCTATCTATCTATCTATCTATCTATCTATCTATCTATTATCTACTATCTATCTATCTATCTATCTGTCTGTCTATCTATCTGTCTATCTGTCTATCTATCTATCCGTCTGTCTGTCTGTCTATCTATCTAATTATCTATCTATCCATCTATCCATCTATCCATCTATCTATCTATGGAATCTATCTACTGTTATTTTGTTTAAAGCCCAGCCGACTGTGTATCAGGGCTATACTCGTTTCAAAACATCCACAAAATTTCAACGGGAATAAGAAAAAGGAAAACAAAATTAAATGCACATACTAATGCAGTCTCGCTCATAATGTAAAGAGATGCCCCTAATGTTGACCACTCCGTCCTTTTTATCACACAGGGGATTTAAGAATCATAACTGTATACAAACTTAAGATAAGTAAGGACACTAAAACATATACAAAAACAGGCCTAAATTACCTAAAATTGCTTTTGTATGCCTCATTTTCCTAGAGCCAAAAATGCACTTAATACATGTACTCAATTATCAATCCTAAGAGAAAGTATTAAAATTTTATCGAACACATACAAGTGATTGGACCAGCAAGGCAGAAAATGATAGAACGGGAAGACAGAAAGCAAAGGAACAAGGCAGAAACAAAGAAAGTGACAGAAAAGAGGAAGTTTCTAGCACACAGAATTTCCAGAAGATGGAGATACTATTTATACTGAAAGAACCTCCGGCATCCCACAGGGGGCGCTGAATCTGAGACACGATTTTTGTATAATTCATGATAATGAATTGCGGACTTGCAGAGTGGCTGAAGACGAGGAGGGTGGAGGAGATGCTTGTGGCAACAAGAGATAGAGACAGATGGAAGTCCATGATCGCCAACGCCAAGCGGCCGGGCACCTGATGATGATGATGATGATGATGATGATAATGAGAATGAGGGCTACGGTGATAATGCTAGAATGCAGTTCCATTTTAGATTGATATCGCGTATCTCAGTGTGTTTGCTTTTATATTTATCCCGGCACCGACTTGGATAGAAAGATGCAGACACTTGTTATTTTCGTCGAATTTAATTTAAAACCCACCAACCAGCTATACATGTAGAATATTGAGGGAGGAAATCTTAATTGTATTATCTTGTTTTCTTTACAAACAAACAAACAAACAAACAGACAGGCACGCAATCAGACATATTTGTTTGATCAAAGTGAGACAAAAAACAAAACAAAAATAAAACAAAAATATTGAATTTTTGTTTTTGTCACAACAGAAATCATCGATGTGAAATGCGAACTGCTTTAATCAAGGAAGACATGTGTCCATAATAAGGCGCCACTCAATTCTTCCTTATTTTTGTTTTTGGTTGTGTGTGTACTTGTAAAAATAGATTTTTCTACAGAATTTTGCCAGGGACAACTCTTAGGTTGCCATGAGATCTTTAACGTGCGTTAAGTAATGCTTCACAGAGAACCTCAGCTTGTTGTTTCAGTCGAAAGACTTGCACGTATACCATTACTAAAAGTCTAGTTTAGGGGTTGGGGAAAGGGCCTTAGAATTCCTGTCTTACCAGCAGAATTTGAACCCGAGTATCTTGGGCCTTATGCAGCGATTTTACCCACAAGGTCACAGAATGCTTTAAAAAATCTAGAATGAGTTAGCTACCTTGTTTCATCATCACGCAAGACCAGTTAGAGGGGAGGTAATGGAGGGGAACACTTTCAAACAAAAACATGGCGTTGAAGTCAGGTTTTGTGCTTTCTGTGTTCTTCAGAGTGAAGGCACATATTATCATGTATTGTTTTCTTGTTGCATCTATCGTTTTCTCTGTTCTGCTCTCCTCTTCTGCCTCTCTCTCTCTCTCTCTCTTCTCTCTCTCTCTCTCTCTCTCTTCTCTCTCTCTCTCTCTTTTCTTCTCTCTCTCTCTCCCTTCTCTCCTCCCTCTCTCTCTCTCTCTTCTCTGTCATTTTTCCTGTATCTGTCTCTGTCTCTCTCTCTTTCTCCTCTCTCTTTGTCGCTCTTTGTCTCTCTCTCTCTCTGTGTCTCTCTCTCGTCTCTGTCTCGTGTCTTTTCTGCTCTCTGCTCTCTCTCTCTGTCTCTCGCTGTCTCTCGCTCTCTCTTCTCTCTCTCTCTCTTTTTCTGTCATTTTTCCTGTATCTGTCTCTGTTTGTCTGTCTCTCGCTCTTTCTCTCTTTGTCTCTCTGTTTCTGTCTCTGTCTCTGTCTCTGTCTGTCTGTCTGTCTCTCTCTCTCTCTCTCTCTCTGTCCTATTGTGTCTCTCCCTCTTTTTATCCCTCTGTCTCTGTTCTGTCTGCCTGTCACTGTCTCTGTCTGTCTGTCTCGTCTGTCTCTCTCTCTCTCTCTCTCTCGCTCTTTCTCTCTCTCTCTCCCCTCTCTTTGTCATTGTCTCTGTCTCAGATTCCCTGTCTGTATGTTTGTCTGACTGTCTGTCTGTCTCTCTCTTTCTTTCCCCCCCTCTCTCTCTCTCTCTCTCCCTCTCTCTCCCCCTCTCTCTGTCTTTCTCTCCCTCTTTCTCTGTCTCTCTCTCTCTCTTTTTGCTCTCTGTCTCTGTCTCTCTGTCTCTGTCTCTCTGTCTCTGTCTCTGTCTTGTCTCTGTCTCTGTCTCTGTCTCTCTCTCTCTCTCTCTCTCTCTCTCTCTCTCTGTCTCTCTCTCTCTCAAACCATGATAAATCTAAAATAAGCGTATTCCCTGTGAGAGGAGCAGGAACACTTCCGAAAACAGGCTGCTCCCTGACCACAAACCCAAGTGTAAAAAGTGTAAATGTTATCACCCCAAAATCAACTTAAGTACAATAAAAGCACACAAAAACTGTACAACATTATAGTCATACCTGCCCCAAATTATTTACCCCCTAATGAACGTACCACACAATTCAAGAAAGAATCTTTGGCGTCTCAGAGAAAGATTACACATATTTAAAGCAAGCCTAACCTTTTCTGGTACGTACCTCTAAAATGCACTGCCTACCAACATCAATGTATGCACACCACTAAGCAGCTTTAAACGAAAACTTCACAAATACACGCTTTTGATAACGTAGGCAAGTATTCGGTTTTAAGCCTTTTTTTCTGGTTCTGCACACACTTTCCAAATGAAAACTGTAATCCGAGTTTATTGAAGTTCTACGCTGTTTTTCTTTTTTCTTTCTTTTTTTTCCCATTAATTACAAAACCTTGTGGACAGAAGAACAGATAGAAATAGAAAACACAAAAAGGGCTGGTGCTAATTAACAAGAAGACTGAAGTCATCGTAATCTGTAAAAAAAAAAATCCACTCATGTGAAATATCAGCAAATGGCACAACACTGAGAAAAGTTGATAAGTTAAAACATCTGGGAACGGTCATCTCACCAGACGGCAGATGCAATTTAGAAATAGCAGAACCGGCCAAACTAAAACAGCATTCAAAAAAGTGCCAGAGTTCTTACCAATAAATGCCCATCAATTAATATCAGGAAAAGAACTCTTCTGTGAAACACAGTACCAGTACTGTTTACGGGTGTGAAGCGTGGACAGTCAACTGGCAAAGTCAGAACAAAATTGACGCTGCTGAAATGTTTCTAAGAAGAATGTTAAAGAGTTCTATGAACAGCAAAGAAAACAAACGACACAGTCTTGAAGAAGCCAGACACAAAAAGAACCGTTAATAAAGAAGACTAGGGGAAAACAAGCAACATTTATAGGTTATTTTATGAGGCAAGAGAAATTTGAACACCTGGTCATAACAGGAAAGCTGAAAGTAAAAAAGCACCAAGTTGACTCACTTTCTCGCTCTCTGTATCTCTGTCTCTCTATGTCTCTGTCTCTCTGTCTCTGTCTGTCTGTCTGTCTGTCTTTCTCTCTCTCTCTCTCTCTCTCTCTCTCTCTCTTTCTCTCTCTCTGTCTCTGTCGGTCTGTCTGTCTGTCTCTCTCTCTCCGTCTCTCTCTCCGTCTCTGTCTGTCTGTC
>JAPXFY010000014.1:47974667-47977167 GCA_030674185.1 Monoplex corrugatus | reverse complement strand
TGTCATTTCAGCAGCTTACTGAGACGCTCGCTTTTTCCTGGCGTCTTCAAGAGGTTTAAAAGCAGAAGGGTCATTATTGCCAGATAAACGGGTTCCGTCTTAAGAAACGTCAAATTCTAAATAAGTTTTAAGATGATGTCTCCGTGCTCGGAATGAATTCCTTATGCACTAACGTCATAGGTGCTATGTGATGGAGAAGATCCAAAATGATCACGGCACAAGCCATGATTACATCTGCACATAATCCCATGAGCTGGCTAGGTCCTGAGGTCCTACCTAGATAGTTCCACAATCCTGGGGTCGTAGAGGAGTGACGTGGCAGAGACCTCAACTTTTCCCGGGGCCAGCACCACGAGGGCGGCGCCCGTCCCCTCTCCCTCAATTCAAATTCATGTTCATGTTCACATTTTTTTAACCTAGACTTCAGAAAGGCAAGAAGGCTGATTGGTCTTCAAGGAGTGGAATCAGGGAATCAACCTATCTCTCTACAATGTTTAATAGTGAGACAGCCGGACAATGCCCTGCTATTCACGATTTTCAACTGCCGTGGGATCCTTAGTGTGCGCAGCAAGAAGACGCACGGGTCCGACTCGCTTTTCGTCCCCTTACGAAGGACTAGACATTCAGTTCGATTTTCCGGTCAAACTGAGGAGAAAAGTCAAGACCTCTAGGGGGAGCGAACCCTCGATTTAAGTTATTGGCAGGCGAATATCTGAACCATTCTGCCACCTTTTCTCCCTTCTCGCACAAAATGAACAGATACGTTCGTGTATATAAAGCGAGTGGGAGATCAAGGAAGAGCTGGGTTAGCGTAAGAAGGAGACTGTGAGATCATACGGTATTTCTCCTTTCTGAGTCTTGCCAAAACAGCATTCAAGAAGATGACAAGCATTCTTACCAACAAATGCCTATCAATTAACATCAGGAAGAGAGTTCTTGAATGTTATATAGAACCAATACTGTTGTACGGTTGCGAGGCGTGGACAGTCAACAAGCAAAGCCAGAACAAGATTGAGGCAGCCGAGATGTGGTTTCTAAGAAGAATGTTGAGAGTTCCATGGACAGCAAAGAAAACAAACGAGACAGTCTTGATGGAGGCAGACACAAGTAGATCATTCATAAGGAAGATTAGGAAAAGACAGGCAACATTTATAGGCCATTTTATGAGGAAGGGGGATTTGGAGCACCTGGTCACAACGGGAAAGCTGGAGGGAAAGAGAGCACCAGGTAGACCCAGGGAGAAAATGCTGGACGGACTTGCAGAGTGGCTGAAGACGAGGAGGGTGGAAGAGATGCTTGGGGCAACAAGAGATAGAGACAGATGGAAGTCCATGATCGCCAACGCCATGCGGCAAGGCGCCTGATGATGATGATGAGTCTTGCGGCTGGTTGACACTCTGCTGCATCTCCCGAGGACAGCTCCAGGCGGTACAAGTGGACAACAAGTGGACGGGCGACAGACAATAGAAGAAGAGAGTTGATAGAGTGGAAAAATACCCGTATATGTCAATTATAATACAGATATTAGAGTTGACAAGAATCGCCCACACAAGTTCTGTCGTTTGTCTTTTTTTTTTTTCTCTTACAGACATATACGCACTCACATACACACACGCGCATACACATGCACACACACACACACACACAGATGTGCACATACACACGCACACACGCACACACACACACAAATGCACACATACACAAGCACACAAGCACACACAAACGCACACATACACAAGCACACACATATACGCACACAAACGCACGGCACACACACACACACACACACACACACACACACACACACACACACAAATGCACACATACACGCGCACGCACACCAACACAAACACACACACGCATGCACGCACAAACACATACATACACGCACATGCACACGCATACAAACGTGCATAAGTATGCACATACATGCATATTCTCACAGAGAGAGAGATAGAGAGAAAGAGAGAGAGTGTTAGAGAGAGAGAGAAACAAGCACACTAATTTTTCTTTATTTTCACTTATATTGCTTTGTTCCTTCTTTCTTTCCTTCCGTTTTCCCCTCCATCTTTTCTGATGTATTTGTTTCGACAAAAAAAAAAAAAAAAAAAAAAAGAGAAATTAAGAAATTCACCGTGTACCCCAAGAGGCGATACATGCACAATTCGTCTCTGAATACTGCGTACGAACATTTCACACACACACACACACACACACACACACACACACACACACACACACACACACACACACACACACACACACACACACACACACACACACAAACGCACAGACAATGTCTTTCGGACATGGACAAAGCAGAAACCTTTGTGAACTTATTTGCTAAAAACAGTAAAGTTGAAGGTTTATCTCCAGACTGCAAACATCACAGAGAAATGGAAGATAACAACTCAATCTACACTGATCCAATACCTCAGAATGATCTCTGGTTTAATTCTCCAATCACCTTAGAAGAGCTAAAAAACACAATACTGTTTCT
>JAPXFY010000014.1:47967167-47969667 GCA_030674185.1 Monoplex corrugatus | reverse complement strand
TGTTTATGTATTTATATATTTTTTAATTATTCATCTATCTATTTATATACTTGTTTGTTATTTATTTGTTTATTTATTTGTTTGTTGGTTTTGTTTATTTGTTTGTTTGAATTCGTATTTCTTTTATGTATTTATTCATTTGCTTGTTTATTTATTTGTTTATTTATTTATATTTATTCATTTTATTTATTTATTTATTTATTCATTTCTTTATGTATTTATCAAGAGGAAGTGGTTCTTACAGCTTTTTGAGTTCCTTTACTACCTTTTTTAAAATTTATTTGTATAACCAGTTGAATTCTTTTTTTTTTTTTCTTGTCCACCCAATTTGCCTACAGTCAGGGAAAATGCTTTTGAGTTTTGAGTTTTCTAGCATTCCAGGATGTGACGTTATTCTTTATTGTTATCACCAGCAGTAAATAGCACATCTTATTTAAGAGAGAAGAAACCAAAATACAATTCTGAAATGTATAAAAGAATGCAAAAATGTCATAAAATCAGGAGGGAGGACAGCCTGATGAAAAGGAAAAAAAAAGAAAAACAGAAGTTTTAGACGATGATGAAAAGAAGAAGAAGAATTTGAAGAAGAATTTGAAGAAGAAGAAGAATTTGAAGAAGAATTTGAAGAAGAATTTGAAGAAGAATTTGAAGAAGAATTTGAAGAAGAAGAATTTGAAGAAGAATTTGAAGAAGAAAGAAGAAGAAGAAGAAATAGAAGAAATAAGAAGAAGAAGAAATAGAAAGAAATAGAAGAGAAGAAGAAGAAGAAGAAGAAGAAGAAGAAGAAGAAGAAGAAGAAGAAAGAAGAAGAAGAAGAAGAAGAAGAAGAAGAAGAAGAAGAAGAAGAAGAAGAAGAAGAAGAAGAAGAAGAAGAAGAAGAAGAAGAAGAAGAAGAAGAAGAAGAAGAAGAGAAGAAGAAGAAGAAGAAGAAGAAGAAGAAGAAGAAGAAGAAGAAGAAGAAGAAGAAGAAGAAGAAGAAGAAGAAGAAGAAGAAAGAAGAAGAAGAAGAAGAAGAAGAAGAAGAAGAAGAAGAAGAAGAAGAAGAAGAAGAAGAAGAAGAAGAGAAGAAGAAGAAGAGAAGAAGAAGAAGAAGAAGAAGAAGAAGAAGAAGAAGAGAGAAGGATAATGGATGTCAGATTGTAATGGATTCAATTATAATATCAAAAAGATAGAAAGGTGGAGGTAGGTGGGGTTGGAATAGATTTATATTAAATGAATGTGTAAAACCTGTATATTTTTTTCTGATTGTGATTGTGATTGTGATTGTGATTGTGATTGTGTGTGTGTGTGTGTGTGTGTGTGTGTGTGTGTGTGTGTGTGTGTGTGTGTGTGTGTGTGTGTGTGTGTGTGTGTGTGTGTGTGGTGTGTGTGTGTTTCATGTGTTTGATTTGCACTGATACATGCACTTCTTCCTTGTGCGCCTTGTTCGTTTTTCTTTATTCTTCAGAACTCTCTACTGTTTTAACAAATGCAGTTGTGCTTATAATTGGTTTGCTTCATCGTCCTCCTCCTTTTTTTCCTCTTCAGTATTCTTGTTGTTATTCTTGTTGTTGTTGTTGTTGTTATTGTATTTGTTGTTGTTCTTCTTCTTGTTCTTCTTCTTTTCTTCTTCTTGGTCTTCTTCTTCTTCTTGTTCTTCTTTTTGTTCTTCTTGTTCTTCTTCTTGTTCTTCTTGTTCTTCTTCTTGTTCTTCTTCTTGGTCTTCTTGTTCTTCTTTTTGTTCTTCTTCTTGTTCTTCTTCTTGTACTTCTTGTTCTTCTTGTTCTTGTTCTTGTTCTTTTTGTTCTTCTTATTCTTCTTGTTCTTCTTGTTTTTGTTTTTCTTCTTCTTCTTCTTCTTCTTCTTCTTCTTCTTCTTCTTCTTCTTCTTCTTCTTCTTCTTCTTCTTCTTCTTCTTCTTTTCTTCTTCTTCTTCTTCTTCTTCTTCTTCTTCTTCTTTTTTCTTCTTCTTCTTCTTTCTTCTTATTCTTCTGTTTATTCTTTTTGTTCTTCCTGTTCATAATCATCATGACCATCATCAACAACATCTCCATATTCAACACCACCTTCTTGTATTTGTGTGCGTGTGGTGTGTGTGTGTGTGTGTGTGTGTGTGTGTATGTGTGTGTGTGAGAGTGTGTGTGTGTGTGTGTGTGCGTGTGTGTGGGTGAATGTGTGTTTGTTTGTGTGCGTGTGTGTGCGTGTGTGTGTGTGTAGGTGTTGTGTGTGTGTGTGTGTGTGTTTGTGTGTGTGTGTGTGTGTGTGTGTGTGTGTGTGTGTGTGTGTGTGTGTGTGTGTGTGTGTGTTTTATATATGTTTGTTTTTAGAGACAGACAAACTGACATACACATCCAGACAAAAAAAATAATGATGACAAGGTGAGAATTTCACCATGCCATGGGAAAAAGAAGTAACCCACGATAACAAAATTACTTTTTTTTTTTCTTTGATCTAAAGGTTTATCAAATAACATTTCCCAAGCAGATATTCTTCACTGTCATTATGATTCGGTTATAAGATTA
>JAPXFY010000014.1:47954667-47959667 GCA_030674185.1 Monoplex corrugatus | reverse complement strand
GCCAGTGGCTGTCCTCTCGCCCACCATCCCACGACATAACACACGTCACCTTCCACGTCGGCATCAACAGCTGCCATGATGGACCTGTATCAGGAGAGCAATGGGGAAGATTACTTCGTCTCCTGAGAAAATCTTTCCCCAGTGCTACACTTGCAGCTTCTTCCATTGTCCCTCCCTTTGGCCAACACCCCTTGAAAGAAGCTGCATCACGGTCCACAGCCTCACTTCGGCGCTCCTGTGAACAAGAAGGAATACTGTTCATCAACAACACCCCTTCCTTCCTAACCAAATCAGGTGCACCAAGAAAAGATATGTACCGTGATTCAGTTCACCCAAGTGCTAAAGGATCTAAATCTCTTGCACTAAACATCCGTTCCTATGATGTTCAAAACCCCTGTTATGGCCCCAATTCTCCAATACGCCCACCTCTTATCTCAACCCCCCCAACAGCCCCCAAACCCCTGCATTACCAACACCCATCTCCAATCTCTAACAATCTACAATACCCACCTGCAGTCTCCAACCATCGACAACACCAATCTCCAGTCTACAATCACCTACAACATCCATCTCCAAACTCCAAAAATCTCCAGCACCTGTCTCCAGTTTACAGCCATCTACAACTCCCATGTGCAGTCCCCAGCCGTCTACAGCACCCATCTCTAATATCCAGCCACCCACAACACCCACCTGCAGTCCCCAGCTCCAGCCATCTACAACACCCACCTGCAGTCCCCGCTGGTGTCAGTGCGGAGCAGAACAACACACAGTATCATGCTGAATTCCCCTGCATGACTACAAGACACCCCAAATCACCTGCAGTTCAACAAATGCTGGGATCAAGTGCTACAGCAATAACTTCCCAACAGAATTGTGTAGATCCTGCATCTATCATCAGTGCATTGGTGCAGGTGCTAAAACCTTTTATGAATTAATCTTCTTTTATTATTTTCATTTCTCTACCTATTTGTTTATTCATTTATTCACTTATTTATTTAGCTATTTAGCTACTTAGTTTACTTTCTTACTTTTAAATATCTTTCTATACCTCTTCTCCACGTTCTTAATATTTATTTGCTTCTGCTGTGTTGTGACCTGCTGCCATCTCCACCTTGTTGGTGTCGCATATTACCTGGGGACAACTTATTTACATTGATACTGTGTTGTGCTATAACTTTGAATGAGATTGACACTGAGACTTACAGACATAATTATTTAATTGACTTGGTCAGTTCAACCGACGGTTGAAACTGACTTGTTTTGGGTGGTGTTAATACCACCTAATTTTCTACAGCTGTGTCTGCCTGTGCCCAGTGTTAGGTGGAGACAAGTATTGCACTGCGAGAGACGCTCAGTATATCCTCAGTCCAGCCTTTATTTTATTTTAGTTTACTTACTTATCTTTTTGTTCTGACTTTGTTTTGTTTTTCTCTGAAGACTGACAGTGTGTATACCTGTAGTCAGTCTTGGCTGAACTGTCAAGAAAAAAAACAGACTCTGCACTGTTACATTTTGTTTTCATCAGTGTATAATATCATTGTTCACACTTTGTATTAGGGGTAGACCAATTTTTTTTTCTACCCTCTCTTCATATATTTCACTTCAGCGTGCAGACGCAGTGTTGAAATCACCAATGACCACATTCACTCGAAAAAAACAGGATCTGCGTGTTGGTCATGTTAATGTCTATCATCTCCAAAACAAAGTATCAGACCTGTGCGTGTTCCTACACAAACAAAATTATTACCATTTGTACGGTGTGACCGAGACACGACTAGCACCTCATATTACAGATGAAGCTATAGCAATCCCAGACTATTCTGTAATCAGGCGAGATCCCTCATGCCATGGAGAAACTGGAGTTGCGCTTTACATCCACCGAGATATTCAACAAATAACCAACAGACGTTATGACTTAGAAACCAAAGAAGTTGAATGTATCTGGGTGGAGCTAAAGCCTTCTGCAACAACTCCACCTTTACTTATCGGTATTTTATATAGAAATCCCAGGAGCACATACGAATGGCATGACCACTTTCTAAAGATGATGGACAAATTGTGTCAACGACATACAGACATTCTAATGTTAGGTGACTTTAATTTTGACCTACTCACTCCACAATCCGCATGGCAGTCAACGACCACCCTGGTTGGCCTAAAACAATTAATCAAAGATCCAACAAGAATCACAGCAACATCAGAAACACTCTTAGATCATATCTATACAAACAAACCAGAGGCAATAATTAATGCAGCTGTAGATGATTTAAGCATAAGTGATCATCAACCTGTAAACTGCACCTGGTCAGCCAAAGTTCAAAAAATAAAAAAGAATAATCATACATGTATAACATATAGATCATTCAAACACTTTGATGAGGATGCATTCCTCTCTGATCTTGGTAGAGTAGAGTTCAGTAGTGTGTTTAGTACTAGTAATCCTAACGAAGCCCTAGACATTTGGTACAACTTGTTCACGACTGTCCTAAATAAACATGCCCCACTACGACGGAAAAGAGTGAAGCATCCAACAATGCCCCCATGGCTGTCAACAGACATTATCAATGCGATGTCATTACGAGATAAACTCAAAAAAAAAAACGCTTCATTGAATACAAAACGATGCGTAATAAGGTAAAATCAATGGTCCGTCAAGCCAAGAAGTCTCTCTTTGATCGACTGGTAAAAAACAATAAAGATGTATCATCACTATGGAGAGCAATGAACTTAGTTATTAAGGGAAGTGGGAAAAAGCTCCCAGGCACGCCTCTCAGTTTCACAGCAAACAAATTCAATGATCATTTTCTGTCAGTATCAGAACTACTAACCCGTCCTATTTCTAACTGTGATCAATATGTCCCCTCTGAAAATCTTATTAACTTTTGCAAAGAGAGGACCAATAATACAAGTTCATTTAGTATTCCCAGTATAGCAGTCCATGAAACTGGAATGTATATAAATAAAATGAATAATAAAAAATCATCAGGACCAGATGAAATCAGTCCCAAAATACTAAAACTGTCTCTGCCCTACATCACGGAACCACTTACATATATTTACAACATCAGCATAAAAAACAACGTTTTCCCCAGAGCTCTAAAACAGGCCAAAGTTGTACCCTTACCAAAAACAAAAGATCTTTCACAAATAAATAATTACAGGCCAATTTCTCTTCTCTCTGTCCTGTCAAAGCCTTTAGAAAAACATATCCATAAACATCTTTCAGACTACCTGGAAACCAAAAGTATTCTTCACCCACTGCAATCTGGTTTCCGTCAGAACCACTCTTGTCATACAGCCCTAACACGGCTTGCTGACACCTGGTTATTAGCCATGAATGACTGCAAATTAACTGGAGCAGTATTTCTAGACTTTAAAAAGGCTTTTGATCTCGTTGATCATGATATCTTACTAGCTAAATTACGAACGTACCTTGCCAACGACTCAACAGTTTCATTTTTCAATTCCTACTTTCATGAACGCAAACAAAAAGTACATCTTAATGGATCATATTCATCCGAGGGTCATGTGAAATGTGGCGTTCCTCAAGGATCAATCTTAGGACCCATTCTGTTTTCTGTATTCATAAATGACTTACCACTTCATATATCTGATCCCACAGTTCACTGTGATATGTTCGCTGATGACGGAACAATCCATACACAAGACACAAGCATAGCGACTGTAAACACACGTTTACAAAAGAGCCTAAATGAAATTTCTGATTGGTGTGCTAAAAACGCCATGGCTTTGAACCCTACGAAAACTGAATGTATGGTTATATGCACACGCCAAAAACGGCAGCTTGGCCCTCTGTCACTCAATCTGTCTTTGAGAGGTAATTCTATTGCACAAATACCTGAACACCGTCTACTGGGAGTTCTCATTGATCATAATCTTACCTGGCAAAACCACATTGATTATTTATGCAGGATTATCTCCAAGAACTTATTTATTCTGTCCAAATTAAGATATCTAACAGATACAAACACACGCCAATTATTTTATAATGCTCATATTAAATCGCACATAGATTATGCCTCTACACTGTGGGATAGCTCATGTGAAGTTCATCTAAAAAAATTGAACACCTTACATAGGAGGGCAGCAAAACTTATCATGCCAGATCCCACTTTAACAACAGATGAAAAACTTAAACAGTTAGGAATCCTCCCTCTAAAGTCACACTTAATGTTCAATAAAGGTATCACAATGTTTAAAGTATCAAAAAGGAATGTTCCGCAATATCTTCTCAATTTGTTTAATCAGAATGTGCGATCATACTCAAACTCAAGACAAAATCAATTCAAAATTATCCGTCCAAGAATTGACATATATAAAAATAGTTTATCGTTTTCTGGTGCACAACTATGGAACACCCTCCCCCCAAATATCACAAACACTCAATCACTCTCTTCCTTCAAAGTTACTTTATTTAAATACCTTACGTCAGTGTCGTAGATTACCTCAGTTAGCAACAATAACGTCAGCTGCCTTTCAACCTATGACATCTAATCTAGTCAATGTGTGTGTGTGTGTGTGTGTGTGTGTGTGTGTGTGTGTGTGTGTGTGTGTGTATGCACAATGATAATTCGTGTTCTTTTTTTTTTTTTTTTTTTTTTTTCTTTTTTTTCTCTCTTTAACATTATTGATATTTTAACAGTTCAAACTGCCAACCAGTATTTATTTCTGTATTATATGCGATGATTTGTTGATGACTCTATGACGTGTTTGATTCTGTCTTGCTTCTTCTTTATTTCTCATTGCCTTTGTTCATTTTTGTTTGTTTGTTTGTTTTTTGCTTTGCTTGCTTGCCCATCTTATCTGTTAGCCATATTGTCTGTTTGTTTGGTTGGCTCTTATCTGCTGTCTGTATTTGTCACTTTTCTCCAACTGTTATCCGTATCATGCTTGTATCTCTCTTCTCCTATCAAGAAAAACGGCGCTTGATTATGGTTACTATTCTTGATTTATTTATGTCTTATTACATGAATTATTGA
>JAPXFY010000014.1:47934667-47942167 GCA_030674185.1 Monoplex corrugatus | reverse complement strand
CATTGCGACAGAGAGACAGACAGACAGAGAAGAGAAAGAGACAGAGATAGAGAGGTAGATGGAAATAGGCAAAGTGGGGAGGGAGGGGACTGGTGACGCATCGCTTCAGAATCTTTCCAATTGCGAGGAAATATTCTGTGTGTGTGTGTGTGTGTGTGTGTGTGTGTGTGTGTGTGTGTGTGTGTGTGTGTGTGTTGTGTATGTGTGTGTGTGTGTGTGTGTGTGTGTGTGTGTGTGTGTGTGTGTGCGTGTGTGTGTTTGTGTGTGTGTGTGTGTGTGTGTGTGTGTGTGTGTGTGTGTATGTTTGTCAGACATGTTTTTAATAGAAATGTTGGACAAGAACTCGTTGGATTAGCCGATGACTTCTCACTTACAGAATCAATGCTCTGGGTTCAGGTGCTTGTAGGGCAAAGATAAGGAAAAATAGCAACATATGTTTCGTGCTTTTCGTTCAGGAAGTTTCCTACAGACGCTCCTATTCCTACAAGAACGACAGCATTCATACGGTTTAGATGTTCAGTTGAAAGTTTGTATGGTAACAAAACACGGTCATTTGAACTGTGACTTTCAAATGTTTTTGTTGTCGTTTTACTTTCCAAAAAGAATAAATATTAAAAAAACAAAAAACATCGCCAATCATTCCACTGTAAACAGATAGATAATTGCACAAATTCCTTAAAATCCAAACAAATTGCAACATTATCTAAAATAATATAAAATCCGATACGAGCAAGAAAGAACAAAGAACAGACAGATAATCAGACAGAAGGATATAAAGACTGAAAGAAAAACAGACATAAAAATGGCACAGGTACACGCAGAGATGAATACATAGACACACAGATAGTGGATACAAAGTCAAACGAAAGACAACAGAAACAAAGACAAAAGGACACACAAAAGGACAGACAAAAGGATAGACAAAAGGACACACAAAAGGACACACAAAAGGACACACAAAAGGACACACAAAAGGACACACAAAAGGATAGACAAAAGGACACACAAAAGGACACACAAAAGGACAGACAAAAGGATAGACAAAAGGATAGACAAAAGGACACACAAAAGGACACACAAAAGGACAGACAGGCAGAAAGAAAGAAAACAAAAAAAAAACTGACATATAAAGGACAGACGGAGACAGAAAGGAAAAAAGAGAAAGAAAGAAATTGAAAGAAAGATAGAAAGAAGAAAACAAAAACAAAAAACTGGAAAATAGGAAATAAACAAGTAAATAAAGAAAATAAATGAATATATCTGCAAAAATATAAATTCATAAATAAATACATAGATAAATATAAATAAATAGATAAATAAATAGACAAATAAATAAATAAATAAATGAATAAATGAATTAAAAAAACCAGATGGTCAAACCATTCTATATCTTTCTCTTTGTAGAAATACTAAAAAAAAAAAATTCATTTATAACACACACACACACACACACATTTCTCATTGCAAATCTCGGTGAAGCTGGCAAACTAAAACAAATACAGCTATTACATGCAAAAAAAACCCCACTAGCATCATAATACCATTTAGTCATTAATACGATCTGCTGTATTTACACCTGAAAAAAATGAAATAAACAATGGAAAATTCAGAGGGCAAAGGGAGATATGAGCGACAAAATCACTGTTGGTGCTTTTAAACTTTAAATCAGTCATTGCGTCGTATCTATGGGTATTAATGCTGACAGCGGTTAAATGAAGTCTATGTCTGTTTTTGCATAGAAATGTTGCACTAATGGAAACATGGAAAAAGTTCCTGGAATATCGAGGATGCGAATTTTGATACAAACGTAAGAACGAAAGTAATAAATGGGCGGCTTATAAATAATTTCTCTCATGTTATACCTGTACATTTGCTGTTATAAGCCAGTGAGTTAGGTCTCTTTGTATGTTAATCTAAGCATCAAAGATTATTCGTAATTGTAAAATACATTAATGTTATTTAAATGAACAAGCATGTTTTGATACACTTGTTACAAAAATCGATGTTATTCACTTCCAGTACGCACGTGGGTTAACGTTGGTTTGTGGTCACGTGCATTTCGTAGGAGTTTTGCTGCTGATGAGGAACTGTCTGCATCTGAAGGTATGTTGCAATACTCTTCCTTGTTTTGACGTGTGACACTTTTTGACGACCGACACCACACCATGCAGTATTTTTTACAAATATCGACAAAGCAGGTTTTGTCATTCATTTGATTTTGGTCAGCTTCATACAGTAAGCCGATGGAAATCGTATTCTGACGACAGAACAAAGCATCTTAGCTTACATCAAAATAGAGAAATGGTTTTCTTGCTTTCTTACAACAAAGGCATTTGTGGTGATTTTACCGTTTGATAATACATTTTTGTTGTAATTTGTAATTTTTTGTGTCTGCAGGAAGGATTATTTCTTGATGGCCAGAACTGGTGTGCACCATCAGACAACCTCAATGCAGAGCATGTGATCTATGTTGCAGTGCTGACATCTGCACCCCGTGCTACACCATAGGATGCTTTCAGGAATGAATGCATGGCAGTGGTTGGGAATGCTGTCTACACAGGTTTGTGGCAGTTTTTTGCTGCCTCCGTTGCCCTGAACAGGCCTGTGCAGTCAGTATTTCCATCACTTGAATGGCCAGTATACCAGAAGCACTGCAACAGGATCATCCGTGTGCCTGGCTGCACAAACAACAAGAGAGACACTCATACAGAGACACAGAAAGAGACAGACAGACAGAGCACAAATGCGAGAGGGCCGTTTTTATTTCATTATTTGTAATGTTTTTTAACTGTGCTGAAAGGTTTATCCTTTAAAGATATATATGTAATTCTTTTGTCATGTTATGAGTAAGTTCAACTTGAGCGCATGCATGTATGTGTATGTGTTTGTGTATGTGTGTGTGAATGTGTGTGTGTGTGTGTGTGTGTGTGTGTGTGTGTGTGTGTGTGTGTGTGTGTGTGTGTGTGTGTGTGTGTGTGTGTGTGTGTGTGTGTGTGCCTGCGTGTGCGCGCGTCTTTGTGGATCAGTAATTGAAAGAAAAGCAGGCTCACCGTTTTTAATACTTGCTCTCAAAATTGAAAAATCTTTCTACATAGGACTTGATAAATCTATCTTTTCAGCTGAACTCTTTGCAACATTAATGGCTTTAAACTTTCTGATATGTCTTCCTAGGACAATTTTTCAGATACTTCTTTGCGTTGATTCAAAATCAGTACTTCAGGCTCTTGAATTATCAAAATTACAAACAAGATCAGAAATGATTCTGGAAATAAGTCACTTGATTCATAATTTATCTTTAAGAGGCACTGATATTACTTTCTGCTAGATACCTTCTCATAGTTCTTTTAGTTATAATAATAAAGTTGACAGGGCTGCCAAACGGGGAGCTAATAACTCACCAGATTCAAACAATATACAGCTTTCTCTCTCGTTGCACGAGAATTACACTTTAGTGGACAACTACGTCTGGAAGCAGTTCCAATTAAAACAGAAAAAGTATGATAAATGTCACATGAACTTTGAAGTTAGCAAAATACTTAAGCAGCTTCATGCCAGCAGAACTATACAGTCCCTTATGTACAGATGGAAACTTGATGCATTCAAAACAAAATATACCAATAACATAGTGTGTCTGTGTGGAAAGAAGATAACACATAGTCATATTCTTTCTTGCGTTAGGGTAAAACGACATATTCCAACACTATCTGTGAGTACAGTTTCTGACATATTTGCCTCATCATCATTACTGTATGAATTTTTTGTTAGCCTGTCAAAAAGTCCTATAGCGAATTACCTTTAAAATGTTATTTGACTTGTTCACTGTTGTGGTTAGTCAATTATTAGTTTTACTTTTTATTCATTTCTTCCGGATATTTACTAATTTTGTTTGTTAGTTTGTTTGTTTAAATCGATAATTATGGTAACATTATTTGTTAGTTTTACCTTCCCCTCTTCAAAACAGTTGTTTTCTGGATCATCTTTTCTCAAATTCAAAATTGACAATTTTCAAATATCCTCTTCACTCCTTCTCTATCACTCCCCTCCCCCCCCCTTTTTTTTTTTTTTTTTTTTCTAAAATCCCTTTAGTGAATAGACATTAAATCAAAGACCACCACACACACACACACACACATCTCTCTATATATATACATATATATATATATATATATATATATATATATGTATGTATATATATATGTATATATATATATATATGTATATACATATATATGTATATGCATACCAGCAAATTTGATCCTGTAATGGTGTTGGTGTATATACATATAGATAGATATACATATATATATATACATACACACACATATTTATATATATATATATATATATATATTGTATATATACATATATATACATACATATATATAGGTAGAAAGAAACTCTAGGGAGAGCTAGACAACAGAAGGTCTTCAGAGAAGTAACCCCCTTTAGACAAGTGTTTCGGCCCTGAATTCCTTACACTCTCGGGGGCCGGGCCACATCCAGGTCATGACTCCTGGATGCCCTTCTGCTGTTGTCTATTTTTTTTATTTATTTTTTTTTTCCCACGCCGGGGATCGAACCTGGGCGATTCTGCGCTTCAGAACTGCGGTACGCGGTTTTACCAATGTGCTAACGGGGCACACATCATCTGTAGGGAATTTAATCCTTATGAAGTTCACTTTTTTGGTTCCTCCTTGCCCAGATCCAGCTTGAGCTCCTTTCTGCTGCCTCTGCCATCGCTTTAAGGGCTCTAGTCCTCTTCTTCCCAGAAATGGCGAGTTGTTTCATGAGATCATAAGCGGAGGTGCCCACAAACCCTCTTGCCCCGACCTCTATGGCGAAGATTTTGACCCGCAGACCTGCTTTCTTCAGGGTGCTGGCAAGACCGGCGTATTTTTCGGTCTTGTAGATATGTGCTTCTTCCATTCTGCTTTCGTATGGCACAGTGAGTTCTATCAGAATCACTTGTTTCGAGGAGTCAGAGTGGAGAGCGATGTCTGGTCTCATGCCTGTCTTGCTGATGACATCTGGGTAATTTCTCCACTCTGGGAGGTCTGCTGTACACTCCCAGTCGACTGCTCCATCCAGAAGACCCTTTGGCAATGTGCTGGTTGTCATAGCCCTTTCGGGCCAGACCTGTTTCCCTCCTGCTTTGTAGAACGTTGTCATAGCAATTGGTGCGTTTGGGGTCATGGTTTTTTCGCTAACCACATCTGTGATCACTTTCAGAACTTGGTTGTGCCTCCATGTATACCTTCCTTGGGCTAGCGCTACTTTGCAAGAGCTTAGGACATGTTCCACTGTTTGTTTCTTCTGACAGAGCGGACATGCTGGGTCGTCTGCTTTCCCCCATTTCACTAAGTTTGCATTCGAGGGGAGCAGGTCATATACAGATCTGAGGAGGAAGCTTATCCTTAGAGGAGCCATGTGCCACATATCGTTCCAGCTGAGACTTCTTTGGAGTGCACTGTCCCATGTTGTCCATTGCCCCTGTTGACCTTGCTGGACTGCCTTCTGCACTCTTTTGACATCTTCTTCTTCCTTCAACTCCTGTATGATCATGTCTCTTTTTTCCTTCCCTTTGGCTTTGGACCACCACTGCATTTTTGTTGCTCCCAGTCCCTGTCTGTTGGTTTGCGTGTGTCCAATTATTTCTTTGATGCTGAGGTTTCTCTTGGCATTGTTTACAGCCTCTTGGACTTTCCACTTTCTGCCAGTTCTCAGCTTTGGATGAACTGCTCTCACGATATTGTCCTCCGATTCCTCCAGCATGCTCAACAGTCTTGCTTTTCCAACTTTGTATTCCTCCACTATGGATTTCAGAGGTAGCTTCAGCATTGCTTGACGACAGTAGAATGCAACATCAGTGAGACCAGGTGGGACACCGAGCCATTTTCTTGTGTATTTGTTGATTTTGGCTTCCATTGCTTCGACTGTGCTGGTGCAAATGTCATAGATTAGCAGTGGCCACAGCAGCTTTGGTATCAGCATGAACTGTAGACACCAGACTTTGTATTTGCCTGGCAGTCCGCAGTTATCTATTTTCTTCAGGCCTTCTTCTGCTGTTTGCTTGGTTTCACATCCCCTTTGTGTGTCTTTCAGGGAGTCATCATACCATCTTCCGAGACTTTTTACTGGCTCTTCTGTGACAGTGGGGATGGCTTGGTTGGCTACCATGAATTTGACTGAATCTGCCACTTTTCCTTTTCGCAGTGAGAGACTTCGGGATTTCTTAGGTTTGAACCTCATTCTTGAAGAGGCCACCAGCTCATCCAGCTGCTTTAAGATTTGGTGTGTCTCTTCCTCATCCGTGGACAAGACTGTTGTGTCATCCATGAAAGCTTTCAGAGGAGGCATCTGGTATCCATCTCCCAGATTCACTGGACCTGAACTCTTCATTGCAGCTTTCAAGATGACTTCCATTGCCAACACGAACAGTACGGGAGAGATTGCACAGCCCATTGCAATGCCCACCTCTAGGTCTATCCAGTCCGTGGTGTATTCTTTGGTAGAGAACCGCATTGAGAACCCTTGGAAATACTTCCTCAGCATTGTTCGGATGTTTTCTGGGATGTGATACATTTCAAGAGCCAGCTGGATCATATCGTGTGGAACTGATCCATATGCATTCGCCAGATCAAGCCAAACTACGTCAATGTCTCTCTTCTCTGTTCTTGCTTTTTGGATGGCATCCCAAATCAACGTGGCATGTTCCAAGCATCCAGGCATTCCTGGTATGCCTCCCTTTTGGACTGACATATCCAGATACTTGTTTTCAGTCAGGTATTTTGTCAATCTTGCTGCCATAACAGAGAAGAAGATTTTCCCCTCGACGTTCAGAAGTGATATTGGCCTGAACTGATTGATGCTGCTGGAGTTCTGCTCCTTCGGAATGTACACTCCTTCAGCTCTCATCCATTGGTCGCTGATCTTCTGGTTCCTCCATGCTGATCGAATCATCTTGTGGAGCCACTCGAGCACTTTTGGGCATTTCTTGTAGAGCAGGTATGGTATTCCGTTTGGTCCAGGTGCTGACTTGGCTCTGGCTTTCTTTACTACGTTCTTCACTTCATCCAGTGTTGGTGGTTTGTTACTGAATTTTCCTTCTGGCGCTGCAGGCCAAACCAGATTTTGGATTTCAAGTGGTGCCTCGCGCTGAGAATCGGAATATGTTTCCCTGAGATGCTGCTCTAGGGTTTCCTTGCCCACTGTGAGAGTCCCTGATTTGGGTTGTTCAAACAGCTTTCTTGCAAAGTCAAAGGGATCTTTGAAGAAACGATCTTGAGTCTTCTTCTTTTTGCTCTTTCTTCGCCTTGCTGATTCCACTTTGCTGAGAGCATTGTGTTTGGCCTTCAGATCTTTCCAGAGTTCCAGGAGCCCTTGCTTCTCGAATTCTGAGGCAGTTTTCATTCGCTTTTTAAGCTTCCTTTTCTCCCTCCGGATGCTCTCCATCTGTTGCTGTCTTCTGGATTTCTGGGGAGGCGTTTTTGTCTTTGGCTG
>JAPXFY010000014.1:47904667-47912167 GCA_030674185.1 Monoplex corrugatus | reverse complement strand
CCCAGTTTGAGAAGGCCGTTTTATTATATTTTTGTTGCTTGCGTTGATGGCATGCGAATTTCCGGTGCATAAATGCGCTTTGATTTGAATTATCAAAACTTTGGGCGATTACTACTGTAATTATTATTAAAACATAAGACATTAAAAAAAGAAAAAAAAAGAAAAGAAAAGTAAAACAAAAAAGAAAAGAAAAGAAGCAACAGCATCAACACTGAAAAACACAATCGGCAGACAAAAGAAACAAAAGCAAGCAATCATTACGATCTGCTCACATATCTAAAAAACAAAAGATGTTTGACTGACTTCTGTACAACACTGATTGACAAACAGCATGTCACCTTAACAAACGTTTTGCATGAATCTTCAGTTTTGACGTTTCATCTGATCTGTGCACTTACGACAACTACATCCAATTTGGTTTAGGAAGAGAGAGAGAGAGAGAGAGAGAAGAGAGAGAGAGAGAGAGAGAGAGAGAGAGAGAGAGAGACAGAGAGAGACAGAGACAGACAGACAGACAGAGACAGAGACAGAAACAAAGAGACAGAGTGACAGACAGACAGACAGAGATAGAGACTGACAGAGACAGAGAAAGACAGACAGACAGGGACAGAGAAACAGAGACAGAGACAGAGAGAGACAGAGACAGACAGATAGAAAGAGACAGACAGACACACAGACAGACACACAGACACACAGACAGAGGGAGAACAGAGAGAAAGAGAGAGAGAGGGAGACAGATAGAGACAGAGACAGACAAATAGAGACAGAGAGACAAAGACACATTGGCTGAGAGTCAGACAGACATAGGCAGAGGGAAAAGAGAGAGAGAGACAGAGACAGAGACAGACAGACAGACATAGACAGGGATAGACATAGACAGAGAGATAAAGGAAGACAGAGAAACAGAAAGAGTCAGAAACAGAGAAAGACAGAGAAACAGAGAGAAAGAGTAAAGAGAGAGAGAGAGGGAGAGATAGAGGCGAAGAGAAATAGACACAAAGAGAGAGAGAGAGAGAGAAAGACAGAGGGAGAGAGCGTAAATGTGAGTGAGAGAGACATCGTAAAAGAGAGTGAGAAAGCGAGAGAAAGAGAGAGAGAGACAGAGACAGAGAGAGAGAGCGTAAACGGGAGTGAGAGATAGATAGAGAAAGACGGGGTGGGTGGGTGGGTAGAAGTGTTAGTCAGGAAGACTTGGAGAATTCTAAGCAATAGAAAAGACAAATGAGCAAATTAGTGAAGGCACCAGACAGCCAGACAGCCTAAATTCTGACAGCTGGCATGTGAAATACCCCACCCTGCTGGCATCGTGATTTGCCCCGCCAGCCCACACTTCGCGATTTCCTAATGTCATCGGGGCCCTCCACAAATTCGCGTTTGATTAATCTGCCTCTGTCTTGATCTCATGTTCCTTCGCGTTACCTCTTCTCTGCCTCTCTTCCCTCTCTCTCTCTCTCTCTCTTCTCTCTCTCTCTCTCCCTCCACTCTTTCTCTCTTCTCTCTCTTTCCTCCTTTTCTCTCTCTCTTCCTCTCACCCTCTCTCTCTCTCTCTCTCTCTCTCTCTCTCTCTCTCTCCTCTCTCTCTCCTCTCTCTCTCTCCTTCTCTCTCTCCTCTTTCTCGCTTGTCTTTTTCCTCATCTACTCGCTCTTGTCTGTGTTTCTCTCTGTCTGTCTTGCTCTCCATCTCTGTCTCTCTCTTCTCTTCTCTCTCTCTTTCTCCTCTCTCTCTCTCTCTCTCTCTCTCTCTCTCTCTCTCCTTCTCTCTCTCTCTCTCTCTCTCTGCCTCTCTCCTTCTCCGTTTTCCCTGTCTCTGTCTCACTCTGTCTGTCTGTCTGTCTCTTCTCTCTCCCTCTCTCTCTCTCTCTCTCTTCTCTCTCTCTCCTCTCTCTCTCTCTCTCTCTTTGTGTCCATGTCTTTGTCTCGGTCTTTCTGTCCATCTGTCTCTTTCTCTTTCTCTCTCTCTATCTCACTGTGTGTGTGTGTGTGTGTGTGTGTGTTGTGTGTGTGTGTGTGTGTGTGTGTGTGTGTGTGTGTGTTTTGTGTGTGTGTGTGTGTGACTCTCTGTATGTCTATAATTCTCTGTCTGTCTCTGTCTCTGTATGTCCGTCTGTCTGTCTGTCTCTGTCTCCTCTGTCTCTCTCTTCTGTCTCTCTCTGTCTCTCTCTCTCTCTCTTCTTCTGTCTGTCTGTCTCTCTCTCTCTCTCTGTTCACTCTCTGTTCTCTGTTTCGCTGACTCTGTCTCCATATACATCTCTCTCCTTGTCCATCACTGTCTCTCTGTCTGTCTCTGTCTCTCTCTCTGCCTTCTCTGTCACTATCTCTTTCACACACACACACACACACACACACACACACACACACACACACACACACGCACACACACATACAGGCACGCACACATGTACACACGCACACCAACACACACACACACATACACGCGCGCGCGCGCTCACACACACACGTGAACACGCGACAACACGCACAAGCACAAGCACACACGGACAAACATAGAGAAACAGAGACAGAGACACAGAGACACAGAGACAGAGAGAAAAAGAGAGGGAGGGAGGGAGAGATAGAGAGAGAGAGAGGGGGGAGGGTGAAAGAATGAGACAGAGAGACAGACAGATAAATAGAGACAGAGACAAAGAGAGAATGGAAATGGAACAGCAAAACAAAGCAAAACGTTTTACTGTTTATTGGTTCATTACATTAGTTATGTAAATGGGAGACTGTTAAAATTTTAGGAAAACAACTGCCAAAACATCTGATACGCTCATTGTATTTTGTTCATATTAAAATATTTTCTCTCAGTGGGACCGATCGTAGTAATACAAGTAGACAATTACCGAACGAGCATCATGCCCCCATCCCCCACAACCCCCCACAACCCCCCACAACCCCACAACTCCCCATTCAAGACGTTTCACATGCATAGGGTTTATGTGCAGGCTCATGATTCATGCCATGTTGATTTTGGATCTTCTCCATCACGTGGCACCTGTGGCGTTAATGCATATTGAAATTTATTCCATGCGCAGAAACGCTATCTTGAGAAAAACTGATAAGAAACAGACACAGAAGCAAAACAGACATAAAACCCAGGAACACAAAAAATAGAGAGAAAACGTGTGTTTAATTCCCAAAACAAAGCAGGTGTTTACTGTCATCCAACATCCTTGCCTTAATGAGCTCGAGAGATACAAACACCTGCAACACACTTAGAAATAAAAGCATGCCATAAATTAGTGAACCTCGACTGTGTGGTCCCCCATTCTTGCCAAAAAAGCCCCTGGGATCGTCAACTTCACGTGGCTGCCATGTCGGCCGGACCAAAATATCCTTGAGGAACTGATAGGGATTCGTACCCTAGATCTGTCGGTATCCTGTTGGGCTAATAACCACTTTTGGCATATGGGCAGGTTAGTTGCAGGGTAGCCTGACAGACGCGTGGGTGGAAGAATTGAACTATGTATTCATTTATTGATTTCATTTTTTTTTTATTGTATTTTATTTTATTTATAAATGTGTTTACTTATTCATTCATTTATTTATTCATTATTTGTTTATTTATTCATTTACGTAGTGATTTATTATTTGTTCATGTATTTTTTTTTTTTTTTTTTTTCATTCATTCATATATTTATTTTGTATATTGACATATGAATCCGCTGAGTAAGTGATTGATTCAGGTGTTGTTGTTGTTTTGTTTGTTGTTGTTGTTGTTGTTGTTGTTGTTGTTGATTTTCTACTTCTCGTTGTTCCTTCTACTGTTTCTACTGATTTATGAACTGATATAGCATAACTTACTTTTGCACAAGAAAATCCCATTCTTGTCACCATCAGTAAAGCATAGAAACTCACAAGTATATCTTTTTTCACATTTCTTTTTCGTATATCATCAATTTTCATTACATATACAAACACAAACACACGAAGGCACACACAAACACACACACTCACACACACACATACACACACACACACACACACACACACACACACACACACACACACAACGCACACACACACATACACACATACACAAATACATACATACATACATACACACACACATACATACATACATATATACATACATACATACATACACACATACATACATACAAACGTCTCCGCCCTCCCAGATAGATAGATAGATAGATAGATAGACAGACAGATAGACAGATAGATAGACAGATAGATAGATAGATAGATAGATAGATAGATAGATAGATAGACAGACAGATAGATAGATAGATAGACAGACAGACAGACAGATAGATAGATAGATAGATAGATAGACAGACATAGATAGATAGATAGATAGATAGACAGACAGATAGATAGATAGACAGACAGATAGATAGTCTGACAGACAGATAGATAGATAGACAGATAGATAGACAGACAGACAGACAGGTAGATAGATAGACAGACAGATAGACAGATAAATAGACAGACATACAGATAGATAGATAGACAGATAGATAGACAGACAGGCATACAGATAGATAGACAGACAGAAAATAGATAAATAGACAGATAGATAAACAGACAGACAGACAGACAGATAGATTGACAGACAGACAGACAGACAGATTGATAGACAGACAGACAGATAGATAGACAGATAAACAGACAGACAGATAGACAAACAGACAGACAGATAGATAGGTAGATTCGAGGCCGAAATATTGACGGGACGGAGGAAGGGCAACGATGAGAAACGTTACTATTGGGAGATAAATCAGGGGAAATGGAAATCCCTTTAACAAGGTGCTCGTTAAATGTGACACATACAGCTCTACAATCAGAAATCGATAGGCGACGGCTGTGGATCAGAATATCTTTTTGACATAGGGGTGGGGGTAGTTGAAGATTTGAGCCAAACACGGCACCGTCTGTAAATGCCAGCGGTTCTACCGGGACACGGACGTAGACTTTACTGGCGCGTCGCATCGATTCAAATCATTGGTTTGTGTAATATTTTTTAAAGGAACGGGGGATAGTTGAGTCGATCGAACGGTTGACTGAGTGACACATTTTCGTTTCTCGTTCATTTTATACATAATTGTTATTAGAAATCAGTAGTGTATACGTGTATGTATGTAGGTATGTAAGTACGTAAATGCTATGGAGAGAAATCAAAATATCAATACATGTATGTATTGTATCAAGAAATCAACATACACAACACAGGTTTGTATATGTATGTATATATATATATATATATATATATATATGTATATATGTATATATGTATATATATAGCTGTCTATCTAACTATCTATCTATATATATATATATATATATATTTATAGGTATATACATACATCTATATATATATATATATAATATATAATACATATATCGATATGTAGATATATATGTATATATATTGATAATGACGATAGCAACGATGACGAAGCCAAGGAAAACAACGAGGACGAGGATGACGACAATGACGACGACGACGATGGTGGTGGTGGTGGTGGTGGAGTTGGTGGTGGTGATGACGATGTTGATAATGAAGATGTTAATGATGGGCTCTTCCGTCAGTCCGATGGAGGAGTACCAAAATAGTCCTCATCTCTTGATGTTGGTCTTCAATTGGAATACAAGACAGTTCCTAGAAGCACATGTTATTTTGCAGCCACTACACTGAAGGCAGTCCTGTGATCTCGGAATCTGCATCTGCCAGTCCCTCTTCTGCTGAATAGGAAACTGTCCTGCGCTGTGCATATACAACTGACCCCATGTGTGCTCTGCTATCATCAGTTTACTGTTGCAGGCAATGTGTTTCCAGATGGTGGCTTTGATGCTACAGTTGATGGGGTTGGCCTTCAGAGTATCCTCGTGTCTTTAGTGGCCTTCCCTTTAATTGTTCCAGCTGTTAAATGTGCAGCTGGTAAGTAGCAGCCCAGTTCTGGCAGAAGTACTGTAGAACGGTCAGGACTACTGCAACTGCACAATTGTACACAGAGATCTTCATGGCGAGCCCTATGCCATGATTTTGTCAAACACAACATCATGCCAAACAATCTTTTGAAGTTTGGAAATTGGCCAAAAACCTGCCTGTCTTCTTTTGCTTTTCAAATACGCGTTCTTTTATGTGTTTTTTGTTGTTGTTGTTGTGTTGTTGCTGTTGTTTTGTTGTTGTTGTTGATGTTGTTGATGTTTGTTGTTGTTGTTGCTTCTGCTACTGCTGCTGCTGTTGTTGTTGTTGTTGTTGCTGCTGCTGCTACTGTTGTTGTTGTTGTTCTTCTTCTTCTTCTTTTCGTTGTTCTTGCTGTTGTTCTTGTTGTTGTTGTTGTTGTTTCACAATATTGTGGTCAGCCATCCAAATGCAGAGAGATGCGAGTCAGCTTTGTTTTTGTTTGACTGTTTGTAGGATTGCCCGTGTGTGTCACATTCTTTGTGTCTGTCATCATATCTCTGCCCGTCGGTATCTCCGCTTGTTTCTTTGTCTGTCTTTGTCTGTCTGTTCCCTCTCTCTCTCTCTCTCTCTCTCTCTCTCTCTCTCTCTCTCTCTCTCTCCTCTCTCTCTCTCTCTCTCTCTCTCTGTCTCTATTTATCTATCTCTGTCTATTTCTCTATCTCTGTTTCTCTCTCTCTCTGTCTATCTCTGTTCTCTCTCTCTCTCTTCCTCTCTCTCTCTCTCTCTCTCTCTCTCTATCTTTATCTATCTGTCTGTCTGTTTATCTATATGTCTATGTTTTTTGTGTATCTATGTATCTATCTATGTATCTATGTATCTATCTATGTAATATATATGTATGCACACATGCACATACATATGTATATATAGATATATATATATATACACACAGATATACCTACATGTACACATATATGTATACATACATATGGATATAGACATATAAGTGTGTATGTACATGTATGTGTGTGTGTGGTGTGCGTGCGTGCGTGGTTGGCGTGTGCTGCATTTGTATGCGTTTGAAATAGCAAGGACTCACTATGTAAACAGTAGCGACCCAATGCTATTCTCCTTAAACAATAAAGTGTTTTCAAATGTGTGTCTTACATTTCTCTCCACCATCTACCTCCCCCAACAACTAAGCCGAATTCAACCCCTCATATCCATCTCTCTCTCTCTCTCTCTCTCTCCTCTCTCTCTCTCTCTCTCTCTCTCTCTCTCTCTCTTCTCTCTTCTTCTCTCTCTCTCTCTCTCTCTTCTCTTCTCTCTCTCTCTCTTCTTCTCTCTCTCTCTCTGTCTGTCTTCTTCTCTCTCTCTCTCTCTGTCTGTCTGTCTGTCTTCTCTCTCTCTCTCTCTCTCTCTGTCTTCTTCTTTCTCTCTCTCTCTTCTCTTCTCTCTTCTCTCTCTTCTCTCTTCTCTTCTCTCTCTTCTCTCTCTCTCTTCTCTCTTCTTCTCTCTCTTCTTCTCTCTCTCTCTTTCTGTCTTCTCCTCTCTCTTCTCTCTCTCTCTTCTCTCTCTCTCTTCTCTCTCTCTCTCTCTCTCTTTCTCTCTCTCTCTCTCTC
>JAPXFY010000014.1:47897167-47902167 GCA_030674185.1 Monoplex corrugatus | reverse complement strand
ATCTATCTATCTATCTATCTATCTATCGATCTATCTATCTATCTATCTATCTATCACAGTTCGAGTATTATGTCTGGTGGGCAATGCATACCCGATGTTTTCATTGCTCCATAAGCTACCAGGAACTGACATGAATTGCAAATTCTTTAAGGAACATATTTGATGTTCCATGTGCATACATACCCGAAGAGGGTTTAGGCAGTGACAAACCTGCACACATGATGGCCTGGAAGATCAGAAAAATCTCCAGCCTTCACCCACCAGACAGGAGGTAGCCTGGCAGGATCGAACCCAGACCTTCAGATTACAAACCAGAAAAAACACGAAAGAAGAATACGATCGCGTATTTAATACAACAAAACATGACAGGCTCAAATTTTCGGCCAACAGGCCTTTGTCAAGCGTAAGATTACAAACAAACAAACACCAGATACAAAAAGCATGAGAAAAAAACTGAAACTTCCCTGCTGCTGTGTCCAATGTGACTAAAGGAGTAAAATTCTCCTTTGTCTTTCAGATTATTCCTTTTCTCACAACAGGGAAGTTTCAGTTCTTTTTCTCATAATTTGTGTATCTGGTATTTGTTTGTTTGTAATCTTACGCTTGACAAAGGCCAGCTGGCCGAAAATTTGTACCTGTCTTGTCTTGTTGTATGAAATACGCGTTCGTATTCTTCTTTCGTGTTTTTTCTGGTGCCTGTTTGCTTGAACGCAGGCAATCACACTTGTTTTGGACTTCATATTAGAAGCCAGGCAGAAAGTGCCCAGGTTGGATGGAACCCAGACCTTATGATTGGAAGTCTTAACACTTTACCATCATGCCCGTCATTTCTAGTTTCAATGTCAAACTAGACAAAGAAGTAGTTACAAAACTGACCCCAAAAATCCACCCAACAAAATATAGACCAAAACAGACTGATGGACCGAGACAGACAAACAGACAAAAGGACAAAGAAGCAGCAGGACCAGACATCAGGCTGACAGACAATATTACCAGCAGACGTGGCCAAGAATGACGAAGGCAGAATTAGGCAGAGTCTTCCACTGACAGTAGCAAAGAAGATACTATACTAATACAAGAAAGAGAGAAAGAGAGAGACAGAGAGAGAGACAGACAGAGAGAGACACAGAGAGAGAGACAGACAGAGAGGGAGACAGAGAGAGAAGAGAGACGGACAGACAGACAGAAAGGCAGGTAGGCAGACAGAAAGACAGACGGACAGACAGACAAAAGACAGAGACAGACAAACAGACAGACACAGACAAAGAGACAGAGACAAAGACAAAAGACAGTGAGTGAGACAGAGAGACAGGCAGACATATAGATGGAGAGATAGAAAGACAGACAGACGGACAGATAAGCAGACGGATGGACAGATCGCCAGAATTACAGTAAGACTGATATTGACACTAACACTCAATTTTCCTACGATAAAAGTTATCAGATAAAAGCTGTTATTCAGACTTGAAAGAGAGAGATGTTGGGAGATAGAAACGTTCCCAGGGAGAGAGAGAGGGGGGAGGGAGAGAGAGGGAGAGAGAGATAGAGAGACAGACAGACAGAGACAGAGACAGACAGACAGACAGAGAAAGAAAGAGACAGAGACACAGAGAGATAACCAGAGAGAGAGAGAGGGACAGAGAGCGAGAGAAAGGGAAAAAGACGCAGAGAGAGGAAGACAGACACAGAGACCGAGAGAAAGACACATTCCTCGTCTAACGGTAAGAACAGTCACACACACAGTAGTGTCGTTAATTTAACAGAGAGAGAGAGAGAGAGAGAGAGAGAGAGAGAGAGAGAGAGAGAGAGAGAGAGAGAGAGAGAGAAGAGAGAAAAGTAGAGGGAGAAAGGGGAGAAAAAGACGGAAATGCACTTGATAAGTTTCTATACCAATTCCTTCCTGGAAATGTTCACCTCTACTAAGTGATACTACAGACGTCTATTGTTTTAATGAGTATCTTGGGAGAAGCAGGTAAACACTTGACTATTTGGACACCTGACATATATAGGCAAACTGGCAAGCAATGAATTATTCATACAGATGGTGGAGTAGATGGTGGAGTTGGCTGCAAGACCATTATAGCCATCACTTACGAAACGAGACTGTGACCATCCCTGGACCATTGACACACACTTTGCTAACTGCTAGGACCTTAAGCTCACTTACCTTTCTCCAAGATTTGCCCTCCTATCATTGGCACTGACATTCTTCTGACGCTAGCGTTTCAAGTCCAATTTGCCAGTGCTTCAGGTTTATGAAGGTTTGCTCAAGGAAGATTCAGATCTTTAATTCATTATTTGATTACTTGACATATATATATATATATATATATGTGTTGTGTGTGTGTGTGTGTGTGTGTGTGTGTGTGTGTGTGTGTGTGTGTGTGTGTGTGTGTGTGTGTGTGTGTGTTGTTCATTTTGTGAAGAGGTATACAGATACATATGTATTTACATGTAACCAAGAATATTCCAGTGATATGCTGATACAATACCAATATAAAACATAGACTAGATAAAACATAAGATAGTTTGGGCCTCAGGACCTGGCCAGTTCATGGGTTTAAGCGCAGGCTGAAGACTTGTGCCATGATCACCATATACATGGCACCTGTGACGTCAGTTCATATGGAATTCGTTGCGAATGCGGAGACGTGGTCTTGAGAAACTGAAACTGAAATTCAAGAAAGGGTTTATTGCACTCGCACAATTCCATATGCGTTCCACTCATATCTACCAGTAAGTTACCTGGCAGACTCTCTGAGCCTCCGCAAAACTTTGTGCCCTGGCAAGTCTTGAAATCGGGAGGTGGGATGGAAAAGGAACCTGTTGAAATAATTAAGCTGACACCATCAGAATGATGGCATCATTAAGATGAACAGAGACAGACCAGTTTTTAATGTTGCTGGCCGGGATTGGAGTCCAGATATACAAGTCTTGAGTCCACAGCTTCTCTCTCCTCTCTCTCCTCTCTCTCATCTCTCTCTCTCTCTCTCATCTCTCTCACTCTCTACTCTTCTCTCTCTCTCTCCCTCTCCCTCTCCCTCTCCCCTCTCTCTCTCACTGTGTGTGTGTGTGTGTGTGTGTGTGTGTGCCCGCTCATATGTACGTGTGTATGTATGTGTGTGTGTGTATGCGTGTGTTTGTGTGTGTTCGTGTGTGTGTGTGTGTGTGTGTGTGTGTGTGTTGTGTGTTGTGTGTGGGTGTGAAAGAGAGACAGAGAGACGGGGAATGTGTGTGTGTGTGTGTGTGTGTGTGTGTGTGTGTGTGTGTGTGTGTGTGTTGTGTGTGTTGTGTGTGTATGTGTAGTGTGTGTGTGTGTGTTGTGTGTTGTGTGCGTGTGTTGTGTGTTGTGTGTTGTGTGAGTGTGAAAGAGAGACAGAGAGGGGAAATATGTGTGTGTATGTGATGTGTATATGTGTGTTTGTGTGTGTGTTAGTGTCAGTGTGTGTGTGTGTGTGTGTGTGTGTGTGTGTGTGTGTGTGTGTGTGTGTGTGTGTGTGTGTGTGTGTGTGTGTTGTTGTGTTGTGTGTGTGTGTTGTTTGTTGTGTGTTGTGTGAGTGTGACAGAGAGACAGAGAGGGGAAATATGTGTGTGTATGTGTTAGTGTCAGTGTTAGAGTGTCAGTGTTAGAGTGTGTGTGTGTGTGTGTGTGTGTGTGTGTGTGTGTGTGTGTGTGTGTGTGTGTGTGTGTGTGTGTGTGTGTGTGTGTGTGTGTGTGTGTGTGTGTGTGTGTGGTGTTCCGATTTTTCTATCGGATTTTAATTCGTCTAAGCACGTCATTCAACCTGTGGACTGCCGGCTGTATGTTGCTGCACAATTTGTATACTCTCTCTACGCTGGGTGTGCATACTGAGTGTTCGCATAATTCCATAACTTACTGTGCATGCATTTTTAAATGTTCATGATTGATATTCTGCAGACCTATACACACCAAGTGGGTAGTGGCGCTGGGTAAGGTCTGCACACATGATGACACTGGAGATTGGGGGAAAAACATCTTCCCCTTTTACCCATAAGGCGGAGATGTCTAGGTGAAACAAACCCGGAACCCTTTATCATGGAAGTCTGACATTTACCCATTTGATTATCGCCCCTGTTGTATCGGAGTATGAACAGTGGGGGCACTAACTTTCTTCACTAACAACGTCTCCGTGTCAGATGAAGAAGGCACAGACCCTGGTCCAAATGTGATCAAATCTACCTACACTGTATAAACGGGAAGAGAGGTCCTGGCCGGCTCATTTTGTCTGTCTACAGACCTAGTTCTGTCTGAAAAGGGCGGAACAGGATTAGGGGACGCGGATGACAAGAAGGGGAGATAACTGGGACTAGAGGTGAAGTATCTAATGTATGGTGCTTGTAGTGGGAGGGGGGAGTGCTGTGTGTGTGTGGAGGGGGGAGTGTGTGTGTGTGTGTGTGTGTGTGTGTGTTGTGTGTGCGTATGTGTGTGTGCATCTATATATATATATATATGTGTGTGTGTGTGTGTGTGCGTGCGTGTGTGTGTGTGTGTGTGTGTGTGTGTGTGTGAGTGCTGTGTGTGTGTGTGTGTGTGTGTGTGTGTATGTGTGTGTGTGTGTGTGTGTGTGTGTGTGTGTGTGTGTGTGTGTGTGTGTGTGTGTGTGTAACGCGCGCGCGGGTTTGTGTGTGTCGGTGCGTGTGTAGGTGTGTGGCTGAATGCATGTGTGTGTATGTACATGTGTGCGTGTGCGTGCGTGTGTGTGTGTGTGTGTGTGTGTGTGTGTGTGTGTGTGTGTGTGTGTGTGTGTGCCTGTGTATGTGTGTCTGTGCATGTGTGTGTGTTTGTGATGTGTGAGTGTGTGCGTACGTGCGTATGTGAATTTATATGCGTGTGTATAGGTGTGTGTGTGAATGTATGTGTGTATGTATGGTGCGTGTGTAGATACGTGCATGAATGTATATGTGTATACGTACACGTGTATGTTTTTGTGTGTGCGTATGTGTATATATAAAGATTTTTTTTTTTTAAGTCAAGAAAG
>JAPXFY010000014.1:47889667-47892167 GCA_030674185.1 Monoplex corrugatus | reverse complement strand
ATAAATAATAAATAAATAAATAAATAAATGAATGAATAAATAAATAAATAAATAAATAACTTTTGCCCCTAAAGGCTTGCCATACAAACAATTCTCCGTTGATTGCCATAGCAAAGCAGGGACTGAGAGAAGAATCCTTGGTTTTAACAAACGCTTCATCTCTCATCTTTTGTCCATAATTGCTTCACTCATTTGGCGTCCTCAAGCCCTGATTAACAATTTGATGCTGCTTTCAACGCGAAATATTTCTGTTTTTGTTTTATGGACAGCTCTTCTACTGGTCTCGAAACTGCTTCTGGGTTTGAGAGAAAGAGAGGGAGAGTGTTAAGAGTGAGAGAGAAAGAGAGAGAGAGAGTATTAGAGAGAGACAGAGACATAGAGAGAGACAGAGAGTAAGAAAGAAAGAGAGGGAGAGTTCAAAGAGACAGAGATGGCGACTGAGAGAAAGAGAAAGAAATAGAGAAAGAGAGAGAGAGAGAGATACAGAGACAGAGAGTACGAAAGAAAGAGAGGGAGAGTTTTACGAGACAGAGACTGAAAGAAAGAGAAAGAAATAGAGAAAGAGAGAGAGACAGAGAGACAGACAGAGACAGAGACTGAAAGAAAGAGAAAGAAATAGAGAAAGAGAGAGAGAGAGAGAGACAGACAGACAGAGACAGAGACAAACAGACAGTCAGACAGTCAGACAGACAGAGTATGTGACAAAGTAAGTTCGGGGAAAAAGGGCAATTAATTTTGTAAACTATTTTTCATTACATGACAACCACTCTTGTTCATCATGTCATTATCAAGATATAGACAAACAAACAAAATCCATGTTTAGCTTTTATGTAACTGAGTTTTGTGCCTAAAGCAACCGTTGGATTTTCATAATCCATCATTATTGACAATGAAGTGATCAAGCAAAAAGCAAAAAACAAACTAAAACGAACAACTGAAGGAACAAATAGATGAAGCAACAAAGCAGTAAGCTTAGAAAACAGCCTTGTCACACAGTGTGACTCCAAACTTGGAACTCCACAGCATCATTAGTGTCATCCTCATCCTCACTACCATAGCATTGTGAATAATTGTGACCACCCACCATGAATTCAGTCTTAACTTGCAGTCAGTCGAACAGCACTAGGAGCTGAAAAGGTGACTGGGGTGTTTTGACTTTTTCTCAAAATTGATTTCTGTAGACTACATGTATAATGTATCCCCCACAGACATTTTTTTCTTGAAAAAATATTATTTATCAATCTAAAATGGTATTTTAATGCATTGATCGCAGCAAAAAGAACGCAATTTCCTACCAAAAGTACTTATTTTTGTCTCTTATTATGAACCGTAACCTGTACAGTACCCGCACACGTAATATACTGATAGAAAGCTCTTTGGTGCACCTTTCACATAATGACAGTGAAAATTAGAAACAAACTGGGTCAAAGCCACCAAATAAAGAAATTTAAGGAAACTGTGTACGAGAGCACACAAAAACTTTAGAGGCCGTTCTCTCAAAATGGCTGTCATACAACTTAATAACTTAAAACATGCATAACTTCTACATTTTTATTTTAGTACAAGCTTTATTCAAGTACCAAAATAATCAGCAGAATGCACAGTGACATGTATATATCTCAAAATGCCCAAAATGCTAGTTAAGATTGATTTCGTGCTGGCAGGTCACAATTGTCCTAGATATTATGTGGTCCTTATTACCCTGTTCACGTGGTGACTTCAGTGTTGGTGGGCGTGGAGGTATGTTGGGGAACCGAAACGAGCACCCTGGAGATGGTGACAGGGAAACAGTGCAGAGAGCGGAGCAGGATTTATATTAGATGAACAACAGACAAGCCAATGAACTATCACTGAGAGAGAGAGACAGACATAGACAGAGACAGAGACAGACACAGACACAGAGATACAGAGACAGAAGTAAGAAAGAAAGAGACGGAGGAGTGTTCTGAGCTTACTGTTTTTGTACTTTGTATCTGCTTCTATGCTAGCTGAATGGGTAGCGCAAACTGTGTTAGATTTGAGAACTACAACATGGGAGATAAATTCTCAAGAGTTATGTCCTTGGATTAATATTATAAAAATTCTCCCTGCTTCTCTCTTCTTATTTCTTTGGTATTATCATTACATATGTTTATGAAGCGAGCAAAACCAAGAAAACGGTTAAAAGTCACTTCTGTTCTGTTTAGTGTTGTTTGTTGTTTAACATCATGATCAACATCTCTTATCCCCTCCCCCTTTGTCAATCAGCAAAACCACGTTTTCGTCATTACGATCCCCGTATGGATGCCAGGAGCCCATTCAGTAGACATGGTATTCCTCACCTTCTGCAACTTCTGTGCTAGAGTTGTACTCTTTTTCTATACACTCTCCTTTCTTTCTATGCCCCATCCTTTTCAATTTGTCTGCTGTATCGATCCATTCACTTCTATTTTGTCAAGAACTCTGTGCACATATCTTTTATTTCTCTTTCCTTCCCAACTCACTCGGAGTTTGCAGATTA
>JAPXFY010000014.1:47872167-47874667 GCA_030674185.1 Monoplex corrugatus | reverse complement strand
CGTGAAGAGCAGGGCATTTGCCGGCTGCCCTGGTATAAAACAGAGAGATAAGTTCACTTCCCGGGTCTCTCCCAACTGGAGTGCCAGTTAGTCGTCTTGCCTTTCTGAGTCTCGGTTTAAAAAAAAATGGGTGGCGCTGCACTGCGGCGAGATCATCTCAAAGGCGGGAGGAGCTTGAGTTACATATGATCAATCCACTGTGAAAAAAAAGAGAAAAATGAAATAAATAAATGAAAATAATACAAAATAATCAAGTATCTCCAGTGATTTAAAAATGTGTGGAGACTCAGGAAAGCAAAAATTAATGTATCTGCTCCTTCCTCTGTTTATCAGACCTTTTGCTCAGATCAGTTCACAGTCTGAGTGAATGATTCAAATTCATTATTCATCACATTAGTCTGTACCAACCAGGCCCTCTAAACAATCATAGGTTAAACCCCTGCCACAGACACACCCAAAGATGTCAGATTTTGTCAATAAAAAATTCCTAGGGACAGTTTAACTTGAAGATCATTGATTTACGTGTGTGTGTTGTGTGTGTGTGTGTGTGTGTGTGTGTGTGTGTGTGTGTGTGTGTGTGTGTGTGTGTGTGTGTGTGTGGTTGTGTGTGTGTGTGTGTGTCGTGTGTGTGTGTTGTGCGTGTGTGTGTGTGTCTGTGTCTGTCTGTGTATCTGTCTGTTTGTCTGTATGTATGTATATGTATGAATGTATGTTGTCTGTATGTCTGTCTGACTGTCTCCGGTTCCGGACTTTTCAGCTGGAACCTGGTCCAAAGATAGATAATTGAGTCAATAAAGAACTCTCGCCAGGTTATGGGCGAAACTTATCACACTTGGCCATGGTTCAGGCTGAAGCAGAATCTAAACCAAATGTCACAAGGTATAAACAAAACATTATCATTATTGACACGTTCATGTCCTTACTGAATTTAGCAGACAATTCTCTAAATTACATTGTGTAGTATTTTATTCTTGTGTTCAGCACAATTGTCTAAATTCATTGTGTAGTATTTTATTTTTGTGTTCTTACTTGATCAAAAAAGAAAGAGTGGGGTGTTTAACATAAACAGGAACTGTGAATTCTCAAGGGAAAAAACTAGTGAATTGAAAATGGGACAAAGCACAATGAAAATAAGTCTCGTTTGCTCTTTTTCTGTCTTGTATCATTTCTCTGCCTCCATCTCCTAACTTATGAAAAACTTCCTCTCAGAAAATCAAATCATGGAATTCCTTCATATGTGACCTCTTTGTAAAAAAAGTTACCCGTTTCTCCCAAAAGTCTTCCAAAGTTTCTTTGATTCTGACAGTCGTGACCAACTTTTTCTTCGCAGCTAGAACAGACAGATAGACAGACAGACAAACAAACCGAAAGTAGGGAGAGAAGCAGACAGACAGAGAAAGAGACAGACAAAAGACAGAGAGACAGGCAGACAGACAGAGACAGAGGCAGAGAGAGGGAGAGAGAGAAAGAGAGACCGAGAGACAGAGACAGAGACAGACACAGATAGAGAGAGAAAGAGAGACAGACACACAGAGACAGAGAGAGAGACAGACAGACAGAGAGAGACAGACAGACAGACAGAGAAAGACAGACAGGTAGAGTAAGAGAGAGAGACAGACAGACAGACAGACAGACAGACAGAGACAGAGGAAGAGAGAAGGAGAGAGATAGAGAACGAAATACGACATGGTTTAATGAATAAATCAATAGAAACCTAAACCCCATTTGAGAGAAATAGACAGACAGACAGACAGACAGCAACATAGACAGAGATAGACAGAGAGAAAAAGAGAGAGATTGACAGAGAGAGATTGACACAGAGAGAGAGAGAGAGAGAGTGTGTGTGTGTGTGTGTGTGTGTGTGTGTGTGTGGTGTGTTGTGTGTGTGTGTGTGTGTGTGTGTGTGTGTGTGTGTGTGTATGTGTGAACGAAAGACGACTGGTTTAGTCAATAAGTCAATATAAGCCTAAACCCATTTTAAGAGAAAGAGAGAAACAGACAGACAGACAGAGGCGTGACACACCAGCTAGTCCACACATCAAAGCTGCCCTTGGCTATGTTCCCTTCGACCTAGTCTCACTGCAGACGCTTTAACGAGCAGATTGCCACAGTGGTGGAAACAAAATGTACGTATACAGGCTGATCAATGAATTATCCATACGTAAAGAGTAGCTATTGCGCTCTGTCATTTCAAGATACCCATCATTTGTGAGATCATGGAATGATTATCCTTGCACCCTAAATACACATCTCACTGACTGCAGAGACCTTATAACTTTCTATTGTACGCCCCATGGCGTACATTCATTCCTCTTATGTTGGTCTTTGTGGACAAAAAGAGAAGAGACAGAAAATACAAAATAACGTTCAAAGATAAAAAAAAAAAAAAAAAAAAAAACCGTTCTAAAATATCTCTTTTTACACAAAACATATTACACAAAATCCAGGTCGTATACTTCTGAACTACTCAAGGTGACTATGTGCTTGAAAAAGCATCAGA
>JAPXFY010000014.1:47847167-47849667 GCA_030674185.1 Monoplex corrugatus | reverse complement strand
AGCAATTTGTGTATCTATGTATATGTATGTGTGACTGTGACAATGCTCTGTCAGTGTTTGTGTATCTATGTATATGCATGTGTGCCTGTGACAATACTGTGTCAGCAATTTGTGTATCTATGTATATGTATGCTGCCTGTGACAATGCTGTGTCAGCAATTTGTGTATCTATGTATATGTATGTGTGTCTGTGACAATACTGTGTCAGTGATTGTGTATCTATGTATATGTATGTGTGCCTGTGACAATACTGTGTCAGCAATTTGTGTATCTATGTATATGTATGAATGCCTGTGACAATACTGTGTCAGCAATTTGTGCATCTATGTATATGTATGTGTGCCTGTGACAATACTGTGTCAGTGTTTGTGTATCTATGTATATGTATGAATGCCTGTGACAATACTGTGTCAGCAATTTGTGCATCTATGTATATGTATGTGTGCCTGTGACAATACTGTGTCAGTGTTTGTGTATCTATGTATATGTATGTGTGCCTGTGAGAATGCTGTGTCAGTGTTTGTGTATCTATGTATATGTATGTGTGCCTGTGACAATACTGTGTCAGTGTTTGTGTATCTATGTATATGTATGTGTGCCTGTGACAATACTGTGTCAGTGTTTGTGTATCTATGTATATGTATGTGTACCTGTGACAATACTGTGTCAGTGTTTGTTTATCTATGTATATGTATGTGTGCCTGTGACAATACTGTGTCAGTGTTTGTGTATCTATGTACATGTATGTGTGCCTGTGACAATACTGTGTCAGTCTTTGTGTATCTATGTATATGTATGTGTGCCTGTGACAATTACTGTGTGAGCAATTTGTTTATCTATGTATATGTATGTTGCCTGTGACAATACTGTGTCAGTGTTTGTGTATCTATGTATATGTATGCTTGCCTGTGACAATACTGTGTGAGCAATTTGTTTATCTATGTATATTATGTTGCCTGTGACAATACTGTGTCAGCAATTTGTGTATTTATGTATATGTATGTTGCCTGTGACAATACTGTGTCAGCAATTTGTGTATCTATGTATATGTATGTTGCCTGTGACAATACTGTGTCAGCAATTTGTGTATATGTATATGTATGTTGCCTGTGACAATGCTGTGTCAGCAATTTGTGTATATGTATATGTATTTGCCTGTGACAATACTGTGTCAGCAATTTGTGTATGTATGTATATGTATTTGCCTGTGACAATACTGTGTCAGCAATTTGTGTATTATGTATATGTATGTGTGCCTGTGACAATACTGTGTCAGCAATTTGTGTATCTATGTATATGTATGTGTGCCTGTGACAATATGTGTCAGCAATTTGTGTATCCTATGTATATGTATGTGTGACTGTGACAATACTGTGTCAGCATTTTGTGTATCTATATATATGTATGTTGCCTGTGAAATGCTTTGTCAGCAATTTGTGTATCTATGTATATGTATGTGTGCCTGTGACAATACTGTGTCAGCAATTTGTGTATCTGTATATGTATGTGTGACTGTGACAATACTGTGTCAGCAATGTTTTTCTCAGCTGCAATTGGATGGAAATTTACCAGTTTTTTCAAGACAGTGCCTCCGCTCTCAGAATAAATTCCATATGCATTGGTGGCACGGGAGTCATGTGATGGAGAAGATCCACTATGATCGTAATATTTGTCAGAAACCGTCTTCTCAACAGCCCTATGCATTTGTGAGGTCTTCAGGTCCTGCCTAGGTATGGGTTTTCTGTCTGAGAAACGTGTGGCTAGACTGGGGATCAAATTCACCGCCTTTGCGTTATCAGCATGGCTCTGTAAACAATTGGGCTGACGTTGCCAAACAGTTTCCACTCTTGGGTCAAAGGTGTGCGCCGCTAAGGAATCGACAATGCATAAGTTTGAAAGACATGGCGCCAAGATCACGGGCACACAGACTGAAAAGAAAAAAAAACAACATGAAATCAGCACTTTTTGAAGAAGGTATGTCTGTGAATGCCACTTTCTCAAGAACTGATGACAATATCTGATTTCTGTTTTCGCTGTTGTAAACTATACTAGAGATTTCGCTTTACGCCAAAGCTATTTCAAGGTCAAAGTAACCTTGGGAAGTCCTAAATCTGGATTTTTTTGTATTGTTATGAATACAACAGAAAATTGTTGGAATGACGACTATTCTGTCTATGGAATGTTACGTATAACATTAGTTGATTGACCATCATCTGTTTTGCGCGTGCTACATACCACTGACAGATATATGCTATATTTCATTTATTTGGAAAACCACTCCTGGTAACGTAATAATATGGAAACGGGGCAGTTATTTCCATTCCTTCTCTTGCCTTTACTGTGTTTTGCCAGAGGTTTTATTGCTTTTCCCGTGTTTTAAAGCATAACAGCTTCATCTACAGAACATTTCACACCAAATGATTCCATTTCTTCTTCCATCACGGTTGACATATTGTTTTCCAGCAGTGTTTTGTGTTTCACATTCCTCTTAGTGAAATTT
>JAPXFY010000014.1:47809667-47839667 GCA_030674185.1 Monoplex corrugatus | reverse complement strand
CCTGAGCATGGTCATCACAAAAGTTTCATATTCAGTTTATCTATTCTTTTTTGCGTCTCAAGCTTGTGACAGCTGCACTGAAATCATTCAAAAGAAACAAAAATATGAACATCTGGTAAATGTGTAATGTTATTTTTCTATTCCAAGTTCCTTCTTGATATATCAATATAACAAACAGTTACTAATATTTAATATAATTCCCTTCCAGACTTGCTCGTAATTGACTTGTAGGCAATAAGTAACATTTTACAATATATTTTTGTGATCAAACCTTTGAGATTCATATGCAAAATTGAAAACCTGTGTTGAATGTACACACGCACACGCACAAACACACACACACACGCGCGCGCGCACACACACACACACACACCTACATACACATACACTGACACGCACATACGCACACACACACACACACATACATACACACAACACACACACACACACACACATACACGCACGCACAACTGTGCTACAGCTGCACAATCTGCACGCGGAATTGCTTGTCCGTCACGTGAATTTATATCACCCATGAGTTTGAATTTCTGAGCTGTTGGACTTTCAAACTTCAATCACATTTGAGCTCTGCCATAACTAGTGCGAGCAGTGAAAAGAAACAAGTGCTGTTATTTATTTACTTATTTATTCATTCATTTGTATTTGTTCACCGGACCATTTAGCAGTGTCTATGGGCGGTTGAAAAGGCCCAAAGTGGACATCAAATCAGCTAATACATCAGCTCTGTGAACTTTGAACACGGTAAGTAATTGTTCTTTCTTTTTAAACGTATTTTAGACTTGCAAGAATAATGGTGAGCATGATTTTTAACTGTTGTCTTTTTATTTTACCTGGGTGTCGTTTTTAACGTGGTGTTAGCCCTGATATGGCTCTAGTAGTCGGCCGGGCTATGAGCAATATGAACCTGAACCTGAAAGTAAGTTATCTTCTTTCGTAGTACGTTATAACCCTGGTGTCTGATTTTACACAGGCTGTTGGCTCTGTTGATAAATCCGTGGACTCGATATCGAGTGTCTCGAGTTCAATCCCGGTGGACAACTTAAAAGCTGCCTGTTCGTTGCTCATCTTAATGTTTCAGTAACACTTATGGTGCTAACTTAGAGTTTCTCATGTAGGCCTACCTCCCTCCTCCCCATTTAGAGAACTAACCATCGCGTAGGGGTCTTGCGCAGGTTCAAGGAATAGGATCGGGTAATTGCTGCCATATTGTGGTGGAGCGTATATGGAACTGTCTGAGTGCAATGAATTCATCTTGAAACTCCAAACTTTATCAAGCTGATCACCACGACCACCACCCCCCACCCCCACCGTGGGGATGACGGGGATTTTTTCTGTATAAATAATATCCCCACCATCTGGAAATTCTGTGCTAAAAATGTCCTCTTTTCTGTCACTGTTTTTGCCTTTTTCCTTTGCTTTGTCATTTCTTCCAGTATTTCCTGCCTTGCTGGTCCAGTCATCTGTATGTGTTCGATAAAGTCTTAGGTACTTTTTCTTACGATTGCTAACTGGGTGCATGTATCAAGTGCATTTTTCTCTCTAGGGAAATGAGATGTGCGGAAGCAATTTTAGGTAATTCAGGCCCGTTTATATGCATGTTTTAGTGTTATGTTTAAATTAAATTTGTATTCATGTATGATTTTTAAACCCATTGCGCCATAAAATGGACGGAGTGGTGAATGCCAGGGGCATCTCCTTAGATTATGTGCGCGAATGCATTGATATGTGTACTTCATTTTCTTCCTTTTTTTCCTGTTGAAGTATTGTTTTGAAACGGTTGTAGCCCTGATATGGTTCGCCTTTAAATTAAAATAAAATAACAATGACAATAAAGCTGATCAACATGGGATACAAGAAACCAGGATTCCATCGTATTTGTCTGCCCTCCCCTTTCCATTAGACCTTGTGGTGGTCTGATTGCTAGTCTTTAAGATGAGATAATAAACTTAAGTCCCGTACACAGTATACATCTAGCGCACGTTGAAGATCATACGGTGATAAAAGAATTGCGTCTGTTCAAATTCTGTTGAAAAATGAGTGTTAATGAATAAACAAAAATACAGTATAAAAATGTGACAACGCACTTCGGCGATTTCCTTTCCCCGGAAAGAGGGGCTCGTTGGTCACACGGGAAACCTTGAAATTCGTTGTGAACAACAAAATACCATAATCCAGTCCATTTCGGAGTTCAGTCTATCAGGTATATCAGTATCTGAAACAGTGCTTCTTTTTAATTATTAGCACAACGAACACATGATCAGAATATCGTGAACTATGATTATCATGTTTTTATCCAGAGCTATGCGCCTTTTCAATTCCAGGCACAACAAATGTATGACCAGAATATTGTGACATAATTATTACGTTATACATTCTAATACAAGTTCTTATGTCCACAGAAATGTGACAGACTGTGATCCTCCTTCAATGTGCCTTCAGTGGACAAAAAAACCCGCACATCCAGGACCCGTTTCAATACCCCAAGACACCACAGGGCGTCATTTACATATTTCCCCACCGTCTGGCCCATCTCGTCCGATCTTCATGATGACCCGGTAAGTAACAAGACCAAAACTGAAAACTGGGGGTGGGTGGGATGGGATGGATAGAGGAATGGGAAGGGGTTGCAAGAGGGGTAGTGAGGTGGTGAGGATCTCAACTTTTCTAGGGACCATTGTGATGGCTATACTCCATCTGATGACAGACTGACTCACAGCCCGATGCATCACTCGCATCTAGAACACTGCAGATCCTCCCCTCCTTTGTTGTTAGTTGACCTGTGTGTCTTTCGGGGCCTTGAGATCTCCTTGTTCTGCTCGTGACATGATATCCTTGGTCTTCCTCTTTCGCGTTTTCCTTCGTGGAAAAAAGTGGCAGAATAGTTAAGACGTTCGCCTGCCAATAACTAAATTCGCGGCTCCAGGGTTCGTTTACCGTAAAATGCGTCGAATATTCTTAGTTTGACCGGAAAATCGAACTGGACGTCTAACCCTTCCGAAGGGGACAAAAACGAGTCGGATTCGTGTACCATCTGGCCTGCGCACCTTAAAGAATCCACGGCGGCTGAAAATCATGAAGAGCAGGACATTTGCCCGGCTGACCTGGCAAAAAACTATCGGTATTGGAGTTAAAGGTTCATTTCTTAATTCCTTCACTCGAGACCCAGTCTTCTTGCCTTTCTGGTGTCTTGGAGGAAAAAGAGTGACAGAGAAGGCAAGTTGGGTCAAGGGTAATTTGTCGAACAGGCTTGAGTGTACTCTAACATAGCATCGTGTGTGCGTATGTGCATGCGTGTGTGTGTGTGTGTATGTTTGTGTATGTTTGTGTGTGTGTGTGTATGCGTACGTGCGTGTGTACGTGCGTGCGTGCGTGTGTGTACCTGAGACAGAAGATGACGGTTTGGGTCAGGGATCACACGCCCTACTTCTGTCCTGTTCCCACCCATCCCCACCCCAGTTTGTGTGTGTTTGTGCCCTGGAGGTTTGGTCGTTGTTGGCGATTGCTTTGGTGAATGATGAGAGTGCGTGCCTTGATTTGATTCTTGAATCAAGATTTGGCGCCTTACTATTATCATTTTTTTTTATTATTATGTCCAATGAAGAGCAATCTGGATAATGTGATTCTGCTGTCTTCGAGTAGCTACTGGTTGGAGATGGTGTTAGGCCAGATGATTCCTCTGATTCTTCAAACGTTTTTTGTATGTAGGGTTGACAGTTTGATAAGGTCGCTCTCTGTCATCCTCCATCATTCTGAGCCTTAAGGTGGGGTGAAAAGGACACGACTCTGGTACAATTCCACTGTGTATTTGTATTGTGTTTGGGGGAACTGGTGAGATGACTGTGCCCAGATGTTCACACCTTTCAACCTGTCCCACCATGCTGTGCCATCTGCCGTCACTCTGCATGAGGGGATTTCTTGTCTTTCACCGAACACCATGTCCCCAATCCTCCAGTCATCTCACCAAGCGGTGTATGCACTTTGGAGATGGCCAGCAGAGCCGGACAGGCTAAGAAAGCATTCAGCGTTCTTGACCACTGATCCCTGTCGATTGGTACCGAGGAGAGTTCTTCAGTGTTATATAGAACCGATCTTATTGTATAGAAGCGAAGAGTGGACAGTCAACTCGCAAAATCAACAAGATTGAGGCAACTGAAATGTAATTTCTAAGAAGAATGTTAGAGTTATACGGAGAACAGAGAAACCAAACGAGACAGTCTTGAAAGAGGCAAACACAAAAAGAACATTGACGAATAGGATTGGGGAAGGACAGGCAACATTTATAGGACATTTTATGAGGCTAGAGAAGTTAAGAGTACCTAGTCACAATATGAAAGGAAGAGTCAAAAATAACACCAAGTACACCCAGGGAGAAAAACATGGACAGACTTGTGGAGTGGATGAGGAAGAAGTGTGGGAGATGTACTTGTAGCGACAGGGGATAGATTCGAATGGAGGGCCATGATCGCCAACGCCATGTGGCAGGGCACATGATGATTTGGGGGAACCTCCACACGTTGTTCAGCATTCTGAGCATGTTAGTCTTGCTGAGACGATGCTGGATGGTGTTGTCTGCTCATCTATCGTGTCTGTGTCTGATGAAGACACTGCATATCCTAATTCAAACTTTATCATTGGCAAGAGTCCTGCTTCACACTTCTGCAAATATACGTATACAACAAAATGCATTAATGTGTGTCTGTACAGACCTTGTACATATACAAAAGCATCACGGACAAAACATTCTTTTACATGAAATTTTCTATAGTCATGAATGTAAATATGAAATCAACATTCGAGGAAACCACCATCATCACCATCCACCAAATACCAACCACCACCACCACCATCACCCACCACCACCAACCACTACCACCATCACCAATCACCACCACCACCACGCACAGACAACAGGAATACATTTGATACCTTCTCCTTATTGACAGATGACTGAAGAAACTTCATGAACGTCTAAGCTGGACACCATTCCAGACATCCCCAGAACGGACGATACTGATGAGTTTCAGAACCCTGTAAAGCAAAGGACGAAAACTGATGTCTGCTTTGTCAATGGCTGACAAGCCACACAGCCACACATCAAAAGGCCCTAATTGTATTTTGAAGGTAACTGAACAGAACGTACGTGTGTGTTTGTGTGTGTGTGCGCGCGCGTGTGTGTGTGTATGTGTGCATGTGCGTGCGTGTTTGTGTGTGCATGTGCATGTGCGCGCGTTTGTGTGTGCGTGTGCATGTGTGTGTGTGAGTGCTTGTGTGTGTGAGTGCTTGTGTGTATGTGTGTGTGCGTGCGTGCGTGTGTGTGTGTGTGTGTATGTAAGTGTGCGTGTACCTGTTCTTATCAGCGCACGTGCGTTAAGTTGCTGTCTACGTATGTGTGGAACAACAAATTACCAAACGCCCAGGTCCTAGCATGCGCTGGTCTTCCCACCATGCACACACTGCTCAGACAACGCAGGCTGCTGTGGCCTGGCCATGTGCGCCGGAAGGAAGATGGACGTATCCCAAAGGATATCCTTTACGGTAAACAGCCTCCGACAAGAGATCTGTTGGCCGCCCCCAAAAGACGTCTGCAAGCGCGATATGAAAGCTTTGGACATCAACACAGAGGTGGTGCCCTTCGATGGCGATGTGCTTTCTCCATGGTCAACCCCATTAATGCAATCTTACCCAATCCAGTCTAGTTTCTACGATCACTGCGACGAGAAAATTGTCCAGCTGAGATTTTCTTTCCTGTTGTGAAATGTTAGTTATACAGCGCAAAATGGTACATCCTTCAAACTAAGAGGAGTTCATTTTGAAACATGAACGAAAATAATCCCTAATTTGAGAGCAGTGACCTGAAATGCTCCTAAGTTTTCCGGAACACTGTGTCTGCTATTTCCTTTTGAATCTTTTCCAGATTCGTGCAACTTTGCATCCGTTCAGAGACTAATAGGCTTGTTTGTATCTTGAGAGCGTATGACTAATTGATTGTCTGTTTTGTTTGTTTGCTTGTTTTTCCGGCGTGTGTATATTTTTTTGTTTTCCCATGAAAGCGAGTTTTCTACACGATTTTGCTGGGGGCAGTTCTTTTGTCGTGGAATCTTGTATTACCATCCATCTGTCCGCCCCTGTCTATCGACATGTCTATACATACATCCACTTTCTACCTTGTCTGTCAGTATCCATGTACGTTTGAATCTATTAAATCATTTAGACTTTTTAATTTTCTATTTGCCTATTTACGCACTTTGTGTAAGTCTTTGCACATACAATTTTGGTCTCACATTGTTGCAGTTTGCCCGTAATGACCTCGCACCACGCCACGATAGTAGCGTACGTTCTGCACCGTAATAAGGAGCGGCAGCAGCAGGAAGATCAAAACCAAGTGAGTCTTCCATTATAAATGTTATAGAAACCAGGAAAAAAAACATAAAGGAGAAACCAAACAAGAAAACAAGAAAAAACAAAACTAAACACACCAGAAACATGTAAAATGAAAAGAAGGAACAAAAAGATGAAGAAGAGGAAATGAAAAAGACGCTGGAGAAAACGAACAAGGAAGGTAAGAACACAAACAGCAAGAACAGGAACAACAAGAGCAAGAGCAGAACAAGAACAAAGACAAGAACAGGAAGAATCAGAAGATCAACAAAAACAACAGCAAGAAGAAAGAGCAAAAAAACAATAACAAAAAAACAGAAAAAAACAATAACCAGAAAAACGAACAATAAGAGCAAGAAAAACAATAAGACCAAAAGCACGAATAATAATAAAAATGATAATAGCAAGAACAAGAAGATCCAGAAGAAGAACACGAAGAACAAGAACAAGAAAAGCAGCATGGAAAACAACCCGAAGAACAACAAGAACAATAGCAAAAACAAGGATAACGATGACAGTGGCCAAGAAGAGCAAGAACGAAAAGAACAAAAACAAGAACAACCAGATCACGAACAAGAACTCGAACAACAGGAAAAACAAGATCAAGGACAGAACAAAAAAACAAGAACAGGAAGAACCAGAAGATGAACAAAAACATCAAAAAGAAAAAGAGAAATAAAATAAAGAACAAAAACGCTAACTCAAAAAACAGAGCAAAAAGAACAATAAGAAGAAGACCAAAAGCAAGAACAAAAACAACAATAATAGCAAGAACAAGAAGATACAGAACAAGAACACGAAGAGCAAGAACAAGAAAAGCAACATAAAAAACAACCCGAAGAAAAACAAGAACAATAACAGAAACAAGGTGAAGATGACGATAACGATGACAAGCGGCCACGAAGAGCAAAAACGAGAACAAAAGCAAGAAAAACAAGAACGAGATCATGAACAACAAGAACACGAACAACAAGAAAAGGAACTTGAAGAACAAGAGCAGAACAAGAAGAACAAAGACAAGAACAAAAACCAAGAACAGGAAGAACAAAAAGAACAACAAAAACAACAGCAAGAAGAAAAAGAGCAAAAAAGAACAAAAACAATAACTAGAAAAATAAAAACAAGAACAACATCAAAAGCAAGAACAAGAACACTACTACTACTACCATGAAGAAGAAGATCCAGAACAAGAACACGAAGAGCAAGAACAAGAAAAGCAGCATGAAAATCAACCTGAAGAAAAACAAGAACAAGAGCAATAACAAAAACAAGAACGAAGATGACGATAAAGATGACAGCAGCCAAGAAGAGCAAGAACGAGAAGAACAAAAACAACAAAAAAACAATAACGAGATCACGAACAACAAGAACACGAACAACAAGAACAACGGAACAAAAAAACAAGAACAGGAATCACCAGAAGATAAACAAAAACAACAGCAAGAAGAAAAAGCAAAGATAAAAAGACACAAAGAAAGAAAAGAAAAAAAAATAACCACAAGAACAAGAACAACAATAAGAAGACCAAAAGCAAGAACAAAAACAATAATAGCAAGAACAAGAATATCCAGAACAAGAACACGAAGAACAAGAACAAGAAAGGCGACCCAAAAGAACAACAAGATCAATAACAAAGAGGACAATAATATTGTAAGAAAAAGATCCAGAACAAGAACAAGAAAAGCAACTTGAAAAAAAACCCCAAGAACAAGAATAATAACTAAAACAAGGACGAAGATAACGATGACAGCGGCCAAAAAGAGCAAGAATGAGAAGAACAAAAAACAAGAACAAGAACGAGATCACAAACAAGAGCACGAACAACAAGAACAAGAGCAGAACAACAGGAACAAGGATAAGAACAAAAAACAAGAACAGGAGAAAAACGAGAAAATCAACAAAAACAACGGCAAAAAAAATAAAGAGGGGAGAAAAAGAAACAAAGAAAAAGAAAGAACAAAAAACACTAACTAGAAAAACAATAACAATAAGAGCAAGAAGACAATAAGAAGAGAAAAAGCAAGAACAAGAACAATAATAAACAATAACACGAACAAGAACTGGAACAACAAGAACAAGAGTAGAACAACAAGGACAAGAACAAAAAACAGGATGAACGAGAAGATGAACAAAAACAACAGCAAGAAGAAAAAGAGCAAATCATAAAAAAAATGAAAACGGAAGAGAAAAAGAAAGAACACAATAACTACAAAAACAAGAACAAGAGAAACAAAATAAAAGAAGACCAAAAGCAAGAACAAGAACAATATCCAGAAGAAGAACACAAAGAACAAGAACAAGAAAAGCAACTTGAAAAACAACCCGAAGAACAATATCAAAAAACAAGGACGAAGATGACGATAACGATGACAGCGGCCAAGAAGATCAAGAACGAGAAGAACAAAAACAAGAACAAGAACGAGATCATGAACAACAAGAACACGAACAAGAACAGGAACAAAAAGAACGAGCACAACAACCACAACAAGAACAAGGACAAGAACAAAAATCAAGAACAGGAAGAAAGAGAAAATGAACAAAAACAAGAAGAAAAAGAGCACCAAAAAAAAAAAGAAAAAAGAGAAAAAAACTGAAAAGAAAGAACAAAAAAAAACTACAAAAACAAGAACAAGTACACGAAGAACAATAGAAGACTAAAGTCCAGAACAAAAACAATGATAATAACAGCAAAAACAAGGTCATCGAGAACAAGAACACGAAAAGCAAGAACAAGAAAAGCAACATAAAAAAACACCGAAAAACAAGAATAATAATCGAAATATGGATGAAGATAACGATAACGATGACAGTGGCCAAGAAGAGCAAGAACGAGAACAAAAACAAGAACGAGAACGAGATTATGAACAACAAGAACACGAATAACAGGAACAAAAACAAAAAACAAGAGCAGAACAACAAGAACAAGGACAAGAACTAAAAACAAGAACAGGAAAAACGAAAGGATGAACAAAAACATCAGCAAGAAGAAAAAGAGCAAGAAAAAAAAACAGGAAACAAACAAAAACTAACTAGAAAAACAAAAACTAAGACCAAGAACAACAATAAAAAGAAGACCAAAAGCAAGAACAAGAACAATAATATTAGCAAGAACAAGAAGATCCAGAAAAGGACCACGAAGAACAAGAAAAGCAACATGAAAAAACAACCTAAAGAACAAGAGCAATAACAAAAACAAGGACGAAGATGCCGATAACAATGACAGCGACCAAGAAGAGCAAGAACGAGAAGAACAAAAACAAGAACAAGAACAACGAGATCATGAACAAGAACAGGAACAAGTACAAGAGCAGAATAACGACGACAAGAACAAAGAACAAGATTAAGAACAGGAAAAACGAGAAGATGAACAAAAACAACATGAAGAAAAAAAAAGCACAAAAAAGAAAAAAAAAGAAAAAAGAAAAGATATGGAAAAAAAGAACAAAAACAGAACTGGAAAAAACAAGAACAAGAACAACAAGGAGAAGAAGACCAAAAGCAAGAACAAGAATAATTCGAAAACAAGACCAAGAACAAGAAAAGCAACATAAAAAACAACCCGAAGAAAAAGAACAATAACAGAACAACGATGAAGATGACGATAACGATTACAGTGGCCAAGAAGAGAAAGAACAAGAACAAAAAGAACGAGAACGAGATCATAAACAATAAGAACACGAACAACAAGAACGAGGACAAGAACAAAAAACAAGAATAGGAAGGACGACAATATAAACAAAAACGACAGCAAGAAAAAAAAGAGAAAAAAAAAGAAGAAAAAACAGAAAAACACTTAACTAGAAAAACAAGAAGACCAAAAAGAAAAATAAGAGCAAAGGCAAGAACAAGAACAATAATACTACCGAGAACAAGAAGATGGAGAACAAGAACACAAAGAACAAGAACAAGAAAAGCAACACAAAAAACAACCCGAAGAAGAACAATAACAAAAACAAGGACGAAGTTGTCGATAACGAAGACAGCGGTCAAGAAGAGCAAGAACGAGAAGAACAAAAACAAAAAAAGAACAAGAACAACGAGATCATAAACAACAAGAACAAAAGCAGAACAACGGCAACAAGAACAGAAATCTAGAACAGGAAGAACAACAAGATGAACAAAAACAACAAGAAGAAAAAGAGCAAACAAAAAATTAAATAAAGAACAAAACACAATAACAAAAATTCACGAACAAGAAAAACAAGAAGAAGAACAATCAATGAGAAGAAGACCAAAAGCAAGAACAAGAACAAAAATAATAATAGCAAGGACAAGAAGACCCAGACCAAGAACACGAAGAATAAAAAAGCTACACGAAAAACAACCTGAAGAACAACAAGATCAATAACAAAAACGTGGACGACGATGACGATGACAGCAGCCAAGAAGAGCAAGACAGAGAAGAACAAAACCAAGAAAAATGAACAAGAACACGTACAACAAGAACAAGGACAAAAACAAAAACAAGAACAGGAAGAATGAGAAGATGAACAAAAACAACAAAAAGAAGAAAAAGAGCAACAACAACAACAAAAAAGATATAGAACAAAAAACAATAGCTAGAAAAACAAGAACAAAAACAACAAGAAGAAAAAGAGCAACAACAAAAAAGATATAGAACAAAAAACAATAGCTAGAAAAACAAGAACAAAAACAACAATAAGAAGAAGAGCAAAAGCAAGAACAAGAACAATAATAATACTACCGAGAAAAAGATCGGAAACAAGAACACGAAGAACAAGAACAAGAAAAGCAACTGAAAAACGACCCCAAGAACAACAAGAACAATAACAAAAAGGACGAAGATGACGATAACGATGACAGCGGCCAAGAAAACCAAGACCGAGAAGAACAAAAACAACAACAACAACAACAACGAGATCATGAATGACAAGAACAAGAACAGAACAACAAGAACAAGGACAAGAACAAAAAACAAGATAGGAAGAACGAGAAGATGAACAAAAAAACAACAGCAAGAAGAAAAAGAGGGAAAACAAACACACACAATAACTAGAAAAACAAGAACAAGAAGAACAATAATAATAATAGCAAAAACAAGGTCCAGACCAAGAACACGAAGAACAAGAAAAGCAACATGAAAAACAACCCGAAGGACAACAAGAACAAAATCAGAAACGAGGACGAAGACGATAACAATGACAGCGGCCAAGAAGAGCAAGAACGACAAGAACAAAAAGAACAAGAACAACGAGATCAGGAACAACAAGAACACGAACAAGAACAAGAGCAGAACAACGGCAACAAGAACAGAAGTCAAGAACAGGAAGAACAAGAAGATGAACAAAAACAGCAGCAGGAAGAAAAAGAGCAAACAAAAAAATATAGAACAAAAATCAATAACTAGAAAAACAAGAATAAGAAAAATAAGAACAAAAAGAAGACCAAAAGCAAGAACAAGAACAAAAATAATAAAACAAGAACAAGAAGATCCAGACCAAGAACACGAAGAATAAAAAAGCAACATGAAAAACAACCCTAAGAACAACAAGAACAATAAGAAAAACAAGGCCGAAGATGACGATAACGATGACAGCAGCCAAGAAGAGCAAGACCGAGAAGAACAAAAACAAGAACAAGAACGAGATCATGAACAACAAGAACATGAACAAGAAGGACAAGAACAAAAAACAAGAACAGGAAGAACGAGAAGATGTACAAAAACAACAAAAAGAGAAAAAGAGCAGCAACAAAAAAAAGAAATAGAACAAAAAACAATAGCTAGAGAAACACGGGGAAAAAAAGAACAAAAACAACAATAACAAGAAGAGCAAAAGCAAGAACAAGAACAATAATACTACCGAGAAAAAGAAGATGGAGAACACGAAGAACAAGAACAAAAAAAGCAACTGAAAAACAACCCGAAGAACAAGAAGAGCAGAACAACAAGAACAAGGACAAGAAGAAAAAACAAGAATGGGAAGAACGAGAATATAAACAAAAACAACAGCAAGAAGAAAAAGAGAGAAAAAGAAAAGAAACACAAAAACACTTACTAGAAAAACAAGAACAAGAAGATCAAAAAGAACAATAAGAAGAAGAGCAAAGGCAGGAACAAGAACAATAATACTACCGAGAACAAGAAGATGGAGAACAAGAGCACGAAGAACAAGAACAAGAAAAGCAACATGAAAAACAACCCGAAGAAGAACAATAACAAAAACAAGGACGAAGTTGACGATAACGATGACAGCGACCAAGAAGAGCAAGAACGAGAAGAACAAAAACAAAAAGAACAAGAACAACGAGATCATGAACAACAAGAACACGAACAAGAACAGGAACAAAAAGAACGAGCACAACAACCACAACAAGAACAAGGACAAGAACAAAAATCAAGAACAGGAAGAAAGAGAAAATGAACAAAAACAAGAAGAAAAAGAGCACCAAAAAAAAAAAGAAAAAAGAGAAAAAAACTGAAAAGAAAGAACAAAAAAAAAACTACAAAAACAAGAACAAGTACACGAAGAACAATAGAAGACTAAAGTCCAGAACAAAAACAATGATAATAACAGCAAAAACAAGGTCATCGAGAACAAGAACACGAAAAGCAAGAACAAGAAAAGCAACATAAAAAAAACACCGAAAAACAAGAATAATAATCGAAATATGGATGAAGATAACGATAACGATGACAGTGGCCAAGAAGAGCAAGAACGAGAACAAAAACAAGAACGAGAACGAGATTATGAACAACAAGAACACGAATAACAGGAACAAAAACAAAAAACAAGAGCAGAACAACAAGAACAAGGACAAGAACTAAAAACAAGAACAGGAAAAACGAAAGGATGAACAAAAACATCAGCAGAAGAAAAAAAGAGCAAGAAAAAAAAACAGGAAACAGAAACAAAAAACTAACTAGAAAAACAAAAACTAAGACCAAGAACAACAATAAAAAGAAGACCAAAAGCAAGAACAAGAACAATAATATTAGCAAGAACAAGAAGATCCAGAAAAGGACACGAAGAACAAGAAAAGCAACATGAAAAACAACCTAAAGAACAAGAGCAATAACAAAAACAAGGACGAAGATGCCGATAACAATGACAGCGACCAAGAAGAGCAAGAACGAGAAGAACAAAAACAAGAACAAGAACAACGAGATCATGAACAAGAACAGGAACAAGTACAAGAGCAGAATAACGACGACAAGAACAAAGAACAAGATTAAGAACAGGAAAAACGAGAAGATGAACAAAAACAACATGAAGAAAAAAAAAGCACAAAAAGAAAAAAAAAGAAAAAAAGAAAAGATATGGAAAAAAAGAACAAAAACAGAACTGGAAAAACAAGAACAAGAACAACAAGGAGAAGAAGACCAAAAGCAAAACAAGAATAATTCGAAAACAAGACCAAGAACAAGAAAAGCAACATAAAAAACAACCCGAAGAAAAAGAACAATAACAGAACAACGATGAAGATGACGATAACGATTACAGTGGCCAAGAAGAGAAAGAACAAGAACAAAAAGAACGAGAACGAGATCATAAACAATAAGAACACGAACAACAAGAACGAGGACAAGAACAAAAAACAAGAATAGGAAGGACGACAATATAAACAAAAACGACAGCAAGAAAAAAAAGAGAAAAAAAAGAAGAAAAAAACAGAAAAAACACTTAACTAGAAAAACAAGAAGACCAAAAAGAAAAAAGAGCAAAGGCAAGAACAAGAACAATAATACTACCGAGAACAAGAAGATGGAGAACAAGAACACAAAGAACAAGAACAAGAAAAGCAACACAAAAAACAACCCGAAGAAGAACAATAACAAAAACAAGGACGAAGTTGTCGATAACGAAGACAGCGGTCAAGAAGGGCAAGAACGAGAAGAACAAAAACAAAAAAAGAACAAGAACAACGAGATCATAAACTACAAGAACAAAAGCAGAACAACGGCAACAAGAACAGAAATCTAGAACAGGAAGAACAACAAGATGAACAAAAACAACAAGAAGAAAAAGAGCAAACAAAAAATTAAATAAAGAACAAAACACAATAACAAAAATTCACGAACAAGAAAAACAAGAAGAAGAACAATCAATGAGAAGAAGACCAAAAGCAAGAACAAGAACAAAAATAATAATAGCAAGGACAAGAAGACCCAGACCAAGAACACGAAGAATAAAAAAGCTACACGAAAAACAACCTGAAGAACAACAAGATCAATAACAAAAACGTGGACGACGATGACGATGACAGCAGCCAAGAAGAGCAAGACAGAGAAGAACAAAACCAAGAAAAATGAACAAGAACACGTACAACAAGAACAAGGACAAAAACAAAAACAAGAACAGGAAGAATGAGAAGATGAACAAAAACAACAAAAAGAAGAAAAAGAGCAACAACAACAACAAAAAAGATATAGAACAAAAAACAATAGCTAGAAAAACAAGAACAAAAACAACAAGAAGAAAAAGAGCAACAACAAAAAAGATATAGAACAAAAAACAATAGCTAGAAAAACAAGAACAAAAACAACAATAAGAAGAAGAAGAGCAAAAGCAAGAACAAGAACAATAATAATACTACCGAGAAAAAGATCGGAAACAAGAACACGAAGAACAAGAACAAGAAAAGCAACTGAAAAACGACCCCAAGAACAACAAGAACAATAACAAAAAGGACGAAGATGACGATAACGATGACAGCGGCCAAGAAAACCAAGACCGAGAAGAACAAAAACAACAACAACAACAACAACGAGATCATGAATGACAAGAACAAGAACAGAACAACAAGAACAAGGACAAGAACAAAAAACAAGATAGGAAGAACGAGAAGATGAACAAAAAAACAACAGCAAGAAGAAAAAGAGGGAAAAAAAACACACACAAATAACTAGAAAAACAAGAACAAGAAGAACAATAATAATAATAGCAAAAACAAGGTCCAGACCAAGAACACGAAGAACAAGAAAAGCAACATGAAAAACAACCCGAAGGACAACAAGAACAAAAACAGAAACGAGGACGAAGACGATAACAATGACAGCGGCCAAGAAGAGCAAGAACGACAAGAACAAAAAGAACAAGAACAACGAGATCAGGAACAACAAGAACACGAACAACAAGAACAAGAGCAGAACAATGGCAACAAGAACAGAAGTCAAGAACAGGAAGAACAAGAAGATGAACAAAAACAGCAGCAGGAAGAAAAAGAGCAAACAAAAAAATATAGAACAAAAATCAATAACTAGAAAAACAAGAATAAGAAAAATAAGAACAAAAAGAAGACCAAAAGCAAGAACAAGAACAAAAATAATAAAACAAGAACAAGAAGATCCAGACCAAGAACACGAAGAATAAAAAAGCAACATGAAAAACAACCCTAAGAACAACAAGAACAATAAGAAAAACAAGGCCGAAGATGACGATAACGATGACAGCAGCCAAGAAGAGCAAGACCGAGAAGAACAAAAACAAGAACAAGAACGAGATCATGAACAACAAGAACATGAACAAGAAGGACAAGAACAAAAAACAAGAACAGGAAGAACGAGAAGATGTACAAAAACAACAAAAAGAGAAAAAGAGCAGCAACAAAAAAAAGAAATAGAACAAAAAACAATAGCTAGAGAAACACGGGGAAAAAAAGAACAAAAACAACAATAACAAGAAGAGCAAAAGCAAGAACAAGAACAATAATACTACCGAGAAAAAGAAGATGGAGAACACGAAGAACAAGAACAAAAAAAGCAACTGAAAAACAACCCGAAGAACAAGAAGAGCAGAACAACAAGAACAAGGACAAGAAGAAAAAACAAGAATGGGAAGAACGAGAATATAAACAAAAACAACAGCAAGGAGAAAAAGAGAGAAAAAGAAAATCACAAAAACACTAACTAGAAAAACAAGAACAAGAAGATCAAAAAGAACAATAAGAAGGAGAGCAAAGGCAGGAACAAGAACAATAATACTACCGAGAACAAGAAGATGGAGAACAAGAGCACGAACAAGAACAAGAAAAGCAACATAAAAAAACAACCCGAAGAAGAACAATAACAAAACCAAGGACGAAGTTGACGATAACGATGACAGCGACCAAGAAGAGCAAGAACGAGAAGAACAAAAACAAAAAGAACAAGAACAACGAGATCATGAACAACAAGAACACGAACAACAAGAACAAGAGCAGAACAACGGCAACAAGAACAGAAAATCTAGAACAGGAAGAACAAGAAGATGAACAAAAACAACAGCAAGAAGGAAAAGAGCAAACAAACAAAATAAATATAGAACAAAAAACAATAACAAAGTCAAGAACAAGAAAAACAAGAACAAGAAGAACAATAAGAAGAAGACCAAAAGCAAGAACAAGAACAGAAATAATAATAGCAAGGACAAGAAGATCCAGACCAAGAACACGAAGAATAAAAAAGATACACGAAAAACAACCCAAAGAACAAGCACAAGAACAAAAACGTGGACGACGATGACGATGACGATGACAGCAGCCAAGAAGAGCAAGACCGAGAAGAACAAAACCAAGAAAAATGAACAAGAACACGAACAACAAGAACAAGGACAAAAACAAAAACAAGAACAGGAAGAACGAGATGAACAAAAACAACAAAAAGAAAGAAAAGAGCTACAACAACAAAAAAGATGGAGGTGGGTGGAAAACAGGGAGGGAAATCCGGATGGGGGGAGAACAAAGGGAGGGAACTCGGGGGGGGGGTAATAAATGGAGGGAATTCTGTGTGGGAAAACGGAGGGAGGGAACTCTGGTGGGGGAGAACAAAGGGAGGGAACTGGGGATATGAGTTAGAACAGAGAGAGGTAACTCTGGATTGGGGGGGGGGAGAACAGAAGGGAGGGAACTCTGGACGAGAGTTGGGAGAACAGAGGGAGGGGAACTTCAGATGAGGGGTGGAGAACAGAGGGAGGGAACACTGGATTTGGGGAGAACAGGGGGAGGGAACTCAGGATAAGGGGGGAGAACAGAGGGAGGGAACTCAGGATGGGGCATTAGATCAGAGGGAGGGAACTCTGGATGGGTGGGGGAGAACAGAGGGAGGGAACTCCAGGTGGGGGGTAATAAATGATGGTACTTGGTGGGGAAAGGGAGGAAAGGAACTCAGGAGGTGGGGAGAACGGAGAGAGGGAACTCAGGGGGTGGGGGGAAGCAAGAACATAGGGAGGAACTCAGGATGGGAGAACAGAGCGAGGGAACTCTGGACGGGGAAAGGGGGTGGGCAGGAGAGAAATGAGGGAGGGAACTTTGGATGAGGGGGAGAAAAAAGGGTAAGAGGGTGGGCAATCTGGGTGGGGTGGGGGAAACGGAGGGAGGAAATGGATGGGGGTGGAAGATCAGAGGGAGGGAACCCTGGGTGGGGAAACGGAGGAACTGAACTCAGGAGGTGGGGAGAATGGAGGGAGGGAACTCAGGGAAGGGGGATAGAACAGAGGGATGGAAATCCAGACCGGGGAGGGAGGAACAGGAGATAAATGAGGGAGGGAACTTTGAATGAGGGGAAGAAAAAAAGGGTTGGAAGGAGGGCAATCTGGGTGGGGTGGGGGGGAAACGGAGGGAGGGAACAGGGAGTGAACTCCAGATGGTAGGGGGAACAGAGAGAGGGATGGGCGGACGGGGGGGACAGAGAGGAAACTCATGAAGAGGGAAAGCAGGGGAGGACTCCAGTGGGGGGGAGGGGAGGACTCCAGTGGGGAGGGAAGAACAGAGGGAGGGAACTCCAGATGGGGGGAACAGGGGGAGGGAACTCCGCATGGGGAGAGAACAGAGGAGGGAACTCCAGACGGGGGGGGGGGGGTAGAGAACAGAGGGAAGGAACTCTGGGTAGAGAAACGAAGGGAGCAAACTTTGGAGGGGGGAGAAATGAGGGATGGAACTCCAGATGGGGGTGGGGAGAACAGTGGGAGGGAACTCCAGATGGGGGGGGGGGGACAGAGGGAGAAAACTCTGGATGGAGGGGGAGAACATAACGAAGGAACTCTGGATGAAGGGGGGAGAACAGGAGGGAACTTCGGAGGGGTGTAAAACAGGGAGGGAACTCCAAAGGGGGGAACAGAGGAAGGGAACTCCCAATGTAGGGGTGGAGAACAGAGAGAAGTCACTCCTGATGGAGGGGGGGGATAGAGGAAACTGCAGATGGGGTTAGAATAGAGGGACAGAACTCCAGATAGGGGAGAACAGAAGGAAGGAACTCTGGATTGGGGGGAGGCTGGAGGGATGGAACACTGGAGGGAGAAAACAGAGGGAGGGAACTCCAGATGTGTGAGGAAGAGTGGGAGGGAACTCCAATTTGGTGGAGAACTGAGGGAGGGAACTCCAATTTGGTGGGGAACAGAGGGAGGGAACACCAGAGGGGAAGAACAGAGGGAGGGAACTCCGGAGTGGAGTGAGGGAGATCTGAGGGAGGGAACTCCAGAGTGGAGTGAGGGAGATCTGAGGGAGGGAACTCCGGAGGGGGGGGGGAGAAATGGAGGGAACTGCATCCAATCAGATCGAGCAGAACAGAAAGAGGGAACTGCCTGTGGGGGGAGAACGGAGGGAGGGAACTCCGAGCGGAGTGAGGGAGGGAACTCCGGAGCAGAATGAGGGAGAACAGAGGGAGGGAACTCCTGAGTGGGGAAAACAGGAACAGAGGGAATTGCACGGGATCGGATCGGGGAGAACAGAGAGAGGGAACTGTGAGTGGGGGGGGGGAGGGAGGGAAGTGCGGATGGGGGGGGGGGTAGAACGGAGGAAGGGAACTTCAGATGGGTGGGGAACAGAGGGAGAGAACTCCAGGGAAGTAGAACAGAGGTAGTGAAACTCCATGGGGTAGAACAGAGGGAGGGAACTCCAGGAAATAGAACAGAGGGAGGGAACTCAGGAGTGGGGAAGAACATAGGGAGAGAACTCATGAAGAGGGGAAAACAGAGGGAAGGACTCCAGTGGGGAGGGAACAAAAGAGGGAGAGAACTCTGGATAGGGGGGAACAGGGGGAGGGAAGTCTGCATGGGGAGAAAAACAGGAGGGAATTCCAGATGGAGGGGGGGAGAGAACAGAGGGAGGGAACTCTGGGTGGAGAAACGAAAGTAGCGAACTATGCAGGGGGGAGAAACGAGGGAGGGAACTCCGGATGGGGGAGGGGTAAAAACAGAGGGAGGGAACTTCAGACGGGAGTGAGAACAGAGGAAGTGAATTCTGAGTGGGGAAACGGAGGGATGGAACTCTGGAGGGGGAGAATAAATGAGGGAGGGAACTCTGGAAGGGGTGGAGAACAAAAGGAGGAAACATCAGACAAGGGCGGGAGAATGGGGGAGGGGTGGAGTAGAAAGGGAGAGAATTCCGTATGTGGGGTGGAGAACAGAGGGAGGGAACTCCGGATTGGAGGAACAGTGGAAGGGACTCAGGGGGGGCGGGAGGAGGAAAAGAGGGAGGAAACTCCAGGTAGGAGGAAACAGAGGGTGGGAACTCTGGGTGGGGTGAACAGAGGGAGGGAACTCCAGGTTGGGGAAATAAAATGAGGGAACTCAGGAGGGGGGGGGGGCACAGAGAGGGAACTCAGTGCGTGGGGGGGGGGGGAACAGAGGGAACTCCAGGTGAAGATGAAACAGTTGGGGGGGGGGGACTCTAATTGAGGAGGAAAACAAAGGGAAGGAACTCTGGTTGAAGGGGGAAACAGAGGAAGGGAACTCTAAATAGTGGGGAACAAATGGAGGGACAAATGGATGGGGGAACAAAAGTCAAAACTCGTGTGGCGATTAAAAGGAAAAACAAAAAGATGGAACTTGGAGGGAAGTTGGCGGGAGGAAGTCTGGGAGAAGCAATGGTGTAGGAGGGGGACAAGTGAGAGGGAAATTCAAAGGAAACAAGGGGGAGGGAACTTCAGGCAGGGAGGATAAGGCAAGGCTCTTCCAGGGGTACAAATGGAAAAGAACTTCAGGGGGAACGGCTTTGGGGTGGAGATTTGGGAGAGAACCAAAGGGATGGACCCAGGATGGGGGAATCAAAGGGAGAATTCGGGAGGAACCAATTGGAGAGAACTTTGGTGGGAATCAGTAGAATGAAACCCGCGATTGGAATAGTCCCTCCCATTTCCCCGGGATAGGCGAACCAAACGGAGGAGAGTGAGGAGGAGTAAGCATCTATTTTAATGTAGCAGTCTACCTCCACGATATGATCCAGCTGGCTCTTGAAATGTATCACATCCCAGAAAACATCCGAACAATGCTGAGGAAGTATTTCCAAGGGTTCTCAATGCGGTTCTCTACCAAAGAATACACCACGGACTGGATAGACCTAGAGGTGTGCATTGCAATGGGCTGTGCAATCTCTCCCATACTGTTCGTGTTGGCAATGGAAGTCATCTTGAAAGCTGCAATGAAGAGTTCAGGTCCAGTGAATCTGGGAGATGGATACCAGATGCCTCCTCTGAAAGCTTTCATGGATGACACAACAGTCTTGTCCACGGATGAGGAAGAGACACACCAAATCTTAAAGCAGCTGGATGAGCTGGTGGCCTCTTCAAGAATGAGGTTCAAACCTAAGAAATCCCGAAGTCTCTCACTGCGAAAAGGAAAAGTGGCAGATTCAGTCAAATTCATGGTAGCCAACCAAGCCATCCCCACTGTCACAGAAGAGCCAGTAAAAAGTCTCGGAAGATGGTATGATGACTCCCTGAAAGACACACAAAGGGGATGTGAAACCAAGCAAACAGCAGAAGAAGGCCTGAAGAAAACAGATAACTGCGGACTGCCAGGCAAATACAAAGTCTGGTGTCTACAGTTCATGCTGATACCAAAGCTGCTGTGGCCACTGCTAATCTATGACATTTGCACCAGCACAGTCGAAGCAATGGAAGCCAAAATCAACAAATACACAAGAAAATGGCTCGGTGTCCCACCTGGTCTCACTGATGTTGCATTCTACTGTCGTCAAGCAATGCTGAAGCTACCTCTCAAATCCATAGTGGGGGAATACAAAGTTGGAAAAGCAAGACTGTTGAGCATGCTGGAGGAATCGGAGGACAATATCGTGAGAGCAGTTCATCCAAAGCTGAGAACTGGCAGAAAGTGGAAAGTCCAAGAGGCTGTAAACAATGCCAAGAGAAATCTCAGCATCAAAGAAATAATTGGACACACGCAAACCAACAGACAGGGACTGGGAGCAACAAAAATGCAGTGGTGGTCCAAAGCCAAAGGGAAGGAAAAAAGAGACATGATCATACAGGAGTTGAAGGAAGAAGAAGATGTCAAAAGAGTGCAGAAGGCAGTCCAGCAAGGTCAACAGGGGCAATGGACAACATGGGACAGTGCACTCCAAAGAAGTCTCAGCTGGAACGATATGTGGCACATGGCTCCTCTAAGGATAAGCTTCCTCCTCAGATCTGTATATGACCTGCTCCCCTCGAATGCAAACTTAGTGAAATGGGGGAAAGCAGACGACCCAGCATGTCCGCTCTGTCAGAAGAAACAAACAGTGGAACATGTCCTAAGCTCTTGCAAAGTAGCGCTAGCCCAAGGAAGGTATACATGGAGGCACAACCAAGTTCTGAAAGTGATCACAGATGTGGTTAGCGAAAAAACCATGACCCCAAACGCACCAATTGCTATGACAACGTTCTACAAAGCAGGAGGGAAACAGGTCTGGCCCGAAAGGGCTATGACAACCAGCACATTGCCAAAGGGTCTTCTGGATGGAGCAGTCGACTGGGAGTGTACAGCAGACCTCCCAGAGTGGAGAAATTACCCAGATGTCATCAGCAAGACAGGCTTGAGACCAGACATCGCTCTCCACTCTGACTCCTCGAAACAAGTGATTCTGATAGAACTCACTGTGCCATACGAAAGCAGAATGGAAGAAGCACATATCTACAAGACCGAAAAATACGCCGGTCTTGCCAGCACCCTGAAGAAAGCAGGTCTGCGGGTCAAAATCTTCGCCATAGAGGTCGGGGCAAGAGGGTTTGTGGGCACCTCCGCTTATGATCTCATGAAACAACTCGCCATTTCTGGGAAGAAGAGGACTAGAGCCCTTAAAGCGATGGCAGAGGCAGCAGAAAGGAGCTCAAGCTGGATCTGGGCAAGGAGGAACCAAAAAAGTGAACTTCATAAGGATTAAATTCCCTACAGATGATGTGTGCCCCGTTAGCACATTGGTAAAACCGCGTACCGCAGTTCTGAAGCGCAGAATCGCCCAGGTTCGATCCCCGGCGTGGGAAAAAAAAAAAAATAGACAACAGCAGAAGGGCATCCAGGAGTCATGACCTGGATGTGGCCCGGCCCCCCGAGAGTGTAAGGAATTCAGGGCCGAAACACTTGTCTAAAGGGGGTTACTTCTCTGAAGACCTTCTGTTGTCTAGCTCTCCCTAGAGTTTCTTTCTACCATCTTGGAGACATAAACACTCTAATCTCCATGGGTTGGTCTCCAATGCAGATATTTGTTGTCTATGAAAACGGACACGAAGGTAACCAATAGGCCTTTAAGGTCGTGTAGGTTGGCTTTTTCTCTGTTTTTTTCTTTTACATGGGTATGATTGTGAAGATCTTTCTACACACAGGGTTTGCATACGTGAAGGATTCGGTACCAAGTGCGCGTGTGCGTGTGTGCGAGCATGTGTGTGTGCATGCATCCTTACGCGTGTGTGTGGGTGTGTATGTGAGTGTGTGTGTGCGTGCGTGTGTGTATGTGCGTTCGTGCGTGTATACGCGTGCAAGCGTACGTGTGTGTGCGTGCATGTGTGTGTGTGTGTGCGTGTGTGTGTGTGTGCGTGTGTGTGTATGTGCGTGTTTGTGTGTGTGCATGTAGTTTAGGGTGCTATTTCTATCTCATTTTATAGCCAGCTGGCAGGCTCTTGGATCTGAACTCTGGATCTCAAGGTCTGATGTCTCCAGTCCAGTTCCAGTCAACAACATAACAAAAAACTGGCCAGTTCACTGTCCATCTTTCTGTTTTAATCTTTCTGGTGGTGTCTCATAGGTGCTGTCCACCCCCCACCCGCCTCCATTTCAAGACCTTGTCAGCGCATACAGTTCTACGCAGGCTTAGATAGTCTGTCAGACAGTAGATGGCAGATTTAGTGGAGCGCATAAGGGATTGTCAGAGTGCAACGATTCCCTCAAGAATAAACTCCAAACTCGTAGCGGTATATCTCAAGTGCCCTTAACAGTCCGACAAGGCTGTTTTATTTACATGTCTGTGTGATGTTAGGTAGGTCTGTGGTGAAACACTTATGGAGTCATTCTGGCGGATTGATACAATAAACAAATGTATACATAAACTCATAAACACATAAATAAATAAATAATGGTGGATAAATGAGTAAATAAATAAATAAACAATTTAAATCAAGCCACACAGACAGCTTTTTTTTTTTTTATTAAATGTATAAACTACTTAAACAAATCATATTTAAAATTAGTCAACACCAATATAAATTGGTCAGTCAATAAATCTATCAATGGCAGTGCTAGACAACAAAATCTGTTATTTTCTTTAAAAGGAAGACGGTAAAATAACAACACCATCAACACCTACACATCAATAACAACAGACAGAAAATCATAAAGAAAACAATAGGTCAATCTCAGACAGAAAAGAAGCCAAAGACGTATGTTTTTAAACCGACTAAGACTGAAAAGCTATGTGACTCAATCTGTGTGAGAACAGGGTCAGTGGGATGTAGTGATTAATTAAGGGACGTCCCCAAATTACTACAAGCAAAATATGTAGTAATTAGTGGACATTTTTTTAATATTAGGTAATTTATGTTTTATACGCAATAGTATACTATTTTTTGCTTATTTTGTGATTTTGAGCCAATTTTAATTTTGTGTATTTTGGGGACGTCCCCAAATTACACACACGTCCCCTATCTACAACCGTACACGTCGAATTGTCCCGTACGTACTACACAGGCACGTTCACACACACACACACACTTCCCATTTCCACGCCTTGCCAGGTCACAAAGTCTCGCGCAAGTTCAACGAGTCTGTCAGAGAGCTGCAACTTTCTACTTGTTTATTATTTTACATGTTGTGTTTTATTTCTCTAACCTGTACGTTTTGGTAGTGGGGTGGGACTGGGTAAGTGTGGGTGTGGGCGTGATAGGAAGAAAGTGAAAGGCAGACTGTTTGTGTTTGGGACGTGTGTATGAATTTGTTTGCGTGACTAAGTGTTTATTATGAGTGTGTGTGCTGATCACATGGGTGATTGTGTGGATTTGTTTGAATTTGGTACCGGGTCTGAGTGAGCATACGTAAAAAAGTGGTGTGTGTGTGTGTGTGTGTGTGTGTGTGTGTGTGTGTGTGTGTGTGTGTGTGTGTGTGTGTGTGTGTTGTGTGTGTGTGTTTGATTCTGAGTGTATGAATGTGTGTGTTTATGTGTGTTTGCGTGTATGTGAATGTGAGAGAGAGAGAAGAGAGAGAGATAGTTACACACAGTTAAACGCAGAGACAGAGAGAGACTGAGAGAGAAGAGACAGAGACAGAGAGAGGGAGTGAGAGAGGGGGAGAGGAAGAGACAGACAGACAGACAAACAGAAAGAGAGAGAGAGAGAGGTAGAGAGAGAGAATTCAGACTTCCAACCATTTTAAAAATAGTAGCATTAGGTCCCAGTGCACATGTCTTACACTTAAACCTTGTTACTCTACACATGTGATATATGCATAATGAAAATTCGTATGAACCATTATATATAAAGTATGAAAAACATTAACTGAATCGAAAAAAAAAAAATACTGACTTTTTCGAGTGCATATAGCTCAAATGATTTACTAAAAAGCATGACAGACAAAGGCACACACATGTAAAGACAATATATGTCAATACTTAACAGTCTCAGCAAAAGCAACAATAGAAATAAGAAAGTACAGACATAAAATCAAAGGAAAAGAAGAATATAAAGGATGTAGCATAACACATGCAACGCCAAAGAAGTTATACAGATGAAATCTAATGGAATATTTTACTTTCGTATGTCAATTGATGAAGTGTATTACAAAAGCATGAGAAAAAAAAAACAAAATACATGTAAAGCTCAATGCCAGAGAAAGATTGAAAGAGGGACAGGGAGAGAGAGAAAGAGAGGGGGGAGGGGGGAGGGAGGGAGAGACAGACAGATATAGACAGAGTCAGAGTGTGTGTGTGTGTGTTTGTGTGTTTGTGAGTGTGTACCTTAGTCAGTGTGTGACTCTCTCTGTCTCTGTCAGTCTGTCTGCCATTCTCTCTCTCTCTCTCTCTCTTCTGTCTCTGTCTTCTCTCTCTCTCTCTCTCTCCTCTCTCTCTCTCTCTTCTCTCTCTTTGGCCACGTAAGCCTATCTTGTGTGTGTGTGTGTGTTCGTCTGTGTGTGTGTGTGTGTGTGTGTGTGTGTGTGTGTGTGTTGTGTGTGTGTTGTGTTGTGTGTGTCTGTGTCTGTGTGTGTGTGTCTCTGTGTGTGTGTGTGTCTGTGTCTGTGTCTGTGTCTGTGTCTGTAGTCTGTAGATGTTTGTGTGTGTCTCTGTGTCTCAATGTGTGTGTGTGTGTGTGTGTGTGTGTGTGTGTGTGTGTGTGTGTGTGGCGCGTGTGTGTGTTGTGTGCCTATGTCAATGTGTGCATGTCTATGTCTGTCTCTGTGTGAGTGTGTGTATGTGTGTGTGTGTGTGTGTGTGTGTGTGTGTGTGTGTGTGTGCGCGCGTGTGTCCTTGTGTGTGTGTGTGTGTGTGTGTGTGTGTGTGTCCTTGTCTGTGTGTGTGTTCTTGTCTGTCTGTGTGTGTCTGTATCTGTATGTGTCTCTGCGTGTCTGTCTGCATGCGTTTGTGTGTGTCTCTGTGTCTGAATGTGTTTATGTGTGGTGTGTGTTTGTGTAGGTTGTGTGTTTGTGTATGGGTGTGTGTGCGCGTGTGTGTGTGTGTGTGTTGTGTGTGTGTGTGTGTGTTGTGTGTTGTGTGTGTTTGTGTAGGGGTGTGTGTGTGGTGTGTGTGTGTGTGTGTGTGTGTGTGTGTGTGTGTGTGTGTGTATGTATGTGTGTGTGTGCGTGCGCGCGCGCGTTGTCAGTATGTGCAAATCCATGTTTGTTCGTCTGTGTGTGTGTGTGTGTGTGTGTGTGTGTGTGTGTGTGTGTGTGTGTGTGTGTGTGTGTGTGTGTGTGTGTGTTTTGTTGAGTACACTTCGATTGTAATGGATCAGTTTTGTTTCGTACTCGTTTCAATGTGAAGTTGTGTCGCTGAGATCCTAGTAGACAAGCCGCTGCGCAAACCCACACAGCACTGAACACGCCTGGCCGGCTGATTTGTGCAGGGCATGGCAGCGTGAGAAGGAAATGGCCCAAAATGATTAATAGTCGGACTCCTGCATGTCTCTCTCCCCTCCACGGCCCCGTTGGCTTGTACAAGCGTGACATGCCTTCACAGGGGCCTTCAAATGAATGTTCACGGTTTTCCCTATTGACAAAACCTGTTTTTGAATGGGTGTAATATGTTCCACTTGACTGAAGTCTTTTTTTTTTTTTTGTTCCATGTCCATGTCTGTGTGTGTGTGTGTGTTTGTGTGTGTGTGTGTGTGTGTGTGTGTGTGTATGTGTGTGTGTGTGTGTGTCTGCCTGTCTGTCTGTCAATTGGTCGGTTGGTCGGTCTGTCTTTTGGTCTGTCTGTCTGTTTGATTGTCGCTCTCTCTCTCTCTCTCTCTCTCTCCTCTCTCTCTCTCTCTTTCTCTCACCCTCTCTCCGTCTCTCTCTCTCTTTCTCTCTCTGTCTCTGTCTCTCTTTGTCTGTCTGTCTGTCTCTCTCTCTCTCTCTTTATTTCTTTCTCTCTTTTTCTTTCTTTGTCTTATTATATGTCTCTCTGTCTCTCTCTCTCTATCTCTATGTCTTTCATTCTCTCTGTCTCTCTATGTCTCTCTGTCTCTGTCTCTCTCTGTCTCTCTGTCTGTCTCTCTCTCTCTCTCTGTCTCTCTCTGTCTCTCTGTCTCTGTCTCTGTCTCTGTCTCTGTCCCATCTCTCTCTCTTAAGTGACAGAATGTTCTTGTTATTAATGTTAAGGGTTGATATGTATTTATTTATTTCTTTGTTTCATATGCTTTGTAACGCGTATGAGCCATTGGCAGACATATAAAAGTCAATATTTTACAGACAGAACTTGTTGCTATAACTTGTTTCACATTTTATGTGTGATGGATTTTTATGCTCGTGTTTTGTGTGTGGAGTGGCAAGAACTTGCCGTAAGACAAGGCCAACGGGACTTTATGCTATTACCCTTGAATAATAAAATGATGAAGTGTTCTGAAGTTCTGAGGGTCTCTCTCTTTCTGCCTCTCTCTCTCTCTCTCTCTCTCTCTCTCTCTCTCTCTCTCTTCTCTCTCTCTCTCTCTCTCTCTTCTTTCTTTCTTCTCCTCTGTTTCTCTTCTCTCTCTCTGCCTTTCTGTCTCTCTGTCTCTATCTCTGCCTATGTCTGTCTGTCTCTCTCTCTCTTCCCCTCTCTCTCTTTCTCTCTCTCTCTCTCTCTCTCTCTCTCTCTCCTCCCTTTCTCTTACTCTGTCACTCTCTTCCTCTTCTCCCATTTATTTATAAATACAACTACATACATACATACAGACTCTACATACATTCTACATACATACTACATACATACATCCATACTTGCATACATACCTACATGCTTACATACATACTCATCATCATTATTCATACATACATCATACATACAGACATATTTACATAGGTACACATACATACATACATACAGACAGACATATTTACATAGGTACACACATACATAACACTACATACATACACACATACATACATACACACATACATACATAATATACCATACATACATACATACATACATACATACATACATACATGCAGCATACATACATACATACATACATACATCATACAAACATACATACATTCAACATACAAACATACATTCATAATTCATACATACATACATACATACATACTATACATTCATACATACATAGTACATACATACATACTACATACATACATACATAAGTACGTACATACAAGCATACATGCATGCATACATACATACATACATACATACATACATACATACACACATACATACATACATACATACATACATACATACATACATACATACATACATACATACATACATAAGTACGTACATACAAGCATACATGCATGCATACATACATACATACATACATACATACATACATACATCATACATACATACATACATACATACATACATACATACATACTACATTCATACATACAAACATACATTCATACATTCATACATACAAACATACATACATACATACATTCATACATACATACGTACATACATACATACATACATACATACATACATACATACATACATACATACATACATACATACATACACACATACAAATATAGAATTTTGTGCGTGCGGATTGCATTCTATAAGCACAAATAATATTCATACCAGCTGGTCTTAGGTAGAAGAACCACTGATGACTTTGCGACGAGTTTCCTCCATCTCTGCTGGTCCTCTGCGATCTGCTGAACTTCTGTTCTTCTGTTCTTGGCTGTTGTCTTCCCATCTCGTCTTCTGCGTTCTTCTTCTTCTTCTCTCTGGGACTGTGCCATGCAGAATGATTTTTCAAGGCCTGAGTGTTTTGTGACATGTCCGTTATTGCTTCAATTTTCGTTGCTTTTTTACTGTAGGCAGAAGTTCTTCAAAGCAGGCTAGTAGCTTCTTTTTCCAGGATCATTACACTCAGGGGGTAACTTTGTGCTCACCTTTCTTCCTTTTTTAATTTTTTTTCCGTCCCATTTTCTACGCCACCTTAATGGCCAGAGAAGCTGGCACAGTTTTTTACAATGCAATGCAGATGATGATGTCGATGAAGATGATAATCATGACGCTATGGAGTTCCATCTAGGATAGAGACTGCGTGACAGGGCTGCACTCTACGTTTACTATCATAGTATATCCTGCCATCAACCAGGCCCGAGAGATACAGGCACCTGCAGTGTTGGTCAGAAGATATGAGCACCCTCAATGACGCATCTGTGAAGGGGATGAGACTCGACTGTGTGGTCCCAGTCTTTCCAATGACCCATAGCTCGCCAGCTCTGGATAGGATCCGGTTACAGCCGAAAAATCCCACAATGATTTTTGAAGGGACTGATGGGGTTTCGAACCCGCAACCTTCCAGTCGGTAGTCTGTCGCGCTAACCACTACTACACCATGATGACTGGTTGGCCAGTAGCTTCTTTGACTGTACTGCGCTAAGTCTCGTTGGAGATGTGGTCGGTGTATGAGATACACAAAATCTTTCGATGGTCCCTCATCTCCATGTCTATGATTTTCTTCTGTGGACTCAGGATCTCATATCTTGAGTTCAGTCCCAGCCGGCAGCATCAAACATTGGCCAGGTTGCCGCCCATCTTAATGTTTCCATCATTCTGGTGGTGTTCGCTTAGTGTTCCAGAAGTCTTCCTCCCCTTTCCCCTTCACGATCCTCAGTTCAAGACCTTGCCGGTGCATAAGTTGTTTTTTTTCTGCGCAGGCTCAGGGATCCTTGTCAGAGAATTGCAGACACGTTTGGATGGAGCGTGTATGGAAATGCTCTTGTGTGATAAATCCTTCTT
>JAPXFY010000014.1:47797167-47799667 GCA_030674185.1 Monoplex corrugatus | reverse complement strand
ATGGTTGTTACGTCTTCTCTATACAGAGATTAAAGTATGAAGAACATGAGTATGGTGATCATCATGGACATATGAACCTTCAAATAAATTTCTAAGACATTTTCATCACTTATGTGTGCTCAAAAGACTTATCAACGAAATAATTACGTCTGTTTTTATCGGATATCCCTTCAACAACAATCATGCCCGTGTATTGTTTACGGTGTTGTCTTTCGTCGTCATCATCAAGTGCCTTGCCACATGGCGATCATCATCAAGTGCTTGCCACATGGCGATCATGGCCCTCCATATGCATCTATCCCTCGATGCCGCAAGCACATCTTCCACCTCTCTGTCCTCAGCCACTCCGCAAGTCCGTCCAATATTTTTCTCTGGGTCTACCTGGTGCTCTCTTTCCCTCCAGCTTTCCTGTTGTGACCAGGTGTTATAATTTCCCTTTCCTCATAAAATAGGCTATAGATGTTGCCTGTCTTTTCCAAATCTCCTTATGAATGGTCTTCTTGTGTCTGCCTACACCAAGACTGTCTCTTTTGTTTTCTTTGCTGTTCATGGAACAGTGAAAACAGATATCGTGACAAATACAACCTTGCCTGACTCCTCTTTTGATATTTTGGAAGGAGCTTTATCATTTTCTATTTCATTATTCTAAATTCTTCTTAGAAACCACATTGCTTGTTGACTGTCCACGCCTCACAACCGTATAATATTATCGGTTTTATATTACATTCAAGAACACTCTTCTTGATGTTAATTGATAGGCATTTGTTGGCTAGAATGCTTTTCATCTTATTGAATGCTGTTTTGGCTTGGCCGATTCTGCTGGCTGTTTCCGATGTGAATCTGCTGTCTAGTGAGATGATCGTTCCCAGATATTTAAACTTATCAACCTGTCTTCAAGGTTGTGCTGTTTGCTGTTATTTTGCATGAGGGGATTTCATGTTTTTTTCTGATCACCATGACTTCAGTCTTCTTGCTGTTTAGTTCCAACCCTTTACTTTTGTTTTCTATTTCTATTGCATTCACAAGGTTTTGTAGGTCCCTTTCATTTTCTGCAATTAGCACGGTGTCATCCGCGCATCATATGTTGTTTATCATTTTTCCTCCAACCTTTAATCCAGGGTATTCTTCTAGGTTTCTCATGATGTTTTCACTGTAAAGTGAAAACAGATATCGTGACAAAATACAACCTTGTCTGACTCCTCTTTTGATGTTTCGGAAAGAGGTTATATCATTTTCTATTCTCATTACAGCTGTTTGTTCCCAATACAAACTTCTGATTATTCGTAGATCTTTTCCATCAATATTGAGTCTTTCTAGTTGGTCGATCAATTCTACATGTCTTACCCAAACGAAAGTCTTGGTAAAATCAACAAAGCATAAATATAAATCCTTATACATTCGACTGACCTCTGTATGATAGTTCTTAGGATGTATATGGCATTAATTGTTCCTTTCCCTTCCACAAATCCACACTATTCTGCTATTGCTATTTTGATTCTATTCCTTGTCCTCATCATGATTATTCTTAATAGCATTTTTGTTACATGACTCATCAAGCTGATTGTGCGATGGAGTTCGTATTCTATAGCCCCTGTTTTCTTTGGAAGTGCAATGTAAATTGATTTTGACATATCCTTGGTTATGTTTTCCAGTGTCATAAATTTCATTCAGGAGGACTGTTATTTTTTAATACCACATTTCTCCAGTGTGAGTAACAACCTATTTGAAAAATATTACAAACCAAACTCATGGACTCATGGACATAAATGCCAAGCTTTATTTCTGTTTCAGTTTCTCAAGATGACGTCTCCACGTTTGGAATAAATTCCATATGCACTGATATCCCTGGTGCCATGTGATAGAGAAGACCCAGAACGATCATGGCACAAGCTTTAAGCTGCACATAACCCACAAACTGGCCAGGTCCTGAGGTCCTACCTAACATATGGGTATTATTCTTTTACTAGTATTTGTATCAGACTGTCCATCTAATTTATAATTATTCATTTTCTCATTTACCTTTTATTTTACTTTTCACAAACTTCACCTTCCTCTCTCTCTCCCTCTGTCTGTCTGTCTGTCTGTCTGTCTGTCTGTCTGATGTCTCTCTCTCTCTCTCTCTCGCTTTCTCTCTCTCTCTCTCTCTCTCTCTCTCTTCATCTATGTATGTATGTATGTATGTATGTATGTATCTATCTATCTATCTATCCTCTTCCTCCTCTCTCTTCCTCTCTCTCTCTCTCTCTCTGTGTCTCTCTCTTTTTTTTTCTTTTTTTTTGACTTTTTATAAACGTGTAGCGGGCGAGGTAAGCTGTGTTTGAGCATGAGGAATGGGATCTGCTGACAAGTATTGACAGATCTGCTGACAAGCGATGAAAACGCTTCTCCGTTGAACATCACCGCAGTCGCCCAGCCAAACTTTAAAGGTTTCCTGTAGCCGTGCGAACTGTCCCTTCATGTTCAGTCAGCCATTCACCAATAGGAGGTCTCAGCATGCTTG
>JAPXFY010000014.1:47789667-47794667 GCA_030674185.1 Monoplex corrugatus | reverse complement strand
TGTGTGTTTGTGTGACTCTGTGTGTGTGTGTCTGTGTGACTCTGTGTGTGTGTTTTCTCTCTCTCTCTCTCTCTCTCTCTCTCTCTCTCTCTCTCTCTCTCTCTCTCTCTCTTTGTGTTTATCTTTTTCTCTGATGATGATGATGATGACGATCCTCTCTCACTCTCTCTGTCTCTGTCTCTATCTGTCTGTCTGTCTGTCTGTCTCTCTCTCTCTCTCTATCTCTCTCTCTCACTGTCTTCTGTTTTTTTGTGTGTGTATATGTGTGTTTAGAAACATGCAAAAGAGAGGGACAGAAAATAAACGTAATGAAGTAGGACAGATCACACACACACACACACACACACACACACACACACACACTTACACACACACACACACACACACACACACACACACACACACACACACTTACACACTCACACACACACACACACACACAAACAAACAACAGAGACCTACAGTTAGTCAGTCATACAGACAGAGCAACAGAGCAAAAAGAGACAGAAACAGTCTGAGAGATAGTGAATAGGAGGGGGGGGGAGGGAAGTGGAAGAGATAGGCAGAAGAGAGACAGACAGAGGTAGAGACTGAAGAAAGAAAGAAAAAACCGTAAAGAAACATACAGGCAAATAGGCAGACAGAAACACGGATAAAGTAAAGGAGACATTAAGGTCGATGACAAAACGTCTCCAGTTGTTTGGCTTAGAGGAAAGAAAGGTAAATATTAACTGATAGGAGTTGTATCTGTTTCCTCTCATATTGGCTGCACTGGGTAAACACCATGTATCAGATGGAAAGACCTCTCTGCCTTTGCTGCTGTGCTTGTCCACCTCAGTCTAGGAAAACAGCAGAAAAAGAGACTTGATGTTTTCCTTTCCATCGTTTTTTTTCTTTGCTTCTTCTGCCATGTCCTTTTATACACACACACACACACACACACACACACACACACACACACACACACACATATATATATATAATATATATATATATATATATATATATATATATGTATATACATATTTATATATATACATATATATGTATATACATACATACATGCATACATACATACATACATACACACATACATACATACATACATACATACATACATATATACACATCAACTAAGTAAATAACTCTTGAGAGCCACGGGGTTATCTCCCATGTAGAATTCTCAAACCCAACACAGTTTGCGCTACCCATTCAGCTAGCATAGACGCAGCCACAAAGCATAAAGTGGTAAGCTCAGAACATTCCTTCCATTCAGTTAGCATAGACGCAGCCACAATAGATAGATAGATAGATAGATAGATAGATAGATAGATAGATAGATAGATATATAGATAGATAGATAGATATATAGATAGATAGATAGATAGATAGATAGATAGATAGATAGATAGATAGATATATATATAGATAGATAGATAGATAGATAGATAGATAGATAGATAGATAGAACAGAGGGATACATATATTTGCTTTTGGTTTTAACAACCGAAAGGTTCTGTGGATAAGTCACCCATCCCACCAGCCCGGAGAAGAATTTACAAGCTTTCTTTTTTTCAGCAAAGGCCGGGATGTCATGTTGGTGGATGGCGTAGACTTCTTACTGTAAAAAGGCTCATCTGCATTGCAGGATCCTCTCTAGTGGGTGGCCCCATCGACACATCTGGTTTCTGTGAGCTTCCTGTCATTGGAACATTGACTGTATGAACTTGGAGATGGTTGGGGCGTTACAGAGCCGCACAGGATGAACACCACATAGTCTCCGTGAAGTTTAAAAGCAGAAGGAAATGTTCTGCGAGGAGAGTGGGATATATACAACGCAAGAGAAAAGAAAATAATAAGACAATCAAAAGTAAATCAAGAAGGATAGTGAATATATAGGGTTATGGATAAAGGGATGTGGAGGGAGCGGAAGGCAATGGAGTAACAGCAGGCGTTCGCTAAACAGAGGCAACAGTTCACATTTAACACAGTTTCTTTGATTCTGTGAGTTCTGTCCTCCTTTCAAATGTGAGCGGGTTTTTTTCAAAGTGTTCTCTGCCTCTGTTCAAGGCACTGGTAAAACATAACAATTTGATTGCAGCACACGAAATAATATAATACTGATTTTTTTTAGCACTGTCAACTCATTCTGTGAAATAACACAGAACAGTGGAACTCGTTATACTCTTCATATTATCCTCATTGCTGTGATGAAGAAAAAAGAACACTGAAGTGGTATTGTCATTCTATCTGAGTATCAGATCTTACGGCTGATGTCCATTTAAGAGGCACTGACTGGAATATATTTTCGGTGCTATAAAAATTTGACTTTTCAAAATGATGTGGAACTAGTCTGCCACATCCACACACGTAAGGACAAACCATCTCATCTCAATACACACACAACAAATAGGCCTAAAGATCAGCCACATGAAAAAAGATGTGATTATAATGAATATTGCAAAATCCTCACCAATCCGAACTGCTGGAACGAACCTCCTCACAAATAAAGAGTTTACCTGCCTGGGCAGCACCGTCAAACACAACGGAAATGCATGCACTGACGTCGAAAGCCATTTCAGCAAGACTATAAAACGCCTTTAAATTGCTGAACGGGTAAAGCATCAATCTCATATTTAGGCTATATTAAACATATGTCCTTCCCATCCCATCATACAGCTAGGAATGCTGGAGGCTGACAAAGAATAAGCTTACCAAGCTAACAATCTTCCACACAGATAACCTCCAAAGAATCACAGGAATCTTCCGGTCCAATATCATCAACAACCAACATTTAATCGTCTAATGCAATAAAAGTCTATGGACACCATCATCGTGAAAAGACGAAGGAGACTGACTGCTGATGAGCGTCTCGCTGAGACACTAAGGATGATGACACAAGCAGAGACAAAACAGAAACAGAAGAAGAAGAGAGAAAGAAAACCCTTGATGCAAGCTATGTTTGACACAATTAAAACAGAAATACATCCACTTGATACAAGCTATGTTTGACACAATCAAAACAGAAACGCCTCCACTTGATACAAGTCATGTTTGACACAATCAAAACAGAAATACCTCCACTTGATACAAGCTATGTTTGACACAATTAAAACAGAAATACATCCACTTGATACAAGCTATGTTTGACACAATTAAAACAGAAATACCTCCACTTGATAAAGCTATGTTTGACACAATCAAAACAGAAATACCTCCACTTGATACAAGCTATGTTTGACACAATTAAAACAGAAATACATCCACTTGATACAAGCTATGTTTGACACAATTAAAACAGAAATACATCCACTTGATACAAGCTATGTTTGACACAATTAAAACAGAAATACCTCCACTTGATACAAGCTATGTTTGACACAATTAAAACAGAAATGCCTCCACTTGATACAAGCTATGTTTGACACAATCAAAACAGAAATACCTCCACTTGATACAAGCTATGTTTGACACAATCAAAAGAGAAATACCTCCACTTGATACAAGCTATGTTTGACACAATCAAAACAGAAATACCTCCACTTGATACAAGCTATGTTTGACACAATTAAAACAGAAATACCTCCACTTGATACAAGCTATGTTTGACACAATCAAAACAGAAATACCTCCACTTGATACAAGTCATGTTTGACACAATTAAAACAGAAATACCTCCACTTGATACAAGCTATGTTTGACACAATTAAAACAGAAATGCCTCCACTTGATACAAGCTGTTTGACACAATCAAAACAGAAATACCTCCACTTGATACAAATCATGTTTGACACAATTAAAACAGAAATACCTCCACTTGATACAAGTCATGTTTGACACAATTAAAACAGAAATGCCTCCACTTGATACAAGCTATGTTTGACACAATCAAAACAGAAATACCTCCACTTGATACAAGTCATGTTTGACACAATTAAAACAGAAATGCCTCCACTTGATACAAGCTATGTTTGACACAATCAAAACAGAAATACCTCCACTTGATACAAGCTATGTTTGACACAATCAAAACAGAAATACCTCCACTTGATACAAGTCATGTTTGACACAATTAAAACAGAAATGCCTCCACTTGATACAAGCTATGTTTGACACAATCAAAACAGAAATACCTCCACTTGATACAAGTCATGTTTGACACAATCAAAACAGATATGCCTCCACTTGATGCAAGTCATGTTTGACACAATCAAAACAGAAATGCCTCCACTTGATGCAAGTCATGTTTGACATAATCAAAACAGAAATACCTCCACTTGATACAAGTCATGTTTGACACAATTAAAACAGAAATGCCTCCACTTGATACAAGCTATGTTTGACACAATCAAAACAGAAATACCTCCACTTGATGCAAGCTATGTTTGACACAATCAAAACAGAAATACCTCCACTTGATACAAGTCATGTTTGACACAATTAAAGCAGAAATGCCTCCACTTGATACAAGCTATGTTTGACACAATCAAAACAGAAATACCTCCACTTGATACAAGCTATGTTTGACACAATCAAAACAGAAATACCTCCACTTGATACCAGCTATGTTTGACACAATCAAAACAGAAATACCTCCACTTGATACAAGCTATGTTTGACACAATCAAAACAGAAATACCTCCACTTGATAAAGCTATGTTTGACACAATCAAAACAGAAATGCCTCCACTTGATACAAGCTATGTTTGACACAATCAAAACAGAAATACCTCCACTTGATACAAGCTATGTTTGACACAATCAAAACAGAAATACCTCCACTTGATACAAGCTATGTTTGACACAATCAAAACAGAAATACCTCCACTTGATGCAAGTCATGTTTGACATAATCAAACAGAAATACCTCCACTTGATACAAGTCATGTTTGACACAATCAAAACAGAAATACCTCCACTTGACGCAAGTCATGTTTGACACAATCAAAACAGAAATACCTCCACTTGATGCAAGTCATGTTTGACATAATCAAAACAGA
>JAPXFY010000014.1:47754667-47774667 GCA_030674185.1 Monoplex corrugatus | reverse complement strand
GCGACAAGGGACAGATTCGTCTGGCAGGCCATGATCGCCAACGCCATACAGCAGGGCACATGGTGATGATGATGACATAGGTTTCAAATTTATCAGCTAACATTTGTCAATGGAAAAGTAAATTCAAGTTCCTTAACCTTAATAACCTTAGGAAAAAAAGGGACATCACATCTTTGTAAATCATTATTATTATACCTGTAATCATCATTCGCTCATTGTTCTCGAAATAAGTAGCAGCCTTTTCTTTCAACAATTGTGGAGATGAAGATACAAACAGTTGAATTAATACACAAGTAATGACTCCCTTTTCTGGCATCAATATAGTCTAACTCACTGGGTGATAAACTTGAAAATGGTACAGTCATTTCTATATAAGTCTTTGTCTTACAGTATTAAGTGTTTACAACCTGGTTGTATTGTGCCATTTTGCATATCGTTCGAATAAACATCACTGTGTAGTCAGTTCACCGTGGTTTAACCCTTTTGACTCCCGCACCGTATTCACCAACAGCAAAAACTTAACCCTTTGACTCCCTCACCCTATCCACCAGCTTCCCACAGGAAGATGATGGATAGCTTGAGGGAATCAAAGGGTTAAGTTTTTGCTTTTGCAGGCATGGTTGGCAATACAGGATGCTGGTGGACAGGGTGCTGGAGTCAAAGGGTTAAACAATGCTTTTGTGTCATGATTATTCATGAAACAGTTTGAATCGCACTTAAGTACTGTGTTTGATGATACTGTAAAAATGATAGTACATTAAAAACAAATCTTTTGAGATCAAATCTGAATCAAAGAGACTGTCAGTGTTAAAGCAAACAGGAACCAGAAATACATACAAAAGTAGAAGCACGACAGGTAATTAACATTAAAAAACAACAACAAGACAGGAGCAAAGTTTTGGTCAACTGGCCTTCGTCAAGCGTATAGAAAGAACTAGTGCACAGTCTCACCTGTCTCACCTGTCGGCGTCACCGGCTTCAGTGTTGGCCACTGCACTCTTTGACACCACTACCCTCTTCCAAACCATTCTGTCTTGACTTTTTATGGACAACGTTTTGAATATTTAGGCAACTGATGTTAGTTATGTCCTCCATGTATGGGATTGGAGGTCTATCTTTCTTACTTTTTGCCTCTGATTTTTTTCCCTTGAAAAATGGTTGCCATAAGGTCTGAGTTCTTGCTACGTGACACATGGCCATTGTGGACAATCTCACCTGTCTCACCTGTCGGCGTCACCGGGTTCAGTGTTGGCCGCTGCAATCTTTGACACCGCCACCCCTCTCCAAACGGCTCTGTCTTGACTTTGGTGGACGATTTCTTGAATACTTTAAACCACTGATGTTGGTTATGTTATCGATTTATGAGATTGGATGTCTGCCTTTCTTCCTTTTTGCCTCCGGATTTTTTTCCTTTGAAAAATGGTTGCCATGAGGTCTGTGTTCTGCTACGTGGCACATGGCCTGTGTGGACAGTACTTAGACGACAAAACAGTTAGACAATTTTCGAACGTGCCTTTAAGCACAAGAAAACGGCTGATATCAATGATCATACAGCCATTTTGTCCACTGAACGCCGTGGGATGCCGGGGCTCTTTCAGTATAAACAGTATCCCCACCTTCTGGAAATTCTGTGCTAGAAATTTCCTCTTTTCTGTTGCTTTCTTTGTTTCTGCCTTGTTCCTTTGCTTTCTGTCATTTCTTCCTATCATTTTCTGTCTTGCTGTTCCATTCACCTGTGTGTGTTCAATAAAACCTTACGTACTTTTTCTTAGGATTGATAATTGGGTACATGTATTAAATGTATTTTTGGCTCTAGGAAGGTGAGATATGCGGAAGAAATCTTTGGTAATGTATGCCCGTTTTTAGACATGTTTTGGTGTTCTTACGTATGCTGAAATTTGTATTCAGGTGGGTTTTTTTTAAATCCCCTGTGCGATAAATTGGACGGAATGGTCAACGTCAGGGGCATGTCCTTAGATCATGTGCGCGAATGCATTGATATGTGTACTTAATTTTCTTTCCCTTTTTTTTCCTGTTGAAGTATTGGTATGTTTAGAAACAGTTACAGCCCTGATAGGGTTCTACGCAATCGGCTGGGCTTGAAATAAACACTTGGGGAAGTTGTCAGCTGTCTTTTCCGCTTAGTGCTGTGAACTTATTCCTTGCTGTCTTTCGCATGCGCTCGACAAAGGCCAAGTGGCTGAACACGTGTGCCTGTCTTGTTTTGTTATATTAAATACATGTTGCGCTTCTGCTTTTATGTAGTGAGATCAGACTGAATGTAGCACAAAATGGGTAAAGAGACTGCAAACAAAGAGATGAACAGTATGATTTGTCTATTCATATCAACCTTAATTTTGATATAAAAAAAACAAAAACAAATATTAAAAAAAAAGAAAATAAAGGGGGAAAAAACGGGGGGGGGGGGGGATCGGGAAAGGTTCCTTAACCCTTTGACTCCCGCACCCTGCCCACCAGCATCCAACATTATCAACCACGCTAGCAAAGCAAAAACTTAACCCTTTGACTCCCGCACCCTGCCCACCAGCATCCAACATTATCAACCACGCTAACAAAGCAAAAACTGAACCCTTTCACTCCCGCACCCTGCCCACCAGCATCCAACATCATCAAACACGCTAGCAAAGCAAAAACTTAACCCTTTGACTCCCGCACCCTGCTCACCAGCATCCAACATTATCAACCCTGCTAGCAAACAAAAACTTAACCCTTTGACTCCCGCACCATGCCCACCAGCACCCAACATTATCAACCACGCTAACAAAGCAAAAACTTAACCCTTTGACTCCCTTACCCTGCCCACCATTATCCAACATTATCAACCACGCTAGCAAAGCAAAAACTGAACCCTTTGACTCCCGCACCCTGCACCAGCTCAACATTATCAACCACGCTAGCAAGCAAACTTAAGCCGTTGACTCCTCACCCTATCACAGCTTTTTCGGGAAGCTGGTGTATAGGGTGAGGGAATCAATTGGCTAAGTTTTTGCTGGCTGTTGGACAGTCAAAAGGTGAAGCTTGACTGGAGAAGTCATGGCGCAATGGTCAAGGTCGCTAGGACAAAAACGTGCCCAAAATCAGCACACCTTTTTAAAATGGTGCATTAACATGAGTTTCTAGGGCAAAAAAAGTTGGACAATATTTACATTCTGTATATAATGTTGTAACCTTTTGTTACAGGGCTCGTTTCACGTCCAATACTTTTTTTTTTTTTAAATCGCAGTGACGTTGAGAAGTACATAATCTGAACTGAATCGTTATTTGTGTATACAAACGGACGCTGTGAGTACGATCTGAACACCTTTTCTCTTTTTTTCTGTTTTTTTTTTTTTTAAGGTTCATTGTACTCAAGGAGGTTACCTTTGTGCTCACTTTTCACTTTTTTATGTCCCTTTCTCGCAATCTTAACGGCCACAGAAGCTGCAACAGGTTTTAGAATGCTATGATGATGATGTCGATGAGGATAATAATCATAATGCTATGGAATTCCATCTAGGATTGAGACTGCGTGACAGGGCTGTATTCTACGCTTACTATCAGAATATTTCCTGGCGTCAACCAGGCCCGAGAGATACAGACACCCCGTGGTGCTGGTCAGAAAATTTGAGCAGCACCCTCAATGACGCAACCGTGAAGTGGATGAGACTCGACTGTGAGTTCCAGTCTTCCAAAAGAGCCCATAGCACGCCCAACTTTGGATAGGAGCCAGTTAGAGATGAAAAATCCCACAATGATTTTTGAAGGGACTCTTGGGAGGGATTCGAACCAACAACCTTCCAGTGGCTAGTCCGTTGCATTAACCACTACACCACGGTGACTGGTCTTGAGGATAAAATTATGGCCCGCTAGAGAATCAAACTCACGACCCCAGCGTTGTCAACATAATACTCTGACCGGCTGGGCCAAGGGGGCCAAACACTAAGAATGTTGGTACAGCAGTCTTGTCGTTTCCACAAGAAGAGCCAGATGGACACACTGAGCATTCACTGCATCTTTCAACAAAACTGAATCACTAATCTCAGAAATGTGTTATATCACGAGCGCACTCGTGTGCGCACAACCATACACACACACACACACACACACACATACAACACACACACACACACACACACACACACACACAACACACACACACACCGCACACACACACACACACACACACCACAACACACACACACACAATAACACATGCACACACACATAAGCAACCCACCACACAACCACATACATACATACATATATACACACTCACTAACAATTACACACACTAACAGTACATACACTAATAATCACACGCAACAACACACGAACACACACACACACACACACACACACGCAGGCACGCACATGCAATAACACACGGACACACACGCACACACACGCACACACACGCAGGCATGCACGCGCATACACACACACGCACATGCAATAACACACGGACACACACGCACACGCACGCACACACACACACACACACACACACACCACACACACACACACACACACACACCGCAGGCATGCACGCACGCGCTTAACATGTACTCACACTCACACACACACACGCACACACACACACACACACACACACACACACACACACACACACACACACACACACCACACATACACACACTAAAGTATGAAACATTTAAAAGCAAGTACACAATAATTATAATAATCCATTTTAACAACAAATATAGATCCACATGGCATTAAAACTATCATCACAGAAATGATAAGAAAACCTGTAACGACAACAGAATCAAACTAATTCAATTTGATGACAAATATGAAATGCGTGACAGAAAACAATCATAAGTAGAAATGATCTGAAAACCACTTACGAGAACTTAATCAAACTATAGCAACCCAACCATTTTGACATTTTGTCGTCATGTCTTTTTATCCACCCCGATAAAATGTCTTATTTCCTTTCACGACAAAAAAAAATCAAATCAAACTTATCAGTCAATGTGGCGGAGCGATTTCTGCAAGAGACTACTGATTGGGAGGTTGTGAATTCAAATCCCCATCAATCCTAAAGTATTTTTAACAAGAAATACCACGAGGGTGTGGATGGGACCCGGAGCACCAATGCCTTGCCACTCTCCGGACAATCACCTCCCAAGCTTCTGACGCCACTCGATAGTCATTTTATCAAGCAAATGGGGGGGGGGGGGGTGCTGTCCATGCAGCTGCATGACCCTTTGGGACCCAGTCATCATTTACCTTGATTACAAATGGAATGGCAAGGTGGGGAGATGACAAACCCCGGGACACGGCCACACAACGCGCACCAACCAGGTCCAGCCCAGCCTCCGGACCGAGAGATAATGGAAGACCCCTCTCTCTCCCCACTCTGGTCATCATCTCTCTTTCTGGCAGCCCGCAAAACCACCAGCTCGCATAGCTGCCAGCTCATTTCCACTTACTATAATCTTGACAGATAGCTGTCGGAATCTCCCAACGTTGCCTTACATGTATATGTACTTCAACCACAGGGGTTTTTTGAACGGCCGCGAAAGTGGCCAGGCATGACGCTCTAGACACAGCCCGTTTTGCTGTTCAGTAAGGTTGACATGCCCCAAAAGTGAACCCAATATAATATTTTCGGATTTCTTGATCCTGACTGGTTCCTACTCGGGGTTGAGCGTGCTACTGACTCGGTAAGAGAACTGGGACTAAACAGTCGAGTCTCCTCCACTAAAAGAATGTCCCATTGAGGGAGCTGCTTGCATTTCCTGACCAACGCCACAGGTGTCTGTATCTCTTGGACCTGGTTGACACCAAGATATATAATGTGAATGTAAACGTAGAGTACAGCCATGTCAAGCATTTTCAATCCGAAATGGAACGCCGCACCAGCATTTTTGTCATCGTCATTGTCTTCATCAAAGCATTGTGAGAACATGGTCCTAAATGCATTGATGGTGACCTCCCTTTTGTTGGGGGTGAAGGTGTGTTGGCGAACCAAAATGAGCGGTGTGTGGGGCTGGTGACAAAGAATCATCGCAGACAAATGGACAAGGGAAAAAATGGTCAAATTACAATCATTCTCTTTTTTCCTGTTCCATTTCAACAGAAAACAAGACCTGAAAACAAATGGAAAAAAAATGTGCAGTTGCAATACAGATTTGAGACCCTGCACACTCTAAAACAATATCACATTCTTTCATGTTCACAGTTATGATAATTTGGAATATTTTGCTAGTATGCATTCGTCTTAGACAAACGGATATATCAGCACACATTGTTACAGTCAAGCTCACTGGGCCTGTGTTCGAGTACTCTTCTCTGACTTCATGATCAGGAATATATTCATATTCATATCCATATTCATTTTCATATTCCTATTCACATTCATATTCATTTCTTTTGTCACAATGGATTTACCATGCTGTCCTCTTTGAGAGCGCAACGCGCAGTGCAACACAACCATTTTTTTTACCAAGACTTCAGAAAGGCAAGAAAGTTAATTGGCTTTCAAAAGGAGGGACCTGGGGAATCAACTTATCTTTTCAATGTCTTTTACCAGGGCAGCCGAGCGAAAGCCCTGCTCTTCACGATTTTCAACTGCCGTGAGATCTTTAGTGTGCGCAGGCCAGAAAGCACACGTGGCTCCTCAAAACAAACAAGCACATACCATGCATTCCGTGAAAATAAGTAAACGGAAGACTGCAATGCCCATTTAAAATGAAAATGATGGAAAAAAAGAAGACATACAAACAGAAACAACCAAACAAGAAAGCAAACAGATGAAAAGGAAAAATGTAAATGTAAACCAAAATGTTTTTTTTCTAAGTACAAGGGGGAGAATATCATCCACATCTCATGAGAATAATGAAGGGCATTCGAATTGTGCAATGTGTCGTAAACTTTACACGAAATGTGCAAATATTGTGATAAGATATTAAATTGCAGGGATCACGTTAAGCAGATATCATTTCATAACTAAACCACCAATCCATTAAGCTTAATCGCTGAGCAAGAATGAAGATATGTGCATTTTCAGGGTACAGTTACAGCAAGAATGACGTCCATAAATTTCTCTTTAAAAGACAAGTGAACCCCCAGATTCAGACATTACAGGAAACCCCATTTCTCCTTCAGTAACTTTGAACTGTTGACATTTTCTGTATCACAAGCGTGCTATGATTACACAAATCTATTCATCAGATGTCTCACTGGCGATATTTATTACAAAATGTATGGCACCACGAAATCCCTGTTGTTCTCAGAGTCTGTCGTTGATCCTATATGTATTGTAGTCCACATTTCAAACGAAACTGTACTTCTCAAAGTCACTGGATCATGAAGACGCATTGGTTTGATATAAGACCAAGGTCTATCGAGGACAATGGCAGACTATCACAACAGTGTTATATACATATATATATATATATGTATATGTAACAGAGTGCCTTGCTCTGTTACGATCTTTCCCATTTACCTACAACGCTCAAAGGCAACACCGTGTAGCGTGCTTGCCTAGATCAAAAACGCCTTGCGTTCTCTTGGTCAAATTGTACTGTTATCTCACAGCCTCTGCCTACCCATAGCTATGCACTGAACATTCCAAAGATCTAACCTGTACATGACGCATATAGATAACACATTGCTAAACAATTAGCAGATCTACAATGTGTACATGTATTCTGAAGCGGCCTACGACAAGATTTTGTCGTCATCTCCAGTCAGTATTACGTTGTCGTCCTATAGAACGTAGAGGGGGCCGTCACTAATGTATGCCGCCTTCAGCATTGTACAACATACGCCGTCTAATTGCCGGCGGGAACACACACAATGACTGCAGGGTGTGTTGCAATAGCCACTCGCGAAACTGCCGGACAATGACCAGCGTCTCAGTTTTGTGTACTGATGCGCTGCGTTAAAACTACACACTAAGTGTTGATTGATTAATTAGGTGAGAACAACCAATCAGACCTTGGCATCTGGTTGATTGATTAATTAGGTGAGAACAACCAATCAGACCTTGTCATCTGAAAGGTTGAAATTTGAAAATATGACCATCATGCTCTGTTCCCAGAGTACAAATTAACAAGGCACGTCATAGCGCGTGCTTTTCTGCCGAGACTCTCAGTCTCACCAGAGGTGTCCTTTCCTGCCACCACTCTTGGTCTCACAGCAGGTGATCAACTTCACAGCGTTACTGTAGTAAGTTCTGGATTTTTATCACTTTATTATTCATTGTCATTTGCAGTAAGCTTAGACTTTAGTGCCTCTTATTTCTTTAGATTCTAGCTCGAGTCTATTGAGTACCGCGCTAGATTTGCAGAATTCGCACAGCGAGAAAGTATGTTTTGATCTAAACGATGTGCCATCTCACAAGATCTGTAGCACTTAGCGTGGCGGCCACCATTGTAAAGATGGGATGGAGGTTTAAATGTAATAACCACTATAGATTTAGCCCCTATTTTCATGTGGCTATTGTAGGACTATTGACAACCATATTCTGCCAAAATCAAAGATGAGATGCACTGTTGTGCAGAGGAAGAGTATTTTATACTTGACAAGGTTGTATTCACATACTGACATGATGACTGATGAAACACGTGCTCAGCTAATTGATCTGTTTGGTGTATCCCTTATCTGATCAGCACCACTGATAATCATGTATAGAGTGTTGTTTTGATGACAGGGTTTAATAGTAATATGCTATACTGTTTTGTTATCATTGTCTCTAGCACTTGATCTAGAATTATAATTAATCACATAGAGATAATGGGTAATAGATTACTCAAGTGTGTTGTTCTCTCAACACTGCTGACTGCTATTTGATTAGGTGCTGTTTGTGATGACATAGTTCTCATTGTCAAATACTATGTCATCACCACTGAATATTAACTGTCTGATAGCTACCAAGATGCAATGCATTATTGTGCAGTTGACAATGTTGTATGTATGTACATAATGGTAGTTGATGAAACATGTGCTCGCCAATTGATCCAGCTGTTGTATCCCTCGTCTGCTCAGCACCATGATAATCGTTATAAAATGTTGCTTTGATGACATAGCTTAATAGTAATATGCTATGCTATTTTGTCATCATTATCTCTAGCACTAGAATAGAATTACCCATAACTACATGGAGCAAATATTAATGGATGACTCAAGTGTGTTGACTGCTATTCGATAAGGTAGACCTACTGTTTGTGACGACAACTCCCAGAGTCAAATACTATGTTTGTCGTCACCGTTGAATATTAACTGTTCAGTAGCTGCCCACTCAGATGTTATGTTACAACTAACTCAGCCCATGGCGGCTGAACAGCTTAATATGACTGTGCATTATTTTGCCAGTACATTATTGAAAGTCTACTCTATTCTAAGGCTATCGAACAAGCAGTATGGTAGTTTACCCTCAACTCATCAAAGGGTTACTCAATGTTTTGTCACCAATTATTTGTTCCATGTTTATAAGTGCTAGTGCTTTAGAGTATAAATATCGACACCACATATTTTGGTATAATGTAGTAGTTCTTTACACAACGTTTTGTTATCAATTATTTGTTGCATGTTTACAAATGCTAGTGCTTTTGTTTGTAAATGTAGACACCTTCTGTTTTATTATAATGTAGCGGTTCATTCTTGTACATTGCCATTGTTAGTTCACAAAATGTGTACTTTGTCAGTGTAATTATGAAACTTATTTTGTGTCTTACAGGCACTGTCTTCCTTCCTGTCTTCTTTCGTTCTTCTTCTTCTTAGACGTCTTCTTTGATGTCTTTCTCAATAATAAAGAGTCAAGTAGCACAATGAGGACTTGTCTTTTGATTGAGAGACTTCCCTTTCTGCTCTGGATACAAACGACCACCACAGCAATCATCACCATCACCAATCAATCAACACTTGGGGCATGGCGAAAAGTCAACTCTGTTTGAAATTAATGGAGGTCTAATTAATGGAGGTCTTACATAAGTGCAGTGCCTCGGTACACACAACCGGCATACTCGTCTGATGGTTTTGTTGGTGGCTATTGGCTATTATTGCCACAAACACCGAAGGGCGGCATGAAACAAAGACAGTCCGCCCCCCCCCCCCCCCCGGCTCCATACAACCGCAACATAACCTGCGGTCATTGTACGTGGGTTTCCACGGGTCACGCAATGGCTATTATGACGGTGGTTGTATTAGAATTGGCTGGAGGCGGCATAGATTAAAACTGTCTCCTCTACGTTCTGTAGGACGACAACGTAATACTGACTGGAGATGACGACAAAATCTTGTGGTAGGCCCACTTCAGAATACATGTACACATTGTAGATCTGCTAATTGTTTAGCATGTGTATATGCGTCATGTACTGGTTAGATCTTTGGAATGTTCAGTGCATAGCTATGGGTAGGCAGAGGCTGTGAGATAACAGTACAATTTGACCAAGAGAACGCAAGGCATTTTTGATCTAGGCAAGCATGCTACACGGTGTTGCCTTTGAGCGTTGTAGGTAAATGGGAAAGATCGTAACAGAGCAAGGCACTTTGTTACATATATATATATGTGTGTGTGTGTATGTATATACATGTACATATATATACATATATATATATATATTTCAGATATTGTCACAAGTTCCTGAGAGAGTGCTGTTCACATATTATCCTAAAAAGCGCCGATTTCGGGCACGTTTGGGGGTCGTGTGACCTTGACCTTGGAGGATTTTTAGTTTCCAAACTTATGTTCTCGTAGTTTTAAAACAATCCACAGGTTTAGCCAATATTTGGGTAAGGTTTGTTTTCCTTAAAGAGTCGAGACAATCTTGTTCAGCCATTTTTGTCACAGATAGTTATTCAAACAAACAGACACAGAGACAGATATGCACTGGTCGACATGAAAAAACAGTTTTTTTCAATAAAAGGTAGATTGAAAGCGAAAGGAAAATAAGGACGAAAAGCATGGTCATTTGCACGGTTGTAGTTCAACAAAATTATTAAACAAACAATTCAAAAAAGAGATAGATAAACAAATAAGTAAACAAACAGTAAGTACGGTCACACCTGATCAGACAATATCAAAGTGGGATCAGCTGGGGAAACTGGATCAAATAAATAAATAAATAATAAATAAATAGATCAATAAGTTAATGAATAAATAGATAGATAAAAGAAATAAACAAATAAATAAATGAAAATAAATAAACAAATTGAAATAAATAAATAAACAAACAGATAAGTAAATAAATACACACATACATACAAAGATAAATAAATAAATAGATTGATAAAAAACATAAATAAACAAATAAATGCAAGGAAGTAAATGAATATTAGATAAATAAATAAACAAATGAAAATACAAAGAAAGAAAGAAAAATATTAAATAGATGAATAAATGAGTAATAAATATGCAATAATAATAATAAATAAATAAATATAAATAAATAAATAATAAATGTAAATGAATAGATTAATAAACAAATAATAAAAACAAATATACAAATACCAAACAAAAACAACAACAAAAAAACACACGGATGTCGACCAATAATTCACAGACAGGTTTAATTTAAGTAACGTCCACGAGTCATGAAAGCTGACAGTGACTGACTTAACCAGAGCGCAGGCAGCCTGCTGTGTCTTGTCTCCGTGCGCCCACCAACTTGCTGCTGACCTCACAGCAGCGCAGACACCGTCATACAAGCGACAGCTCCATGTCGTAGGTGTTGCACTGCGTCAGTTTGGTTCCGTTGGCCTTGGACTGGTAAGTTGTGCTGCGGTAGTGGTCCTTGTTCCGTGCCGAGTGCTTCTTCATGCCCAGGATGTGGACGAGCACCATGCGGAACTTCTTGCCGAACAGACAGTATAGCATGAAGTTGATCGAGGAGTTGATGGTGACCAGGAAGGTGGAGACGGTGTACAGGAACTGGTACCTGAGCACCACGATGTGCTGCTGCTCGCCCACGATGGCCACCAGGATGTTGTCCACGATGGTGGGGAACTGGCACAGCAGGAAGACCACGATGACGGCCACCAGCATCACCGTCAAGTTGTAGTCCCTCGTGGCCGTGGTGGACATCTCCTGCCGCTGGTGACGTGACCGCTTGATGGCCTTGACCAGAGCGATGTTGAGGACGGCGATGATGAGGAAAGGCACCAGGAACATGAAGATGAGCTGGAAGTAGATCAGATAGATGTGTTTGAAGAGATCGTTCTGCCCGAAGTGAGTCACCTGCACCTCAGTCTCGTGTTGCTTGGTGTTGTTGTTCCAGACAACCTCAGCCTTGTAGTGGAAGCAGCGGGGGATGTTGTAGACGACGGACCAGAGGAAGATGAGCAGGATGGCTCTCTTGGCGCGCGACTTGGTGCACGTGTTTGCGGCGTGCAAGGGGCGACAGACGGCGATGAACCTCTCCACGGTGAAGGCAACGCAGGTGTAGATGGAGCCCATCTGGGCCATCAGGCTGAGTGGGTACCCCATGGGCATGATCACCGAGTAGCTGTTGTGGATGGTCAGGAACGACTCTTCCTTGTAGCCCAGGGCGGGTATGTTGAAGAAGAGCAGCATGGACACCAGGATGAAGTTGTCGTAGACGGCCAGGGAGGTCAGGTAGTAGGAGGTGGACGACCTCATACGGCGATTACACAGCACGACGATGGACAAGGTGTTACCCACGAGACCCAGCGCCAACAGGATGTTGCCCAGGATCCCGTACATGATGAACTGGGTCATCAAAAGACTGTCATAACCAGAGGGAGGCAGCATGGTGGTGACGCTGATGTTGCTGGTGCCTGTGATGTTGTCTGAAGGGACGCTGAATGTGGTGACGTTGAAATCTTGCCAGGGGGAGGAACTGACCCCCATGCCGTCAGTCAGTTCAGGGTCAGAGGTCACGCCTATAGTAGTGCTGCTCGCCATTATTACGCGTTCGCTACTCCTCACAAGGTGTTTAGTTATCAGTTCAGTTGTTTGATTATTTATCTGACGCTGATCATTTGCTCATTCAACAGGTCGCCACATCCACCAAGAATCCATGCTGACACTTCCCGCCCAAAATTTATCCAGGCTGTCAGACTACACATCCACGGTAGTGTGTTTTCATGAACTGTGAAGGGTATAACGTAACCACACGTAGCAAAACCCGTTTGGAATTCTTATACGACGTCTTTGATTAAAATACTTGTGACACTTAATTTTTCAAGAGGTATGATTGTTACACAGGAATCAAGTCCCCACCAACAGATTTTCCTCCACACACAAACGGAGCACCATCGAGTTCATTCCGTCAGCAAATTTTCTACACAAGCCTTTGACGCAAGCACACGGTCAAGGTGAGACCACCATCACTGTAAGAATCACAATCATGAAGACTGTTACGCAGACATTAGCACCGCCTTTCGAATCTGGTCACTTTCTGCCGAATAAAAAGTAGTTCCATTACACTGCTGAGTCTTAATCAAGAGATATCGAAGGTAATAATTTGCCCTTAAACTATTCACACGACTTCAGCACACAATGGACAGGTTTCCAGCATGTTTAGTCAACCAAAATGCATGGAAGTTCTAATATGAAATATTGAACCAATGGGTACAATAAATCGTTGTCAATACTCGGTGACCAGGACACAGGGGGATACCGCACTGGATGGCTCCTGACGACCCGGATTTTACCAGGAACGCTGCATGATTCTGCAAAAAAACATACAACATATTTGATTAATAGGAGTGCACTTAAACAGGCCACTGCTTTTGATATAAACTGCTCAAGCAAGCAAACAAGGAAAAGAAGAATGAGAAGAAGAAGAACAACAACAACAACAACAAGAAAAACAAGAAGAAGAAGAAGTGGAGGAGGAGGAAGAAGAAGAACAACAACAACAACAATAACAACAACAATAACAACAACAACAACAGCAACATCAAAAGAAGAAAACAACAACAACAACAAAAGAAGAACAACAACAAAAACAAGAAGAAGAAGAAGAAGAATGATAGTAATGATTATGAGATAAAAAATGAACATAAGTAAAATGAAACAAGTTCAAATACAAACAACATGGTCAAGCCATTCAAACAATCTCCCATTTTCTTAAAAAATAGACCCCTCTTTTTTCATAGACTTCTCTAGAGAGAGATACGTATGAAGTGACGTTTCAGTGTGCGCTCGTGCGCACATACATTCATACATACATGCTTATATGTGCATAAATACATACATACATACATACATACACACACACATACATATATATATACAGTGGAAACCATTTATAACAGGACCGGTTATAACAGGAATCCGGATATAACAGGGCTTTTTTCAATCCCCATTTTTTCTTCCTCTTTGTCTCTATTAAAACTTATCGGCAATAACAGGGAGACAAGAGGGCTCGATCGGTATATTATAGCAGACGGGCTCTGCAGCAGAAAGGCCTAGGCCTAGACTCAGCACGCCACGCAGTAGGCCTAGATCTAGATCTAGGCTAGCCTTGGTATACTGTGTACTGTACACTGAAAGAACGCTTCGCAATGCGAGCGTGATGCTCGCGCAAGCGTGTAGGCCTGAGGCCACTGAGTCAGTGACTGACTGCGCCATCATTCAGTTTGTAAGCTTACTGCACATTACACCAGACCAGATCTAGGCCTAGATCAAGAGTTAGTTGATCAGTCCTTATTTCCCTTGATATCTGATATAACAGGGATCTGATATAACAGGGATTTTGATTTGGTCCCATCATCCCTGTTATATCAGGTTTCCACTGTACATATATATATGCATGCATGTATGTATGTATGTACAGTATGTATGTATGCATGTATGTGTGTATATGTCTGTGTACATAAACACATGCACAAACACACATCTCCCTCTCCAAACGATGTTAATTAATTAATGAGATAATCAAACCATAATGATAATTTACCTTTTATATCATGTAGATGATAACAAAAATATGGGTCATCTTGAGAATAAACCTAGATCCGTGAAAGTCTAATATCTCATCAGAATTTATTATTCGACTGAGCAAACGAAATAAAATTACCTTTGACTCATTAATCTTGGAGTTAAGGCAAAATACACACACGCGCGCGCACACTCGCGCGCACACGCACGCACACACACACACACACACACACACATACACTTACACACACATACACACGCACACACATGCACACACACACATATATACATATATATATGTATATATACACATATATAGATATGTATACATACATACATATATATATATATATATATATATATATATATATATATACACACACACAGAGAGAAAGATACATACATACATACATACACACATACACACATACACACACACACACACACACATATATATATATATATATATATATATATATATATATATATATATATATGTGTGTGTGTGTGTGTGTGTGTGTGTGTGTGTGTGTGTGTGTACATAAATATATTTGTGTATGCGTCGTGTGGTGTGAGTGTCTGGGTGTGTGTGTGTGTGTGCTCGCGCGCGCGCTATCCAAAGCTTTGTTTTGCACCTTTGTGTAAAGCACTAGATCTGTTTTTAGTTTCTAGTGATGTGTATTTGAGTTAGAAACGAAGATTCATTTATTCTTTATAAAATTTTCCATGATAAAACAGATTATAGACCTGTTTGTCCATTTTTTTGACTTTGCAGTTTTGTTCTTTGGTTGGCTGTTTTCTTTGTTTGCTTTTTCTCAGAGGTTCCTATTTCGTGCGTGTTGTTAAGAGCCAAACAATTACTTAATGTCCAGTTAAAGATATTTTTTTTTGTTTAAGTGCTTTTTGTCTGCTTATTTGTCTGTCTGTTTGTTTGTTTGTTTGTTTGTTTATTTGTTTGTTTGTGTGTTTTGTTTTTGTTTGCTTCGTTGTTTATCTGTTTCTTTGTTTGTTTTTGTTTGTTTGTTTGTTGGTCGGTCGGTTGGTTTGTCTTTATTATATCAGAGCAGACAAGCTTGTTTTTCTTTCCTTAAGTCTTGGTACCATTAACTGCACTTAGTCTTCGTGTTTCACCCAGTGTATACAAATAAACACTGGTTCACATCTATCTCGATGTGTTCTTCTAAAGACGATACAGCTCCGGGTCTGATGGCAGTGTGCACTAGGGATTTTCTTAATCCCCGAATCATTAGCAAATAATTGTCCACCCCAAAGGGCATAACTTTGGACTGCTGTTAACTCTCATAGCTTTGGACTGCTGTTAATTTTCATAGCTTTGGACTGCTGTTAACTCTCATAGCTTTGGACTGCTGTTAACTCTCATAACTTTGGACTGCTGTTAACTCTCATAACTTTGGACTGCTGTTAACTCTCATAACTATGGACTGCTATTAACTCTCATAACTTTGGACTGCTGTTAACTCTCATAACTTTGGACAGCTGTTAACTCTCATAACTTTGGACTGCTGTTAACTCTCATAACTTTGGACTGCTATTAACTCTCATAGCTTTGGACTGCTGTTAACTCTCATAGCTTTGGACTGCTGTTAACTCTAATAGCTTTGGACAGCTGTTAACTCTCATAGCTTTGGACTGTTATTAACTCTCATAGCTTTGGACTGCTGTTAACTCTCATAGCTTTGGACTGCTATTAACTCTCATAGCTTTGGACTGTTATTAACTCTCATAGCTTTGGACAGCTGTTAACTCTAATAGCTTTGGACTGCTGTTAACTCTCATAGCTTTGGACTGCTGTTAACTCTAATAGCTTTGGACAGCTATTAACTCTATAGCTTTGGACTGTTATTAACTCTCATAGCTTTACACTGCTGTTAACTCTACAGCTTTGGACTGCTGATTAACTCTCATAGCTTTGGACTGCTATTAACTCTCATAGCTTTGGACTGCTGTTAACTCTAATAGCTTTGGACTGCTGTTAACTCTAATAGCTTTGGACTGCTGTTAACTCTAATAGCTTTGGACTGCTATTAACTCTAATAGCTTTGGACTGCTGTTAACTCTATAGCTTTGGACTGCTTTAACTCTCATAGCTTTGGACTGCTGTTAACTCTCATAGCTTTGGACTGCTGTTAACTCTCATAGCTTTGGACTGCTGTTAAGTCTCATAGCTTTGGACGGGCTGTTAACTCTCATAGCTTTGGACTGCTATTGACTCTCTATAGCTTTGGACTGCTGTTAACTCTCATAGCTTTGGACTGCTATAACTCTAATAGCTTTGGACTGCTATTAACTCTCATAGCTTTGGACTGCTGTAACTCTCATACTTTGGACTGCTGTTAACTCTCATAGCTTTGGACTGCTATTAACTCTAATAGCTTTGGACTGCTGTTAACTCTAATAGCTTTGGACTGCTATTAACTCTCATAGCTTTGGACTGCTGTTAACTCTCATAGCTTTGGACTGCTGTTAACTCTCATAACTTTGGACTGCTGTTAACTCTCATAGCTTTGGACTGCTATTAACTCTCATAGCTTTGGACTGCTATAACTCTCATTTTGGACTGCTATAACTCTTATAGCTTTGGACTGCTGTTAACTCTCATAGCTTTGGACTGCTATTAACTCACATAGCTTTGGACTGCTATTAACTCTCATAGCTTTGGACTGCTGTTAACTCTCATAGCTTTGGACTGCTATTAACTCTCATAGCTTTGGACTGCTGTTAACTCTCATAGCTTTGGACTGCTGTTAACTCTCATAGCTTTGGACTGCTGTTAACTCTCATTTCCTTTCTGTGTCTGCTGTATGTAGGTACGCGTATGTTTCTTTCCACTTTTTCTCTATGTCTCTCTGTCTCTGTCTCTCTCTTTCACTGTCTCAGTCTGTCTGTCGATCTGTTTGTCTGACTGCATGTCTGTCTGTCTCTGACTCTGTCTCTCTGTCTCTCTCTGTCTCTCTCTTCTCATTCTCTCTCTGTCTTCTCTCTCTCTCTCTCTCTCTTCTCTCTCTCTCTCCTCTTCTATCTCTCTTCTCTGGTCATCTGTTTGTTCGTGTGTGTGTATGTGTGTTTGTGTGTGTGTTTGTGTGTGAGAGAGAAAGAGAGTCATAAGAAGAGGCATAAACAAACAAAAACAAACAAAACGGGAGACAGAGAGATGAAATGCACAATAATAAAAGAATACGGAATGTAGAACACTTAAGTCTATGACAGAGGATAGAGAGCACCTGGCTGTTTGGTTGAGGAACAAAAAAACCCACAAAAGAACGAAACAAAAAAGAAAGAAAGAAAGAAAGAAAGATGATAGATAGACAGATAGATAGATAGATACATAGATACATAGATAGATAGATAGATAAAAACAATCAAACAAACAAACAAAGACAGACAGACGGACAGAAAGAAAGAAAATGGAAAAAATATACACATATACCCTAATCACGCAAAGACACACAAGTGAAGAAATGCCTTGATGGCGTGGTAAGTGCTAATACATCTACTGACTGTTTGCTTAGACACACATCTTACACCGGGATCGACACACCTCGGACATTTCTGGTCCTCGTGTCCATCTCGGATTAGGATAAGAGTTCATGAGAGAGACCCGAAGCTCTCTTTCCTTCCTGCTGTCCTTTTTTCCTTCTTATCCTTCTTTTCTTGTTACAGCCGAAAGGGTCAATGAAAGGTGATCCTTCCATCTAGCTGGGAGACTGACCCACAGGCTTGCTTCAACAGAAGCAAAGAGTGTCAGGCTGAGTGATGTGGACACGTATGCTGTAAAAAGCCTTGTGAGGAAGCTGGGGCGTGTTGTGGGACGATAAGTCGCTCATACCGATGGTATATCTTCCCAGGGGCTTTAGCAAAGATAAAGAAGAGCCCCAAAAGATCTTACTGAATGCGTGAAAAAAGGTATTAAGCACACTGTTAATCAGGCCGCGGAGTCGATTAATTTTACATGAAAAAGGAAAATTTCTTTTGTGTTTTTTTGTTTTGTTTGTTTGGTTTGTTTGGTTTTGGTCTTTTTCGTTTTGTTTGTTTTTTGTTTTGTTTTGTTTTGTTTTAGTTTGTTTTGTTTCGTTTTGTTTTATTTTGCTGAACATACATTAATTAAATAAAAGAACACTCCTAATCCCATGATGATGTATTATGACACAGGTATCTTTCAGTGGTTGAAGATCACCAAGCGGTTAGCAAGCAGCACAACAGCTGGTCCATGCGCCATTTCTAGCAGAATACACAAGTCACTGCTGTGTGAGACGATACAATGCTATTTAATACATGTAGGCCTACAATAGACGCAATGCAATGTGCAACAGCGCAATGTCGTTGAGCATGGCACAACGTAGTGCAACGCAACATGTGGAATACTATGTAAAATAGAATTAGACAAACATGAAGGTACTGCCCTGAAACAACAACAACAGTTTGAACTCAAGTTCACAGTTTATGTGACAACACAGACACCAACGGCTTGGCCAAATCATCAGTCAGGAATAGCGAACACATCAGGCAAACACAATACATATACTGATAGGGCTTTCAGGAAACAAAATTCCGTGAATTTCTAGAACAACTCTTTCTCACCCTTTCTGTCATCACGACTTTCCCCTCTCCTCCCTTCCTCTTATCCTTTTTATCTTTGAACCACCTCCCTCCCTATCACAAAGTCCAGGAGAGTTGGGTGATGATCTTCTGACATGTCTGATAGACCATAGGGCTGGCTTCTATGTAACAGACAGTTGGGTTGTTGACAACGGCATTGACGTTATAGCTACTGTACTTTCATTTCATGTTATCTTCCTATTCACTATCTCCCTACTGTACTGGAGAGCGTGGAGACATCAAAGACTTAACAGGTGTTGGTGCTGAGAAACGCCAGGCAATGTCTGAGTTTCAGTGTTGGCTATGTCATTGTTATGCTCTGTATGGACTACTGACTGCCTGACTGCCTGACAGAAATGAGGTTCAGTGTATGTGTGTGCCGGTCATTGGTATGTTATTTAGTAAAGTTCTTGCGCGTATGGTGATCCCGCGCTCGAATAATGATAACGAAACAACAACAACAACAATAATATCAGTGACGACATATCATCATAATAACAACAAC
>JAPXFY010000014.1:47737167-47742167 GCA_030674185.1 Monoplex corrugatus | reverse complement strand
CACACACACACACCACACACACACACACACCACACACACACACACACAACACACACCACACACACACACACACACACACACACACACACACACACACACATTTTCCTCTGTCTTCCTCTGCCAAATCAACCCGTCCAACTATCGTTACATTTTATTGTTCACTTTTTTTTTTTTAATTCCCCTTCCCCCTCCCCCGTCTATATCACTATAGTGAAAATATGTTAATTAAAGACGAACACGAACGCGCGCGCGCGCTCGCACACACCACACAACCACATACACTCATCACACACATATCCCCTTCACACACACAAACACACACACAAACACACCACACACAAACACACACACACAATACACACACACACACACACACACACATACACTACCTCCAACCCACACACACAGGAACACACACACAACAAGTATGCACACACGTTGTCTGTACCGTCTGTGGAAGCTGTTTACAAGCCAAGGAAAACACAGACAACAAGAGGAGATAAGACGTGGTACGGCCCAAGTGAATCATATCAAGGATGACTCCACTCTATCATCTATCATCTATGACAAGCAACAATAAACATTATCCATGACAATCAACAATAAACAGAGTATAGACACTCCCAATTTGTGGTGGGTCTCCAGTCCTCATGGGCGAAAACAAAAACACAGAGAGGGGGGGGGGGGCAGAGAGAAAGAGAGAGAGAGACAACACACACACACACACACAGAGAGAAAGGAAAACAGAAAGAGAGAGAGAGGGAGGGAGAGAGGAGGAGAGAAAGAGACAGACACAGAGAGACAGACACAGACAGACAGACTGACAGACAGAGCGAGATAAGAGGGGGAGAGAGAGAGAGAGAGAGAGATACAGACAAACAGACATACAAACAGGCAGACAAACAGACAGACAGACAGATAGACAGACAGTGGCAGAGAGAGTAAGACAGAGAGCGACAGACAAACTGAAAGATAGGCAGACAGACAGACAGGCAGAAAAAGACACAGACAGAAACAGACAGACGACTCCGATGTTTTTGTTTTCCAACTATAAATGTCATGGACAAAAAAAAAAAGACTTTTTTCAAACAGACAGACACAGCAGACAAAGACACGACACATTCACTGGCAGAGAAACAGACAGGGACAGAGACGCAGAGACAGAGACGCAGAGACAGTGAGAGAGTGAGTGAGTGAGACATGTACGAAGAACTACAATGATGAGGACGATGAGAAGAAGGAGAAAAGAAGGTGAAGAAAGCAAGAACGAAGAAACAGAAAAGAGAGAAAGAAGAGACAGAGAGACAGAAAGAGAGACACAGAGAGAGACAGACAGATAGACAGACAGACAAACAGACAGACAGACAAATAGACAAACAGACAGACAGGGAGAGAAAAAAATACAGAGAGAAAAACACAGAGAGAGGCAGACAGACAGACAGAGAGACAGAGATAGAGAGAGAATTCTAAAAACACAGAGAAAGAGAGAACGAGAGATACACATACAGACAGACAGAGACAGAGACAGGCAGACAGTCAGACAGACAGACAGACAGACATAGACAGACAGACAGACAGACAGAGGGAGTTTTTAAATGAATGAACTTTATTTTAGTTTCCAGCTGCACAGGTATTAACACATGGGCCAGCTTACGTCTTTGCTTTTGCTAATCAACCCACGTAAATGAAAAGCAGAAGAAAAGTCAAAAACTAACGCAAACATCAAGGAAAAGGGGGAGAAAGAGAGTGAGAGAGAGGAGGGGGGGGGAAGGACGGAAAGGAGAGAGTGACAAACAAAACGAAAGAGAGAGAGACTCTTAAAATGTGCACACTGTAATTATTATATTTTCCAACGATAAACATTAGCATATGCTCATCTTATATATCTAGATCTGCTGTTGGTTATCTACTGAACAAAAGTTGACATTGACGTACAGCAAGAGAGTCTCAGGCAAAATGAAAGAAAGAAAAAAGAAAAAAAACAAAAACAAAGATGGATGAGAAGGGAAGGAGATCAATAGAAGTGTGCGTGTGTGCATGTGTGTGTGTTATACATGTGTGTATGTATATATGTATTATGTACATGTATGCATGTATGTATGTACGTATGTACGTACGTATTAGTATGTATGTATGTATGTATGTATGTGTATATGTATGTATGTATGTTTGTGTATGTATACATGTGTACATGTGTACATGTATGTATGTATGTATGTATGTATGTATGTATGTATGTATGTATGTATATGTATGTATCCATCTGTCTGTCTATCTATCTATCTATCGATCTATCTGTCTATCTATATATCTATGTATCTATCTAAATATCTATCTATGTATTTATATATATACATATATCTATGAACGTATGTATTGTTGTGTGTGTGTGTGTGTGTGTGTGTGTGTGTGTGTGTGTGTGTGTGTGTGTGTGTGTGTGTGTGTGTGTGTGTGTGTGTGTGTGTGCAAATATACTTTTTTGTCTGGAAAACATTACTAACATACATATTATTTTAAGGACAGACGATAAATAAAATCCAAGAAAGTATAAATGGGACAATGTATCTGGGCTTGACAGTCCTTATGCATACTGTTTTTTTCCTTTCTCACTAGAACCACTTCCCTGACATTCTTAACTTTCTCCCCAAATTTTCACTCTGTTCTCAATAATCTTGGCCAGTCCTACGCTTTGATAAGAAACAAGTTTCAAAATGAAATCTCTGTGAGGTAACTTGATCCAAGACCTTGTTGATTTTATCTTGCCTAATGATCTGGCTTACACCTGTGTGTGTGTGTGTGTGTGTGTGTGTGTGTGTGTGTGTGTGTGTGTGTGTGTTGTTGTGTGTGTGTGTGTGTGCATGTGTGTGGTGTGGAGTGTGTGTGTGTGTGTGTGTATGAGTGTATGTATGTGTACACGTGTGTGCGTGCGTGTGTGTGTGTGTGTGTGTGTGTGTGTGTGTGTGTGTGTGTGTGTGTGTGTGTGAGTGTGCGTATGAGTGTGCGTATGAGCGTATGTATGTGTACACATGTGTGTGCGCGCGCGCGCGGGTGGTGTGGTGTGTGTGTGAGTGTGCGTATGAGTGTATGTATGTGTACACGGTGTGTGTGTGTGTGTGTGTGTGTGTATGTGTGTGTGTGTGTGTGTGTGTGTGTGTGTGTGTGTGTGTGTGTGTGTGTGTGTGTGTGTGTGTGTGTGTGTGTGTGTGTGTGTGTGCATCTTCTGCTACTGTTGCTAAATGCATTTTAGACTTGCAAGTTAACGGTGAGCATGGTTTTTAACTGTTGTCTTTCACCTTAACCAGGTTGTCGTGTTTGACGTTGTGTTAGCCCTGTTATGGCTCTAGTAGTCGGCTGGGCTGTAAGCAATATCAACTTCAACTTGATCTAGCAACTGCTGCTACAATTGCTACTATTACCACTACTATCACCACTGCTACTACTACAACAACTACTACCACTACTACTATACTACTTACACTAAAATTACTACTACTATACTACAACTACTACTACACAAAATACTACTACAACTAACTACTACCTACTACTACTAACTACTACTACTGCTACATACTACACACTACTACTACTACTACTACATACTACTGCCACTACTACTACTTACTATTACTAACACATACACTACTACTACAACTACTACTACCACTACTACTACTTACAACTACAACTACCACTACCACTACTACTACTATTAAATACTACTACACCTACTACACCACACTACTACTACTGCTACTACTACTAGCAACTACTACTATCACCACTACATGCTACTACAACTACTACTACACATACTACTACTACTAGTACTACAACTACTACTACTACTAGTACTACAACAACTACTACTACTACTACTATTACTACTACTACTAACTACCACTACTACTACTACTACAACAACTACTACTACTACTACTAACTACACAACAACTACTACCACCACTTTTGCTACTAGTGCTAATCTCTATAACCACTGGCTGCTACGATCTTCTACACGTACGCTTCTACTGATAAAGTCACACATACGCATGTCATTTACATGTAACCAAGATTATTCCAGTGGTAGGCTGATAAAATACCAGAATAAAATATAGACTAGGTAAAACATAGTCGAGCGTAGGGCCTCAAGACCTGGTCAGCTCATGGGTTTATGTGAAGGCTTAAGGCTTGTGCCACGGTTACCGTACACGTGGCACATGTGACGTTCGTGCATATGGAATTCGTTCCAAGCGCGGAGACGTCATCCTGAGAAACTGAAACTGGTAATGTCATTACAAACATTACTGCTACTACTATACGATACGACTACGACTACTACTATTACTACTACTACTACGTCTACTACGTCTACTACTACTACTACTGCTGCTGCTGCTGCTGCTGCTGCTGCTGCTGCTGCTAGCATTGCTACTCTACTGCTATGCTAGTAATGATCGTACAAACAATAATGATAATACAGATAATTGCAACGATAATCACAACACAATAATAATATAATATATAATAATAATAATAATAATAATAATAATGATGATGATGATGATAATAATCATAATAACAATAATAATAATAAAATAGTAATAACAATAATCATCATCATCAAATCATAATCATGATAATAATTATAACAACAACAATAATAATAATACTACTACTGATTAATGTTAAGACAATAAAAACAGCAGTGATAAAAAAGGTAGATAACAACGATCATAATGATAAAAAATAATGGTTTACATAAAGCGCTTCGTTCAGCCGTCAGTCTTTGCCAATAATGATGAAAGCTAAAAAAAAACCAGCTCTCATTCGGGGGCGGCTTGGAAGGGTGGCCATGGATGACAGAAATGCTTCACTCACGGACTTGAGATGGAACCACGTAGAATACGCGACTACAGACCTACATTTGACCACTATATACAACTGTACGAGGCGTATAAGTAGATGACACGCACCACACACACACAACACCACCAATG
>JAPXFY010000014.1:47724667-47732167 GCA_030674185.1 Monoplex corrugatus | reverse complement strand
TTTTTCAGCTTTTTTTTTTCTTCTCCAGGAGTTAACGATCTTCAAGCGAAGCCTCATACAACCCTCTTTTTTCTGATCCTCCGTTTAAATGCTCCCCTCTCACGAATTTCAATCAGTTTTTGAAGTTCAGACTGTCAACATTCTGAAATAAACGTCAGTCAAGTCTAGTGAACTCGACCCCATGCCTACATCTTTCTCCTTACAAACACTTCCTGGGTTTCTCCTATTCATACCGCATATCACCAACACCTCTCATCTTACTGAATCTGTCCCATCTTCTCCCAAACCAGCCCTTGTTTAACCTCTGTTGAATACAGTCATTGTTCGACCTCTGCTGAAAAAGAATAATCTTGATCCTAACACTCTCAAAACTATCATTATGTCTGCAATTTGCTGTCTTAAAAAGCTCCATCAGAAAACTGTTTTGAAACAGCTATTAATCATCTCATCGATTTCAATCTGCTTGCCATTCTGACTACAGTACAGAAACCGCCGTCGTTCTTATTGTGAAGGATTTGTTGCTTTCAGCCCACTGTGGTAAAATTTGCCTTCTTAAATTTTGGATCTTACTACTGCTTATGATAACATTGATGACTCTATTCTGCTCTCTTATCTTGACTCAGGCACACGTTCGGAGTTCGTTTTTGTTCCTGCCACACCTGTCCAACCATTTTCAGTTATTCATAGTAAATAGGTCTAGGTCCCAGGCAATTAAATTTCCATGTGGGTTTCCCCAAGGCTCTGTTACTAGTCCAGTCCTCTTCTCACTCTACACCTCACTACTTGCCAATGTCGTCAGTCAGTACAACATCAAATACCATTCTACGGTGATAATTCCAAAGTCTACAGCGGTGCATCTCCTGATAATCTTTCAGCTCTTCTGTACGAAATGTCTAGCGGTATGTTGGAATCCAGAACTGTGTGCTGCAGAATAAACTACAGTTGAAAGGAGATAAAAATGAGGTAACTGTTATCGGCACCAAGCATAACCTTTCCACCATCAACTTTTTGTTCTATCTGATAGATGGCATCTCTTTTGTACTTTCTGGTGACGTCAAGAACCTTGGCGTTGTTCTCGTTCCTCAAATCTCTCTCGCTTTGCAAATCTTCATCACCCAAACCTGTCAGTCTTATTTCTGTCAACTGCGAGATTTCAGTTCTATGAGCTGCTATATTTCAACTTTATCCGATCCAAATTCGAATCTTCTCTTATCTTGTTTTGTATTGACTATTGTAAATCTATACTCACTGGCTTGCCTGCTTCTTCCATAACATATCTCCGACCTATTCAGAATTCGAATGCTGGATTATCCTTGAAATTTCTATATCTTAAAACAAAAAAACAAACAAAACATATAATATCTTCTACTTGATTCAGATGAATTTTAACATTATCTCAATTATTCACGACATGTAATATGATGTTCCTATCTATGCTGTACTTCTATATTTCTTCTTATCCTTTAGTAGTTGATGCTACTGATATTTTGTAAACTTCTATAAGATTTCTTGTTGAAAATGTAGAAAACTCTCACGAATATTGAATGAAAGGTCTTTTATTTATTCATTTTGGCTTTGCTATAAGTATTTGTCTTTGGATATTTTGCTCAAAATCATTACAAGACAAGTTTGATACGCAGGCAGGAAACAATCAGAGAGAGAAAAAACAGGCAGTAAAACAAAAAGACGGTGATAGGATGGGAGAGCGATAGAGAAGGGGGAGAGGGAGAGTGAGCCAGCGGGCGAGCGAGCGAGCAAACGAGAGAGAGAGAGAGAGAGAGAGAGAAAAAACTGAAAACTGAAACTGTTTATTGTCATTACCCGAAAAGGTCTTTTGACAAGGGGGATAACAATTTTCCAGTAGTGCGACACATAATCCACTCTTTGTATGTGCGCAAATTCTTCACACATAATCAAAAAATAAAAAAAATTAAAAAAAATAAAAATAAAAAAAATATCGAACATCCATTCCTTGAACAGTCGAACATATTCAAATCATATATAATGAACAATCATCCATTTTACCACTACTACATAATACAAAGAAAACAACAACAAAAAATATCAGAACAGTGTTCCCACATTCAGGCCAATAATTTGTCTAGGTTTAGACAAACCAAAATCTTTTTCACACACCCACACCCACTCACACGCATCCATATACGCTCACACGCGGGCGCGCGCACACACACACACACATCAAAACTGTAATATGATGAAACATCTGGGCTAGACCACCCAAACCTTACATTTAGTGATAATAATATAATCTTCACATAACTGCCCCAAAATACTCTGTTAACAAGGGACATCACTATGCCTTTTTTATTTATTTGTTTTTTTGTTTGTGACTTGTGTTTTTTTTATTTTCTGTTAACATTATAGTATACCCTTAAGTGTCTATATTACCCTTTCAAATATCCACTTAACAATTCTACAAATATAACCAATGAATTTCACATCTTTACTACTCTTAAATTATGCGGCATACTAAGCAAAATAAAGCAAATGAAACAGCTCTTACAAAACAGAGTCTATAATAAGCGGCTTCTTTGAGTTAACGTGATATAGCCCACATCAGTCAAAAGAAATAAATTATACCCATATAATGTCTAGCACTATTGTCGGGCTTGTAAGTGTTTATGTCTTATTTTTTGTGCTTCCGCAATGTATAGTGCCACTGATTTGATTATGACTTCGTCATCAGATGACAAAATAGATACAACATCTTGTCTTTTGGCCATGTCGGATTCAAAAACTTTGCATTTTCCACGTATTGTGTCAAAAATTTGGCATTGGAATAAAAAGTGTTTTTCATTATCGACATCGTTTCCACATAAGGGGCAAGGATATACTGTGGACATCCCAGGTTGAAACCAATTTTTATTTGCATTGAAACCAAGTGTTCTTAATCTAAATCTTGCGTAATTAGTTCTTTGCCATTTATCCGTAACAACACTGAGATATTTTTCGGTTTGAAAAACATCTTTAAATGAGAAGAACCAACTATATTTTTCTTTGTTTTCCATATCTGAGTGCCAATTTTGTGAGAGAGAGAGAGAGAAAGAAAGACAGAGACAGAGACAGAGACATACAGACAGACAGGCAGGCAGACAGACAGAGAGTGAGACGAGAGTGCCGATGATTTTATATTGGGGGGGGGGGGGTAGAAGAGTGGAAAGAAGCTGCGTTCATTATAATGCAGCGATACAGTGTAGGACGCAAAAAAGGACAATCAGAAAGACAGACATACAGACAGACAATAGTACAGACACAGCGGCAGAGACAAAAAAGAAAAGAAGAGAAACGAGAAAGAGTCAGAAACGCCTCTTGTGTCAAATGTAAATAAAAGACGAGCACCTTCATCGTTGCTGGCTGTTTTTGTCATTCATTGCTGCAGCCATCAAGCACCCTTCTCTTGCCCCAACGTGTGTGTGTGTGTGTGTGTGTGTGTGTGTGTGTGTGTGTGTGTGTGTGTGTGTGTGTGTGCGTGTGTGTGTGTGTGCGTGTGTGTGTGTGTGCGTGCGTGTGTGTGTGTGTGTGTGTGTGTGTGTGTGTGTGTGTGTGTGTGTGTGTGTGTATGTGTGTGTGTAAAACTGTCATCCTTCATTATTGAGAAAGAATGCCGCTTGCTCAATATTAGTCTGTAATTCTTTATCTCATAACCACACACGCATACACACATACACTCGCGCACACATACACACACATACTCACACACACATACACACGCTCACACACACACGCACGCATACACATATACTTTCACACACACACACAAGCACACACACACACATACACATACGCGCACACACACACGCACACGCACACACAAACACACACATACACACACGTACACCCATGCATACACACACAGTGAAACACACACACATATACACACACATACATACACACAGACACACACACAGACACACACACACACACACACACACACACACAACACACACACACACACACACACACACACACACACACACACACACTTGTAAAGGACTACACTGAAAACCACCAGAATGATCTGGAGCATCAAGATGGACAGCGGACACGCCACGTTTTTATGTGGCAAGTTCTGATTGAACTCGAGGCATCGGAGTTTGAATCCATAGATCTCAGAAAAGCTGATTGCAAAAGAATTGAGGCAGCAGAGATGTGATTTTATCAGAGACTACTTCGTGTCAAACGGACAGATAGAAGAACTAATGAGTGTCCTGAAAGAACTTGATACCATCAGAAAATTACTACAGACATCAACACGAGGAAACCAAAACACATTGGCTATGTGTCACGTAGCAAGAACACAGGCCTCATGGCAACCATTTTCAAGGAAAAACAGAGGCGAAAAGGGAAGAAAGGCAGACCTCCAATCTCATACATCGAGGACATTACCAACATCTATGGCCTAAGTATTCAAGAAATTATCCACAAAAGTCAAGACAGCCATTTGGAGGAGAATAGTGGTATCAAAGAGTGCAGCAGCCGACAGGTGAGACAGGTGAGACAGGTGAGACAGGTGAGACAGGTGAGACAGGTGAGACAGGTGAGATAGGTGAGATCAGTCAACAGGGCCAGACGTCCCACATGCAAGACAGACAACGTATATTTTCCCGTACTGCTGTACTTAGGCCCAAAAGAAGTTGAGAAGGGAGAAACGAGGTAGAATGGTTCAGACACTCGCCTGCCAATAACTAAACTCGAGATTCAAGGGTTCGTTTTACAATGAGGCCTCGACTTTTCTTTTCAGTTTGACTGGAAAATTGAACTAAACATCTAGTCCTTCAGAAGAATACGAAAAACGAGTCGGACCAGCGTGCCCTCTGGCTGCGCACGCTAAAGATCCCATGGCAGTGAAATTTGTCAAAAACAGAGTTTTCGTCCTGGTAAAAACATTGGAGAGATAGGCTGATTTACCAGGTCCCATCCCTTGAAGAGCAATCAGCCTTCTTGCCTTATTGATCAAAAAGAACTGGGTGGCGCCGCATTGCTATGATCCAATTAGTCTTCTCGCCTGTCTTAAGTCTTGATCACAAAAATGGGTGGCGCTGCATTGCGGCGATGTGCTCTCAAAAGGCGAGAGCAGCCCTCAAGTTTCACACGATAAATCTAATGTGACAAAAAAGAAATGAATATGAATACGAATATGAACAATCACATCAAGCCAGTTTGCATCTTCTGCAATCATCAAGTTTAAGGATGAAACATTCGGTAGAGAACTTTGCTGCGAAACATGCATCCAAAGAAAGAATACACGTTCTTTAAAAAAAAAAAAAAGAAGAATATCTGTTCTTTAAAGAAAGAATATCCGTTCTTCGAAGACGCGAGCATAATCAATTGTTATATTGTTACAGTCAGAGGTATACCTTAGCAATCGGCTCTTCTGACGAGTACGTGTTGCTATAGCTGGTCCACAGAAACAGGCTGACGTCACTGCTGGCTGTTTTTGCCATTCCCTGCTGCAGCACTCACAGACACTTGTCTTGCTCAAGCACCTCACTTAAAGTGGAAGACGTGTGTGAAACTGTCATCCTTCATCATTGTGAAAATGTCTGTTTGATTTGGGTTAGTTGATCACTTTTTCTTTATTTCATGAAAGCACACACAGACACATGAACAGACACACACATACACATACAAACATACATACATACATACATACATACATACATACATACATACATACATACACATATACATACACACACGGACACTCTCACACACTCACATTCACTAACACACATACACACTAGCACACACACATATACTAACACACACACACACACACACCACGCACATGCATGCTACAAAATGAATCATACGTACATACATACAAACATACATACATACATACATACAGACAGACATGCATACATACATAATACATTCTTACACACATACATACATTCATACATATATGCATACACACATACATACATACATATACACACACGCACAGATTACATTTCACTTCACTTAAGGGGGCAGACCTACCCAAATTTGGGTACCAAGATTGTGATGTTCAGTGTTTCAGTTCTAATTAACCAATCACCATGATATTTGGCAAGAAGATACCTCAGACAGTATTCTTTGGATTGAATATCTTTGTTGGGATCTGTGAATTATGAACAGTTGACAAAAATTAATTAATTAATTAATTGTGATTTTTGCGAGAGTGTATACATCAGACATAATATGTTCAAAAGTTTTCATCCGATTTCCTTGATATCTGGCACACATATAGCAGGGACAGGTACCTATAGTCGGTAGTAATATCTTGCAGTTCTGCTTGAAAAAACATTTTTATCAAAAGTTGTATTATAATTCTTTTATTAAAATTATTCCAAACATTGGTGTGATGATTGCCCAGAAAATAATGACAGTAGAGCTAAGATTTTACTATAGACCATACATACTATACAGATGTGTTCGCTCACTAAATATCAAATTCCTAACATGAATATATGTGTAGTTATAAATGTCACAGTATGTACTATATTTTTTCATTTTCGCGAGAACATTTTTTAATCAATTACTTTTTGTCAACTTTTCATAACTCACAGACCCCAACAAAGATATTCAATCCAAAGAATACTGTCTGAGGTATCTTCTTGCTAAATATCATGGTGATTGGTTAATTAGAACTGAAACACTGAACATCACAATCTTGGTACCCAAATCTGGGTAGGTCTGCCCCCTTAAATTCAATATTCAATCGATCCTTTAACCCAACTAGGGCACTGAGCACAACACAAATAACACCAACATCCAAAGGAATCATCAGATAACATTAAACAGAAAGAATGTGTAACAAATAGCAAGAACAACAACAACGATGACGACGACGACAGCAATAACAACAACAACAACAACAGCACACACACACACACACACACACACACACACACATATATATATATATATATATATATATATATATATATATATATATATATATACATAATTAATATATATATATATGTATATACATCACATCACATCATATCACATCACATCACATCACATCACATCACATTACATCACATCACATCACATCACATCACATCACATCACATTACATCACATCACATCACATCACATCACATCACATCACATCACATCACATCACACATACCTGCCATACGAGTGTATTTTATAGAGCCTTCAATACAAAAAAGCGGTTCTGACGTCGTTCTTCAACATCAAGGCACAAATTATGAGACAAAGGCATTATACAACAGCGGATAAAATCACACGACTCACGACATACAGATAAAAACAAAGTTGTGTTTACGAGTGGTGAAAATATAACGAATCAATGGAACTACCCCAAACAGCACAATTCTGGAATACAACAGAAACACATGAATGGGTTACACACAGAGAGAGAGACGGTGGTTTATTTTGCAGCATACGATGAATGTGAGAGGGATGGAGACAGACAGACAGACAGACAGACAGATTGTCAGACAGAAAAAGAGACAGACA
>JAPXFY010000014.1:47712167-47719667 GCA_030674185.1 Monoplex corrugatus | reverse complement strand
AATATCATAATATACGATGATAATGACGGCAATCATGATGATAACGATGATAATGATAACGATGATGATGATAATGACGACAACGTTGATGATAACGATGATAATGATAAAGACGATGACGATGATCACAATGATGGCGATGATCATGATACATCATTGAAAAGATGCCTGTGGGTATTATTTCTTGACAGGAACAGGATGACAGTGAGTGCGCAGATACTGGTATGTTGGTATTTCATTCTAACCTCCGTGAAATATCATTTGCTCAAAACTGACCGAAATTCATGTAACGCAAGCAAGAAGGTAGCAGCAATGTCTGCCATAGTTCTTATCTAAAGTTTTCGCAGGGTCGCTTCCATCAGACCACATAGAACTAAAACAGCATGGAAACGATTTGTCTCTGCTGTAAATACTTCCCGTCTAGACTGTTGTCATTTTGTGGTTGCCGAATTCACCAGCGGAACAAGTTCGCAACCGCAAACGGTTCAGACCAATACAGCACGTCCCACTCATGAAGACAAGATCATAGAACAGCATTGATCAAAGAACCTAACCGTTTACCAGTCAGTTCCTGCAACCTGTTTAAGTAACCCTTTGACTCCCACACCCTATCCACCAACTGCAAAAGATTAACCCTATGACCCCACACTCTATCCACCAACTGCAAAATCTTAACCCTATGACTCCCACACCCTATCCACCAACTGCAAAAACCTAGCCCTATGACCCCACACCCTATCCACCAACTGCAAAAGATTAACCCTATGACCCACACTCTATCCACCAACTGCAAAATTTAACCCTATGACCCCACACCCTATCCACCAACTGCAAAAACTTAGCCCTATGACTCCCACACCCTATCCACCAACTGCAAAAACTTAGACCCTATGATTCTCACACCCTATCCACCAACTGCAAAAATTTAGACCTATGACCCCACACCCTATCCATCAACTGCAAAAACTTAGCCCTATGACCCCCACACCCTATCCACCAACTGCAAAAACTTAGCCCTATGACCCCCACACCCTATCCACAACTGCAAAAACTTAGCCCTATGACTCCCACACCCTATCCACCAACTGCAAAAATTAAGCCTCTATGACCCCCACACCCTATCCACCAACTGCAAACACTTAGCCCCGAGACTCCCACACCCTATCCACCAACTGCAAAACTTAGCCCCGAGACTCCCACACCCTATCCACCAACTGCAAAAACTTAGCCCTATGACCCCCACACCCTATCCACCAACTGCAAAAACTTAGCCCTATGACCCCCACACCCTATCCACTAACTGCAAAACTTAGCCCGAGACTCCCACACCCTATCCACCAACTGCAAAACTTAGCCCCCGTATCACCCCACACACCTATCCACCAACTGCAAAAACTTAGCCCTGTGACCCCACACCCTAGTCCACCAACTGCAAAAACTTAGCCCCGATGACTCCCACACCCTATCCACCAACTGCAAACACTTAGCCAACAACTCTCACACCCTATCCACCAACTGCAAACACTTAGCCCAACGACTCTCATACCCTATCAACTGCAAAAACTTGCCCTGTGACTCTCACACCCTATCCACCAACTGCAAAAACTTAGCCCTGTGACCCCACACCCTATCCACCAACTGCAAACACTTAGCTCTGTGACCCCCACACCCTATCCACCAACTGCAAACACTTAGCCCTATGACTGTCACACCCTACCCACCAACTGCAAACACTTAGCCAACAACTCTCACACCTATCCACCAACTGCAAACACTTAGCCCAACGACTCTCATACCCTATCAACTGCAAAAACATTGCCCTGTGACTCTCACACCCTATCCACCAACTGCAAAACTTAGACCCCCCACCCTATCAACTGCAAACACTATTGCCCCCCCCTGCCCTTGTATCTTCACACCCTACCCACCAACTGCAAAAGATTAACCTATGACTCCCTGACCTCATCCTCCAGCTTCCTGCAGGGAGCTGGTGGATAGGGTGGGAGAGTCAATGGGTTTCGTTTTTGTTTGCAAGCATGGTTGACAAAGCAGGCTGCTGGTAGAGACGGTGTGGGAGTCAAAGGGTTAAATTTACAAGCTTTGCGTATCTTTATCTTGAAGAGCCCGGTTAGCTCAGTCGGTAGAGCATGGGACTCTTAATCCCAGGGTCGTGGGTTCGAGCCCCACATTGGGCGAATTTTTTCAAGACCTGGCCAGCTCATGGGTTTATGTGCAGGCTTAAGGCATGTACCATGATCACCATACACGTGGCACCTGTGACGTTAGTGCACATGGAATTCGTTCCGAGCGCGGAGACGTCATCTTGAGAAACTGAAATTGAAACTATCTTGATGGAGCTTTATCATCATTTCTTTCTGATGGCCTCCACACATATCAACCATCACGAACTTTGCGATCCTCAAAATACTTGCAGAGGTTTATGATGGTGCCAAAATGCAGTCTTAAGTCAGCTGGTAAGTGTACTTTACGTTTCATCATTCCATTGTCTGGAACTCACTGCCAGTTGTTCTTAGGGATCTGCCTTTGATCCTTTTTATACTTCAAGTCACAGTACTGACTTTTGGGAAACGTTGTATTTCAATGTATTATTAAGATACATTTTAAAAGTATTGTTAAGCATTATTTTGCAAAAAATGAAGTAGACAGCCGTCTTGAACAACCAAAGTTAACAAGAAACACCACAAGGGTGCAGATGGGACCCAGAGCACCAGTGCCTCGCCACTCTCCGGACAGTCACCTCCTAAACCCCGACGCCACTCGATAGTCATTTCATCAAGCAAAAGGGGGTTATCCATGCGTTGCATGACCCTTCGGACCCAGTCACCAGATGCCTTATTTACAAACTAAATGGCAAGGTGGGGAGATGACAAACCCCGGGACATAGCCACACACCGCACACCAACCAGGTCCAGTCCAGCATCTGGACCAAGAGAGAATGGCAGATCCCTCTCTCGCCACACTCTGGTCTTCATCTGTCTTTCGGGCAGCCTGCCCTGCCACCAGCTCGCATAGCTGCCAGTTCCTTTCCCCTTACTATGGTCTCAACAATTAGCAGTCGGAAGCTTCCAACGTTGCCTTACTTTAACCACAGGGGTTTTTGAACGGCCACGAAAGCGGCCAGGCATGAAGGTCTTGACACAGCCCGTTATGCTGTTCAGCAATGTCTGACATTCCTGAACGAGATCCCAAATAAACAACCACCTGGAGGTAACCACACGACTGACAGCTGCATATTTTCTATGATTCAATACTTGTTCCATATGATCTGATCTGAATAGATAAGGCCAGACAAGAGTTTGGGAAATAGCTGGACACCTGGGGATAAAGCTGATGTGAGAGTGACACACATCTGAAAAAAACAAAAACATGCAATGATAATTATGGTGAATAGGACATGTGGTCGATGCTATTCAGAATACAGTTAGCCGTGACGCAACGTTAGTGAAAACAATGTTGGGAAACAAACCCCTTGTCCCCCTTACCCCCCCCCCCCCCAGCCCCAACCATGTCCTTCACACTGCACACTTATCCATATCACTTCATCCCTGTATCTGAGAGTGATTTAAACAAAATATTCGATAAAGCTGAAGTATAAAAATGACCACACACACAAAAAAAAACAGGATGGCCAAACTAGCCAAAGAATCTCACTTTTCATACAAACACTATTACAACAAATTTAGTTTTTTGTACTTCTCAAGGTAATTGTGACTTAGAAGAAGCATCAAATAAAATGCTTTTACGTGAAGCGAAAACAATAATAGATTATCACAATCTCTGCAACAGTGTATAAATGTTGTCAGAAGTTTGGTGAACATTTACAGTAACACAAGATGCCGTGTTAGAAAGGGAGATGATCAAAAAATGACTGGTTTCAAACACTGACGGGAGTTTGCCAGGGCTGCATCTTGTCACCGCTTCTCTTTGTGTTGCCCACAGACTGGTGCTGAAGAAGGCTGCGGAAAAGAAAGGCATACAATGGTATGAGAGAGAACACCTGTCTGATTTGGACTTCACAGACAATATCGCCGCATCAGTTAGTGACACTCAGGACTTCCAGCCACTGTTATAGTGATATCATCAAAGATACAGACAGCACTGGACATACCATAAGTACCAAGACAACAAAAACCATGCTTGTTGGACAACACCCATCACCATCAGGAGTATTCATTGCACAGAACGAAGTTGAGGTCTTCGAAGACGTTACCTACCCGGGCAGTTCAATCAACAATTCGATGGACATTGATATACAGGTAAAACACCGGCAGCATGTAAAAACCTGTCAGAAGTCTGAAACAGCCAGAAAATCTCCTTCAAACTAAACTTGCGGTTCTACAGCTAAAACATTCTCTCAACTTTGCTGTACAGCTGCCAAATATGGCACCTAAAAAAAAACGCCATGATAAGGAACTTGAATCTTTTGATTTAAAGTGTCTACGGAAGATCTTAAGCATCAAATGTAAAGACTGTGACAAAAGATAAAGTAAAGCCAGAAAACAAACATAACCCTATTACCAGCTTATCCGCAAGTGTCGACTGAATTGGCTGAGCCATGTCAAGAGACAGCGGTCCTCCAGACCTGCCAACCAAGTCCTGAAGCGGAAGCCAGGAGGACAGCGAGGGAGGGGAAGACCAAAAATAAACTGACGCCTGGCTGTTGACAGAGATCGACAACTGGTGGATAGACGTTGGAGTGATGCCATGAGACTCTCTACCATCTGAGCCATCTTGTTGCCGCATTCGTCGTCACATGATCAGAGAGCGTCTAAGGAAATTGGTGAAGGTGCTATAAAAGTACTTTCCTCAAAAATGCTGATTTTAGGCACAATTTGTTAATGTGATCTAGACCTTGTCAACATGACCTTACAGTTCATACCTTTAATGACAGTTCATATACTTTAATGACAATCTCGTAATGATCCATCCAGACACATTTCAGAAAATCCAACTAGCATGTTTTTGTCACACACACACACAACACACACACACACACACACACACACACACACACACACACACTCACGCACACACACCACGCACGCCACGCACGCACGCACGCGTGCACATACACACACACACAAACACAAACAAACCTCCCTTCCTATCTAGATTAAATTAAAAACTTAAGAGATTGAAAAACATGTACACCCTTCCAAACACACATATTCGTTCAGTCTTCTTGCTCTCCTCTGTGTGTGTGTGTGTGTGTGTGTGTGTGTGTGTGTGTGTGTGTGTGTGTGTGTGTGTGTGTGTGTGTGTGTGTGTGTGTGTTGTGTGTGTCTGTGTGTGTCTGTGTCTGTGTGTGTCTGGTGTGGTTTGTGTGTGTGTGTGTGTGTGTGTCTGTCTCTCTTTCTCTCTCTGTCTCTCTCTCTGTCTCTGTCTCTTTCTCAATTTCTGTCTTTCTTTCCCCCTCTCTCTCAATTTCTCTCTATCGTTTCTCTCTCTCTCTCTCTCTCTCTCTCTCTCTCCTTTCCCTCTCTCTCTCTCTTTCTCTCTTGCTTTCCCTTGCTCTCTCTCTCTCTCTCTTCTCCCTTTCTCTCCCTCTTTCTCTTTCTCTCTCTCTGCCTCTTTAAGTATTTAAGAAAGAATCACATCAATGAGGACATGCATTTGTTATGTCACATGTGCTGTGTAATAGAGAGGAAATTAATGATGCCAGTAAAAACAATGCCATGTTTGTGCATAAACCCCATGACCTGGCCAGACCTTGTGCTCTCTCTCTCTCTCTCTCTCTCTCTCTCTCTCTCTCAACCTTGCTCTCTCTCTCTCTCTCTCTGTCACACCTCTCACACACACACAAACACACAAGCACACACATGCACGCACTCACACACACAACACACACACACACACACACACACACACACAACACACACACACACGTACGCACTCTCCACACACACATACATACACACACTCACAACACACACTCACAACACACACACACGCACACACCACAACACACACTCACACACACACACACACCACACACACACAACACACACACACACACACACACACCACACCACACACACACACACACACACACACAACACACACACAACACACACACCACACACACACACACAACAAACACACACACCACACACACACACACACACACACACCACACACACAACACACACACAACACGTTCTCGGCTTGTTTCCTGTCAGATCTCACACTAACCCTGTTCCTCCAGAGGAGAGCTTATTTGTATCCGGAAATTGAAGGCACGATTAAGCCTCGCTTTCAGCTGCCCCCGACCTTTTTCCCTTCCCCTCCACTACCACCAACCTCTCCCCCCCCCCCTCACACCCCACCCCCATCTTTTTTTCCCCTCAAATTTTGAGCGCCAACTTCGTCACTTCCTGTCAATCCGCTTCGAAACTTTTATCGAGCTTTACCAGTAAGCTTTTCTAATTACTCTAAAGGCTTAGGTAGCAGAAGAAAGATCAACACGAAATCACAGCTGGAAATGTGTGTCCTTCGCTGCCAGAATAATAATAATTAAAAAAAAAACCAGATTGCCTCTGTCCTGCTTTCATGTTCGCAGAATTCAGGGATGTAATAATATGTTTGTAACATTCCTGATATTTGCGGTGTTCCTAGTTCTGCGGCAGCTGCTGCAATTATTATTAACCTAACCTCTTGTGTTTGTTTATCTTTTCTTTTTCGTTTTCCTTTTCTTCTTCTTCTTGTTCTTTTCTTGTTCTTCATCATCTTCTTCTTCTTCTACTTCTTCTTCTTCTTCTTCTTTCTCCACTTCTTCCTCTTCTTCTTCTTCTTCTTCTTCTTCTCTCTCTTTCTCTTTCTCCTCCTCCTCTTCTTCTCCTTCTTCTTCTTCTGCTTCTTCCCCTTCGTGTTTTTCTTCTTTCTTCTTCTTCTTCTTCTTTCTTCTTCTTCTCTTCTCCTCCTCCTCCTCCTTTCTCCTTCTTCTTCTCCTTCTTCTTCTTCTTCTTCTTCTTCTTCTTCTTCTCCTCCTCCTCCTTCTCCTTCTTCTTCTTCTTCTTCTCCCGGTCCTCCTCTTCATCACGTCTTCCTTCTGAAGGCATAGTCCCAAAACCTTGTAAATTTTTTTTTATTCAGGTCAAATCCATTTAAATTAAATCAAATTAAATTAAGCTATAGGAAGACGATCGACCAGATGCTCTCAGCAGATCACAGTAAAAAAGGCAGCTTGTCTCAGTTTCGCAAGAAAGCGTCTCAACGCTCGGAATAAATTCCATAAATTACGCACTGATGCCATGTGATGGATAATGTCCAAAATGACCATGACACATGCCCTGTACTTTCACAGAAGCCCAAGGCGTTGACTAGAGAAGTTAAAAGAAATAAAAAGCATCCAAACAATTATTTGCTTAGCATCATCTCTACATATAGCAGCATTGAGTAAAGAAGTATCTGGTATAATTACAATACGATGCTGGTGTCAGCCAACGATAATTCTTCGAATTATCACTGCAGTGTGTAATT
>JAPXFY010000014.1:47699667-47702167 GCA_030674185.1 Monoplex corrugatus | reverse complement strand
GGAGCTGACTCTGATCCTGTCTTGATGTGTTCGTGCCATGCACACAAAGTGGGCGTTTGTTTGCTTGTTTGTTTGTTTTTCTTTGTTTTGTTTGTTTTGTTTTCTTTTCTCTTGTTTTATGTTTATTCTCTCCCCTTCTGTTGAACCTCTTTTGTCATTGCGCCCTCCTCGCTCGTTTCAGCTCTCCAGCACAACTCTTCATGTAAACGCAAAGGAAACCGCCATGAGACGTCATCGGCATGTAGGGTCACAGAATTTGGAACATGTTTTTCACAATGATATTAATGATGATGATGATAATGATGATAGTATCAATATCAATACTTTATTGTGTAATTATCAATGTTACTACTACTACTACTACCTATAGTACTACTACTACTACTACTACTAGTACTACTACTACTACTACTGAAAAAAGGAATCGAATTGATCAGTGAAACCAAGAAGTTATCACAGTCAGTAAAAGCCCCATAAGAAGGGTCGAGTTTATATTATATAAATCTATATATTTATCTATCTGTTTATGTCTCTCTCTATATATATCATACATATATATATATATATATATATAGAGAGAGAGAGAGACAGACAGACAGACAGACAGACAGATAGATAGACAGATAGATAGACAGACAGACAGGCAGACAGATAGATAGATAGTTACAAACACACACACATACATACATACATACATACATACTACGTACGTACGTACTACATACATACATACATACATATATGCATACATACATACAAACATACATACATACATGTAGACTTACATACATACATACATACATACATACATACATACTACATACATACATACAATACATACATACATACATACATACATAGAAACAGAGACAGAAAGAGAGAGAGAGATGAAGAGATATAAATGCATAGATGCACAGCTAGATAGATAAATACATATACCGTGTACATCTTTCCTGTGTTTGGTTGTCAGTTTTGTTGTACACACACACACACACACACACACACACACACACACACACACACACACACACACACACACACACACACACACACACACACAGAGTCCTGTTAATGCATTACTTTAACTTTATTCGGTTTGTGTTTTAATGTTACAATTTCCCTTCACATTGTTGAAGTTAATTCTTAGTATTAAGTTCTTGTTCCATTTTTCTGTTCTCCCACCTACTAATGTCTTTTTCCTCTGTCTTCCCTCTGCCCCAATCCAACCCGTCCAACTATCGTTCAACATTTTATTTTGTTCATTCATTTTTATCCCCCCCCCCTCCCCCGTCTAATATCACTTATAGTGAAAAGACGTTAAATCAAAGAACGACCGAACACACACACACACACACACACACACACACACACACACACACAACACACGCACGCACGCACACACACGCGCGCGCGCGCGCGCGTGCACGCGCGGGCGACAGAGAGAGAAAGAGAGAGAAAAACAGAGACAGAGAGACAGACAAACAGACAGATGAAGGTTCATGAAAGTATTTTCTCGAAGCAAAATATTTCCTTGCTATAAACATGGTATGTATAAACAACTTTATTCCTAGACGTCCTGAACCATAACAACACATATCACAAAGAAACCTGTTATCGTGCTACGTTCGTTCTACTATATCAGAGTTGTGGACAATCTTCCCCTAGCTTCTGATTCAACAAAGTAGAATTATTATTGTGATCTGCTGGCATGGGTTGGAACTAAACATATTAGACATGGCAAGAACTGCTTCTTAGATACAAATTTATGGAAGCATATAGTCTGGCTGTTCCTTACTTCTCGCACCGTTTATCGTTGTTATTTGTGTTAAGTTTATCAAAGTGAGAGAGTTAGGGAAGCTGGAAGAGAAAGAAACGAGAGTGAACGAGGAAAGTTATCAAAATGCGATGCATTCATTCCATTGTTCTCTTCCTTCTTGATGCCATGTGTCACAAACAAACCTGTTTATCATCGAGTGTTCTTGACATTCCGTTAATGCTAGGTGTGTGTGTGTGTGTGTGTGTGTGTGTGTGTGTGTGTGTGTGTGTGTGTGTGTGGTGTGTGTGTGTGTGTGTGTGTATGTGAGTGTGTGTATGTGTGTATGTGTGTGTGTGTGTGTGTGTGTGTCTGTGTGTATGTTGTGTGTATGTATTGTGTGTGTGTGTGTGTGTGTGTGTGTGTGTGTGTGTGTGTGTGTGTGGTGTGTGTGTGTGTTGTGTGTGTGTGAGTATACGTATAAATATATCGATAGATATGTGTTTGCCTGACAAATATTTCCACTTTTGTGGTATAAACACACAGACGTGAGTCATAGATCTCGTGGCAGGCCCTTGTGTGCATTGATGTCTTGACAGTGTATATTCAAAGAACCGATTTATGTGCACTGGAACAATTCACCTGACAAAGAAGCGGGCGCCATGTGTTGCCAGAGAGAGCGGAGGCATGAGAAAAGATCGTGAGCCACACTGTGATCTCCACAACAGACATGCGCTATTCCTTTTT
>JAPXFY010000014.1:47674667-47689667 GCA_030674185.1 Monoplex corrugatus | reverse complement strand
ATACATACACACACCATGCACACACACACACACAACACACGCACACACACACAAAATACATACACACAACACACCACCAACACACACACACACACACACACACACACACACACACACACACACACACAACACACACACACACCACCACACACTCACTCACTCCCCACAACTCACACATCACCACTCACTCACTCACTCACAGCTGAGCTTGCCGTATCAGTCAATACAGACCTGCCAGGGAAACTAAGTCTGATGCCTAAATGATCAAGTTGTCCGCAGTGTTAAACGAAACACTGTCACCACTTTAACTGACGTACAACGTACGTTAACAAGGTGACGGCAATCGTGAAATCATAACGTATGTCTCACGTCAACAGCATAGCATTAGGTATTAATTATAATATGTGAGAGGCAATCGGACCTGACAGAATGTTCAGTAGATATAAACATACGACAGTGGCTTATACAGCTCTCATAGGATGAGTCTTGCGTGGTTTTTTAATTACATGACAGTATATATTTACTTAATTGATCTGTGTTGGTTGAAAGAACTCAGTCCAGACGGGACTATAAAAAGGTCGACGCCATGTGTTGTTGCTTTAAACTGGTGAAGCCATGGTATGATGTTAACAACAGACACACGTCTGTGAGCCCCTTAACCCCTTGACTCCCGTACCCTGTCCATCAGCTGAAAACATTTTACCCTTTGACTTCCTAATCCTATCCACCAGCTTCCTGCAGGGAGCTGGTGGATAGGGTGAGGGAGTCAAAGGGTTCAGTTTTTGCTTGCTAGCATGGTTGACAATGCAGGATGCTGGTGGATGGGGTGAGGGAGTCAAAAAGTTAATATTTTACTTTGCCAGCATGGTTGACAATGCAGGACCTGGTTGATTGGATGCGGGAATCAAAGTGTTAAAAGCCTGGCAGCTTGATCCCATGGATCTGGTGAAAACGGCTAGTTCGCAGACTTTCATCCCCGCGCGCGCGCTGTGCTTGTGTTATTGCAAAATGGGGCACTATAAGGGTTCCACGCGTATTCACACACTTCACATGGGTAGGACCTACAGTTATAGTTTGGTCAAGCTGAAACAGAAAGCGATACGCCTGCAGCTATATTGAGGCCCCAGAAACAGTGCCACACACCTAATCATTTATTTTTAGGTCCGTAGTGCGACGCGGGACCCGTCATAATTCAAATCTGCTCTGATTTGAAAAATAAATTATTGATTTGTCATGGCATTTTCCACAAATGCAACAACAAATTTAACGAAATATTAGGATGTAATATTAGCTACCATTCTACCAAATATCATCATCATCATCATCATCATCATCATCATCATTACCATCATCATCATGTGCCCTGCCGTATGGCGTTGACGATCATGGCCCTCCATATGTATCTCTCATTTGTCGCCGCAAGAACATCTTCCACCCTCTCCGTCGTCAGCCTCCCTGCAAGTCCATCCAATATCTTCTCCCGGGGTCTCTTTCCCTCCAGCTTTTTTTTTTACCAAATATGAAGCTGCGTTATTGCTTCTGCGCCGAAATACTTGAGACAACGTTGGAGAGATGTGATATCTGCTGTTACAAGGGTTAGACATGAAGCTGACCCTTGGGGACACGGCGCTTCATATAGTCCTGCCGTGGCTTTAAATAAGTAAACAGCAGCACGGTAAGAGGACAGCAGTCCAAACAGAGTATGTTGCGTTTCTATTTGGCACCTCTGTCTAATTCCCCTTACCTCATAAAACGGTCCATAGATTGCTTGTCTTTTCCTAATCTTCCTTCTCAATGAAAAGGGAATTAGAGCACAAGGGAAAGAGAACAGCAGGTAGACCCAGGGAGAAAATATTGTATGGACTTGTAGGGTGACTGAGGACAGAGAGGGTGGAAGATGTGCTTGCGGCGGCAAGAGGGATAGATGCATACGGAGTGCCATGACTGCCGACGCCATACAGCAGGGCACATTATGATGATGACCTCTTTCTAATTTATCACAAACATACGTATTGTAATTCATGCACTGAGTGTGACATCCACACCAAAAATGGAGTATTTAAAAAGAAAATTAGTTATCATTTCAGTACTGAACACAATAATGCAGCCTCCCCTGCTGGATGCATGAATAATGCATACTATGGCATCGTCTGCTGTGCCAGGATTGGACCATGCTCCCTAACCCCAAGTAGAGGAAAGGGGTGGCAGCGCATGCGACGGGCCAGCGAGGGAAAAGGATGTTAACCCTTTGACTCCCGCACCCTAGCCACCGACTGCAAAAACTTAACCCTTTGACTCCATCATTCTATCCACCAGCTTCCTGTAAGGAAGCTAATGGATAGGGTGAGGGAGTCGAAGGGTTAAAGCATACCATAAGAGACTGGGTCAAAGCAGTTTTTCCTGCCACACCGGTACGTATGGTAACATTCAACATCTGGCACACATCACTAAGGTATGGAAAGTGGGCGGTGGTGGGAATCGGCTGACAGCGACGCTGGCTGGAACTTGGTCTGATCGAAGAGAACAGTCTGACTGTCTGATTCGGCGAGGGAGTGTGCACTGCTGTTCATTTCAGGGGCCCACACACATCATTCACTATTATTAACCTATTGCTAACATTTCATGTCATGTTAAAAACCCTTTCAATCCACGAATGAGCAAACGCGATATCAAATATACTGATGTAACAGTCGACAGGCTGAAGCTTGGAACCGTTCAATAATTCAGTTATTTCGAGTACATCATTAGCAATGACTGATCCATCCACGAAATCCTCTCGAGAACAGCAAAGACAACATTAGCATTTTCCAGGCTGAAGTCTGTACAGAAGGACAAGAACATCTCCAATGAGTCTGATGGCCTTGAGGTCTTCTTCTACTGCTCATCGCCAGCTGTTTTTGATTCTTCTTCTCGTGGATCTTCTTTTTTGTGTCCTGGGAAGGGAACCAAGTGTTCTTGAATTCGTGTTTTTTAGGATCTTCTTAATTGGGTCATGTGAAGGATGCCAGGTGTTTTTTTTCATTCGTTCGTTCATTCTTTATTTCTTTTAACGTCTATTCACATATGTGCTTTTAGACGAAAAACAAGTATTAAAAATAAATGGACAAAGTAAACAGATAGATATATAAATAAGTGAGTAAAGAAAGAGAGAAAGATAAGATAGATAGATAGATAGATAAGAAAGATAGATAGATAGATAGATAGATAGATAGATAGATAGATAGATAGATAGATAGATAGATAGATAGATAGATAGATAGATAGATAGATAGATAGATAAAAGATAGATAGATAGATAGAATGAATGAATGAAAGAAAGAAAGAAAGAAAGGAAGGAAGGAAGAAAGAAAGAAAGGAAGAAGAAAGAAAGAGAAATAATATAAAGAAGTGTCTATGGGACTGATGAATCCATGAAGTCATATTCCTTCCTGTATCCTGAGAAGAACAGTCAGGAAGATGTGAACCCGCTCTTTTCGGATGATGATGTGCCCAACCCATATCCACCGTCTTTCTATGATGACAAAGTTCGTACCCTCTCGGCTGCACTGGGCAAGTACTAAACTGTTGGGCCAGAAGATTCGCATGACTGTTCCGAGGTACTTTGTATACGTGAACATCAAACATGCATGCCAAAGATCCTGCAGGGAGTATGATTACAGCTCTACCGTTACCAGCCTGACCCCCGATGTTCCGCTTCTTTATGGTGTGTTCGGTGCAACTCAGCTACATTGTGTATATTTATACACCTGACGCTCTTGGCCAAAAGAGCATTGTGAAGGATCAGGTGCAGAGGAAAACATCTATTTCACGCTTTTCTCTTTCTGCCCCAGTCCCCATCTGCCTGCGCCCTTGAACTGCTTCGTATCTCTCTCTCTCTCTCTCTCTCTCTCTCTCTCTCTCTCTCTCTCTCTCTCTCTCTCTCTCTCTCTCTCTTTTTTTTCTCTTTCTTTCTCTCTCTCTCTCTCTTCTCTCTCTCTCTCTCTCTCTTCTCTCTCTCTTCTCTCTCTCTCTCTCTCTCTCTCTCTCTTTGTCATTCGCTCCCTCTCTGTCTGTCTGTCTGTCTGTCTGTCTGCCTCTTTCTCTCTCTCACTCTCTCTCTTACTCTCTCTCTCTCACTTTCTCTTTCTCTTTTTCTCTCCCCCTCCATCCGTCTCTGCCTGTCTCTCTCTGTCTCTGTCTCTCTTTAGTTTTTCTCTGTCTCTCTCTCTGTCTCTGTCTCTGTCTGTCTGTCTGTCTGTCAGTCTGTCTGTCTGTCTGCCTCTCTCTATATATCTCTGTCTCTCTGTCTGTCTCTCTGTCTGTCTGTCTGTCTGTCTGTCCTCTCTCTCTCTCTCTCTCTCTCTCTCTCCTCTCTCTCTCTCTCTCTCTCTCTGCACACTCAAAATCAAATACTCGCAAAACGTTACGAGCTGCCCACCTCCCAAACCCAAAAACATCACAACAACCATGAACGATGGAACACATGCCATCTGACCCCTCACATAACCCACCCAATCACATTGCCATCAGTTCCAGCGTCTCCAATGACACAGGTCTCGCACACGCTACTAACGACCCACGACCGATAACTGACGCAGAAAACAGCCAGAATAATGAAAGCCAAATGACAGGATTCACAAAAAACAACGCATACCAATTGGAAACCTTCTTCCCTCACCAACCATTCATTCGTCTGGCCAACACATGCACACGCTAGATTCTCATCATCATCATCATCAAGTTCCCTGCCGTAATGGCGTTGGCGATCATGGCCCTCCATATGTATCTATCCCTTGTTGCCGCATGCACATCTTCCACCCTCTTTGTCCTCAGCCACTCTGCAAGTCCATCCAATATTTTTTTCCCTGGGTCTACCTGATTGCGCTCTTTCCCTCCAGCTTTCCCGTTGTGACCAGGTGTTCTGATTCCCCTTTCCTCATAAAATGGCCTGTAAATGTTGCTTGTCTTTTCCTAATCTTCTTTATGAATGATTTTCTTGTGTCTGCCTCCATCAAGACTGTCTCGTTTGTTTTCTTTGCTCTCCATGGAACTCTCAACATTCTTCTTAGAAACATCTCGGCTGCCTCAATCTTGTTCTGGCTTTGCTTGTTGAACTTGATTCTAGGAGACTCATGTTCCAAAAACTTCAACAAGAAGGCTTGGACAACTCAAGGACAACTCAAGTAAGAACCGTCCCTGCAAGTAACTATCAACTCTCTCATAAACATCATCAACCACTTCAAAAATCTTCCCCATTGTGATTAAAATTGTCATTAACGTAGGCACGAATAACTGTGTAACAAAACTTGTATCTGTTTAGTCCATCAACACCACCTTATGAACAGCTCATCACAAGGGCTTCCGTTCATTTTACCAATGTATGCATTGCCATAACTGCGATTCCACACCAAATGCAAAACAACGAAAAAACAAACAAATCAAACATACAAACAGCAACTTGAAACAAATTTACACAAACTCCAACATCTCCTTCGTCAAGCATTACTTTGGCTGGGAAATGAAGAACAAGGTAATCAAGATCTACAGATACTCGTTGATAATGTTTATCTTTCCAACAAGGGTCTTTCCCTCTGCATCAGAGATACCAAAACTGTCTTATACTCAGACAGAAACCAAACACACCAGCTACGCAACAACTTTAACACAAGGCACGACTCCATCAACAGCTCCTGTCAATACTTCACAACGCCAAAAACAAGAGCTAAATGATTAAAAACAAAAATACAATCAACACTCTGGCGAACTCCAAATGTATCTACTGAGGGCTTATCTTCGAAATGCGCTGACACAGCAACTGACCGCCAGTAATATTAATTGAAACAGATGTATCACATTACAAAGAACAACTCATAGCATGTCAAAAGAAAATAAAACAAGTGGTTTATTCACCATCTCTTTCATCACTGTTCTTGAGGTCGTGAAAATACATCTTCAATATCAGCAAAGAAATTCTGGCCCTGATGAAATGTGTACACATATTATTAAAATCGTTCCTGCCTCATATCGATGAAACTCTAACGTATATATTCAATTTATATATAAATCAGAAAATCTTCCCGACAGAATTACGAAAAAAAAACTAAAGTATTTCCGTTACCAAAGACAACAGATAGAAATAGTCTACACAGTTACAGGCCAGTATCACTATTACCTGTGGTCTCTGAACTCCTCGAAAAACAAGTTCACAAACGCACGACGAAATTCATACAAGATCATTCACTATTTGTCCTGTTTCAATCGTGATTCTGTCAATACCATTCATGTAACACTGCTCTTTCAGACATAACAAACTTGTTGTAATCAGCCATATATGAAACAAACTTAGCAGGAGTTCTCAGATTGATTTTTAAGAAAGCGCATGACCTCACTGATCATAACACCCTTATAATTCAATGCCTACATAAATAAGAGCTATATGCTTCCTTTCTTACGAGTACAGTCTTACCCTAAGGAAAGGGGACAACGTGTGTACACTCACGGTGGATTTTCTTCTGGACCAAGGGTATCGTTTGGTGTACCACAAGGTTCAATTCTTGGTTCTATCTTGCTCTGTATCTACATCAGTGACTTATCCTGTACTAACATCAAACTCTATGTAATGTCATATGCTTGTTGGCGACGCTACTGTAAATACATTCTGGAAACAGATATCTAAGATCAAACAAACATTACAGCCATGTATCAGAACGATGTAAATCAAATCATATGTAGATCAATTTTACAGAAACAAAATCGATGATAATGACAAGAACACCAACTTCAAGAGTTTATCTTTAGTTAACTGTAGGTGGTGTAAATATGGAACAAGTTTCTGAACACTGTGAACCTGGTGTATACAACGGACGAAAAATGTACATGAGAAGTCCATATTATTCATCTCAGTAAGATATTCTCTAAGAACATATTTCTTCTTAGTAAGCTCTTATACTTCATTAACATTAAAAAAAAAAAAGTGTTTTACTCTGCCCATATTGATTACCGCACTGAGTATGCATCAACAACATGCGACAGTTGCAGTGAAACTCTATCAAAAACAATGTCCTGTACAGAAGACTACGAAAACAGCTCATAACTGGCAGCTCCGTAACCATATACCAAAAGTTACACAACTAACCGGAAATGTTATGACTAAAAAACTAACTTAACTACACCAAAAACACAAATGTACAAAACTGTACAAATATCTATTCCAAAACATTTGACAGAACTTTTGTTCCATGTCAAACACACATCACACATTCAAGATACAACCTTTACCTTCCAAGACCAAAATTAGACACTCTCTCTCTCTCTCTCTTTCTCTCTCGCGCTCTCTCTCTCTCTCTCTCCTCGCTCCTCTCTCCTCATCATCTTTCTCACATCCTGAGCCCCACTCCATGTCTAACTAATCTTCTCCTTACCCCATCCGTCTCTGTCTCTGTCTCTCTCTCCTTATTCTTCTGTCTCACACACACTCTTCTATCTCTCTCTCCTCTCTCTCTCCTCTCTCTCTCTCTCCTCACACACACACACAACACACACACACACACACACACACACACACACATACATAATATATACAGAGAGAGAACGAGACAGACAGACAGACAGAGACAGACAGACAGACAAACACAAGAAGACACAACCACAACACACACACATACACATTAATTACCATTTTCCTATCAATGGATCTTCTATTTCTCTGCCACAATCCTTGAGTAACAAAGTGTTCTGAAATCTGTAGTCTTCTGAAGACTCTCAGACAGAAGACTCTTGTGTATTCAAAGTGGTATCACGCCGACCAGCATACCAACAACCGTACGTGCATCTCTGCGTATTGGGAAGTTGGTGACGTAACACGAGGTCAGTCTCCCAGCGATAACTAGATGTGCATTAAACCCCCCGGACGAGCCCCAAGAGATTTGGATGAACAACGTCAATTCAATTTTGTCAATAGGACAGATCTGTGGCAGAAATGCCGCAAGAGGGACATCAAAGAGCTCTCATAATTGGCTAGCGAACCTGACATCATGATGCTAATTGACATTTACATAGATTTACAGCTGTTTTGAGGTGTTCGTGTTTTCGTGTGGTTGTGTATCAACCTCGCTTTGATGCTTGCTCATAATTACGTACTTTTCATGCGTGCGTTTGAGTTCATTTGTTGTTCACTAATTCTTTGACTCCCATACCCTATCCACCAACCGCAAAAATTTAACCCTTTGATTCCCACACCCTATCCACCAACCGCAAAAATTTAACCCTTTGGCTCCCTTGTATTTGTTTATTTTTGATTCAGTTATTTCATTTTTCTCCTTTTCTTGTTCTGCTTATGCTCTATGCATAGATAGCAAAAACTAACTATACATGTAATGCGGGTCAGGTGGGAATGAAAAGTTTAAATTGAATTGACTTCACCTGAGTGCCCTCTCTCTCTCTCTCTCTCTCTCTCTCTCTCTCTCCTCTCTCTTCTCTCTCTCTTCCTCCCTCCTTCCACCGCTTTGTCTCTGTATCTCTCTGTCTGTCTGTCTGTTTGCCTGTTTGTCTGCCTGTCTGTCTATCTCTCTGTCTCAGTCTATCTCTCTGTCTGTCTGTCTGTCTGCATGCCTGTCTATCTGTCTGTCTGTATCTCATCTCTGATCTCTCTCTCTTTCTCTCTTTCTCTCCTTATGTCTCTATCTTTGTCTCTATCTCTGTCTGCCAGTTTGCCCCCCCCCTCTCTCTCTTTCCCCTCCCTCTCTTTCCCTCTCTCAGTTTGTGTCTCTGTCTTTCTGTCTATCTGTCTCCGTCTCTGTCTCTGTCGCTATCTCTGTCTGCCTTGTCTGCCTCTCTCTCTCTGTCTCTCTTTCTCTCTCTCTCACTCTCTCTCTCTCTCTCTCTCTCTCTCTCTTCTGTCTCCGTCATTGTCTCTGTCTCTATTTCTGCCTTCTCTCTCTCTCTCTCTCTCTCTCTCTCTCTCTCTCTCTCTCTCTCTCCCTCTCTCTCTCTATCTCTATCTCTCCCTCTCTATCTCTCTCTCCCTCTCTCTCCCCCCTCTCTCTCTCTATCTATCTAGCTATCTATCTATCTCTCTGATCTTGTTGATTGTGCCTTTGTCCATTTATCATCCCTCTGTCTGTGTTTTTGGTGTGTATTTTTCTCTGGTGTCCGTCCATTTACTGAAATTGCAGCAGTTTGTTTGATTAGACAGCATTTCATGGATTTTAGCTTAATCTGTTGTAGTGTGTGTTTGATGTGTGTGTGTGTGTGTGTGTGTTGTGTGTGTGTGTTGTGTGTTGTGTGTGTGTGTGTGTGTGTGTGTGTGTGTGTGGTGTGTGTTGTGTGTGTGTGTGTGTGTGTGATATGGTGTATGCATAAATGTGCGTTTGTGTTTGTGTATACGTGTGTTTGTGAGTATATGTATGTGTGTGTGAGAGAGCGTGTGTACGTGTGTAAGTGTGTGTGTGTGTGTGTGCGTGCGTGAGTGTGTGTGTGTGCGTGAGTGTGTGCGGTGTTGTGTGTGTGTGTGTGTGTGTGTGTGTGTGTGTGTGTGTGTGTGTGTGTGTGTGTGTGGTGTGTGTTGTGTGTGTTCATTAGATTCTTCTTTTAGCGACTATTCACATTATTCGCTGTTAGACAATAGCGTGTGCATGAATGTGCCTGTGTGTATGTGTGTGTGTTGTGTGTGTGTGTGTGTTGTGTGTGTGTGGTGCGCGCGCGCGTGTCTATGAATGCGAATAAGTGTGTGTTTGTGTGTGTGTGCGTGTGTACGTGCGTGCGTGTGTGTATCCGTGCGTGCGTGTATGTATGTGCGTGCGTGCTTGTGTTTGTGTGTGCATGTGCGTGCGTGCTTGTGTTTATGTGTGTTTGTGTGTGCGCGCGAGTGAGTGTGTGTGAGTGCGTGTGTGTGTGTGTGTGCGTGTGTGTGTGTGTGCATGTGCGTGTGTGCGTGTATGCGTGTGTGCGTGTGTGCGTGCGTTTTGTACGTGCTCGCGCCTATGTATGTGTATAGTACATGTGTGTGTGTGTGTGTGTTGGTGCGAGAAGACATCAAGAACAATATCAGCTTTCATTGCCTCAGTCTGTGTTAGTGGTGGGAAATGTGTTGTTTATCCTGTGTCGTAGATCGACAGCACGATAATCTGACATTTAGAGATTTGTCACGATATGCAAGAAATACATGTACACCAGTTTTTCTGTGTCTCTCTGTCTCTCTTTGTTTTCGTCTGTCTATTTGTCTGTCTGTATCTGTCTCTGCTTGCCTGCCTGCCTGTTGCCTGTCTGTCTTTCTGTCTCTGTCTCTGTCTCTATCTGACTCCTCTCTCTCTCTCCTCTTTCCTTTCTGTCTGTCTGCCTTCTCTCTCATTCTCTGTCTCTCTCTGTCTGTCTGTCCTCTATCTCTCTCTATCTCTCTCTATCTCCCTTCCTGTCTGTCTGCCTGTCTCTCTCTCTCATTCTCTCTGTCTCTCGTCTCTGTCTCTGTCTCTCTCTCTCTCCTCTCTCCTCTCTCTCTCTTCCCTCTCTCTCTCTATCTCTATCTCTCCTCTCTATCTCTCTCTCCTCTCTCTCCCCCCCCTCTCTCTCTCTATCTATCTATCTATCTATCTTCTTCTTGATCTTGTTGCTTCGTGCCTTTGTCCATTTTATCTATCCCTCTGTCTGTGTTTTGTTGTGTATTTTTCTCTGTGTCCTTCCATTTACTGAATTTGCAGCAGTTTGTTTTGATTAACAGCATTCATGGATTTTTAGCTTAATCTGTTGTATGTTGTGTTTGATTGTGTGTGTGTTGTTGTGTGTTGTGTTTGTTTTGTGTTGTTTGTTGTGTGGGGTGTGTGTGGATGTGTGTGTGTGTGTGTGTGTGTGGTGTGTGTGTGTGTGTGTGTGTGTGTGTGTGTGTGTGTGTGATATGGTGTATGCATAAATGTTGCGTTTTTGTGTTTGTGTATACGTGTGTGTGAGTTATGTTGTTGTTGTAGAGAGCGTGTGTGTCTGTATGTTGTTGTGTGCTATTGTGCGTGCGTGAGTGTTTTGTCGTGTGCTGTATGTGTGCGTATGTTGTGTGTGTGTGTGTGTGTGTGTGTGTGTTGTGTGTTGTGTGTTGTTGTGTGTGTGTTTGTGTGATGTTGTTCATTAGATTCTTCATTTAGCGATATTCACATTATTCGCTGTTAGACAATAGCGTTGCATGAATGTGCCTGGTGTGTAGTTGTGTGTGGTGATTGTGTGTGTGTGTGTGTGTGTGTGTGTGTGTGTGTGTGTGTGTGTGCGCGCGCGCGTGTCTATGAATGCGATAAGTGTGTGTTTGTGTGTGTGTGCGTGTGTACGTGCGTGCGTGGTGTATCGTGCGTGCGTGTATGTATGTGCGTGCGTGCTTGTATTTGTGTGTGCATGTGCGTGCTGCTTGTGTTTATGTGTGTTTGTGTCCGCGCGCGAGTGAGTGTGTGTGATGCGTGTGTGTGTGTGTGTGGTGTGTGTGTGTGTGCATGTGCGGTTGTGTGCGTGTATAGGTGTGTCGTGGTGCGTCGTTTGTACGTGCTCGCGCCTATGTATGTGTATAGTACATGTGTGTGGGTTGGTGTGTTTGGCGAGAATACATCAAAACAATATCACTTTCATTGCTCAGTCCCGTGTTGGTGGGAAATGTGATTTTTTATCCTGTGTCGTAATCGACAGCACGAAATCTGACATTAGAGATTTGTCACATATGCAAGAATAACAATGTACACCAGTTTTTCTGTTCTCTAGTCTCTCTTGTTTTCGTCTGTCTATTTGTCTGTCTGTATCCGTCTCAGCTTGCCTGCCTGCCTGTCTGCCTGTCTGTCCTTTCTGTCTCTGTCTCTGTCTCTATTGACTCTCATCAGTCTCTCTCTCTCTTGCCTTTTCTGTCTGTCTGCCTTCTCTCTCATTCTCTGCTCTCTGTGTCTGTCTCTTATTCTCTACATAATCTCTCCATCTCCCTTCTCTGTCTGTCTGCCTGTCTACGTCTCATACTTTTCTCTGTCTCTGTCTCTGTCTCTGTCTCTGTCTCTCTCTCTCTCTCTGCCCCTCGACTGCTGCCTTCCTATCTTCTCATCCTATCTCTATCTTCCACTCTCATCTACTCTCCCCTTCTCTCCCCTTTTCTCTCTCGTCTCAATTCTATCACAGGTTCTAATCTATCTCTCTGATCTGTTCATTGTGCTTTGTCATTTATACTACACACAATCTGGCTATATCTATATTGTTATTTCTCTTGTTCGTTCCATTTACTGAAATTGCAGCGTTTGTTTGATTAGACAGCATTTCATGGATTTTGCTTAATCTTTGTAGTGTGTGTTTGATTGTGTGGTGTGTGTGTGTGTGTGTGTGTGTGTGTTGTTTTGTGTGTGTGTGTGTGTGAGTGAGTGTGTGTGTGTGTGTGTGTGTGTGTGTGTGTGTGTGTGTGTGTGTGTGTGTGTGTGTGTGTGTGATATGGTGTATGCATAAATGTGCGTTTGTGTTTGTGTTATCGTGTGTTTGTGAGTATATTATGTGTGTGTGAGAGAGCGTGTGTACGTGTGTAAGTGTGTGTGTGTGTTATGTGCGTGCGTGGTGTGTGTGTGTGCGTGAGTGTGTGCGTGTTTGTGTGTTGTGTGTGTGTGTGTGTGTGTGTGTGTGTGTGTGTGTGTGTTGTGTGGGTGTGTGTTGTGTTCATTAGATTCATTTTAGCGACTATTCACATTATTCGCTGTTAGACAATAGGTTTGTGCATGAATGTGCCTGTGTGTATGTTGTGTGTGTGTGTGTGTGTGTGTGTGTGTGTGTGTGTGTGTGTGTGTGCGCGCGCGGTGTCTATGAATGCGAATAAGTGTGTGTTTGTGTGTGTGTGCGTGTGTACGTGCGTGCGTGTGTGTATCCGTGCGTGCGTGTATGTATGTGCGTGCGTGCTTGTATTTGTGTGTGCATGTGCGTGCGTGCTTGTGTTTATGTGTGTTTGTGTGTGCGCGCGAGTGAGTGTGTGTGAGTGCGTGTGTGTGTTGTGTGCGTGTGTGTGTGTGTGCATGTGCGTGTGGCGTGTATGCGTGTGTGCGTGTGTGCGTGCGTTTTGTACGTGCTCGCGCTATGTATGTGTATAGTACAGTGTGTGTGGTGTGTGTTGGTGCGAGAAGACATCAAGAACAATATCAGCTTTCATTGCCTCAGTCTGTGTTAGTGTGGGAAATGTGTTGTTTATCTGTGTCGTAGATCGACAGCACCGTAATCTGCATTTAGAGATTTGTCACGATATGCAAGAATACATGTACACCAGTTTTTCTGAGTCTCTCTGTCTCTCTTTGTTTTCGTCTGTCTATTTGTCTGTCTGTATCTGTCTCTGCTTGCCTGCCAGCCTGTCTGCCTGTCTGTCTTTCTGTCTCTGTCTCTGTCTCTATCTGACTCTCTCTCTCTCTCCTCTCTTTCCTTTTCTGTCTGTCTGCCTTTCTCTCATTCTCTGTCTCTCTCTGTCTGTCTGTCCTCTATCTCTCTCTATCTCTCTCTATCTCCCTTCTCTGTCTGTCTGCCTGTCTACGTCTCTCTCATTCTCTCTGTCTCTGTCTCTGCTCTGTCTCTGTCTCTCTCTCTCTCTCTCTCTCTCCCCTCTCTGTCTGTCTGCGTGCGTGTGTGAGTGTGTGCGTTCATGTATATGTGTGTGATCTTTCACTGCTTTCTTTCCAGTGTTTCTTCCCTCCCCCCCCCCCCCTGTTTTGTTTTTTTTCAAAGAGATTTTCTTTTCAAACTTGGCACGGGTCTGTATTAAAGGTGATTCTGGTCAAGACGCAAAGCTGCTCCTCGTTTGGTCAGGTGGTAAGAGCTACATGCTGGTAAGGCAGAGATCATGGGTTCGATTCTCACGCGTGCTACAGTTTTATTCGGTTCGTCTGGTTCTGTTCACTGAGCTTTGGGCTCAAGACCTGATGTCTCGAGTTCAATCACATCCGACAATATATGAAAATGGCTTGTTTACAGCCCATAACAATGCTTTCTTAAGTCATCATAGCTGGTTTCAGTTTAGTCTTCCATAGTGCCCCTCACCCCTCCCCACCCCCTTCCCCGTGACGTGCCGCTTCCATTTCAAGACCTGGAGAGCGCATAAGGATGTAGCGCAGAGTCAAGGAGTCTGAGAGACTCTCGCCAGTAAATTTGAGCGGAGCGCATATAGAATTGCCCAAACGTGTAGAATCTCTTTTTAACAAACTCAGACAAACTCTAAGAGACGATATGGAAATAAAACAGATTGAAGTGTAAGCAATGTGGTGAAACACAACGATAACGTTTAGGTACCTTCTCCACCAAATAATGCATCAGTTTTATTCTTATTCTTGCTTAAAGCCCAGCCGACAGCGTAGAGCCATATCAGGGCTATAACTGTTTCAGTACACGCACAGTACTTCAACAGGAGAAGAAAAAAAGGAAAAGAAAATTAAGTACACATATCTGCATTCGCGCACATAATCTACAGAGATGCCCCTGGTGTTGACCACTCCGTCCAATTTATCACACAGGGGATTTAAAAAAACATAAGTGACTACTGATTTAAACATAGCTAAGGAAGTAAAACATACACACAAAAAATACAGGCCTAAACTACCTAATATTGATTCTGCATTTCTCTTTTTCCTAGAGCCAAAACTGCACTTAATATATGTACCCAATTATCGATTCTATGAGAAAGTATGTAAGACTTTATTGACCACGTACAGGTGAATGGACCAGCAAGGCAGAAAATAATAGGAAGAAATGACAGAAAGCAAACGAACAAGGCAGAAACAAAGAGAGTGAGAGAAAAGAGGAAATTTCTAGCATACAATGCCCAGAAGTTGGGGATACTACTTATACTGAAAGAAAGAGCCCCCGGCATTCCCCACGGGGGTGGGGGGGGGGGGAGAACGCATCAAAGTTTGATTATGGGCACATGTTGAAAACAATAGACGTCCTTATCGATGTATATACAGATCTGTTTGTTTTTTGTGTGAGTTTGCTTCTCTATTTGTTGGCTGGCTGATTAGTAGGTTGGTTTTTATGTTTGTTTGGTTGTTTTTTTGT
>JAPXFY010000014.1:47659667-47669667 GCA_030674185.1 Monoplex corrugatus | reverse complement strand
GTGAATGGACCATCAAGGCAGAAATAATAGAAAGAAATGACAGAAACAAAGGAACAAGACAGAAACAGAGAGAGTGACAGAAAGTAGGAATTTCTAGCACAGAATTTCCAGAAGGTGGGGGTGCTATCTATAATGAAAGAGTCCCCGGCAACCCCACAGGGGAGAGAAAGTACGTAAGACTTCATCAAACACATACAGGTAAAGAACAAAGTGACCTGATGAAATATCTCTGACAGAGTACAATTGGAGACAGTAAAAATAGAGTAAAATTGGAAACACTAAAATAGAGTAAAACTGGAGGCAGTGAAAATATAGCAAATTTGGAGACAGTAAAAAATATTTTGAAGACTACATCGTATATGCAGACCACATGCCTGACCATTTGAAGGATGGCCATGCTGACGTACAACAGAGATAAAAATGGGACGAGAAAACAAAACAACAGCAATATGATACACCCAACAACAACAACACCTGCGCACACACTCCAAAAACTGAAAACAAATCTGCAGACAAGCAAACAAACCTTACATGCAAAAACATTGAGAGTTTTCGATCGGTCGAGCCAATGATATCTATCTGTAATAATGATCGACTGATAATTAACCCTTTAACTCCCGCACTGTGTCCACCAGCATCCTGTATTGTCAACCACGCTAGCAAAGCAAAGACTTCACCCTTTGTGATTCCCTCGCCCTGTCCACCAGCTCCCTGCAGAAATCTGGTGGATAGGGTGAGTGAGTCAAAGGGTTCTGGTGGATAGGGTGAGTGAGTCAAAGGGTGCTGGTGGATAGGGTGAGAGGTCAAAGGGTGCTGGTGGATAGGGTGAGGGAGTCAAGGTGATGGTAGGGTGAGGTCAAAGGGTGCTGGTGGATAGGGTGAGGGTCAAGGGTGTGGTGTAGGTGAGGGATCAAAGGGTTGGGTGGTAGATGGGATCAAAGTCGTGAAGGGTGAGGGAGTCAAAGAGGCTGGTGGATAGGGTGAGGGAGTCAAAGGGTTGCTGGTGGATAGGGTGAGAGAGTCAAAGGGTGCCGGTGTAGGTGAGGTCAAGGTGTGTGGATAGGGTGAGGGTCAAAGGGTGCTGGTGGATAGGGTGAGGGAGGTGCTAATGTTTGTTCAGCTGGTGGATAGGGTGCAGCAGTCAAAGTGTTAATGTTTGGCTTTTTGGCCGACATATGCTGCGGACACACAGATTGGAACGTGGTATCGTGCCCATTACAATCAATGGTGTCCTGCTGCCGCTCCACCAACCCACCCACCCTTCTCGCCCTCTTCCACATAATCTTTATGTTATCCTAGTTTATCACACGTCATTTGTTTTTATTGTCTATCTCTGTAGTTTGGTTACCGTTCTGACGAAATCATCGATAAATCGCACAAGCCAGTAAGATTACCGCTACACGCCCGGAAACGTAATCAAGGTTCAGAGTGTGAAAATTGTCTTTGTTTCTTTTTTTTCTTTTTATTGATTTATTTCTTTAATTGTTTTAGTTTAATTTGTGTAAATGCCCGTTCTATCATTTGACGTTCATTTTTTTCTTGAAGAGAAGAAAAATGTATCGTTAAAAAAACGCTTTTAATCCTTGTTGTGTTGTTTATCGATGCTTTCAATTAAATAATTTTGACAGCTGAAAAAGAACAAAGGCCACCAAACTTTATCAAATGAATGGCCATTGTAAAACATTTGTTGTATTCTATTAAAGTATAAACAAAATAACAATTTTCATTGAGATTGTAGACTGTAGACCTGTTGCTAAGGGCCTGCTTGATCGAGATGTTGGAGCTCTTTTATTTCAGAATGGCCGATTGTACTTTTACAGACTTTTAAAACATCTTATCTCCGTCAGTGTTTACAGTATCAAATACAGTCAGTATCAACATAAACTGTTAATCACTGCAGAACATCTGTTTCACCAGACACATAGGGTTACTGCATTGGGTCGCCTCACACTGTTCTATCCCAGGAAATACAGAAGCAGACAAAATGGCGAAGCTGGGAGTAGAGCACGAACAGGACTTGAAGAAAACCATCATCAGGTCTCTGTTCAGACCAACCCAGTTACATGGTTCAGATTCATATTGCTTAAAGCTCAGCCGACTACTTGAGCCATATCAGGGTTTACATCACGTTAAAAACGACACCCAGATAAAAAATAAAATGATAACAGCTAAAAATTATTCTCACTCGTTTCCTTCCAAGTCTACAATAAGTTCAAAGAAGAACATTCGCATACGTAGAATCATATCAGGTGAAATGTATTAATCTCTTGTAAAAACTGGAAATTGCATCCGAAGGGACGTCTCTGTCTTGAAGAGGTTCTTTAAGAAGTCCGCTGTGTAGTGCTTATATCTTACATCGTACAAGTCCCAACATTCAAGAAGAGGGTGTCTGATGCTCAACGGCTCGTTACATGGAATACACCACAGGTGCTTCTTCGTTTTTTAAAAGGTACAAATGAGTGTAGGATGTGTGGCCCGTGTGTAACCTACACAACACTGTCTGTTTGCTGCGGTTACCTCAGTTACATGACAGTTACCACCAGCTGTTCTGGCAACAGCAAGTCACAAGTCTCTGCCTGCGGACTGAGCACAACGTACTGAACCACGACATGAACAAGCACCTCCGACTCGTACCATACCCCACCCACCCCCTCCCCGGTGTCCCTGTGGAGAAGCTGACCAGACAGCAGAACACGTCTTCAGAAATGCGAGAACTACCGGTCATTGGGGAAGAAGAAATGACCAACACCCTAAGTCTGTGGCAGAAGCTGAACAGGCCTGTAGACGCTCCACAGAATACAACCTATGTCATCTTCGAGACTACTTAACTCTAAGCCGTGACGGCAAACAATAAAAGAAGAGAATTATGAACTGTACAGTGCGTATATTTTTCTGCTAGATAAATCCACACATATGCAAAACAGTGGTTTTGTGAGAACGGGTCCCAAATCTTTATCCCGGGTTAGCGTGGAGGTTACGGTTTGTGGGTTTCAGGGTTTTACTTTCTCATGATGACGTCTCCGCGCTTGGAATGAATTCCATATGCACTAACGTCACAGGTGCCATGTGATGGAGAAGATCCAGAACGATCACGGCAAACGCCTTAAGCCTGCACATAAACCCAAGAGCTGGCCAGGTCCTGAGGTCCTACATTTAGATAGTTCCATAACTCTGGTGTCGTAGGACAGTGAGGTGGCGGAGACCTCAACTTTTCCCGGGGCCAGTACCACGAGGGCAGTGCCCATCCGCTCTCCCTCGATTCAAATTCATATTCATATTCACTCTTTTAACCTAGACTTCAGAAAGGCAAGAAGGCTAATTGGTCTTCAAGGGGTGGGACCTTGGAAATCAACCTATCTCTCCAATGTTATATACTGAGGCAGCTGGGCACTTCTGGCTTCTAGCTAACAACGCGATCCCTACCTTGCAAACTTTGTGCACGAGGCCGCTATTGGATGAGTACCTAACCTTGATCATGGTTCGGAAAGATAATAAACCAGTGAGGAAAGGAAATAGGACCTGCTCTGATAGAAAAGAAAATAGAAAAAATGACTCATGAGTATTGAGATCTGTACTATACTGTATGGAAAAAAAGAAATACTGAGCCACCAATATTGAGGTCTGTACTATATTGAGGTCTGTACTATATTGAGGTCTGTACTATATTGAGGTCTGTACTATTATTGAGGTCTGTACTATATTGAGAGTTCCATGGACAGCCAAGAAAACAAACGAGACAGTCTAAATGGAGGCAGACACAACAAAATCATCGATAATGAAGATTAGGAAAAGACAAGCAACATTTCTAGGCCATTTTATGAGAAAAAGGGGAATTAGAGCACCTGGTCACAACAGGAAAACTGGAAGGAAAGAGAGCATCAATTAGACCCAGGGAGAAAATATTGGACGGACTTGAAGGGTGGATGAGCAAGGAGAGGACGGAAGATGTGTTTGCAGCGACAAGGGACAGATACATATGGAGGGCCATGATCACCAACGCCATGCGGCAGGACACATGATGATAATGATGATGACTATAGAGAGAAAAAAAAAGAAATACTGAACCATCAGTAGTGAGGTCTGTACTTTTATTTTATCTTTCTTTTTTTCATTATTTACATACATGTGTTGATCACAACATCACCACCCACGAACATATATCACGTCACCCAAAAGGTATCATCACCTCAATACACGCCACCCTTTCTTCCTAGGAAGACCAAAAAGGACGCTTGCTATATGACCCGTTTGTCTGATGTACTTATTTGATTAATTTGTTAAGAAAAAGAAAACACATACGTACGTATACGATGTTTTACCAGACACCAAACTTAATTACGCGTGTTGTTTTTGGTTCCTTTGTCTGTTCGCTGTTCCTTCTCTTCAAACAGTGGTAGCTTACATTCGTGCAACACCCTCAACGTTAATATTTTGTCTACAAACACAACGATTCGATTATATTGAACACTGGATGTAAAGCCTGTTACATACACGCCTACTTACGATCACGTCTGATTAATTAACTAGTACTAGTAACCGATGATGGTTCGTATATACAGCATACATTTCAGTATGACGGCGATTGGCCTCTTTTTTCTGTTTGCGGGTCAGTTGGGTTCAATGACTTGATCGGATGGAGTTTGGACTTCGTTCAGGAGGGATTCATTGCTATTAGACACTTGCATATGCGCTCCATCCAAATCTGACAGCAATTATCCAGCAAACTCGATGAGCCTGCAGAAACCCCTAATCGCCAGCACGGTCATGAAATGGGTAGGGGGAAGAGAGAAGGGACCTATGAAACACTCATCTGACACCACCAAACATGATGGACACACAAAGACGGGCAGCGAGCAGGCCAGCTTTTAATGTTGCGGGCTGGGTTTGAACTCGAAGATATTAGATCTTAAGTCTACAGCTTTATCAAAAGAACCCAAAAAGCCCACTAAAAAAACAAAAACAAAAAAAACAACATGCCCGCCCGACAACTGAACTCATGGCTATGTGTTATAAGCATGAAATTGTAACGACAGGTAATTAAATTATTATTATCTGTGTCTGCATTGGACCATCACTACTAAACTGAAGTCAGTCAAGCATCTTTTGTTGTTCAGGTTTATGGGAAGGTCGTAGAGCTTGTTTGTGTTTTATTTTTTATTTTTGTGTGTGTGTTGTTGTTTGCTTTGTTTTTTTGTTGTTGTTGTTTTTGTTTTGTTTTATACGCCTGTATTGTTTGACATTGATTTTGATATTTGTTTCTGATACTGATGTTGCTTTTCTCTTTTCTTTCATTTTTTTCTGTTTTCCTTCCTTTTATTTCTTCTTTCTTCCTGTTTTGTTCTACTTGGTAGTTGCTGCTGTTTCTTTTCTTTTATGCCATTTTTTAAAAAATATTGTTCTTGTGTATTGTTGTGTTATTAATGTGTGTGTACAGAGAGAAAGGATGGGAAAGAGGGAGGGAGATAGACATATCGATCGATCAATAGATAGATAGATAGATAGATAGTGTATGGTAGGTAGGTAATATAGATAGGTGGATAAATAGATGGGATGGGTAGATAGATAGATAGGTAGATAGATAGATAGGTAGAAGATAGAGAGATAGATAGATAACGCGCACATAGAAAGGGAGGGAGAGTGAGAGAGAGAGAAACAGAGAGAGAGAGAGAAACAGACAGACGAAGAGAGAAACAGACAGAGAGAGAACAGAAGAGAGAGAGGAAACAGACAGACAGAGAGAGAAGAGAAACAGACAGACAGAGAGAAAAACAGACAGACAGACAGAGAGAGAAACAGAGACAGACAGACAGACAGAGAGAAACAGACAGACAGGAGACAGAGAGAAACAGACAGACAGTGAGAACAGACAGACAGACAGACAGAGAGAAACAGACAGACAGACAGACAGAGAGAAACAGACAGACAGACAGACAGAGAGAAACAGACAGACAGACAGACAGAGAGAAACAGACAGACAGACAGAGAGAAACAGACAGACAGACAGAGAGAAACAGACAGAGAGAGAGAGAGAAACAGACAGAAAGAAACAGACAGACAGACAGACAGACAGAGACAAACAGACAGACAGGAGAACAGACAGACAGACAGACAGAGAGAAACAGACAGACAGTGAGAGAGCTTTAGACGGTATTTAACTTTTTTTCTAAGGGGGAAATTGAATGTGAAGAACGGGATAAAAGGCGCAACAGGAAGAAGCAAGTGGAAAACTAGAATGTCGACAGGACGAAATAAGACATGTCAATTGCTCGCAAATACAACAGCACAGCAAGAAAACGATAAGGAGAGAGAGAAAGAGAGAGAGAGAGGGGAGACACGGACAGACAGACAGACAGACAGACAGTCACAGAGAGAGACAGAGAGAGAGAGACAGACAGACAGAAAGGGAGAGAAATGAGACAGAGAGAGACACAAAGAAACAGAGACAGACACACAGAGACAGAGACTGAGAGACAAAGACAGAATCACAGAGACAGAGAGACAGATACACGGAGATACAGACAGAAGGGGAGAGAAAGAGAAAGAGACAGAGACAGACACAGAGACTAGACAGAGACAGAGAGACGGAGAGAGAAGGGGAGAGATACAGAAGCACAGAGACAGACGACGACAGACAGACAGACAGACAGACAGACAGACATACATACATACATACACACATACATACATACATACATACATACATACATACGTATACGTACGTACATACATACATGCATACATACATACATATATACATACATATACACACACACATACACACATACACACATACATACATACATACATACATACGTACGTACGTACGTACGTGCGTGCGTATATACAAATATGTATATACACACATGCATACATACATACACACATACGTACGTACGTACGTACGTACAGACGTACAAACACAGCACTAGCTTTTCTCGTCTTTGTCTCTAACATATATGATACAGTGTTGTCATCAGTGTTATACTGATATTAAACACACACACACACACACACACACACACACCCACACACATACATGCACGCACGCACAGAGACAGACAGGCAGACAGACGGACACACAGACAGACACACAGACAGAGACGGACAGAGACAGAAAAACAGAGAATGAAGAGAAGGCGAAAGAAATCCTTTCAAAAACGAACACACTGGAAGTCTTGTTGTTTTGGTCTCCATGGTTGGTTCAACTGTTATGAATGAGACAAACCTTGGAAAGTTTGTAATCAAGAAATAGAAACACTCAAACAAAACACACAAAAAACATTACTCACCTGTATTTTTGCACCGATCAGCTTGACACCTAAAAAAGAAAAAGAAAAAACAAAAAAAGAAAAAGAATGTTTATAGCAATTTGTAGCGCTCACTGTCGACACTTGTATTCAAGATCAGTCAGTGTGACGAACGGTAGATGTGTGTGTGTCTCTCTCTGTATATATATACATATACAGATCACGGTACACAGCTTACTGCCAATGACACCACTCAATCATATGAGGAAGATCGCAATGTTCTTCTTTTCTTTCTCGTCATATGTTTCCAGAAGTAACTCTTCAAAACAACAGCAATCACACCAAGTCTACAGTATCACCCTCTTAAAACTGTTGTTGTTGATTTGTTGTGTGGTGGTTTTTCTTTCTTTCTTTTTTTTTTCTTCTTTTTTTACTTTCTTTCTTTCAGCAGAAATAATTCATTTCTTATGGAAAAACAACCTTCAACTTTTTTTCTTTTTCTTTTTAAATTAACCAGCTCAAATCACTATACTGAAGTTTTCAAATTAAAGTCCCCAAAACACGTAGCTAACAGCGTGGGCTGCAAGGTTTACATGCGTGTTGATGGCTCTATCGACCTCGACTGGCGTGTCCCATTCAGTGAGCACGCAGTCTATTCAGCCAGAGCCACGTCCTACTCCCCTACCCCCGGCCCCCTGGGATTCGCTTTAAGAGAGAAACGCGTGCTGTTCGCTGTTGCATTCCCAGGTCCCGCCGCTTCCTTTCGCGCGGTATTCCGCCGGTCGAGCACTTGAATCAGACATTGTGTACCGGTACCTTGGCCGTTTCCTGTACGCTGCCGTTTCTGCCTTTTGTTAGCATGCGTGGCTCGTGCATGGCTGAGTGAATGTCATCAAGTCGAACAAGTCAACTGTAATTCCCAAGTCTCCTTTGAGAATAACGTTTGAAGTGCAGAGGTTGTTTGCTGCATATTTGTTGTCTGAAGAAGTTTGCCGGTTGGGATGTGTTCAAGAGATGTACATTGCACACAGATGAATCTATACACGCTCTCCACTCAAATATGCTGGCAAATAGGCCTATCTGGCAGACTCTCTGACTCATCATCATCATCATCATCATCATCATCCTCATCATCATCATCATGTGACCTGCCGCATGGCGTATGCGATCATGGCCCTCCACACGAATTTATTCCCTGTCGCTGCAAGTACATCTCCCACCCTCTCTGTCCTCAGCCACCCTCCAAGTCCATCCAATGTTTTTCACCCTGTGTATTTTCGCTCTCTTTCCCTCCAGCTTTCCTGTTGTGACCAGGTGCTCTAATTCCCTTTCCTCATAAAATGTCCAGTGAATGTTGCTTGTCTCCAATCTTTTTTATTAGTGATCTTCATGATCCCCATCTTTTATTAGTTTTCTTTGCTTTCTCTGACTGAGCATGCGCAAAATGCTATGCCCTGGCAAGGCCTTGAAAGAGGGAGATGGGAGGTGAGGAGAACCTGGGCTGTATGTCACAATGCTGACACCACCATAATGATTGGATTTGAAGTTCAGTGGTTACTCAAGAGGGACTGATCACACTCGGACAATTCTATATGCCCTCCACCCAAATCTACCAGCAACTATCTGGCAGACCCCCTGAGCCTCCGCGAAACCCTACGCACTGGCAACGTCTTGTAATGGTAATGGTGAGGGAGGGAGAAGGGACGTATGAAAGATTACGCTTTGTTTGTGTTGTTTGTTTGTTTGTTTGTTTGTTTGTTGGTTGGTTTTGGTTGGTTGGTTGGTTGGTGTTGGTTGTTGGTGGTTGGTTGGGTGTTGTTGTGTGTGTAATCCACCCTCTGGGTCATCTCAGTAGCAACTGAGTTGGGATGATTTTTTTCACAATACCATGATAATGCATGATGCTCTGAAATTTTAATTTGTATTGAGACTATGTGACGAGGCTGTACTCCACACTTTTTTTTACCATATCTATATCCTGGCAATCCAACAGGCTCAAGAGAGACAGATACCTGCGATGTTGGTCAGGAAACTTAGTTAAAGCAACACCTTCAATGAAGCGTCCATCAAGTGGATAAAACTTGACTGTGGTCCAAGTCTTTCCAGTGAGCCCATACTGCGATCAGCTCTGAGTAGGAGCAGTTGGGGGCCAAAAAATTTCCACAGTGATGTAGACAGGGTTGATGGTGGGTTTGAGGTTCAGTGTTAGTTTCTGAAAATAGTGTCTATTGGGCTCGGAATAAATTCCATATGCACTGACGCTAGGTTGCACATCAGAAATAGCCAGCAGAAGCGGCCAAGCCAAAACAGCTTTCAAGAAGATGAAAACATTCTTACCAACAAATGCCTATCAATTAATATCAGGAAGAGAGTTTTTGAATGTTATATAGAACCAATACTGTTATACGGTTGTGAGGCGTGGACAGTCAACAAGCAAAGCCCGAGATGTGATTTCTCAGAAGAATGTTGAGAGTTCCATAGACAGCAAAGAAAACAAACGAGACAGTCTTGATGGAGGCAGACACAAGAAGATCATTGATAAGGAAGATTAGGAAAAGACAGGCAACATTTATAGGCCATTTTATGAGGAAAGGGGAATTCCAGCACCTGGTCACAACGGGAAAGCTGGAGGGAAGGAGAACACCAGGTAGACCCAGGGAGAAGATACTAGACGGACTTGCAGAGTGGCTGAAGACAAAGAGGGTGGAGGTGATGCTTGGGGCAACAAGAGATAGAGATAGATGGAAGTCCAT
>JAPXFY010000014.1:47652167-47654667 GCA_030674185.1 Monoplex corrugatus | reverse complement strand
CATGGCATCCATCAGGAATTTTGAGTCAAGTGTGTGTGCGTGTGGGTGTGTGTGTGTGTGTGTGTGTGTGTGTGTGTAAGTGTGTGCGTGTGTGTGTGTAAGTGTGTGTGTGTGTAAGTGTGTGTGTGTGTGTGTGTGTGTGTGTGTGTGTGTGTGTGTGTGTGTTCATTCGTTATTTCTTTTAACGTCTATTCACATATGTGCTTTTAGACGAAAAAAAAAATTATATATATATAAAAAGAAAAAAAAAAGAAATGAACTAAAAATAAAAATAAAAATAAAAATAAAAATAAAAAAAGAATAAAATAAAATGAGATAAATAAAACATGTTAAAAAAACGCACACACAAATTAATAAATACATGAATAGATCAATAAATAAATGAATAAAATAAATACAATAAAATGACAAAAACAAACAAAAATGAATGGACAAATAAATAGATAGATAAATGAATAATATTTAAAGAAGAAAGAAAGAACGAGTATAGAGAGGTGACTATAGGATGGATGAATCCTTGAAGTGTGTGGTGTGTGTGTGTGTGTGTGTGTGTGTGTGTGTGTGTGTGTGTGTGTGTGTGTGTATGTATGTATGTGTGTGTGTGTGTGTGTGTGTGTGTGTGTTGTGTGTGTGTGTGTGTGTGTGTGTGTGTGTGCACATGTGTCTGTGTATGTAAGTGTAGTTGTAACTGACCACCTGGTTGAGGAAAGATAGATGTGGAGGACAGAGTCTTGGAGAGCAGCGCGTGCAGCCAACATTCCAAGGAGTGATGCTGAAGACTGAACTGATGTAAGCGTGTATGTGTGTGTGTGTGTGTGTGTGTGTGTGTGTGTGTGTGTGTGTGTGTGTGTGTGTGTGTGTAAGTGCTCTGTGTGTGTGTTTGTGTGTTGTGTGTAAGTGTGTGTGTAAGTGCTCTGTGTGCATGTTGTGTGTGTGTGTGCGTGTAAGTGCTTTGTGTGTGTGTGTGTGTGTGTGTGTTGTGTGTAAGTGTGTGTGTAAGTGCTCTGTGTGTGTGTGTTGTGTGTGTGTGTGTGTGTGTGTGTGTGTGTGTGTGTGAGTGTGTGCGTGTGTGTGTGTGTGGTGTGTATGTGTTGTGTGAGTGTGTGTGTATGTCTGTGGCTGTGTGTGTAGTGTGTGTGTGTGTGTGTGTGTGTGTGTGTGGTGATGTGTGTGTGTGTGTGTGTGTATGGATGAATCTCACACAACTATTTCAGTCTACCCTCAAAAGCATCATCTCATACATGCACACACGCACACACACAGACATACACGCACGCACATACAGATACAGACACGCACACACAGATACACACTCACATACACTCATAAACACACACATGCACGTACATATACACACATGAGCATACATATGCAGGCAAGATACACACGCACACACTCACAGACAGCCAGACAAACACACATGCACAAGTACACACACACACACTCACACACACACACACATACACACACACACTCACACACACATACAATCACACACACACACACACAAAGACACACACACTCACATCCACACAAAGACACACACACTCACATCCACACACACACACACACACACACCACACACACCACGCACACACACACAATACACACACACGTTATTTTTTCTTATTATAAATAGATCTAGATACTTATGTAATACACACACACCCATGCACACGCACGCACGCACGCACCGCACACACACACACACACACCACACCACACACTACACACACACACACACACACACACACACGCATGTACACACACACACACACATACACAAACATCATGTCTGTGTATATGGACTGCACGTTTTTGTAAAACCACATAATTATAAGTGTTTAGCTGCTTGAGGCAAAGAAGAACCCTATTTATTTTGGAGCGCCAACTTCGGCAAATGTTAATACAACGTTTATTTGATACTTTGGCCAGAAGCTTTTCAGGATCGATTGTCGTATTAATTATCTTGCCTAATTTTCTTGAGAGGGATACAGAGAGGGACAGAGAGAGAGAAGGGGGGAGAGAGAGAGAGAGAGGGGGGAGTAGAGAGAAGAGAGAGAAAGAGACGGGCGATCAGACATACATGCAGACAGACAGACAAAAGAATGAGACAAACAAAGAGAGAGAGAAAGAGAGAGAGAGAGAGAGACGGACGGACAGACAAATACACAAACAGACAAAAGAGTGAGAGAAACAAAGAGAGAGATAGAAGGGTGGAGAGAGAGACAGAGACAGAGAAGGGAGAGAGTGAGAGAGAGGAGAGAGAGACACATACACAGAGAGAAACAGAGAGAGACAGAGACAGAGAGAACGACACACGGGCATCAATAGAGAAATAGAGTAAAAGAAGAAAAAAAATAGAGAGTGTGAAAGAAAGTCTCCTTCCCCTGTTATCCCTCATCCCCTCCCTCATGTGTGTGCATGCGTGCATATATGTAAACGGGAGTGTATGTGTGCATGTGTACGTATGAGCGAGTGAGTGAGGGATGGTGAGTGT
>JAPXFY010000014.1:47629667-47644667 GCA_030674185.1 Monoplex corrugatus | reverse complement strand
GTACTCTATTCCCATTCATCAAAACATTTGATACTGATCGAACTGACTTGTGCCGTATCGAAAGTAGAATGGAGGAATATAATGGCTACCTGGCTGAACCTGTCTCTCAGTGACAAAAAAAGCTACTTACTGCGTAGCTTTCATCAGCGATCCGGCCGACTTCTTCAGCGGAACTGCTGGGTTGAGAACTGGCTTCAGTGCGCACCGCCGTGAGCGAACTCACGACAGTGCGACTGAATAAGTGAGGAGTACACCGATGGCAGGTTGTGTCGGTCCTGTCACGGTTGAGGGTGGGGTTCCTTGCGGCGTTGTAAACTGCCTCCTTTACTCCCCTCTGGAACCATCTTGCTTCTTTGTCGAGAACTTAGCACACTGTCCTTTTCAAAGTGGTGTTGGGTGTGGGTCAGATGTTCCCCGACTGGAGAGGACTCACGTTTGTGTTCTTTTAATCTTTTGTGCAAGTTGCGCTCAGTTTCGCCAATATAATTTTGGTCACAGTCCTGGCAGTCTGAGGAATGGAGGAAGCCTACATTTACACAACTGAAAAGTATGCCAACCTTACCAGGATTCTGAGAGGAAATCTGGCTTCCAAGCTAAAAAGGCCTCGCCAGAGAATTTGGAGGAGAGTGATTGATAGGCACATCTGGCTATGACTCTATGAAACAGCTCTTGATTTCTGGGAAAGACAGGACCAGAGCCATAACGACGATGGCAGAAACAGCTGAAAAGAGTTCTAGCTGGATCTGGTTCAGTAGGAACAAACGTGAACGTGATAAGTCTTTGTGATTGTTGTTTACAGCCTAGCCAACTGCGTAAAGCCATATCTGGGCTATAATCGATTCAAAGCATACAAAACTTCAACAGGGATAAAAAAAAACGAACAGATAATTAAGTACACACATCAATGCATTTGCACACATAATATAAGGACATGCCTCTGGCGTTGACCACTCCGTCCAATTTATCGCACAGGGGTTTAAAAAGCACATCTGAATACAAATTTAACCATACATAAGGGCGCCAAAACACACACACACACACACACACACACACACACACACACACAACACACAATATATATATATATATATATAATATATATATATATATATATATATATATATAAACGGGCATAAGTTACCTAAAATTGCTTCCGCATATCTCACCACCCTAGAGCCAAAAATGCACTTAATCCATGTACCCAATTATCAATTCTAAGAACAAGTACGCAAGCTTTTATCGAACACGTACAGGTTAACGGACCAGCAAGAAAGAAAATGATAGGAAGAAATGACAGAAAGCAAAGGAACAAGGCAGAAACAAAGAGAAGACAGAAAAGAGGAACTTTTAGCACAGAATTTCCAGAAGGTGGGGATACTATTCATACTGAACGAGCTCCTGGCATCCCCACGGGGGGAAGGCTTAAAATTGCCTACGTACATCAAGTGTCTAATACCTAAGCAGTGAAGCTGTCTGACTCACACAAGACTTGCTTCACTAGGTTTTACAAGGTTTTGATTTATCTTACACTCCCCCACCTTCTTCCAGCTAGCGCCTTTTGCCTTCACTGAATGTCGGAGATGCGCGACGAATGGCTGAACGAGATATCCAAACCAGTATAGGCAGCCAACACTTCACAGAAGTGACACTGATTTCAGACAGACAGACAGACATATAGACAGACAGACAGACAGACAGAGATAGAGAGACAGAGAGAGACAGAGAGAGAATGACGGAGAGACAAAGAGAGACAGACAGACAGAAGGAGACAAAGACAGAGAGGCAGACAGACAGGCAGACAGAGAGAGGGACAGAGAGACAGAGAGAGACCGAGACGAAATACACAGAGAGACAGAGAGACAGACACACAAAGGACAGGGAAACAGGAGAGACAGACAGACAGACAGAGGGACAGAGAGAGAAAGCAAAGTGACAGACATACAGACACAAAGACAGGGAAACAGAGACAGAGAGAGACAGAGATGCTCGGATAGTCATTTTAGATGAGATATCTACACTTAGCAGAGTGTTGCTAACTGTAAGTGTATTGACGGTTCATTCAGCATGTGTGTTGACCTTCTTCTCTTCCTGAAATCCCAGGCAGCGGGTCTGACAAGTTCTATGAGCCGTACACAGAACGAAACGATTGTCACCTGCTCTGAGAGCATACAGGAACTCTCTTGTGCAGACTGGTTGAGTATTGTAAGCAAGTAACCTAGTCCAAACCAAGTGTGACTGGACGAAGTAGCAGGGAAGTTTCAGTCTTTTTCTCCTAATTTTTGTATTTGGTGTTTGTTTGTTTGTTTGTTTGTGGTCTTACGCTTGACAAAGGTCGTGTTGTTTTTTTTTCAAGTAACCTAGTTCCTCTCTGTCACTTTCTCACACACCCCACCCCCACACCATTCCAATTTTTTTCCAACGAAGTCTGCCTCAAAATTTCTTTTTCGTTTGTGTTGTTGCAGAGCAGACGGTCAATTGTGTCTAGCAAAAAAATGCAATATGTTTTCCTGTTTTCCTGTTGTCTTCGTATTACTGGTGTTCACTATTACTAGTGCTAAAATCCCGGCCTACTACTCATAGTCATATCATTGCTATAATCATAAAAAATACCAGACATGAACACACCGATGATTCCGAATAAAACAGGAAAACCTGGAAAAGAAAATCAAATACACATGTCATATCATTCACGCATGCAATTTGAGGATATATCATCCTGGCATTGGCCACTTCGCCCAATCTATCGTCAGGAATGTGTGTGTTTAAAAATAACTGAATATGAATATGTAAACATAACTAAATACACAAAGACATACTCGAAAGCCGGCGTATGGTACCTAACATTCACATTAAACAATTCACGTTTCCTTAGAGCTAAAATGGAATTGATATCAGTACCAGTTATCACTCCTAACAGACAGAATATGTATACGCCTTCATGGAAAACTTACAGGTGAATGGACCAGTAAAGTTTCAGTTTTAGTTTTTCAAGACGACGTCTCCGTGCTCGGAACGAATTCCATACGCACTAACGTCATAAGAGCCATGTGTATGATGATCATGGCACAAGGTGGGACCTGCACATAAACCCATGAACTGGCTAGGTCCTGAGTCCCTACCTAGTCTGTTTTACCTAGTCTAAATTTTATACTGCTATTGTATCACTGGAATAATCTTGGTTACATGTAAATGACATGTGTATCTGTGTATCTTATTTTCAAAAAAAGGAACACAACTAGCTATTCTGCATTATTAGGACCAGTAAAACAGAAAACTACAAATGAAGGAAAGCAAGGAGTAAGGAGAAACAAGGAGAGTGAAAGAAAAGAGAAAATTTCTAACAAGATTTTCAGAAGGTAAAAATACTATTTATACCGGAAAAGCCCCAGACACCCATGATGAGGGAATCCTCTCTTTTTGTTGTTGTTGTTGTTGTTTTTTGTTGTTTGTTTGTTTTTTGTTTTTGTTTTTTGCTTTGTTGTTGTTGCTTTCGTTTTGTTTTTGTTTTATTTATTTATTTATTGTAATTCCCTGACGTAAGGTTTTGGCGGAAAAAAATTGGATGTTTGTGCTTACCGTGCAAGGCAGGCAACTCTGTTTTCCCTCTTTTGGAGTTGAGAGCATATACCTTCATCTACTCTGCTGTCAGAAAGCTAACAAAAACTTGGAAAACCTGTAAAAGCAGTGTTGTGCGAGTCAATATTTCTTTGTTCTTACTAATGTAAGGAAGACAACTTTGCTTTTACTCTGTTTTAGCTGAGGGCACATACGTTCATTTTACACTACTTCAAGGAAGCGTTAAAAAAAACTCGGAAAATCTAGAAAAGCAGTTTGGTGTGAGTAGGTTATTTGTGCTTACAGTTGCAAGGGAGACAAGTGTGCTTTCCCTGTCATTAAGCCCAGGACATGTTATCAGTTTACACACTTGCTGTCATAAAGTTATTTGAAGAAACAGAGTGTACATACCGTCTGTACGTCAGAGCCGTCCTGAACCTCGACACAACAGACAGTTGTCTCTCTCCATCCCACTCAGCACCACCCCTGTAGGGAGAAGAGTGGCAGAATGGTTCAGACGTTCGCCTGCCAATACGTAAACTCGAGGTTCCAGGGTTCGCTTCCCGTAGAAGCCTAGACCTTTTCCCCTCACTTTGACCGGAAAATCAAACTGAACGTCTAGTCCTTCGGAAGGGGACGAAAAACGTGTTTGGCTGCACACGCTAAAGAACCCACGGCAGTTGAAAATCGTGAAGAGCAGGGCGTTGCCTTTCTGAAGTCTTGGTAAAAAAAAATGTTAACGTGAATATGAATTTGAAGCGAGGGACAGGGGATGGGCGCCGATCTCGTGATGCTGGGTCCAGAAAAAAGTTGAGGTCTCTGTCACCTCGCTCCCCTACGACCCCAGGGTTATGGAAATATCTAGGTAGGACCTCAGGAACTGGCCAGCTCGTAGGTTTATATATACGAGCTTAAGGCGTGTGCCGTGATCATTCTGGGTTTTCTCCATCACATGGCACCTGTGACGTTAGTGCATATGGAATTCATTCCGAGCGCGGAGAGGTCATCTAGAGAAACTAAAACTGAAACTGAAACTGAAACCTCCACCATGCGTTCAAGGCATCCGGCATCCGGCATCCGGCATCCAGCCTCCCAACAATACCTGAACTAAACCAGCATCACGGGTGTTTTGTTTTCTGATTGACGAGCACAGTCCCACCAGACACCCCTCCTCATCAGTGCACAAATTACACCCGGCGCTCCCCCCTGTATTGCCTCCTTGATTGATTTATCTATTTCCCTACAACACAAGAGTCTGGGGAATGTTTAACATCTAAGAAAATAAATCTTACCACCGAAGAATGATCATGACCCAGGATATTGGGACACACACATCCAGACCAGATAGAATGTTCTTCACAAAACTTTACCAAACCTGATAACGTAATGACCCAGGAGGGGCAGTCAGACACAAACCCTGATTAGAAATAATGTTCGTTGCATTTGTATTTGGGAAGCACAGAATGCATCATTGCCTAACAAGAAAAGTGTTTGCGGCATGAACAGAACGTCTGTATAAGTCTGGAGCTTATTAACCCTTTGATTCCAACACCCTATCCACCAACTGCAAAAACTTAACCTTTTGACTCCCTCACCTTATCCACCAGCGTTCTACAGGAAGCTGATGAGTCAACAGGTTAAGTTGTTGTATTTGCTGGCATCGTTGACAATACAAGATGCTGTGGACAGGGTGCAGGAGTCAAAGCGTTAATGTAAAGAGTTTGTTTACGGGGCATTCATTGCGCTTGGACAATTCCATATGCGCTCCAACCCAAATCTGCCAGCAATTATGTGGTAGATGTTTTGAACCCGAGAATTACCCAATGTCTTAAAATAGGGAGGAGAACGGGGACCAATGATAAAAAACAGGATTTTTTTTGTGGCATGTACAGAACGTCTGTGTAAGTTTGGAGCTTTGTAAAAAGAGTTTGTTTACGATAGATTCACTGCACTCGGACAATTCCATATGCGCTCCACCCAAATCTGCCAGCAATTATGTGGTAAATGCCTTGAACCTGCGAAAAAACCCAAAGTCTTAAAATAGGAAGAAGAACAGGGACCTATCAAAAAGTGATACCACCAGTATGACTTGAGTATGAAGACGGCCAACAAAAGAACCAGCTTTAGTTTAGTTTGGTTTGGTTTGGTTTGGTTTGGTTTGGTTTGGTTTGGTTTGGTTTTGTTTGGTTTGGTTTGGTTTGGTTTGGTTTGGTTTGGTTTGGTTTGGTTTGGTTTGGTTAGTTGGTTGGTTTGGTTTGGTTTGGTTTGGTTTGGTTTGGTTTGGTTTGGTTTGGTTTGGTTTGGTTTGGTTTGGTTTGGTTTGGTTTGGTTTAGTTTAGTTTAGTTTAGTTTAGTTTAGTTTAGTTTAGTTTAGTTTAGTTTAGTTTAGTTTAGTTTAGTTTAGTTTAGTTTAGTTTAGTTTGATTTAGTCTATTCTATTCCGTTGTATTCTATTCTATTCTACTCTATTCTATTCTGTCTCGGTTTGTTCGTTCATATTCTGCTGCTCCATTATCTGCCCTGCTTGTGTGTCACTATCCCCCCGGCAGCTCATTATAGCTCTCTGACATAATTATACCCTCACACCTGCAGGAACGGAGATCATCAAATCAGCAAGGCATGAAGGGCCACAGACTCTGGCACAAGTCTTCACAATGCCCTGATGATGAAAATGGTGGTAGACAGTGATGATGCTATGGAGTTGCTTTTTGGATTACTATTTCACGACAGGGCTGTGCCCTACGCTTACTATCATAATATGGGTAACTGATGACTGGGGTCCGAATGGGTCATGCAACGCATGGACAGCTCCCCCATCGCTTGATGAAATGACTTTAGATTAGCGTCGGGAGCGGGAGCTTGGGAGGTACTAGGTGAGTGTCTCCAGAGCTAGCTTCGAGGCATTGGTGCATGCTCCGGGTCCCACCCGTATTGTCGTGGTGTTTCTTGTTAACCTCACAACATGTTCTGCTATCAACCAGCCCTTAGATGTACAGTCATCTGCGGCGATGATCAAAAAAGAAATCTTTTCTTGGAGCATCACCCTTAATAACATATCTGTAAATGGATGAGACTGGGACTCGACTATGTGGACCCGACCTTCCCAACGAGCTCAGAGCTAGTTCAACACCAGGCAACACCCAGTCAGGACAGAAAAATCCCACGATATATATACCCTTACACCTGCAAAACGGAGATCATCCAGTCAGCAAGGCATGAAGGGACAATGTATATATGTATATATCATTTTTTTTTTTTTTTCTTTTGACTGATGTGGGTTCGAACTCACTACCTCCCACGTAGTAATCTGTTGTGCTAGTATCTTCGGTATGTTGACTGGCAAAAAGCCAGGTGTTGTGTTGTAGGCTAAGACTGAACTCGAGACATCAGACCCTGAGTCAACAACTTCATCAAACGAGAGAGAGAGGGAGGGAGAGAGAGAGAGGGAGAGAGAGAAGGGAGAGAGAGGGGGGAGAGGGAAGGAGAGAGGGAGGGAGAGATAGAGAAAGGGGACAGGGAGAGGGAGAGAGAGAAATAAGGGAGGGAGAATGAGGGAGAGAGAAAAGAAGAGAAGGAGAGAGAAAGGGGGAGAGAGAGAGAGAAATAGGGAGAAAGGGAGAGATAGAGGGAGAGAGAGAGAAGGGGAGATAGAAAGGATAGAGAGGAAAGAGACAGAGGGAGAGATAGAGGGAGAGAGAAAGGGAGAGAGAGGGAGAGAGAGAAAGGGAGAGAGAGGGGGTCAAAGAAAGGGAGAGAGAGAGGGAAAGACAGAGGCAAAGAGAAGAGAGGGAGAGAGAGATAGAGAGAGATAAAGGGAGAGGGGGGAGAGAGAGGGGCAGAAAAAGAGAGAAAATGAGAGACAGACAGGAGAGAGAGAGAGAGGGAGAGAGAGTGACAGTGAGAGAGAGATAGAGAGAATGAAAGAGAGAGTGAGAGAGAGGGGAGCGAAGAGACAGAGAGAGAGAGAGAGAGAAGAAGGCCCCTTGCCTGCTGTAAACACAATTTTTCTTAAAAATCGATGTCCCAGTTACGTAAAGTAGTAGCAGGCATGGAAATAACAAAAATTTGGTCACTTCTTGGTCGGAGTAATGGGAGGCAGGTGTACATCAATTTGTCAGTTGGCGTGCTAAGGATTTTTGGTTTGGAAATTAGTTTGACCTTTGTACGATATCCCACCCCCAACCCCCTATCAATTCGATTTTGGATAGCAGGTGAGCTGACTAGTCGGTTCAGTTTAATAGAGTTTCAACACACCAGATACACTGATGTTGTGCTGACAATATGATTAAGCAGTTGGCGTGGAATCTGTCTTTGATTATGGCGATAAGGATTCAGGGTTTGAAGATTACTTTGAACCTCAAATGATCTCACCAACATATCCCCCGTTAGTCTCATGCTTGCATGATCCCCAATACTATAGTTTTCCTATAATGTCTGCCTCCTCACCTGCAGCAAACTATTGACGCTATCACTGTTTAGCGATTAAAGTTCAAGAACTTATTTCCCAGGTTTTATTTCAATTTAGACAGAAGAAGAAAGAAAAGAATAAACAAGCAGAATGACAATGATGATAGATTTGATAAAAATGAAGATTTAAATGATTGTGGTAGTGGCGATGGTAGCGCTGGGGGAAGTGCCGAAAAATATGTCAAATTTCAAAACCCTATTATTCAAAGATAATAGCTCTAGGTCCCACTGAACCTGTCTTAGAGCTAGTTCCTGCTATTTAGCATATAGCATATACAATACAAGCATAGCATATACAATACAAGCTTATTCACGAACACATGAACTGTAATGACTTAATGTCTGTATGTCAACTGGGAAAACGCTGTACATAATATTAACAATGTAAATAGCACATACAAAACAAAAAAGGCACGAGACAACACACACAAACAAATAATTAGAGGGAAAAGAAACAGAAAATTAAGGGAAACATTAAGAAGAAATCATAATAAATGACGTCACAAGGTTAGTAAGTACTTTCGTAATCATATCATAGAATAATTGGGTTAGATATGTATAAAGTTTCAAAGTGCAGTGACGATTTTTTTTAAGTTTTAGTGAACATTATTTACTTTAACATTCTCCTTTTCCTCCTCTGTGGACGGTCTGAGAAATGGAATTCCAACATGTGAATGCTTCAGGAGGAGGTTACGGTAAAAATTCAAGTAAAGACCGATACAAAATTGAATGACCCGCACATAAATGAGCGTAGGGGTAATTGTCAGTATGGTTCGATTATCAGGTTTCATGGATGTTGTTGTTGGTGGTGGTGGTGGTGATGGTGGTGGTGGTAGTGGCGGTTGGTGCGTGGTGTGTCTCGTTCGTCGTATTGTTCTTCTTGTTCTTGTTCTTGTTCTTTTCTTTTCTTTTCCTTCTTCTTCTCTTCTTCTTCTTCTTCTTCTTCTTCTTCTTCTTCTTCTTCTTCTTGTTTTTAATGTTGTTGTTGTAGCACCATTTTTTGTTCTTGTTGTTTTTGTCGTCGTTGTTGTTTTGATGTTGTTGTTGTAGCATCTTTTTTAAATCTATAACCAAACAAAAGCCATGACAAAAGAAAGCTTTTCCTCAACATAATTACATAATTACTAATTCTGCATTACACAGCAATTGTGTCGCTCCACTTTTAAATTCAACGTGTTTTGACACGCTAAGAATCTTTACACAATTTACCAGTAACTGACTTTTCAAGTCAACCTATATTAAATTATGTCTTTAACAACACGCTTCAGGATGTTTCATTATGTTTTGAAAGTGTCTATGCCAAAGAAGAAGATCGCCAAGCCACTCTAACAATCTCCCTTTAAAACAATTGATACAGAAATTCCAGATTTTGTATTTCATCCACTGTGACATTGAGAAAGCATTATATGGTATATAGCTTGACGAGCGGCGAGTACAGTTGAAAAACATATTACAGGAGTGGAAAGAGAAGTTATATACGTCAGAAGTTTCTTAGAAAGTACTGTTCACATACTACTATGAAAAAAAAGTGCTGATTTCATGCAGTTTTGTTCACTGTGATCTTGAATTTGGCGTCATGATTCTAAATGTAAACATTCGTGACTCTTTAAAGATGCACACCCTTGATACAAGGATTCATCAAAAACAGAACTGAGAAAACTTTATCAAAACAAGTGTGACTGCCCGCGTTCAGCAAGCAGGAACCAGAAGAAAAAAAACACGAAAAAAGAATAAGAACACGGTTTAATACAACCAGACAAGACAGGCGCAAATTTTCGGCCAACTGCCTTTGTCAAACGTAAGATCACAAACAAACAAACGCCACATACAAAAATTAGGAGAGAAAGACTGAAACTTCCATTTCCCTGTTAGCTCTTCCAGTGTGAGAAAACTTTGCCAGTCGTAACGCACTTGTGTCACAGATACACACACAGCGTACAGCCAAACACATGAACACACAAATACACATGACTTTCCTGTCGATACGAAATAAGGCAGAGAGAGGGACAGATAGAGATACAGAGAGAGAGACTGGCAGAAAAGGAGGGAGGGACAGAGACAGAGAAGAGAGAGGGAGGGACAGAGACAGAGAGGGAGGAGGGAGGGAAGAGACAGAGACGGAGAGAGAGGAGGGACAGGGACAGAGAGGGAGGGAGGGAGGGGGGGACAGAGACGGAGAGGGAGTGAGGTGCGGCGGATCAACTGACGTAAACAAGACTTGTTGGCTCTCTGACAGACGACTCATCCGCGTCATTGTTTCTAGACAATGTTATTCGACTGTATCATATGGCGCCATACAACACCCACACCACCACCCAACACCCTGATCCCACATTGTACTATACTATAGTGTGGAAAAACTACAATAACACCAACAATAATACGTCAAGCCATCTGACAATGTCATGTATCTGTACAGTAGGGCGATACAATCAATAACAACAACAATAATCAGTCAAGCCATTCTGACAATCTCATGTATCTGTACAGAAGGGCGATACAATCAATAACAACAATAATAACTAAGTCAAGCCATTCTGACAATCTCATGTATCTGTACAGTAGGGCGATACAATCAATAACAACAATAATAATAAGTCAAGCCATTCTGACAATGTCATGTATCTGTACAGTAGGACGATACAATCAATAACAACAACAATAAAGTCAAGCCATCTGACAATCTCATGTATCTGTACAGTAGGGCAATACAATCAATAACAACAACAATAATAAGTCAAGCCATCTGACAATGTCATGTATCTGTACAGTACGGCGATACAATCAATAAACAACAATAATACATGTACGTCAAGCCATTCTGACAATGTATGTATCTGTACAGTAGGGCAATACAATCAATAACAACAACAATAATAAGTCAAGCCATTGTGACAATCTCATGTATCTGTACAATAGGGCGATACAATCAATAATAACAACAATAATAATAAGTCAAGCCATTCTGACAATCTCATGTATCTGTACAGTAGGGCGATACAATCAATAATAACAACAATAATAATAAGTCAAGCCATTGTGACAATCTCATGTATCTGTACAGTAGGCGATACAATCAATAACAACAACAATAATAAGTCAAGCCATTCTGACAATCTCATGTATCTGTACAGTAGGGCGATACAATCAATAACACAACAACAATAATACGTCAAGCCATGCTGACAATCTCATGTATCTGTACAGAAGGGCGATACAATCAATAACAACAACAATAATAATACGTCAAGCCATGCTGACAATCTCATGTATCTGTACAGAAGGGCGATACAATCAATAACAACAACAATAATAAGTCACGCCATTCTAACAGTCTCATGTATCTGTACAGTAGGACGATACAATCAATAACAACAACAACAATAATAACGTCAAGCCATGCTGACAATCTCATGTATCTGTACAGAAGGGCGATACAATCAATAACAACAACAATAATAAGTCACAGCCATTCTAACAGTCTCATGTATCTGTACAGTAGGGCGATACAATCAATAACAACAACAATAATAAGTCACGCCATTCTAACAGTCTCATGTATCTGTACAGTAGGGCGATACAATCAATAATAACAACAATAATAAGTCACGCCATTCTAACAGTCTCATGTATCTGTACAGTAGGGCGATACAATCAATAATAACAACAATAATAAGTCACGCCATTCTAACAGTCTCATGTATCTGTACAGTAGGGCGATACAATCAATAACAACAACAATAATAAGTCACGCCATTCTAACAGTCTCATGTATCTGTACAGTAGGGCGATACAATCAATAACAACAACAATAATAAGTCACGCCATTCTAACAGTCTCATGTATCTGTACAGTAGGGCGATACAATCAATAACAACAACAATAATAAGTCAAGCCATCTGACAATCTCATGTATCTGTACAGTAGGGCAATACAAACAATTAAACAACAAAAATAAGGTCAAGCCAAGATACCAATCTGCATTTTTTACACAAAGATTATCTATGACAGGAAATCCATAGTATGTAGTTCTCGAGGTCATCTGACCTTAAAAAAAAGCTTCAGAATGGGGTCAGCCTTGTCGTGCGTGGAGAATAACAGTGGACGGTCATAAGAGTAAAACCAGTGATTTTTAGCTACATTCTGACGTTTCCGAGAATGCGTTGTTCATGCATCTTCCTCACATAGTTCTTGTCTTATCTTGTTTTGTTTTTGTTTTGTTTTTTGTTTTGTTTGATTGTTTGTTTGTTTGTTGGTTGGTTGGTTGTTTGTTTGTTTGTTTGTTTGTTTGTTTGTTTGTTTTTGGGGGGAGCTTGAGCGAATTTGACTTGGGTGCCTTACAGTAAACACACACACAGACATAGACAAAGAGAGAGGGGGAGAGAGGGGGAGAGAGAGAGGATGACAGACAGGCAGAGAGACAGACAGGGAGGGAGAGACAGACAGACAGACAGACAGCAAAGAGAGACAGACAGACTTACACACACACACACACACACACACACACACACACACACACACACACGTGTACATGCACACACACACACATTTACACACACATACACACACACACACAAACATACACACAAATCTCCAGTTGATATAAAATGAAAATGATTTCCGTTTGTCTGAAGAAAAACATCAACAATGAAAAGATTTATAAAAAAAGGACTTCCACAATATGGAAGGAAATGAAGACAAACCCAGCATCAGCACGCCACGGTTATAATCTCCATTTTGAACAACAACCAAAAACCCAGAACAGTCGGCCTGTTGATACCATTTTTCAGAGATCATATAATTGGATTTTGATCATCTTAACTCTTTGACTCCCGCACCCTATCCATTAACTGCAAAACCTTAACACTTTGACCCCTCACTCCATCCACCAGCTTCCTGCAAGAAGCTGGTGGAGAGGGTGAGGGAATCAAAGGTTCAAGTTTTTTTTATTTGTTAGCACGCAGAATGCTGATGGACAGGGTGGAGGAGTCAATGGATTCAGTTACCTTGCCAGTCCTCGATGAACTGGACCAACCCCCTCCGTCCCCCCCCCCCCCCCCCCAACAGAGGTCAAATACACGGAGGCTACTGAGTCACATTCTCACGACCAAGGCAAGAGATAAGGACAGTTTCCCTGCTGAAATGATTTAGTACAAGAAACCAATTCTCCTGAACCATCTGTACGAGCTACTCTTTCAGTGCTGGAAGGATGGGTCAGTTCCACTGAGGATGGGCCAGTCCCACTAGAAATGCGAGATACAAACATCGTCATTGTACGAAAATAAGGGAGACTATAGCGACTGTAATTATTACAGAGGCATATCACCGTTCAGTACCATCAGCAACATTCTTTGGCGGAGTAGTTCTGAAGAAGCTACAGAAACTTGCAGATCGCGTTCATTCCAAATCCCAGTGTAGCTTGAGGGCACAGAGATCCATCATTGGCATGATCGTTTTTGTCGGCAGCAGTGCGTGTGTGTACAAACTAATCCACAACAATGCAGCCACACCTGTGCTTTGCCTCAGCGACACTGACAGGCTGAAATGATTACCCCCCGCTTCTGTGGAGTACCCAGTCACCTCCGTGTGGCCTGCAGAGGTATGTACCCATCTACTGGCTAGTCAAAACAGCAGACGCTGGTTTGCTGTTATTTCGGTACTGTTTCTGCACCAACATGGCATTAAAGATTTATGACGGAATGTGAAAGTGTGTGAGTTTTTGTTGTTTTTGTTGTTATTGTTGTTGTTGATGATGATGATGATGATGATGATGATGATGATGATGATGAGATGATGATGATGATGATGATGATGATGTTGTTGTTGTTGTTGTGTGTCAGTGTGTGTGTGACGTATGGCATGAAATCAGTCTACGGCCTGATGCTGCTTTCATCAATTCTTGTAACGTTTACAGTCGATGGAGTCTGTGATTTATGAGCAATACAGTACCTCACTTCAAAACATGATGGCCTGCAGACGATGGATAGGAACGATACAAATCTCAAGCACCTGTGATTTGCCAGTACCGGGAACCAGCAGTGCTAAGGTCGCACTATCAGTCACAGCAGGTGAGGATGTGGCACTGAGTCCGCGATAGCACAACGAAAATCTCTGAACCTGAACATGACCTCTCTAGCAAGCCGTGCTCAATAAAACAAGACTAAGCTGATATTATAAATAACGGATACACTGGTGATAATATCAAATTGCTGTATAAAATGATACAATACATAAGCAAGAATAAATTGCCTGGAGTAATTCTTAATATTGATTTTTGAAAAGTCTTCGATTGACGCAACTATGGAATAACATGTTTCAAAGTTTTTAAAACTTTGATTCTGGGAATAATAATTATGTTCTAATGGATACAAACGTATTATTGTAGTATCCAATAAACTGTCATTAGGCATAAGTATGCTTCTTCTTGATCATCCAGAAAGGCTGTGGACATGGAGACCCGGCTTCACGTTTGTTATTTCGTGTTGAGATATTCGTTATGGTGTTCAGAGACGGTAAGGAATAACGTTAAGCATAAGATCCAACAGTACGCTGGTAATACAGAATTTACACAAGATGAAAATGAAAAATCAACTGAAATATGTATAGATGTAGGCCTATTTGACAGTTTTGGTAGAAAATAGGTTGTTTTCAAATGCACTTGCAGAGTGGCTGGGGACGAGGGGGGGGGGGAGAGATGCTAGGGGCAACGAGAGATAGAGACAGATGGAAGTCCATAATCGCCAACGCCATGCGGCAGGGCACCTGATGATGATGATGATTCAAATGCTGAGACAAGTAAGGCAAAATAGCCAGAGAACAGGAAAGATTCACCAGAATGGTTCAGACGTTCGCCTGACAATAACTAAACTCGAGGTTCCAGGGTTCGTTCACCGTTGAGACCTCGATTTTTCTCCTGTTTGACTGGAAAATCGAACTGAACGTCTTGTCCTTCGGAAGGGGACGAAAAAAGAGACGGAA
>JAPXFY010000014.1:47617167-47624667 GCA_030674185.1 Monoplex corrugatus | reverse complement strand
AGAAAAAACACAAAAGAAGAATAAGAACGCGTATTTAATACAACAAGACAGGCTCAAATTTTCGGCCAACTGACGTAAGATCAAGTGTAAGATTACAAACAAAGGTAAATCATTGAAAACAGCTTACACTGCTAACAGTCGAAAGCTCCGAGGGCCGGACTCTGGCGTGGAGATCATCAGGAGAGAATGCGTCGCAGTTTCGGGCTCTTCCTCTCTACAGCTTCAATGACGCACCGAGCCCTCTCACCGATGTGAGGTCTCCCTGCCAGATCGACCGTATGCCTTTGCCATCAACCGTCAGGATTCGCTCCAGGAGGTGTCCTCTCTCTTCAACCAGATCCAATGACTTGCTTTCTCTACGGTCTTCAGTAGAGCTTTTGTCATGGTTTTCACTTTCTTCGGACCAAGTCCAGCCACTTTCATCCACTTTCTGACGCTATTTGCGATGTAACCTCTGCAGCCGACTTCGACTGGGAAGTGCGTTGCTTTCCATCCCGCCTCCTCGCATTCATCGACAAGAGCCTCGTAGCGATTCTCCTTCCGCTCGTGTGCAGCCCTGATATTGTCTTCGTGGGGCACCGTCAGCTCCACAAGGTGCACCTCTCTCTCTTCCTTGCTCCATACCACCAGGTCTGGCTTCTTCGTTGTTGGGATGGGGAAGAATCTCTCGCAGCCCTCAAGGTCTGCGGCTACCTCCCACAGACCACCACACTGGCCATCCGTGGCCTCGCTTGCCTTCTTTCCATCAGGAACCTTGCTTCCTTGCGGTACAAACGTAAGATCAAGTGTAAGATCACAAACAAAGGAACACCAGATACGAAAATTAGGAGAATAAGACTGAAACTTCCCTGCTGCTCCGTCCAGTGTGAGAAAAGGAATAAACTGACTAAAATGACATCATGATGTGTTTTGAGTAAATATGATGTCAGAGCGGAAATGAGATGAATTCTGCAATTCTGCAAAGTGGTTATGCCATATTAATATAGTTCTGTCCTGAAGAGGATCCAGGGCTAAAATTGAAACTATGATGCACTAGCGAAGAGTAGTGTTTGAAATGTAAAGGATCCCAGTATTAAAATTAATAATACATAAGAGAAAATGTAAGCATATGATCGACTGAATGGGAAAATATTTAATCAAAAGGTATGGCTGATGTAAATGGATCGTGCCTAATGCAACAAATCCGGTCTGACCTTGGAATAGGAAGAAAAACAGCCAACGGGCTGAAGGGAAAATCAGAGTCCCCGGAGAAAACCCTTAGTCAGACGCAAATTCAATTTTGTTATGTACACAATTGAATTTCCTAATTTTTTGTGTGTTTATTTGTTTGTTTTCGAGAAGCGAGCACAAATTACAGTTTTGATTGCCTGTCACAGCAATGTTTTCCTCCAATCTTGTCCCTTGAATGAAACAAAGAGTTATTGATTGCTTGTGTGATTCTTTGTTTCGTTCTTTGTTAGCGTCTTATTAGCGTTGGTCATCATTGTCGTCGACATGGTTGTTGTAGTTATTGTTGCTGTTTTGTTGTTGTTGTTGTTGTTGTTGTTGTTGTTGTTGTTGTTGTTCTTGTTGTTGTTGTTTTGTTGTTGTTGTTGTTGTTCCGCCCATCCCACTCTCCCGTTTTGTTTTTCGTGTTCTTCTGCTTGTTTCTTCTGTCTTTCTCATGTGTGTGTGTGTGTGTGTGTGTGTGTGTGTGTGTGTGTGTGTGTGTGTGTGTGTGTGTGTGTTGTGTGTGTGTGTGTGTATGTGTGTGGTGTGTGTGTGTGTTGTGTGTGTGTGTGTGTGTGTGTGTGTGTGTGTGTGTGTGTGTGTGTGAGTGGTGTGTGTGTGTGATGTGCGTGTCGTGTGTGTGTATGTGTGTGTGTGTGTGTGTGTGTGTGTGTGTGTGTGTGAGTGGTGGTGTGTGTGTGTTGTGTGTTTGTGTGAAGTGCAGTGATGTGTGTGTGTGTGTGTTCTAGGTGACATCAATGGTGTGTGTCGACTATCTAGGAACATCAGTGTCACTACAACAACACTCACTTATGCACAAGCATTCATCACTTTGTCCAATCACAATATGACACAACATATTTCTCAACCAACCCATCAAAAAGGTCACATTCTTGACTGGATCATTTCTCGTGATCACTACAATTCAGCTACTGACAACTGCCCAGTTCTTTCTACCCGTCTAACTTCAGCCCTTCCATCTGACCACTCTGCAATTCTCTGTTCTCTTGACATTTCTCCTCCTTCCCGTACCACGCGCACAGTGACTCGACGCAATCTCAAATCTATTGACCTCTCCACATTTTCATCTGATGCCTCCCGCCTCCTTTCTGAAAAGTCACATAACCTTGCCGATGAATTCTATACTACTCTCCACCATCTTCTGGACACTCATGCTCCAGCCACAACCCGTCTTTTACCTGACCGCCCCCCTACCCCCTGGCTCACTCATGAGATTACCTGTGCAAAACGTGCCCGCCGCAGAGCAGAGCGCCGCTGGCGCAAATCCAAACTCAATGTACATAGGCAACTTTTCCAAGCCTCTAAAACAAAAGTATCCACCCTCATTGCATCTGCAAAAACAAGCTATTTCCAAACCAAAATCCTGAATGCCTCTTCTTCAAGAGAACTCTTTACAACCATGAATCATCTCCTTGGCACACGAAAAGATTTACCTCTCCCAACAAAACACACAAATGAAGAACTCCCATCTGTATTCTCCAAGTATTTCACCACCAAAATACAAACTCTTCGTGACAGGCTTGACAGGACACCCTGTCAACCATGCCCACCTGACCATTCCTTTTCTGGCACACCTCTTACTACTTTTACCCCAGTCTCACAAGAAGAAATTCTCAACACAATCAGATCCATGTCGTTCAAAACCTGCGAACTGGATCCTCTTCCAGGTTCTCTCTACTCTGACTGTCTCCCTACTCTCCTCCCATTCATCACTGACATCATCAACAATTCTCTTCAAACTGGAACTGTCCCAGATTCTTTCAAGTCTGCTATTGTTCACCCTCTCCTCAAGAAATACAATTTAGACCCAAATGAACTGAAAAATTACCGGCCTATCTCTAATCTCTCTTTCTTGTCAAAACTCATCGAAAAAGTTGTCCTCAACCAGCTGAACTCTCACCTGTCTGCCAACAATCTCCTCAATCCTTTCCAGTCAGCCTACCACCAGTGCCATAGCACTGAAACTGCCCTGCTACACATTCTCAACAATCTCCTCCTTGCAACTGATACTGGCAAAGTCTCTCTCCTCACATTCCTTGATCTGTCTGCAGCCTTTGATACCATTGATCATGGTATTCTCCTTTCTAGACTTCATCATTCTTTTGGCATCTCTGACATTGCTCTCTCCTGGTTCACTTCATATCTATCAAACAGAAAACAAACTGTTCTCATTAATGGCACTTACTCTCAACCTGCATACCTGATCTGTGGTGTTCCACAAGGATCTGTCCTTGGCCCTGTTCTTTCACTCTTTACACCTCCCCCCTGTCCACCATCATCAACTCCCACTCTATGAAACACCACTTCTATGCTGATGACACCCAACTTCTAGACAGTGACACACCAGACAATATAGAGCGCCTCTTGACTCGCACCACTGAGTGTTACTCGCACATTAAGAACTGGATGACGTTAAACAAACCTCAGCTTAATGACGACAAGACAGAAGCTATCCTCATTGGCACCCGTCAGAAACTTTCTCAGCTGCCTCCTCTTTCTCTCCCATTATGTAACACATCAGTCCCAATTTCTGATTCAGCTAAAAACCTTGGTGTCTGCATTGACTCCACCCTCTCCATGAACAACTTTGTTTCTCAAACTGCCAGATCTTGCTACTATCACCTCCATCGCATAAGCCTGATCAGGAAGTATCTCTCTGTGGAAACAACTGCAAAACTCGTTCTCTCCTTCATTATGTCTTGCATTGATTATTGCAATTCACTCCTGTCTGGTCTTCCTGCCTCCACCATTCACATCCTGCAGCGCATTCAAAACAATGCTGCACGCCTTGTACTCAAAAAGAAAAAAGCTGACCACATATCTCCTCTCCTGGCACAACTTCACTGGCTCCCTGTATCAAAGCGCATACAGTACAAACTAGACACCATGTGCTACAAAAGCCTCAATAACGCAGCCCCCGATTACCTGTCAAGCCTACTTGAGATCTATGTTCTCTCACGTACCCTCCGCTCTGCCTCCGATCCTCTGACTTTTCGCTTTCCACGCACTAAGCTCAATACCTGTGGCCCACGAGCCTTCTCTGTTTCTGGTCCACTTTCCTAGAACAAACTTCCTGTCTCAGTCCGTCAGCAACCTACTTTTGTCTCCTTCAAGTCCGCTCTCAAAACTCACCTTTTCTCCTCTGCATAAAATCCTGACCTCACTCAATCCCCTCTGCAGCCTGTCTCCACTCGGAGGGGAATCACATTGTAATATATAATTGTATATAATATGCTCTCTATAATTTTCCATTACTTTTATTCTTTCTCCCCATTTATAGCCGTGTGCGTGTGCGTGTGCTGTGTGTGTGTGTGTGTTGTGTGTGTGTGTGTGTGGTGTGTGTGTGTGTGTGTGTGCGTGCGTGCGTGCGTGTGTGAGCGTGCGTGCGTGTGTGTCTGTTTTAGCGCTTAGATTTGATTTTATCAAGATTTTGCGCTATATAAATAAAATATTGTATTGTATTGTATTGCATTGTATTGTCTTGTATTGTATTGTATTGTATTGTATTGTGTGCGTGTGCGTGTGCGTGTGTATTGTGTTGTGTGTGTGTGTGTGTGTGTGTGGTGTGGTGCGTGAGTGTGGTGTGCGTGTGCGTGTGCGTGTGCGTGTGCGTGTGCGTGTGCGTGTGCGTGTGCGTGTGGTGTGGTGTGTGTGTGTGTGGTGTGTGTGTGTGTGTGTGTGTGTGTGTGTGTGTGTGTGTGTGTGTGTGTGTGTGTGTGTGTGTGTGTGTGGTTGTGTGTGTGTGTGTGTTGTGTGTGTGTGTGTGTTGGTGTGTGTTGTGTTGTGTGTGTGTTGTGTGTTGTGTTTGTGTGTGTTGTGTGTTGTGTTGTGTTGTGTTGTGTTGTGTGTGTGGTGTGTTGTGTTGTGGTGTGTTGTGGTGTTGTTGTGGTTGTGTTGTGTGTGTGAGTGAGTGAGTGTGTGTTTATGTGTGTTGTGTTGTGAGTTGTGTTGTCTTGTGTTGTGTGTGTGTTTGTGTGCTGTGTGTGCGTGGTGTGTGTGTGTGTGTGTGTGTTTGTGTGTGGAGTGTTGTGTGTCTGTGTGTGTGTTGGTGTGTGTGTGTGGGGTGTGTGTGTGTGTGTGGTGTGTGTGTGTGTGTGTGTGTGTGTGTGTGTGTGTGTGTGTGTGTGTGTGTGTGTTTCTGTCATAAAAAATATAAAAGAACGAACTATAACAGCAGTGACAGCAGAAGCAAATCATTTTAGAGCAACATACACGTGCATACATACATCGAAGTGTGTGTGTCTTGTGCCTGTGTGCTCGTATGTGGAATGTGTGTGAGAAAGAGACAGAGAGAGACAGACAGACAGACAGCTAGAGAGAGAGAGAGGGGGGGGGACAAGGAGAGACAGAGATACCTCGAGATAGAGAGACAGAGAGAGATACAGACACAGAGAAAGAAAGAAAGAGAGAGAGAGAAAAAAAGAGAGTAAAAAGAGAAAAGAAAAGAGAGAGAGAGAACGAGAGAGAGAGAAAACAGAGAGACAGAGAGAGACATAGACAGACAGACAGAGAAAGGGAAGCAAATTCCATTTTGTTATGCACACAAGTGAATTTCCTCATTTTTGGTATGTTTATTTATTTGTTTGTTTTCGACGAGCGAGCACAAATTACAGTTTTGATTGCCTGTCACAACAATGTTCTCCTCCAGTGTTATCCCCTGAATGAAGCAAAGAAATATTGGTTGTTTATTTGATTCTTTGTTTCTTTCTTTGTTAACGTTTCTTGGCGTTGGTCATCATTGTCGTGGACATTGGCTGTTGTAGTCATTCTTGCTGTCTTGTTGTAGTAGTGTTGTTGTTTTTCACACACACACACACACCCCTCATTTAGTTTTTCGTCTTCTTCTGCTTGTTTCTTCTATCTTTTTCGTATGTGTGTGTGTGTTGTGTGTGTGTGTGTGTGTGTGTGTGTGTGTGTGTGTGTGTGTGTGTGTGTGTGTGTGTGTGTGTGTGTGTGTGTGTGTGTGTGTGTGTATGTGTGTGTGTGTTGTGTGTGTGTGTGTGTGTGTGTGTGTATGTGTTGTGTATGTGTGTGTGTATGTGTGTGTGTTGTGTGTGTGGTGTGTGTGTGTTGTGTGTGTGTGTGTGTGTGTGTGTGTGTGTTGGTGCGTGCGCATATGTGTGTCGCTGTGTGCCCGTGTGTGTAGACGTGCGTGTGTGTGTATATCTTCTTCTTTTCTTCTTCTTCTCTTCTTCTTTCTTCTTCTTCTTCTTCTTCTTCTTCTTCCTCTTTTTCATTGTGCATCCTTCTCTATCTAACTGTGTTTGATAACTTTGGTCTATAAAAGTATTGCAAGGGATAATTAGTGAAGATGTGGTCCAGAAGTAGCACAAATCCCTACTGATCATAAGATAATCAGAATTAAGGTAAACGGATCTAAATCCGACCGATTTTGGCACAAGGTACAGGTTTTGTGGCGTGTCTTCATGAATATTTCGTAGATGACTAGTTAGAACAGCTTGATGCCTATAGTAGACTTTTTGTGATTGATTACTGGGCTTTACAAATGTATATGGGGTACCACAGTCATACAATATGCTAAAGAACGAAGCAGGGGTACATGGTCTAAATTCGACCAGACGGATGTAAAATCCGACCAGGGGGTGATCTAAGCCTCGACCAGCATGAATACGGTCAAGGCAATGCACATTATTTGATAAACAAATGGTCTATCAATCAAAAACAACAAAAACAGTTAGTTACTGCTGGAGCAATGTATGCCTTGATGATTTTTATCGGTGTTTTCTACATCTACTGCGTCTGCCAACGATCGACATCTTTCCCTGTTGCATACTTTTTAGAAAGGCAGCGTGGTCAGTGCGTGAAGTAGGTCTGTGTAGATCTACGTTGCTGTCATCTCTCACACCCACACACGCGTTTGTCCTCATGAGCGATTGTGAGATAGACAGAACAAGCAAGAGAGAGCAAAAAGGAAAGAAAGAAAGAGAGAGGGGGAGAAACAGAGCGAAAGAAAGAGAGACAGTGGAAGTCGATCGAGAATTAGATCTCTCAGGTGTTCAAGCCTGATGTAAAGTCCGACCGACCAACTCCTGCCATTTCATGAGAACAACTGATCTAAATAATACCCCAAACCAAAAAATAGATTCTGCAGCTCCTATTTATGCACAAGGCACGTAATCTTGTAAACAGCGAATCAGTTCTCTATCAGCAGTATCGGTTTGTTGAGACAAGGGGTCAGCAAGTGATCACGTGAAAAGTCGCTATGGTACACGTAACGCCCGGAAGCAGGCGGATTGATGTGGCCTTCAA
>JAPXFY010000014.1:47569667-47602167 GCA_030674185.1 Monoplex corrugatus | reverse complement strand
CAGCAGTAATCAGTAATACTAGTTATGCGTAGAAGTAATAATCAGTAGTAGTAGTAGTAGTAGCAGTAGTAATCAGCAGTAGTAATCAGTGGTAATTACAATTAGTAGCAGTATTAGTAGTAGCAGTAGCAGCAGCAGCAGCGACAGCAGTCGTAATAGTACTAGTAGTCAGTAGTAGCAGTAGTAGTTATCAGTGTCTGTAGTAGTAGTAGTTATCAGTAATAATAGTAGTGGCTGAAGACGAGTGAGGGTGGGGGAGATGCTTGAGGCAACAAGAGATAGAGCACAGTGGAAGTCCTGATCGCCAACGCCATGCATGCGGCAGGGCACCGATGATGATGATGATATGATATATGATAGAATGATGATTAGATGTTGTGAAAAGTAGGAGTAGTACAGCAGCGGTTGTGCTAGGAGGGGGTAGAAGAAATAGCAGTAGGAGTAGCAGCAGCGTTGTATATTATCATATTATTAGAATCATCTATCTAAATTGCTGATTCATATTCATAACAAAGAGAGATGGGTGTCAATCTCAAGTGCTCAGTGACACGCAGTTTCACTGAAAATCAGGTGCAGCTCGTTAAAAAGGATGTGCCATTGATGTGGGCTAATGAAAGGAAGGAACGTTGTAATGAAAGGCTAACTGCCAGTATAGACCTTATTACTGAGGGTTGGTGTGTGTGTGTGTGTGTGTGTGTGTGTGTGTGTGTGTGTGTGTGTGTGTGTGTGTATGTGTGTGTGCACGCGTGTGTGCACGCGTGTGTGTGTTGTATGTGTGTGTGTGTGTCTGTGTGTGTGTCTGTGTGTGTCTGTGTGTGTGTCTGTGCCAGTGTGTGTGTGTGTGTGTGTGTGTGTGTGTGTGTGTGTGTCTGTCTATCTGTGTCCTGTGTCTGTATACGTGGTCTGTGTGTGCGTGTGTCTGTGTGTTGTCTGTGTGTATGTTGTGTGTGTGTGTGTGTTTGCGTATCTGTGTGCGTTGTGTGTGTATGTGTTTGTGTGTGAGACAGAGAGAGAGAGAGAGAAAGAGAGAGAGAACGAGAGAGAGAGAGAGAGAGAGAGCGTACGAGCGTAATATCACTGATATGTGTGCGAATTCTAATTTAGAAATATGTATGTTCAGTGAGATAATGATTATGTGTGAACTAATATCCCTTTCACGGGATGGCTGGTTCTGTCGACACAACTTTGGACCCAGCATCACGCGTCTTGAGTTCAATCCCACCCAGCAACATTAAATATGATTTCTTCGTTGCCAGTCTCAATGCTCCAATCCTTCTGGTGGTGCCATCATCATTATCATCATGTGCCCTGCCGCATGGCGTTGGCGATCGTAGCCCTCCACACGAATCTATCCCCTGTCGCTGCAAGTACGTCTCCCACGCTCTCTGTCCTCAGCCATCCTGCAGGTCCGTCCAATATTTTTTCCCTGGGTCTACCTGGTGCTCTTTTTCTCTCCAGCTTTCCTGTTGTGACCAGATGTCCTAATTCCCCTTTCCTCATTAAATGTTCTATAAATGGTGTTTGTCTTTTCCTTATCTTCTTTTTTAATGATCTTCTTGTGTCTGCCTCCTTCAAGACTGTCTCGTTTGTTTTCTTTGCTGTCCATGGAACTCTCAACATTCTTCTTAGAAACCACATTTCATCTGCCTCAATTTTGTTCTGGCTTTGCGTGTTGGTGTCAGTGCCTCATAAGTCCCGACCCCTTCCCTTTTTTAAGACCTTGCCAGCGCATATGGTTTTACATAGGATCCAGAAATTTGCCACATATTCGTTGGCACAATTAAGTAGAGCGCATAATTATGCAATTGTCTGATGTGCGATGAATTTCTCTTGAGATAATAGATTCACACAGACATTTGCCACATATTCATTGGCGGATTTAAGTAGAGCGCATATGGAATCATCCAATGTGCGATGGATTTCTCCTGAACGTATCCCAGATACCAGACTCACTCAGATGCTGCACACGGTCGTACTAAACGCACTCGTAAGGGGTGAAGTGCACTCTGCACATCGAGGCTAAACGTCATGCAGTGTGATAGGAACTTGCTGGGGAAAAAGGATTTCTTAGCGTTGTCTGATTTTTATGCCCTATTAAAAAAAGAAAAGAAGTTGGTAATGACTGTTTAAATTGGGGATTTAACGTTCATACTTAACCAAACGGTCGATTTTCGTTTCCTTCGTGGGCAGAAGCTTTTTAAGTACACTCAAATATACGTGATCTTTTAAAGTGCACAGTCAGATTTTTGTTTGTTTGTTTGTTTGTTTGTTTGTTTGTTTGTTTGTTTGTTTGTTTGTTTGTTTGTTTGTTTGTTTGTTTGTTGGTCGGTTGGTTGGTTGTTTGGTTGGTTGGTTTGGTTGGTTGGTTGGTTGGTTGGTTGGTTGGTTGGTTGGTTGGTTGGTTGGTTGGTTGGTTGGTTGGTTGATTGGTTGGTTGGCTGGTTAATTATTTCTTTCATTCTTCCTTCCTTTCTTTCTTTCTTTTTCTTTGTTTTTGTAATTCCCGTTAAAGCAGTCATATTATGTTTAAGGGGTCATGCATGTCCTGTGTGTTTTCCTGTTTCTACATAAATGCCAAAGAACAGTAACAGCTTAGTGCTCTGTAACGTGCGTATGCGATGTTCTGCTGAAGAGGGTTCAGGCTCTAACAGGCCAGGCCATGTTGAATAACAAATGCCTGTGTGTCTTTTTTGTTGTTTGTTGTTGTTGCTGTTGTTGTTAGGTTGGTTGGTTGGTAGGTTGGTAGGCTGGTTGGTAGGATGGTAGGCTGGTTGGTTGGTTGATTGGTTAGTTGCTTGCTTGCTTGCTTGCTTGCTTGCTTGCCTTCTTGCTTACTTGCTTGTTTGATTGATTGCTTGGTTTTGAATTGAAATCAAGTTGCAATAAGAACATCTGAAAAAAAAAAACGTGTGTTTTGTAGCCAGCACTTGTACAGGAACAGTTTTGTACACATAATCATAAAATCAAGACATCTGTTTTGAAACCTTTTGAAGTTTCAAATATAATCAATTCTTCGTTCGGTTTACAGCCACGTACATGTGCACATTTTTCTTTTATACACGTTGGAAGAAAACATACCAGTGCTGACGAACAATATTACATCCTTCACCCCAAGAAAAGAATGCTGGATGTCTACAGTTTTCACAGTTTAGAGAGTAGTTATGTCTGTCATCATAACTGATCTTCATATCTTAAGGTGCTCAGTTTGTAGCAGTAACTTTGTGGACAAACAAAATCTGTAATCATTTCAATTTATTTAAGTCAGTTATCTTGTGGTTTTTCTTTGTTTGTTTGTTTGTTTGTTTGTTTGTTTGTTTGTTTGTTGTTTGTTTGTTTGTTTGTTTGTTTGTTTGTTTACTTGTCTGTTAAAAAGAAGTCTACCGTTTGCTAGAGTCTTGTTCTGTAAACTGTAAGCTCGCTGAGAACAGGAACGTTAAAGGTGTGTGTGTGTGTGTGTGTGTGTGTGTGTGTGTGTGTGTGTGTGTGTGTGTGTGTGTGTGTGTGTGTGTGTGTGTGTGTGTGTGTGTGTGTGTGTGTGTGTGTGTGTGTGTGTGTGTGTGTGTGTGTGATTAATTTTCAGCCCTGACAGTTAAATTAGCAAACAAAATCACAGCGACAAATACACAGAGACATAGAAAAGGCTGAGGGAAAAAAGCAAATACAAAACCAGAAATAGGTCCGAGAGAAAGATGGTCAAATTTCACAACTCTAGTATCAACAACATAAAAAATGTAAATTTCAAAAAAGAAAAGTATTCAAGACTCGTCTCTTGTGCGTTTTTTATTGCTGTTGTTGCTGCTGCTTTTGTTGTTACTGTCACTAATAGTACTTGTGTTTTTTATTGCTGTTGTTACTGTCACTAATAGTACTTGTGTTTTTATTGCTGTTGTTACTGTCACTAATAGTACTTGTGTTTTTTATTGCTGTTGTTACTGTCACTAATAGTACTTGTGTTTTTTTATTGCTGTTGTTGCTGCTGCTTTTGTTGTTACTGTCACTAATAGTACTTGTGTTTTTTATTGCTGTTGTTACTGCTGCTTTTGTTGTTACTGTCACTAATAGTACTTGTGTTTTTTATTGCTGTTGTTACTGCTGCTTTTGTTGTTACTGTCACTAATAGTACTTGTGTTTTTTATTGCTGTTGTTGCTGTCACTAATAGTACTTGTGTTTTTATTGCTGTTGTTACTGTCACTAATAGTACTTGTGTTTTTTATTGCTGTTGCTGCTGCTTTTGTTGTTACTGTCACTAATAGTACTTGTGTTTTTTATTGCTGTTGTTACTGCTGCTTTTGTTGTTACTGTCACTAATAGTACTTGTGTTTTTTATTGCTGTTGTTGCTGTCACTAATAGTACTTGTGTTTTTTATTGCTGTTGTTACTGTCACTAATAGTACTTGTGTTTTTTATTGCTCTTGATGCTGCTGCTTTTGTTGTTACTGTCACTAATAGTACTTGTGTTTGTTATTGCTGTTGTTGCTGCTGCTTTTGTTGTTACTGTCACTAATAGTACTTGTGTTTGTTATTGCTGTTGTTGCTGCTGCTTTTGTTGTTACTGTCACTAATAGTACTTGTGTTTTTTATTGCTGTTGTTACTGCTGCTTTTGTTGTTACTGTCACTAATAGTACTTGTGTTTTTTATTGCTGTTGTTGCTGCTTTTGTTGTTACTGTCACTAATAGTACTTGTGTTTTTTATTGCTGTTGTTGCTGCTTTTGTTGTTACTGTCACTAATAGTACTTGTGTTTTTTATTGCTGTTGCTGCTGCTTTGTTGTTACTGTCAGTAATAGTACTTGTGTTTTTTATTGCTGTTGCTGCTGCTTTTGTTGTTACTGTCACTAATAGTACTTGTGTTTTTTATTGCTGTTGCTGCTGCTTTTGTTGTTACTGTCACTAATAGTACTTGTGTTTTTTATTGCTGTTGCTGCTGCTGCTTTTGTTGTTACTGTCACTAATAGTACTTGTGTTTTTTATTGCTGTTGTTACTGCTGCTTTTGTTGTTACTGTCACTAATAGTACTTGTGTTTTTTATTGCTGTTGTTACTGCTGCTTTTGTTGTTACTGTCACTAATAGTACTTGTGTTTTTTATTGCTGTTGTTACTGCTGCTTTTGTTGTTACTGTCACTAATAGTACTTGTGTTTTTTATTGCTGTTGTTGCTGTCACTAATAGTACTTGTGTTTTTTATTGCTGTTGTTACTGTCACTAATAGTACTTGTGTTTTTTATTGCTCTTGATGCTGCTGCTTTTGTTGTTACTGTCACTAATAGTACTTGTGTTTGTTATTGCTGTTGTTGCTGCTGCTTTTGTTGTTACTGTCACTAATAGTACTTGTGTTTGTTATTGCTGTTGTTGCTGCTGCTTTTGTTGTTACTGTCACTAATAGTACTTGTGTTTTTTATTGCTGTTGTTACTGCTGCTTTTGTGTTACTGTCACTAAATAACTTGTGTTTTTTATTGAGTGTTGTGCATTTTGTTGTACTGTCACTAATAGTACTTGTTTTTTATAGCTGTTGCTGCTGCTTTTGTTTACTGTCAAATAGTACTTGTGTTTTTTATTGCTGTTGCTGCTGCTGCTTTTGTTGTTACTGTCACTAATAGTACTTGTGTTTTTTAAATTAATGAGACATGGCCACAATATCACCACAAGCCCTTTGTTCTCAGCTCTAAAATGTAATTCAGCAAAATAATGGCCTTCATGCGATTCACGCCCAGACCGTAATGAGACCCGTCAAACGTCATTAGAGGATATGACGTCAGGTTGTACGTCTCAAACGAAGGTACGTCATACTGACGTAACACCTTCTTGATCTCTTTATTGTAGCGTTGGACGAAAGCAGCGGCTTGTTTGGCATAAATGGGACTCTTCAACACACTAGGTGCGTGCATATCCGTCCATAGAACCTTGGAGGTTTTGATGCTTTGTGTCGTAGACAGATTTTTAGCAGAGGGAGCAGAGATTCCTTTTCGGCTCGTCCAGCATTCAGCTTATAGTGAGACCCAAATCCTACGACAGTGAAGATCTTTTTCAGTTTCTGCAGCTCCATAACCTCTTCGACCATCATGCTTGGGCTCACGTCGCCATCAGGATGTAGTAGTGGATTAATGTGGCCTTGACCTTGCCCCCACAGGCTGTGGCTTTGCTGTCCACGTGTCCTGTCACTGCCAGTGGTTTGGGTACATGTACATGCCGTGGCATTGTCGTTTCAGTTCTGTAACAGACATCAGTATATGATTTGTTTGAGTACATATGTATTCGCTATGTCATTGTCCTTTTCAGTTCTGTAACAGACATTAATATATGGTTTGTTTGGGTACATATGTACTCGACATGACATTGTTACTTCAGTTCTGTAACATGCATCATCATCATCATCATCATCACCATCATCATCATCATCATCATCGTCATCGTCATCGTCATCATCATCATTATCATCACCATCATCATCATCATCATCATCGAATTCCCTGCTCTTTGTGATTTTCAATTGCCGTGGGATCTTTAACATGAGCAGACCCAGAAGGCGCACGACTCCGATTAGTTTTTCGTCCCCTTGCGAAGGACTAGACGTTCAGTTCGATTTTCAGGTCAAACTGTGTAGAAAAGTCGAAGACTCAACTGGGAACGAACCCTGGAACATCGAGTTCAGTTATTGGCAGTCGAATGTCTGTACCATTCTGCCACTGTTCTCCTTAGCCTTAAGTTAAAGTAGGATGAGTTTCTTCGAACACATAATCAGAAATGGTCTTTTTTCCTTTCTCTGTCTCTCTCTCTGTCTCAACAGGCTTAATTCAACAAACAGAGAAAAAAACATTGTGTATCTATGGCTTGAGGAAAGGGGAATTGGAGCACCTGGTCACCACAGGAAAGAGAGCACCAGATGGAACCAAGGGAGAAAATATTGGACGGACTTGCAGAGTGACTGAAGACAGAGAGGGTGGAAGAGGTGCTTGCAGCAACAAGGGATAGAAATAGATGGAAGGCCATGATCGCTAACGCCATGTGACAAGGCACTTGATGATGATGATCTGTGGCCTCCTTTTGGCCCTATTGTTAACTGGAATATGACCGTGATCAGGGTCAGAGAAGCAGAGATGGTAAAGTAGCTGGACAGAGCAGGAATCGTTATCATACAGCTGTTCCTATAATACGGTTGATGCCTCTGCCAACTTACTCTTCTTCAGATTCAGAATTAGGAGACAACCTTTACCCCCCATTTCCCCCACCCCTTTAACCCTTTGACTCCCACACCCTGTCTACCAGCATCCTGCATTGCCAACCATGCAAGCAAACCAAAACCTCAACCCTTTGATTCCCTCACCATATCCAACAGGAAGCTGGTGGATAGGGTGAGGGAGTTCTAAGGGTTAATTTTTTTGCAGGCGATGGGTAGAGTGCGGGAGTCAAAGGGTTAACAATGTCTTGGTTAGAAGCGGGAAGGCATAAACGTGAAGATAAAGCTGGCGGTTTTGTAACAATGAGAGTAGTCATCAGTTATGTGTAAGGATTGAATGAATGTGACGATCTTTCTACCTACGAGTCAACATTGTAGGTGCCCTCAGTGGCAAAGAGGTAAAGCTGTCGCCTACCCATCTGATGGATGGGTGCCACCCTGTTTCTTTTGCTTTGTAAAAGTGGGGTTTGTGTGTGTGTGTGTGTGTGTGTGTGTGTGTGTGTGTGTGTGTGTGTGTGTGTGTGTGTGTGTGTGTGATGTGTGTGTGTGTGTGTGTGTGTGTGTGGGTGGGTGATGTGTGTATGTGTGTGTGTGGTGTGGGTGGTGGTGTGTGTGTGTGTGTGTGTGTGTGTGTTGTTGTTGTTGTTGTTGTTGTTGTTGTTGTTGTTGTTGTCATCGTTGTTGTTGTTGTTAAGCCATGAAAAAGGATTTGTTGCAGAGCTTGCTTGCCAGGGACAATTCTTTTATTGCTGCATGATCGTTTATGTGCTTTAACCCTTTGACTCCCACACCCTATCCACCAACTGCAAAAACCTTGCCCTTTGACTGCCTCACCCTAACCACCAGTTTCCTGTAAGAAGCTGGTGGATCGGGTGAGGGAATCAAATGGTTCAGTTTTTCCTTCGCTAGTATCATTGACTGTGCAGGATGGTGGTGGATAGAGTGCGGGAGTCAAAGGGTTAGCTGTGTCCTTTCTATTTGATCACCTTGAGAAGCGCTTGGTCTCAAGGCTCCAAACTCCGTGTCTCCACGGATGAGCATGAGGACAGCGATATAAAAGTGCCTCATAAGAGAATCGCCCACAAAAGCCAGAGTGTACCGTCCAGCAGCTGACAAATGTCCTTAACAGACATCATCACTGGCTGACACCGTGGCTCCCGTGCCTGCCACGTGGCATACTCTGCGTGGATTAGGATGCGCATGTCCGTGCAGTTGGTGCAGGTGCACTGTTGTAAAGTAGCGTTGGTGCAGACGTACTGGTAGCAGCACGGGGTGGGGCCATTAGGATCACACATGGCTCGCCACTTCTGGCCTGGTTTGGGGAAAGTGACGTTGCCGCATTTTTTGTCCGTACGCTGTAGGTTGAGGGGGAGGCTTTGCATGCCCCATACCTGAAACAAAAAGTAGCGTTTTGTACTGTTGGCCTGGTGTAAGGAAAGGAATGTGTCTGACCTCATGATTATAACCCGGCACGATTTCTCACCTGATACAATTTCTCGCCTGATACAATTTCTCCCCCGGGTGAGAAGTCCTGCATGATTTTTTTTTTATCCAGGTGAGAAATAGGTGAGAAATTGTTCAAAATATAAAAGCATGAGTGACACGTTGCTGTTTTTTGTTTTTGTTTTGTTTTGTTTTGTTTTTGTTGTTGTTATTGTTCTTGTTTTGTTTTGTTTTGTTATTTATCTAGAAAGAGAAGTATATATAAATCAGTGTGGCTGAACTGCTTGGTCAGAGCAGAATTTTATTTCATTTGATTTGTAAACCTCAAAACAAAACAAAATGTAATAAAACTGGACTTAAATACATATAATGTAAAAAACTGTATATCCAAATGAAATAACGATTTAATGAGTGAATGCTGAAAGAATAATCAACAGTATATAGAACCCATAAATCAAATAGAAACTCGACACTTTCATAAAAAAAAAGTGAAGAATGTTTATAAGGCGCTAAATCTTGATATATGAATCAAATCAAAGCAAACACTCTCATCGTTCACTCTAACATTTACTCACAACAACAACAAAGTCAACGTAAGTGTACAAAAGCACATGCATACTGAGAGGGTCAGACAGACTAGGAGTAGGTTAAGGAGATGGGTGGGTGAAGGAGAGAAATCACTACTGGACAGAAAGGTATCCTTCAAGGTAGACTTGAATGAAGAAAGAGTTCGTAACAAGCAAAGAAACAGGGGAAGATCGTTCCAGTCGGATGGGTCAGACACAAGAAACAAACAAACAAAAAAAGCTATCAACTGCAGAAAATGTTACAAGGTATTTTGTGCTCAAATAGTATCAGAACTGTTATACTGTTGTACGGATGCGAGGCGTGGACAGTCAGCAAGCAAAGCCAGAGCAAAATAGAGGCAGCCGAGATGTGGTTTCTCAGAAGAACGTTGAGAGTTCGATGGACAGCAAAGAAAACAAACGAGACAGTCTTGATGGAGGCAGACACAAGTAGATCACTCATAAAGAAGATTAGGAAAAGACAGGCAACATTTATAGGCCATTTTATGAGGAAGGGGGATTTGGAGCACCTGGTCACAACGGGAAAGCTGGAGGGAAAGAGAGCACCAGGTAGTCCCAGGGAGAGAATGCTGGACGGACTTGCAGAGTGGCTGGGGATGAGGAGGGTGGGGGAGATGCTATGGACAACGAGAGATAGAGATGGTTGGAAGTCCATGGTCGCCAACGCCATGCGGTAGGGCACCTGATGATGATGATGATGAGTATCAGAACGATCAGGCAGATATGTACCTCTAGAAGTGGCGCAAAACTGTTTTAATTCACTTGTAGAACTTACTGGTTTTGTATATGATTCTTTGAGTTGAGGCAACCAGTAGAGGAACTAAAGCAATGGAGTGTGACATGATTGTGATTTTTTTTAGGAGGACAAGACAAGACGGACCTCGGAGTTCTGAATAAACGGTAGGCAAGTGACAGGAGAAGCAGGCGAAAGAGAGCAGAGAGTTTCAAGAATCAGCTCGAGACGTAGACAAGATAAAAAAAAAAAGTCACAAGTGTGCACGCTGCTTCAGCTAAGAAAGGGGGGAGACAGACAGGGAGTTGGGGCAAAAGTGTGGGCACGCTGACGAGGACATCACTGCTGGACAAAAAGATACGTCCCAAACTAAATATGAAGGCAGAAAGAGCATGTGACCGTCGAATAGATGGGGGAAGTCCGTTCCAGCTGTACGGACCAGACACAGAAAAAGAGTGGCGACCGACTAGGGAACATCTGTATCGAGGAGTTTGTAAACAACTTTTATCAGCAACAGAACAGAGCAGGCAGGCAGACGTGTATATTCAGAGGTGGTCACAAAGATAAATGAATGCAGTACTGTTCATACGCTTGTAGCATGTAGTGTTGATTTGTATGAATTTCTTTGAGAAACAGGAGAAAGTGAAGCAAAGCAGTGACATGGTCATGTCTCTTTATGCAAAGGGCAAGGTAGGCTGTTGAATGATGGACATGCTGGAAACATGCACAGTTAAAAAACAGGCAAGCCAGAGAGCAGACATAAAATGGAGAGACAGACAGACAGACAGACAGAGAGACACAGCCAGACAGACAGACGGGCAGACAGACAGATAGACAGACAGAGAAAGAGCGAGAACTGACGTTAGTTTGTAACCAAATGACGTTACTGAATACCGTACTTACGTCAGTGTAGAATTTTTCGATGTCACGTTTCTCGGCTGAGGTCATGGTGCGTGGTATCCATTGTCCTGTCAGCATCAAGGTCAACACGTCAGGACAGTCTGTGTGTAAGTGCTGCCATCTGGTCTGTTTGTCCTCACCATCAGTCACCACGTCACTTCCTGCCGCCATGACACTTTCTCCTGAGCTCTTCAGGTCTGATTTTAAGTTAGGTTTCGCTTCTATCAGTTCTGGTTTGTATTTGGAATCTGTCTCTTGGTTATCTTTTGCACTGAGCAGTTCTGTTTTATATTTCGAATATGTGTCTGGATTTCGTTTTGAACTGAATAATCCCAGTTTCTTTTCTGTGCTTATCTCTTGGTTATTTTTTGTGTTTACTAATTCTGTTTTGTATTTCGTGTCCTTTTCTGATCTGAATTTCGCACTGATTGATTTTACTATATTTTCATTGTTTACATTGTCAGGTCCCACTTTGTTTTCTGTGTCTGTCTGTAGTTTATTTTTGGTACTCACCAAATCAGTCTGGTACTGACTGTCATTTTCAGGGTTGTATTTCTTACTGATCGATTCTGGTTGATATTTTGAATCTAGTTCTAGATTATGTTTTTTGTTTTCTTTTTCCAGCGAAGGATATGAGTTTTGGTTCTTTGTTTTCTTAGGTTGATAGGGGTTGTCTTTCTTCTTGTCTGTGACAGACGGTCGGCGAGATGTGGACGGCGTCTTCTGTCTGACTGTGGCCTCACGAAACGTTGTAGAGGAAGAATATCCATGCATTTTCTGACTGCTGGCATCGCCACCTGTGGAGTTTGGATATTTCTGTCTGCTATCATCTTTAGGTGTGGGGTATTGTCGATTGTCCGTTGAAAACAACCCGTGTGGGAGGTATGGAGTGATAAACATGAAAGTGAACATAACTGCAACAAGAGAAGAGAAGTAAATAGCATTAGAACCGGTTCTTTTTCTCATTTCTTGCCTTCTTTCTTTCTTGTCTTTTTTTTCTTTCTTTATCTCTTCTTGCAGTTGATTTCAATTCAGTGAGCGAGTTTGTGTACATATAAAGAGATACCGATGATAAATTTATGCCTTCGTAATAACTTTATCACAAACGTTGCACATCAGAGTCAGAGAAACGAACATATCAACATTTCTTCAGTTTTCTACTCTGTTCTAAGCGCGCGCAGCTTTACGCCTGGTTCAGTGACTTTCACTGTCTCTCTAAGTGAAATCCAGTTGTTGTTGATATGTTTACTGTACTGAACAAGGCCTGGGGCTACGACTGATACAGATTGTAATCTTCAGGTACTGAGTGGACGAAATGTCAAGTTATGGGAAGGGAAATATGGAGTTTAGAATATGTCAGGCGGTTCCATAAGCGCTCCATCCAAATCTGCCAGCAAAGATCTGATAGACTCCTTGAGACTGCGCAAAGGCCTGTGTGCTGCAATGTCTTTAAATGGGGAGTGTAAGGGGGGGGGGAGAGAAGAAAAGAGAGCTGTGAAACACTGACACCCCCAGAATGACTGAAGTGTTGATTTGTAAGATAAACAGCTGACGGGGATCGAACTCGAGACTTCAGAACTTGGGTTCATGGCTCTATCAACTTAAGCAGATAACCTGCTATAGGGAAGAGTGCTGACTTATACTGTGAAAATTGTCACCACTGTTTCAAGCCCTGTTGAGACTGTACTTTATATTATACTCTCTCCTCTCTCTCTCTCTCTCTCTCTCTCTCTCTCTCTCTCTCCCCTCTCTCTCTCTCTCTCTTTCTCGCTCTCTCTCTCTCGATATACATGTATACATGTATAGATATGTATGTATATACATATATATACATGCGTGTGTGTGTGCGTGCGTGTGTGTGTGTATCTGTCTGTCTGTCTGTCAGTCTGTCTGTCTGTCTGTGAGCGTGAATCCTGTGTGTGGAAGCATACGTGGGTGTCTGGCTCTGTCTGTCTGCCTGTCTGTCGTTTTGCAAATTAAATATGTCGGCAAAGATTTCCAATGTACGTGTATAAAGAATTCTCTTCTAGTCGAGTCATAGATATTTTTTCTATTGATCATTTGTATGAGCAGTAGTCGGACTGGTGATGATCTGACCACATTGTTAGTCACAGTGATCAACTATGTGAAATTCTGCTGACACCAATGTCAGAGCTGAGCCATGTGGGGCAGGTGTTTTAGACCTAGTCGTATTTGAACCACACATAAAAGATAGTAAATACTTAATGATAGAGTGTACCTGAAAAACTGAATGTTTTGACCAAACTGACCCCTGATCGGCTGTCAATCAATGAAATCATCACACATATTGTGTAAAGTTGTGGAGGTTCTTCACCTTCAGTCCAAAGGACTTTGACCCTTTGATTCCTGCACCCTTTCCACCAGCATCCTACATTGTCAATTATTACGTTAGTGTTGATAGTTGCTATAGAAACCTTAGTGATTACAGATACATGAGTTACGGTTTGTGGGGTGTTTGAATCATTTGACATCTGTTATGGAACAGCTCAGGAAATTGTGACGGAAGATTTAGGAATGCGGCGGATATGTGCAAGGCTGATACCCTGATTGTTGCAGCCAGCCATGGCAAACTAACACCACGATACAAATTCTGACACATACTTCTAAACAGTCATGCATGTCAAAGAGATAGGTTCCTCAATAAAATTGTTGTGTGATTAAACGGGGGTTTAGGTTTCTAACCAGAAAGTAAAGTACATAGTTGCATTTTGAAGCTTCCATCATCACAATAATCCTGAAAAAGAAGTTAAGGACTGTCAAAGACTGTGAGTAAGATCATATTCATCGTTGTCTGTGGGTTTCAGGTTTAGTTTCAGTTTCTCAAGACATCGTCTCCGTGTTCGGAATGAGTTCCATATGCACTGATGCCACTGATAGCCATGTGGTGGAGAAGATCCAAAATAAACGTGGTATAGGCCCAGCAGAATCCCCACATAAGCCCTCTGCGCTGGTAAGGTCTAGAACTCTACCAGTGTAGGGTGATTTCCTGAAGGGAGGCAATCTCTGGAATATAAGAGGGCTAAATTTTGTACAGATTACCCAGTTGATATATGCTTTAGAAACCATGATGATTGAAGATAGACGAGTTATGGTTCCTGTGATATTATGGGAACCGCTTTGAAACACTTGTCCAAACAAACCTGCTGTAAGTATGTCTATGTTGGTTATCATTCATGTTTACTTCTTGCTCATTGAGAAGCGCCATTCGGGAAAAACAACAGAAATTCTGTGAGTCCGGCTGTATGTTGTACCAGGACAACGCTCCTGTACACATAAGCCGTCATATTGAAGATAATACACACTCGCTGGGTACCACAACTTTCCCCATCCATCGTACTGTCCAGACTCTTTCTGGTTTCGTTTTTTTTTTTTCGATGATGAAGAATGTGTTGCAGGCAAAAAGGTACAAAGGACTAGGGGTGGCCATAATGAAGGCACTGTGGAAGATGCCACTGCCAGGCTAGAGCAAGTATTTCACGCGATGACAGCAAAAGTGCATCTGCTCAAAGGAAAACCTTTAAGATGTAAGACCTTGATTTAAGCGTATATCTACGTTCTATGGATACAACACAAAGACATTAATTTAATGGTCTTTCCTCATACTGCGTGTATTTGATCCTTTACAAAGAGATGTCTTCTCATATAACATACATACATAACATTCATTTAGTGACCCTTCGGCATAACAGTTTGCTGCATAATGTCATCTGTTTCGCTAAGGCACGAAGTCTCTATGATTACAATCTTTTGTATCAGCCATGACCCCCCCCCCTCCCCCTTAGGCGGCTATAGTCAAGCGTGTTTATCTTGGCTTTAAACACAATGCCTCTACTTTTACCACTGTCACATCACATGCACTGAGTATAGTAGACAAATGGGAAACCGTATTATTTGTAGTGCGATACTCGTCGTTTTCGTTTTTGCACTCATCGTCAGTTATGTATTCACAAACTATCGATCCAGTTCCCATTTAACCATCGAATCAGACCTTCCACAACTATTGCTGCCAATGGAGAAAAGGCTGGACTTCGTCGTTTCACACTCAAAATACAAACTAAAATTGTTAAGTGCAAAACATAACCAGGAGACAAAAGTAGGAAAGAAATCAGATGCGGTCAGTATAAAGCATAAAATGGAAACAGAAACGAAATACAAACTAGAACCAGTCACTGCAAAACTTAACCCAGAGTCAAGGTCAGACCAAAGGGGTTCAGGGAAAAGTGTGATGGCCGCAGGAAGTGACGTGGTGACAGAAGGTGAGGAGAGAGAGGTCAGGTGGCGGCACTTACACTCGGATTGTCCTGATGTGTTGACCTTGATGCTGACAGGTCACTGGATACCACGTGTTATGACGTCAGCAGAGAAAAATGGCATCAACAAATTCTACGCTGACGTAAGTAATTTTTACACTGACGTCAGTAATTGTTCATTGTAGGTACGTCTTTGATGTTTGTTCTTAACTGATATATATTTTACACTGATTATGTCATACGACCATATCATAGTTCAAAGTGACATTGATGTGATTATAATGATTTGTAATGACGTAATTATCTTTTTCAATTATATACATTGAACATTAAGAGAACAACTTTCATATCACTGTGTTGGATATCAGTGGTGCGTAACACACCCGTCACCTGATCTACTTTATTGCAACTGAAGGACATTTTAAGATAACAGGTTCTACAGGTTCTTATTGAAATGATTCCCTGAAGAAGGCAATTCTACATTAACTTTGGTCTCACGTCCATTTCCATTCTGCTTTTACTTCCTATAGTGTACTTGAGGGTTTGTTATGTAACCAGCTGCTGTTGTTATTTTGTATGATTTACTGGAAGGTTGTGCCAAAACGCTTGTTTTGTCACCTGGTTTCTGGTCAGTGTTATGGAAACGTGCAATGAGACCAGCGGAGTATATAGGTTTATTTATTATTATTAAAATTATGATGATATTTATGTTTCTGGTCAGTGTTATGGAAACGTGCAATGAGACCAACTGAGTATATAGGTTTATTTATTATTATTAAAATTATGATGATATTAAATGGCCGAGGGCTCTTTCAGTATGAATAGTATCCCCAGCTTCTGGACAGTCTGTACTAGAAATCTCCTCTTTTCTGTCATTCTCTTTGTTTCTGCCTTGTTCCTTTGCTTTCTGTTGTTTCTTTCTATCATTTTCTGTCCTGCTGGTTCTATAACTTGCATGTTTTCGATTACGTGTAAGGTACTTTTTCTAAGGACTGATAGTTGGGTAAATGTATTAAGCGCATTTTTGGCTTTCACCGAGATGAGATATGAGGAAGCAATTTAAGGTAGTTTATGCCCGTTTTATATATGTTTTGGTGTCCTTAGGTATGCTTAAATTTTTATTCAGGTGTGTATTTTAAATCCCCTGTGCGATAAATTGGACTGAGCGGTCAACGCCAGGGGCATGTCCTTGGATTCGTGCGCAAATGTCTTGATGTGCGTACTTAATTTTTTTTTTTTTTTTTTTTCCTGCTGAAGTTTTGTATGTTTTGAAGCTGTTATAGACTTGATATGGCTCTGCGCAGTCGGCTTGGCTTTAAACAACAATAACAGCCGTTGTGTGTGTGTTGTGTGTGTGTGTGTGTGTGTGTGTGCGTGGGTGCGTGTGTGTGCTGTGCGTGCGTGTGTGTGTGTGTGCGTGCGTGCGTGTGTGTGTGTTTCAGCGCTTAGATTTGATTTTATCAAGATTTTGCGCTATATAAATATTGTAATTATTATTATTATTATTAAGGTACGCGTAAAACTTAAGACTGCTTTTGATGTTTTGGATTCAGCGCAGCCGAGTTCATCCACTCAGACTAAAAAGTGCGGACTAAAAATGTAGTAACGTCTCCTTCCTTGGACCAGTCCACTGTGTAAAACAAACACTACCTGATGTTTTAGGTGCGGGGCAAGCAGAACCTCCCTCTCAACTTGCAACGATCAGACAGGAAATGCGGCAACGTGCCTTTCCCTGAACCAAACTACAAGTGGCGTGCTATGTGTGATCCTGATGGTCCTGCTCCCTGCTGCTACAGGTACATATGTACCAACGCCACTCGAGAACAGTGCACCTGCACCGTCTGCACAGATATGCGCACCCTGATCCATGCCGAGTATGCCACGTGGAGGGCAGACGATGCCCGGTGTCAGCCAATGGTAATGTCTGTGACGGACATTTGTAACCTGCTGGATGGGTACACTCTGGCTTTTGTGGGCGATTCACACATGAAACACCTCTACACCGCTTTCCTTATGGTCATCAATGGTGACCTCCAATTTGGAGCTCTCCAGCCTGGAGCTTCTGAAGGTGATGTTACAAAACTGTAGACGTCAATGATAGTCATGCTGGTGACAACGACGACGACGACGACGACGACGACGACAACGACAATGACGATGACGACGGTGGTGATAAAGACGAATGTAAAATGGATGGTAAAGAGACATTTCTACAATGCCTTCCAGATGGGAACCTGCCATCTGGAGTGCTATGACCTGACGATTTTTAGAATGATACAGAAACCATAGACAGTGCCGCTGGTTCTGCTGTTGCTATTGCTGCTGCTGATGATGATGATGATGGGGAGGAGGAGGAGGAAAGATGAAAATGTAGTCATAATGATGATAGTAATATGATGATGACGAGGAGAAAATGTAATGGTAATGATGAGAAAATGATGATGAATAGAGGATGACGACAATGAGCAGTATGATCATGACAGCAAAAGAAGAAAATGATGATTGTGATGGTGATGAAGGAGAGAGTAAGAGCCCTGTGTGTGTGTGCATGCGTGTGAATGGGCGTGCATGCGTGTGCGCGTGCGACTGCGTATGTGTGTGAGTGCGTGTTTTTGTGTGTGTGTGTGCGTGCGTGCATGCGTGTATGTGTGCATGTGTGCGTGTATGTGTTTGCGTGTGTATGTGTGTGTGTGTGTGTGTGTGTGCGTGCGTGTATGTGTATGTGTTTGTGTGCGTGCGTGCGTGCGTGTATGTGTGTGTGTGTGTGTGTATGTGTGTGTGTGTGTGTGTGTGTGTGTGTGTGTGTGTGTGTGTGTGTGTGTGTGTGTGGGTGGGTGGGTGGGTGTTAGTCGCAGTTGAGCAAAAGTGCGCGTAATGTTTCTGATACTGAAGTTCTTTAGAAAACTATGATCACATCTGCGATAGTACTAAAAATAAGCTAATTTTCAGCAGCACAGTAAGCCTAAAGGTATGCGTACGTGTTCTTTATTCTATTTATTTTCTTGCATATTTATACAGCGAAGTTTTTCAGCTTCATATTGAAACTTTTATGGGGTAGTGTATGGTATCTTCGTAGTGTAGTGGACACATTATCAATGTACATCAGAAATACTAACAGTACATCTGACCTACCATGTATGAGTACGAGCGTACCCAAACAAACCATAAACTGAGACAAGGGCGTCATGTAAGTATGTGTTCCCAAACCAACTGTGTATTACTGTCTGTTTCGTTGCATGGGCGAGGACATACGGCGACGCAAAGTTGCCATGGCAGATACATGATATATACCCAAGCAAGTCATGTGTTGTTTTATGATAATAATAATAAGAAGAAGAAGAAGAAGAAGTTTATTTATACGGTGCCGAGTCTTGACAATTCAAATCAAAGCGCACTCACGCACTAGGCATACGCATTCAATCGACAAAGACCACCTTACAATATTTACTACACAGACTGAGGGAAAGAAGCAGTTGTAGAATTCATTGTTGGGAAAAGAGGTAGATTTTTCATAGGATTTGAAAGCAGAAAGGGTAGGTGTTAGGCGAAGGCAGAGCGGTAGTCTATTCCAGGCTTTATTCGAGAGAACTGAAACAACGTTGTCACAGCAAGGTCATGCCCAAAGAAACCATGCATTGATGTATGTTACAGTATTGAAACAGGTACACCTACCCAGACCAGCTAGTCGTGTACTGGTGTCTTCTTCGTTGTCGTAGTAAGCACATTATACTAACAAATGTTAATCAATTATGTATTATGTTTTGCTGTCTTCCACAGAGGTGAAACAACGTTGCCACAGCATGTACTTGTTTCCCAAAGAGTGCAACTGCCTGCAGTTCTTGGATTTCACGGCTACATCATGTGAAGGAACAGTCAACACTACCTTCATCGATTACCCCCATCCGATCGGCAACATGACTCCGTCTATGATGATTGAAGAGGTCACGGAATTGCAGAAGCAGAAAAAGATCTTCACCGTCATTGGGTTTGCTTCCCATTACGGGCTGAACGCCTCACGTGTTGAGAAACAATCTTTGCTGCCTCTTTTAGAAAAACTGTCCACAACCCAAAGTGTTCGAAACTCCAAAGTACTTTGGACTGAAGTGCACGCGCCTACCGTTTTGAAAAGTCCGGTTTATGCCAAACATGCCTACATCTGCGTGCACAATTTCAACAAGGAGATCAGGAGAGTGTTACGTCAGTATGACGTACCTTCGTTTGACACGTATAACCTGACATCACATCCTCTGATGACGTTCGACGGGTCTCATTTTGGTTTGGGCGTGAACAGGATGAAGGCTGTTATTTTGTTGGACTACCTTTTGGAGCTGAGAGCAAAGGGACTTTGGTGAACTCAGTGCAAAGAAAACGGTTTAGTCAGGCCATCATATTTGTCTCTATTTTATCATCTGTATCTGTTCTTACTGCCACCATGATTGCTGTTGCTGATTTGTTTGTGCCACTACTGCACTACTGCAGTTGTTGTTGATGCTGTTACTTTTGTTGTAAATAATGATTTTTCTTTATGTCTCACTTCAATGACACTATACTGTTATGATAAAACATTTCCATGAATAGCCATTTCTATCCGCAATCTTCATTATTCATTTCAGAAAGCTGCCAGGAATTTACATTAAACATAACAGCAAACCATCTTAGCTTTACAAAGAGTGTTAGAGCAATGTCATTTTTCCTATTGCGACCTACTTGTGTCACAATCAATATCATTTTGTGATATCCAATATGTCTCAGCAGATCCACATGATATTTTATAGGTCACTACTGTTCATTGCTTTGTGTCATTCTGGGGTCCATACGCCATTTTGCACTTTTTGAAGTTGATTCATCTAGTCAATCAGGATGAAGGCTTGCCTTTCTTTTATTTCATTATCCAATAAAGTTAACTATTTGAGTGCATGTGTGATTGCCTCAATTTCCATCGTTAGACTGGAGGTTGTGGTATCATATGTAGCGTTTTCTTCATGTATAGTGTTTCCATTCTGTTTGACAATGAAGCCCCAATCCCGATTCGTTATTGGTGGCTGAGCCATCTGTATACATGATAAATATTTGGGATTGCAACTTAATTTCTGTGTCTGCGTTCCCTTCCGGCCATTCACGACAGTGTCTCCCTAGATGTTGGGGTATGATGTTTTTGTATAGATTTTTGAAATGGTTTGGATGTTTTTTCCCATTTCCTTTGTCCCTTGGAGTTCTTTCAGTTGACACACATGCTGAATGGAGTTTTCTGCCTGTCCCATCCACGATTTTGCACGTTTGAGTCTGTTGCCTTTTGCTGTTTTCACCATCACATATTAGTGGTCTAGGTGCCAGTCTTTCAAATAAGACAATAAACTGAAGTGCCGTGTTCAGTGCGACGCAATCAGTACACGTAAAATATCCCATTTAGACAAATCTTGTTCACAGTAAACAGAAACACAAGCATATAAAAAGAAAGGAAGAAAGAGAGAAAGACAGAAAGAAAAAATGGTGGCCCTTTGTTCTCTCTGAGAACAGTGACCCCAAATATCACATAATAAATCCACTGTGACATTGGTCCTGCGCTCTCCCCGAGTACAATGACTCCAAATATCACATGATGAACCCACTGTCATAGTGGCCCTCCGCTTTCTCCGAGGACAGTGACCCCAAATATCACGTCATAAACTCACGGTGACAGTGATCTTGCGCTCTCCCGAGGACAGTGACCCCAAATATCACGTGATAAATCCACTATTACAGTGATCCTGCTCTCTCTCTCCCCAGAGACAGTGACTCCGAATATCACATGACAAATCCACTGTGACATTGGTCCTGCGCTCTCCCCGAGGACAGTGACCCCAAATATCACATGATAAATTCACTGTCACAGTGGCTCTGCACTCTCCCCGAGGACAGTGACCCCAAATATCACATGATAAATCCACTGTCACAGTGGCCCTGCACTCTCCCCGAGGACAGTGACCCCAAATATCACATGATAAATCCACTGTCACAGTAGTCCTGCACTCTCCCCGAGGACAGTGACCCCAAATATCACATGATAAATCCACTGTCACAGTGGCCCTGCACTCTCCCCGAGGACAGTGACCCCAAATATCACATGATAAATCCACTGTCACAGTAGTCCTGCACTCTCCCCGAGGACAGTGACCCCAAATATCACATGATAAATCCACTGTCACAGTGGCTCTGCACTCTCCCCGATGACAGTGACCCCAAATATCACATGATAAATCCACTGTCACAGTGGCCCTGCGCTCTCCCCGAGGACAGTGACCCCAAATATCACATGATAAATCCACTGTCACAGTGGCCCTGCACTCTCCCCGAGGACAGTGACCCCAAATATCACATGATAAATCCACTGTCACAGTAGTCCTGCGCTCTCCCCGAGGACAGTGACTCCAAATATCACGTGATATATCCACTGTGACGGTGGTTTTGCGCTGTTCCCGAAGATAGTGTCCCGAAATATCACGTGATAAATCCACTGTGACAGTGTTCTTGCGCTCTTCCCGAAGACAGTGTCCCCAGATATCACATGAAAAATCCACTGTGACGGTGGCCCTGCGCCCTCCCCACACCCAAATATCACAAGATAAATCCATCGTGACAAAACAAATCTTCACAGACACATAACAACAATAAAAAATTAAAACACAAAAAAATGTAGCCTTGCAGAACGGAGACATACTCTCCCCAGAGACGGAATAGTCAGAAAGAGTTCACCGCTAATAAAAGCCAACCTCAAAGCCAGTGCGCATTTTGCGTGTAAAGTGCGTCGTATATATGTTATTTTTGTCTCGTAAGCGCGAGTAACCGAAGCTGTCTTCACCTTTACCCAAGCCGTGCTGCTGCTAAGGAGACCAGAAAAGAGTCTGACGCTGCAGCAGATGGAAATTTCAGAAAACAATGTGAAAATGGTGCTGTCACAAGGACAGATTTCTGTGTTGGGATGGCCTACAGAAACTTTCCTGCGGCATTGCAGACTTATCACTCGCACAAACGGCATTTGCGAGGTTAAACTAAACCGAAAATGAAACAAAACAAAACAAAACAAAACAAAACAAAACAAAAAAAACGAAACAAAAAACCCAAAAAAGATTTCTGCAGAGACAGTTGATACGTGGTGTGGAATAGTTCAATTCACACATACATATATTACATTTGGAGAGACAGACAGACAGACAGGGAGACAGACAGACAGACAGACAGCGAGACAAAGAGACAGACAGAGAGACAAAGAGAGAGAGAGAGCATTCGAATGATTAATCTCCCCTTAACAAACAGTGAGTTCAACCTGGCGATGACTCGCAAATTACATTGCGCTCATTTGGGACATAAACGTGCTGCCTTCAGAGTTCATAAGTGCGCGTGCTTTCTGGTCCAAAAATGACGCTCTTTGTGGCACTATTTTTGGCCTGCACGCATACAGATAGAAGGAACAAAAACCCGCGCTCATCAGATGCAACCCCTGGAGAGAGATGCCTGAATTTCACTTAGTAAATCCATTGTGACAAAACAAAGGGCATAGATAACAACGAAAGACGCCAGAGAGTAATGGCGGTTCTGTGTTTCCATGACAGATAAACATTATGTAACATCCACAACAACTGATTTAACCATTTGGCTGCCTCATCTTATCCGCCAACTGCAAAAACTTAAACGTTTTGCTAGCATGGTTGACTATGCAGATGCCAATGGACAGGGTGCGGGAGTCAAAGGTTTAAATGTCATAAAAATACTGACTCTTCTGTTTAGATACTGCATCATATCACTTTAGGGGAGGTGGGTGGGGATGGGTGGTTTGTTCTTCAATAGTACAAGGCGAAACATTATCGCATAAAATAGTTTGAAATTTGCTCCTTCGTGTGTTTCGTTTCGTATTTCTTTGTTCCTTGTTTTGGAGATTTTGACTTTTAATTCTTCCCTTGGACTGAAATGTGTTTTGCATTATACTTTAAGACCAATTTAAAAACCCACATCTTTTCCCGGTAATGAATTCTGCAACTGCCCCTTAACATCCGTTTTATGTGTTGTTGTTTTTTTCTCGCATGATGTATGGTGGTCTGTGTTGATCGCATGCGTACGTCTGGTGCGTAGGTGTGCCTTAATTTGAATTGCCAAGATTTGGCACAACATACTGAATAATTATCTTTATTATTATTTTATTTTTATTATTTATTATTTATTCTATTATTATTATTATATTATTATTATTATTATTATTATTATTTATCTATTATCATCATCATCATCATTATTGTTATTATCATTATTACAAGATACTAGATAGATGGGGAGAGTAATTAAAGAACTTTTTGAAGATGACAGAAACGAAGAACACATAAGAAAGAACGTTGAAGGGCCACCCATAATGAAAGATGAGTTAGAACAGCATTGAAAAAGATGAAATCAGGAAAAGCCCCAGGACCAGACAATATTACTACAGAGATGATTGAAACCCTGGAGGAATTTGGTATTGAAAAAATTAGTCCTCCTAAATGAAATTTATGACACTGGAAAATCCCCAAAGATATGTCAAAATCAATTTTCATTGCTGTTCCAAAGAAAACAGGGGCTATAGAATGCGAACTCCATCGCACAATCAGCTTGATGAGTCATGTAACAAAAATCCTGTTAAGAATAATCATGATGAAGACAAGGAATACAATCAAAAGAGAAATAGCAGAAGAACAGTGTGGATTTGGGAAGGGAAGGAGCTATTAATGCCATATACATCCAAAGAACTATCATAGAGAGGTCAACCGAGTTGAATAAGGATTTATATTTGTGTTTTGTTGATTATACCCAGGCTTTCGATCGGGTAAGACATGAAGAATTTATCAACCAACTAGAAAGACTCAATATTGATGGAAAAGATCTACGAATAATCAGAAAAATGTATTGGGAACAAACAGCTGCAATGAGAATAGAAAACGACACAAACTGTTTCCAAAATATTAAAAGAGTAATCAGGCAAGGTTGTGTTCTGTCACGAGACCTGTTTTCACTTTACAGTGAAAACATCATGAGAAACCAGAAGAATACCCTGGATTAAAGTAGGAGGAAAAATGATAAACACCATTCGTTACGCAAATCACCGTGCTAATTGCAGAAAATGAAAAGGCCTACAAAAACTTGTGAATATGATAGAAACAGAAAGCAAAAATAAAGGGTTGGAGCTAAATAGTAGAAACTGAATCATAGTAATCAGTAAAATACACGAAAGACTGAAACTTCCCTGCTGCTTCATTTTTAATCCTCTTCTCCCACTGGACGAAGCAGCAGGGAAGTTTCAGTCTTTTTCACCTAATTTTGTGTTTGGTGTTTGTTTGTTTGTGATGTTACATTCACGCTTGACAAAGGCCAGTTGGCCGAAAATTTGCGCCTGTCTTGTCTTGTTGTATTAAATACGCGTTCTGATTCTATTTTCGTGTTTTTCTGGTTCCAATAAGTCTTTAGTCCAGAGCTCCACCACAAGAGGCAGCTGGCCCGATTACAAGTTATGTGGCCTAAGGGTTGAAACCACAAGCTCTGGGTTATCAGCAATGTCGTCTGACCATCTCAGCTGACGAAGCCATCATTGCAGATAACTGTATGTATGTCAAGAGATGGAGCACGATATCACCAGGCTACGTAATTAACAGTACCAATAAAGATCTAGGATAACCAGTCAACTTGGCGAAGTGGATAGCGCAACGGACTATTGACTGGGAGATTGTGGATTGGAAACTTTATAGGTCGGGATTATAGTTGTGGGATGCTTTTTTTCCGACTTGCTCTTTGTCGATCTGTCTATCTGTCTGTCTGTCTGTCTGTCTGTCTGTCTGTCTTCTCTCTCTCTCTCTCTCTCTCTCTCTCTCTTTATTATATATATATATATATATAGTGTATATATATATATATATTAAATAATATAAGATAATATATATATATACAAATGTATATATACGCACACAGACACACACACGTACACCCTTCCCCTCCCTCTCTCTGTATATGTATATATATATATATATATATATATAATTTATATAATATAATTTTTACATATATACACAATATATATATATATATATATAATATATATATATATAATGTATAGTATGATACATACATACATATATGTATGAAACTCGACTGTGTGGCTCCTCTATTCCCATTGATCCCGTATACATTCAGCTTTTGGGTAGGAACCAGCTGGGGCCGAAAATCCCACGATAATTTTTGACAGGATTCATGGGATTAACCCCCCCCCCCCCCCCCTACCACCTTCAACCTTCGAGTCGTCTGTCTGTTGCCCTATCCACTACACCACGGTAACCTGTGCAAGTGTCAAATAGTGTGAATAAGTCAATTTACATGTTGAAGCCTTACGGCCTAAAAAAATTATCTAAAGCATACAACTTTTCTTCAAGAGAACAGGTTACTTTCATGAAGTGTATAACACAAAAATGAAAGGTTTCTTTCTCTCCTTCATCTTTTCCATTTTGTCTTTGTTTCTGTCTTTTCTTCTTCCTTTTTTCTTTGTTTATTTCTTCTTCTTCATTTCTTTCTTTTTCGTTTGTTTGTTTCTTTCTTTCCTTCTTTCTTTCCTTCTTTCTTTTCATTCTGTCTGTCGTCTGTCTTTATTTCAGTCTTTCTTTCTTCCTCTCTTTTTTTTTTATTTCTTAGTTTTTCGTTTTTCCCCTTTTCTTCATTTTTCATTGGCCTTGTGAACTTAGTTTAAAAGAGCGCCATGATGTTGATGCAACACTTTAAAGTATGATGTTAAAGACAAGTTAAATAGTAAGGTTCTTGGAAAGTAAATTGCCAATATGTAGGCTGAGGGGGTTAGAGTATGGGAGGGGTTAGAAGTTACAGGAGAAAAGAAACAGCTCAGAGGTGCAGACTCATAGACTCATGATTTGATTTAATCTACCGCAAGAACAGACTGAAATAGACTTATAATTTTATTTATCTGCCGTCGGAACGGTTTATTCTTTATCCCCTGTTGGAGTATGGAGAGAAAACAAAACAACACAAAAACAATTACGCTTACACGATCGAGCTATCGCCAGAATGAGGAAAGAAAATGTTAAAACAAAACAAACATCACCTTTGAAAATTTTGCAAGTGTTTACAAAAACTGTTCTCAAATTAACCATCAGAGACGTTGATCTATTTACATATTTCTCACTGTGCCACTGACATGCAGGCTAGCAACGAACAAAGATCCGCCACTTATGTCTGCCCTTGGCCAACATCCGAACGGTGTTCGTGATGTGTTTCAGGGCTTTGAGGTCTCCTTCAACTGTTCACACGTACACACGCGCACGCACGCGTAAACACATAGAGACAGACAGACAAACAGACAGACAGACACACACAAACACACAACAACACACACACACACACACACACACAACAAAATAGCATATGACCAAGCTCTTATCCAGATGATGTTTTAACCTTTTGTGTAATTCAGTCTATCCATCAGATTCCTACGTAATTAGCCATGTTACCAAATCAAATTCGTAACCCTTTCATTCTGTCCACTAGCTTCCTGCATGAAGCTGTTGAACAGGATGAGGGCGTGAAACTGTATCGCAGGATAGGTTGAGGAGTTGAAAAGGTTAAGATTTTGCAGTCGGTGGATAAAACATGGAAGTGAAAGGGTTAAGGAGGACTGAGAAATTTATCCTCTTATATTCCATAAAACTGATCACCAAAAACAAAAACACCCCACAACAACATTAACAACGATAACAACGAGTTCAAAGGAATACTGAGTCAACTGAACGTGAAATGGAAACCCTGCCTCCCTCTTTCCCTCACCTGCTTGCTTTTTATGTCTCCATAATCCTTGTGTGCCATCGCTCCCTTCCCTTCTGGCTAGAATATCCGTGGGATGCTGGAGTAGGCGTGGTGTTGTTGGCTAACTGCGTTTGAAGTTGACCGCTTGATCAACAGTGTGCCGTGACTTGAATGAGTTTGTTGTCCTTTTTCTTATAGACAGAAGTCTGCAAGTCTCTGTATCTGCCTTTCTGTGTTTGTCTGTCTGTCTGTCTATCTGTCTGTCTGTGTGTTTGTCTGTCTGTCTATCTGTCTGTCTGCCTATTTCTGTATCTGTCTGTCTGGGGAGGCTGTGGTGAACAGCTGTATTGAAGGCCCAGGTGTTTGCTGATGGATGATATCATTCAATGACACCCAGAGAGAGAGAGAGAGAGAGACATACAGACATACATACAGACAGACAGACAGACAGACAGAGACAGAGACAGAGGAAAGACAGAGAGAGAAGAGATGTCAAGTTTTTTCTTCTTCTAACTCTTGTTTTTTGTCTGGTTTTTCAGTTAAGATGACCGATGAGGATAACAACCATTATGCAAGTTACGGGAAAAGGTGGGTGGGGGGGGGGGGGATTATCTGACCTACAGTGACACCACCACCATAACAATAATGTACAGAAGGGCACTATGAGGGCTGGTTTAATGTACCTCATTCACAACCACTGGCATACGAATTGTATCTGATGTTAAACCTACTCAGTTGTTTAGGATGTGTGTGTGTGTGTGTGTGTGTGTGTGTGTGTGTGTGTGTGTGTGTGTGTGTGTGTGTGTGTGTTGTGTGTATGTCTCTCTCGTCTTCTCTCTCTCTCTCTCTCTCTGTGTCTGTGTGTGTGTCTGCGTGTGAGAGAGAGAGAGAGAAAGAAAGAGAGAGAAAGATAGAAAAAAAGAGAGTGAGAGAGAGATGAGAGAGGGAGAGAATGAAATAATGAATGAATGAATAAACAAATACATGAACGAATGAACAATATGAATGAATGAGCCAATGAATCAGTGGGGTGATGTGATATATAGTGCGTACCCATTGCATGGGGAAGACAGGGCATAGATTCTCTATCATTTTCATTTCTCAAGATAACAAAACGCCTTACGCATAAATTTCATGCTCTGAAAATCGATTGAACTGCAGGGTTTTCCAGGTCAATGTTTTGTTGACATATGATACGAGATACTGAGCACAGCCTGCTGAATAATGTAACATGATTCCACACAGCTTGCATTGAAAGTGAAAAAAATGGTATCCACCATGCAGTCAGACAGACACACACACACACACACACACACACACACACACACACACAACATACATACATACACATCCACGCACACGCCATCACACGCGCGTACATACACAGTGTAAGTATAGGTAAGCATGTGTAATATATATATATATATATATATATATATATATATATACACAATAACAAACAACACACACACAAACACACACACACATACACACACACACACGCACGCACACACGCACGCACACACACACACACACACACACACACACACACACACACACACACACACACACACACACCTTGTGGGTGTGTCGGGAGTGACCAAGGCTTAGGAATAAGCCCTAATGGAAAAAAAAAAACATCACTGCATTGTGGTTATTTCGGGAGACACCAAAGCTAAGGGAGTAAACTCTGAGAGAAAATCACCCCTACTGCCTTGTTGGTAGTCGTGGGAATGACAAAGGCCGGCGGAGAGTCTGGTTAGACACGAAAAAATTATCAGTCAACTGGAAAAGGTCAATACTGATGAAAAAGATCTAAGAGTAGTAAGAAATATGTATCAGGAACTAACAGCAGCAATGAGTGTAGAAAATGATGTAAGTTCTTTTCAAAATATCGAAAGATGAGTCACTCATAGATGCGATCTGTCACAAGATTTATTTTCACTTTACTGCGAAACCATCATGAGGTGCCCTGGGACAAAAGTTGGAAAAAAATTATAAAGAATCTTCGTTATGCCGATGACAGCGTTCTAATCGCAGAAAATAAAAAAGGCCTACAAAATATTGTGAATATTAATGAAACAGAAAGCGAAAATGAATGGCTAGAGCTAAAATGTAAAAAGACTGACTTCATGATAATCACTAAAAACAAGAAATCCCATCATGTAAAATAACAACAAATGGCACAATGTTGAGAGAAGTCGATAGTTCGAATATCTGGGGACAGTCAGTACGAATATCTAGCACAACTGGCCGAGCTAAAACAGCATTCAGGAACATGAAAAGCGTTCCTACCATGTAATGCCTTTCACTTGGCATCAAGAAGATAATTTTTCAGCACTAAATAAAAACCAATAATGTTATAGAGATACGACGCCTGAACATTCGAACAGGAAAATAAGAACAACACTGAGACAGCTGAAGTGTGGTTTCTAGGAAGAATGTTAATATTTCCATGGACAGCTAGTCACAACAAGAAAGCTAGAGGGGAAAAAGAGCAACTGGCAGACCCAGTGAGAAAACATTACAGGGTGGGTGGGAGGAAAAAGGGTAGGAGTTGAAGTTGCGGTGACAAAAAATAGATTCGTATTGAGGGTCATGAATGCCATCGCAACGCGGTAAGGCACATATTGTTGATGATGATTACGTACATACAATCAGTTTTAAACCTGAATAAATGTGTGTAGTTTGGTGTGTTTGTGTTTGTGTTTGTGTGTGTGTGTGTGTTTGTGTGTGTGTTTGTGTATGTGTGTGTGTGTGTGTGGTGTGTGTTGAGTGTGTGTGTGTGTATGCAGTGTGTGTGTGTAATTGTATGTGTGTGTGTGTGTGTGTGTGTGTGTGTGTGTGTGTGCGCGCGGTGCATGCGTGGTGTGGTGAGTGTGTGTTATGTATGTGTATGTGTGTGTGCGTGTGTGTTGTGTGCGCGCGTGCGAGTGTGTGTGTGTGTATGTGTGGTGTGTGTGTGTGTGAGAGAGAGAGACAGAGAGACAGAGAGAGAAAATGTGAGCAAATTTCTCTAGGTAAAGCATGGCACTAACCACACACACACACACACACACACACACACACACACACACGCGCGCGCGCGCGGCGCGCGTGTGCTTGCACACGCGTTCCTTTGTAGTAAACCAATGAATCCAAGCCAAGTAACAGCAAGAAACTCTGGGGAGAGTTGGATAAAGGAAGTTCTCAGAGGAGAAGCCCTTTCCCTATCAAGTGTTTTGGCCCTAAACTCTTCACACTCTAAGCGGTAGGGAGGTGAGTGGGGGACGGGTAGCATTCAGGTCACGACGCCTGGATGTGCTTCTCTTGTCGCCAAGCCAGTAATAGTCTGAACAGAATATGTCCCATGGTACACACACACACACACACATACACACACGCGCGCGCGCGCACACACACACGCAGACACACACAAACACACGCACGCACGCGCGTTAGCACACACACACACACACAAACACACAAGACGACGTCATCAACATGGCGATGGTAGCCAAGTAAAAATTTTCTGTGCTGCGTGCCATCACACTACAATACAGCCATGACAAATACGAGATGTCTAAGGTCGGCATCCTGTGCCCTTAAATCAGAAGTCGTCAACCTTTTCTGACGAGTTCACCGATAACAACATCACTGGTAGAAGGAATAGATCTAACGTCGCTGTGAAGGCTGTCATGTCACCGCTTCGCCAGATGCGAAGAGGAGTACCGATGCCGGCCCAGGGACAAATCTCCGCAGCGATTCCATCAGTGAGTTGAAATCAGTTATAGTCGCACTATCCGACCATATTCTGTCTTTAGAGCGATTCGTGACTGAACATGTGCAGGAGATGGGGCAGTGGGGCGCTGAATAGCGGAAGGACGCTGCCGGTCTGCGTGTCGGTTGGGACGCAAACGGACCCCAACCTTTACGCAGACAAACCACAACCAGGTCCTTCACCGCTGCCCATCTCTCATGTGGAGGCAGCCAAACGGGTGACTACACCATCAGTCACCTCAACAACCCAGTCTACTCCTGTGGCGTCAAGATCGTCAAAACAAAGCCGAAAATCAAACGATCTCTTAAAAGGCGGACCATCATCACACGCCAGGAAAATGACGTCAAACCTGTAACGAAAATACCATCAAAAGAACAGACCGACAGAAAAGCTGCCTTCTTCTTCTTCATCTTCTTCTTTCTTAGAACATCCACCACCATCGTTTTGATGGTTCTGATGTGTGGTGTGTGGTCACAATTTTGGTTGACACTAATTTCTTACAAATTGTTTGCCTCTGGCGTCAAATCCAAGATCTCACAATACGAAAAAGTAAACTCTGCTTTACCAACAGTTCATCTTGTTCATGATACCGTATCAAATGGCATCTACGGTCACAGACTTGGTCGTTCATTTGGTTTCACTGTTACAACAAATACAATTTCTGCTGTGGACAAAATTCTCAGTCCTTCAAAGAATCGCCCACCTGTCAGTTTGATTGTTTTGTTATACATTGTGGAATGTATCATCTGAAGGCCGACGATCCCCAAACAATTTGTAAGAAATTCGTGACAACCGTGGGTGAAATTGTGACCACACATCCTAAACGTAAAATAGTCATTAGCAAGACAGTACCAGTGCGAGACAGGGACCTTCAAATAAAAATAGATCTTTTTAACGCCCTGCTTCACTCCGAACTTTACGGTCGCAACAACATCTCTTTCTTGGATCATGGCAATTTAAAATAAAAAATCCACTCTACTTTCAAAGACAATGTGCATCCAATCGGCTCGGATCATCCATCCTTGCCGAAAACATCGGCAGAGATATCAACAGAGTCCTTTGGGAGACACCAAAGCATAAAACTCGTCATCATCAAAGTAAGAGATCTCGGAACAACCCATTCACCATTTACGACAAGGGTTACAACACATTCTACTGTTCAAGACCATCCCCTTTCGATGAGTCCCAGAGTCCATGGTGGAATGGTGCCATCTCCCATCATAATTGTCTCCATGAGAGATCTCTGTGACTGGTGAAACTATAATATTATTTATGACGTGTATGCACCAGCGTCAGCGTGAACTTAGTAGCGACTTTCATACATTGATTTTTAATGTCGCTTGCAGGTTGTTTTTACTTTCGCCAAAGCTATCATCACCCTTGATTTTATTTTAATTTTATTTTTGTTACTTCTTTTATATAGTTGTTTCCTACTGTTTTTCTTTCTTTTGTTTTGTTTTGTTTTGTTGGTTATGCAAGTCAAGAAACGTTCTAAAACAGGTTTTTCTGTTCTTCAGTGGAACAGTCGTTCGATCAATATTAATCATCTTCATCTCCAGCACTACGTATGCGAAAATAAGCATCATATTGTCGTCTTACAGTCCATGAATGTGACGAAAAGTAAATTGCCAAAGTTGGAGGACTATTACTATCCTCCTGTGACACACATTTGTGATCATACCTCAAAGGCATATGCAGCCATATATATCCGTAAAGATGTGGACTATAAAATCATTCAGCCTGCTGTGCCAAAGGACACGGATGGTGTTTCTTTTGTGGCTGTGAAAGTGAAAATTAACTCTGTGTCAACTTTAAATATCATGTCTGT
>JAPXFY010000014.1:47532167-47567167 GCA_030674185.1 Monoplex corrugatus | reverse complement strand
GCAAGTTGTCCAGTTTGTCTGGGGACGGTTTGTCTGAATGACGTCATGTCGTCTGCAACTTTTTCACCGGGATCACTGGTGTATGGATTTGCTGTTTTTTGATCAGTGATTTAATTGTTTTGACTTAACAAAGGTGTTGTCGGCATAAATTCTGTGAAATATTTAGTGACAAAAATGTTAACGTTCTCAGACTATAGAATGAAAACAGTAAAGAAAGGTTTGAAATGTGTAAAACCGGTGCAGATGGGAATCAAAAACTTGTCTGCTGCTTCTGACATTGACATGTAACTTTGGAAGACGTTGAATTGATTTATTGAAATTTGATGATATAATCACGAAGGAATACTTTATTGACGTTAGTTAAAGTTCAGTTTAAATCTAATGATGAAAAGTTTATACACCGGAAGTCTGCATTTCTCAAAAAAGCGCTTTACTACTCATAAATAATTCACAGCGCTTAACTGAAACAAGAATGGAAGGTACCGTGTGCTTTACGCACGTAAAGACTTAACTATGTAACCATGTAAACACGTCTGACAAAAGGAAGGCTAAAATTCGGGAGAATGTGTTGACAGTCGAAAGAGACTGGGTTATCGTTCTCGTCCTTCCCCATGTTTCATTAGTGACTGGTTTAGTGGTTAGCATCATCAGACAAGTGTTCTCATTTTCTGTTCAAACATACCTCAGCCGTTTGATTAAGTGAGTGCGCCTCGTGTTGTGTTGGGTTATGCTGATTTTTTTTCTCGATCTTCGTTATCTTTTAGAAGCTTCATCGTTGTGCAATACACGACAAAAATATATCAGTGTCAGTTGAGTGAATAATGGGAAAAAAAGAAGAGGACTTTGTGCAGTTCTAATCTGATGTTGTGAATTTCCATCGAACTTGTTTCCAGGTCGGGAGTAGGACTATCATAGAAATTTATCCAATGTGAAATCGACTGCATGTCGTCCGTCCATTTTCAAACTCGACATCATTCATTGCATTGGAAACAAACTCTCATCTGGAGCGGAAAGTGTATGGACTGTATCTTAAGAGACTTCACCAAAGAAATACTTTAATATTAGGAACCTTGGTTATATTGTAAGTGTTTTTGACAATCAACGAATTTCATGATTACCTTGGTCGACTCTGATACAATGTCTCCCCACATCTATTCAACTATATTTATCAGTTTTGAAACTGTAGTCACTGCGCAAATTTTAAACGAAGAACTCATAATTGTTTCCACGAGAGTCTTTTCAATCAACTGTTTTTGTCAGTATTCAAACTGTAGTCGCTTTGCAAATTTGAAGCATCATACGTGAATCATCTCAGCTTGTGTATTCCACTTTTTTGGAGTATTGTGTGGAGTTGTTGTGAATTCGATAATGGATTACCTACAGACCAGAAACGCCAAACAAGCTGCAACTCACCAGAAACAAAACGTCCGTGAAAAGGTCAGCTTATATTTCCCTTGAAGAGTTTTCTTTCTCTCTGCCTAAAAGTCTTCTTTTTTTTAAAACATCTTTCAATACTAATACTAGTACAAATAATAATGACGATAATGACGTTTAAATAATGATGTTAATAATAATGATATAAATAATTGTAACAATAATGACGATGGCGATGATGATCATGACAATAATAAGCAGTAAAACAAAAATAACCGTAATAATAGTCACGGTGATAATGATAAGAAGAAGAACTAAAACACCTTACGAAACATGACTTCGTTTAAAAAAATTCCGATTTTGCCAAAACTGAAACACCAAGCAACTTCTTTTCAGCATTTTTCACATATCTTTCTATATATGTATGTATGTATGTATGTATGTATGTATGTATGTATGTATGTATGTATGTATGCAGTGAAAATAAGAGGATAATTTTGCCTTCTTCAAAATTATACGAGTTCTTTCTGACAGGAAAAGAAACACTTTTGTATCAGTAATGAAACTCAGTAACCACACTCACAGACCGCGTCGGGAGTAGCTTGTTTCTTCGTGCCACTCTCATGTCAAAGTGATTACAATAAAACAAAGGAATTTTCTTTGTTTCTTGGAAACCATTCTGTTCAGCAAAACCAGACAGTTAATTCTGTGTAAGTTCAGAATTTTGTGCGATTTGCACGACTGACATCAGAAAAAATTACTATGTCAAAACAGCAGAACACTGAAACACCTAACTGTCAAATATGAACTAAACACTCAAAATCAGGGACTGTTAAAACTGGACAATTTCCATACCTCAGTGAACTGTTGCGTGGGTTTGATAGATAAAAACAAAGAGTAAAATACTGTATACAATAATCTATTCCTCGCATATTCGTATATATATATAAGAGAACTAACAAATAACTATAATCAATCCACTGTAAAGGGTACAATACAATATTATCATAAAAAAGTGCATAAGAAGCCACAAGGATTGGTGATCTCAGTTTGACATTGACCTATTTCGTTTCCGGTTTTAAATGTGTCAAGTTGTACTCAGATACTGGGATAGAGACTGGAGATGATTAGGTTGGAGAGAGAGAAAATCTTTTCCATTCTTTTCTTGTTCTTCTCTTTTGTGTTGGTTGGTTGGTTGGTTGATTGATTGGTTCGTTGGCTGTGGTTTGGTTGGCTGTAGGTGATCAGGTGGGAGGTGGTTTTTTTTTTCTTTCTTAATTACTTGGATAGTTAGTTTCGGGTTAGTCGACTGTAAGTGATTGAGTGGGAGATGGGTTGGTTGATTCATGACTGGCTGGGTTAGTGGTTGATTTGTTGTTTGGTTGGTGGTGGCGTGTCTAACGTTCATTCCGTTGGTTAGTTGGTTGGTCTTGCTTATCTACCTGTCCACTGCTGTGTGTCTGTTTCTCGCTTGTTACCTTGTCAGTTTTTTTCTGTGCCTTTTGTCTGTGTATCTCCAGTCTATCTGTTTCTGTCTGCCTATCTTCTTTCTATCTGATTTTATGCCTGTTTTAGTCTGTCCGTCTGTCTGTCTGTTTGAATGTATCCCTGTCTATCTGTCTCTGTCTGTCTGTCTTTTCTATCTATCTATACATTATCTATCTATCTTCTATCTATCTATCTATCTATCTATCTATCTAGAGAGAGAGAGAGAGAGAGAGAGAGAGAGAGAGAGAGAGAGAGAGAGAGAATGTTGTAACGGACAAATTGATATACAACATAGAATATTTATGAGTTTGTCTACTAACAAGCCAGTCATGTACGAAAAGCATTGAGGAAAGTAACAGTGTTGCCCCTCTGCCTCCAGCCTTTCAATTGTGTATGGGTCAGTGGCCTTCACAATGAACCTTGTTTCAGTGTCGATGTCTCTCTTTCCCTGGCATTGGACCAGATGCTTAATTAACGTGTCGACCCTGAAATATCTTTTTCTTTTTACATAGTGATAAATACATAACGAACAAACGTTGTTTTTGCCCTTTCTGTAATATCACACTGGATACAGAGGCGCACTAATCGATTGCTCAAGTGTCCTTAGTACTGTGGACATAGAAAGGATTTAATATTGCATGCAAGGATTAACTCAGAACATCAGACCTTGAGTCCACAGCTCTATTTCCAGAGCGAGACAGTCTGCTAACACAAGTTGCAGCCTGCTCGAGGGTCGAAACACGACACCTGCCTTGTCATCACGGCACATAAGCTAACTGAGAAACATTCCACATAGAATGCATCTATTACATAACATTGCACTGATGCTTACTCTGCTTGCACTGGGCCATGGCCATATATAAACCATCCTGACCTCTGACTCTTGTCTCGCCAGTTTTATAGCTTGTCAGGCTTGGGAATTATTCAGACAGCTTTTTGAAATAGTTTCATCTAAGATTCCAAACGTTCTTATTCAGTTTTGTTAGACTGTTCACCTGTCTTTTCGTTATCTGTCTTTCGGTCTGTCTGTCTGTTTCTGCTCCATCATTGATGAGTGTCTTGGCTTTAATGGATGAGCTGTGCGTGTTGCTGATCGTGAAAATGTGATGAAGCTGTAGAGAGGAAAGATTGAAAAGCTAGGCTTTTTACTTTAAATCTGGATCCACAAGTATTAAAGATTAACATTATCTCTATTGTTTGTCTGTCTGTCTGTCTGTCTGTCTGTCGCTCTCTCTCTGTCTCTCTCCCTCTCTCTCTATGTCTCTCTCCCTCTCTCTTTCTTTCTCTCTCTTTTTCTCTTTCTGTCTTCCTTCCTTCTTGTCTACCTTCTTTTTCCAATCTCTCTTAAAGAAACATATATTGCTTTATATCAACAGTAGGTTATAGTTCTATGTGTGCGTTTTTGCATGGGCGTGTGTCTGTGTGTGTTTGTATGATAAAGATTTTCAGCTTTATGTTGAATGATCTGTGCCAACTTTTAGAATGCTTTGGAGTCGCGAAAGCGTAACTCTGGAAGCAAAGCTCCAAGGTGAAGGTCAATGAAAAAAATGCTTACTACGGCACTTTTTGAGGAAGGTGTATGAACAGCACTTTCTCACTAACTTCTAACAATACTTAAAATATAAATCTATTTTCACTGTTTGTACAAGTCTACCTTTTGCTCGTTGCATGTCAAGTTTGTTTATGTAAACTGTAGCTTCTTCAAGAACAGAGGACATTGAAGTACAAAACCTAGTTTTACTGTGATAATTTTGTATACAAAGGAAAACCGGTAGAACGGCCTTACCACCTTGTTTCTTTAACATAAGTATTATTATGCCACTTGTTTGGAAAAAAAAAATACCACCGTTCCAGACGATAGTAAATACAGTCGCTTTTTATAGCTCTTGTTGTTTCTTGAGCAGCTTCGCCAGTGCCGTAAATTGTTGAAGTACACAGATGTCACCTTAACTCCTAGATTTATGGGGCAAATTCAATGATATTTAGAAACATCACTTGCATTCGTTATGATCTACATGACACAAAAGAATCAGCTATCATTGTGGCTTGACCGTCCTATGGCTTTATGCCTAGGCCAACCCAACTCACCCCTTTTCTAACCATTTGGTTTTCTTTAACCTCCCTGTTTTTAATATACACACATTTCTCACAACATATACAGACTAAATTTAGAAAAATATGGTCAAAATGCACAAATATTGTCCCTTTTACTTACTGAATATAAACGAACACGTAAGCATACACAAAAACGCATGCAAACTCCCATCTTCGACCTTCACACACACACACACACACACACACACACACACACACACACACACACACATACACACACACACACACAACACACACACACACACACACACACACACACACACACACACACACACACACACACACACACACACACACACACAAACACACATAGAAAGAAAAAAACTTGAACACAGTCACATACATGCGCACACATATACCCCTACGCACGCCTGTATTCAAACACTCATAGAGACATATCACAGACAGACACCACACATATATGCACACACTCTCTCTCTCTCTCTCTCTCTCTCACACACACACACACACACAACACACACACACACACACACACACACACACACACACACACACACACACACACACACAAACTCCTTTTCACACTCACCGCTTTCTAGAGAAGTTATTGGAAAAGAAGTTTGAGCTTTCTTTTTTCATAGAAAAAATAGGAGATTATTAGAATGGCTCTACCTTCTTGTTCCTTTTTATATTCGCTCTTAAAAGTCCATTTTATTTTCAATATTTCTTGGAGGAGCCATTCATTTTTTTTTCTACTGTACAGGTCTACTTTGATGTAGAAACGCCTTAGTCATGAATACAGTATTACCATAGTCTATAAATGATTGATTTAAAGAAATAGTGAAAGAACGTATTAAAAAACGAAAATGACAGTTATGCCACCTTAAAGAGTTTTATCCATTTTTACAATAACACGACGAAAACACGTAAAGATAGCCATATCAAAAAAAAATTTTCGGATTGTTCCTGGGGTCTCATACTATAGTAGCGCCCATGTGTAACGAAAATTTGCAACGTATAGGGCATCGTAGTCTGACATTTTACAATACGGACAGAATACATCAAAAACATTGTCAGCTTGTATTAGCACCATCATTTCTTATAAAACATACACATACACGTGCAAACACAAAAGCACATGCAATTCCACCCTCAACACACACACACCACTTTGCAGGTGACACTCACACAAGAGAAAATCTTGCACACAAGCACAGACATACGGCATGATACGCACACGCACATGCGCACAATGCGCGTCTGTGTGAACTCACTTTCGCACACACACTTCCGCACACATACTTTCGCACACACACTTCCGCACACATACTTTCGCGCACACACACACACACACACACACACACACACACACACACACACACACACAACACACACACACACACACACACACACACACACACCACACACACACACACACACACTTATCTCTCTCTAGAGAAATAATTGGGACTTTTTCCTGAAGGACAAGGGAGATTTTTGGAATACTTTCAGGATCTTGTTATTTATTTATGTATTTATTTATGTATCTATTTATTCATTTATTTATTTATTCATTCGTTCATTTCATGTTTAATCATTATCTGTCCTTCTTGTCTGAAGATAAAATCGGAGCAGACACAGATTGAGCACAGGATTAATTGTCATCCATGTTCCTTGGAAGATGTTTTGTGCCACTTGCTCCTAATGAAAACGCCATTTCCTCCAAACATAAACAAAGACGAGTATTTCCCCCCTCTAATATGACATTTCTTGATGCTGATACGATCTCCAGTGACAACGCGGCTCTGGAAGAAAGTGGGGAGAAGAGAATGCCTTAATTTTTTCGGGGGATTGTAATTAAAAGTATTATTAAGCTGGCTCGACGAAATGGAAGTGTTGGTTGGTGGATGGAGGCTGTCTGTCGTGTTGTTCTGGGTGGGTTTCTATGATGTGGTTGTATGGATGTTGGTGCTGTCAGTTCGTGTTCAGGGACTGGACGTGTTTTCATCTATTTCCACTAGCTGGAGATATACATGGCGCGACAATGTTGAATCGGCTGTTGTAATGGTAGACTGATACAAAGACATAAAATCCATAAGTTAAGTAGGACCTCAGGACCTTACCAGCTCATGAGGCTTATGCACAGGTAAATAGCTTATGCCAGGATCACTTTGGATATTTCTATCACATGATGTCTGTGGCTTCAGTGCGTATGGAAAAAAAACTGAAATTGAAACTGATGAAATGGAGTTCTAGCTCGATTGGATTGGCCTTCTTCATTTCCTAAAGATTTTGGAGTTGCATTGCTGGGTTGATGTGCCAGGGCTCGAGCCTTGGGAATAGTGATATGGAAAACCTGTTCATGTGGTAAACTTCCCCTTCCTCAACACACGGGGACCAAAGGAAAGGCTAAACCTAACACAACTCGGAGCCGGCGAAAACAAGACTTCATTTGGGACAGTCGCTTTCAACACTCAGTAAACATACTATTTTGAAGCTGCGTTTTGGCCTGTCTGGCCTATAATTGTAGTATCTCATGGAATCTATCAGGACGTAAATATTTTCAACAAAAATCTATCACACAGAAAGCAACCAAAGAAGGTGAAATAATGAGTCAATAAAAGAGATTTAAATCATCCAACAGAATATAAGTACAAAAACAATGAAGAAATGCCCTACAGGAAAAAGACATGCACATCAACTGGCTGCTTAAAATCAAAAGATGAAACGATAATCATGGAAAAAGACAAATTATTACATGGATGGGAGAGAGCGAGTACACTGAAGACCGTTTTACGATGACAGAAAGAAGTAACAAATTATAAGAAAGAACATCGAAGAACCACTAATAATGAAAGATGAAGTTAAAGGAGCGTTGGAAAAAATTAAACCAGGAAAAGCCCAAGGACCACACAATATTACTGTAGAAATGATTGAGACTCTAGATGAATTTGGAATTGAAAACGTATCAGTCCACCTAAATGGAATTTATGACACCAGAAAAATCCCTAAAGATATATCAAAATAAATTTCCATCGTACTTCTAAAGAAAGCAAGGGCTACAGAATGCGAACTCTATCGTACAGTCATGAGTCATGTGACAAAGATTTATTAAGAATATTCATGATGAGGTCAGGGAACGGAATCAAAACAGAAATAGCAGAAAAAATCATTGTGAATTTGTTGACGGAAATGAACTATTAATGCCATACACATTCTTTCTTTATGCCATATACATCCAAGTGGAAAAGCTAAACATTGATGGAAAAGATCTTTTAGTAATAAGGGAATATGTCTTGGGAACAAACAACAGCAATGAGAGTAGAAAATGATACAAGATCTTTACAAAACACCATAAGAAGAGGTACTCAGGGATGTGTTTTGTCACCAGATCTGTTTTCTCTTTACAGCGAAACTATCATGAAAAACATACAAGAATGCCATGGGATAAATGTGAGGAAAATAATAATCTTCGTTATGCAGATAACACCGTTCTAATTGCAGAAAATGAAAAAGACCTACAAAATATTGTGAATGTAATAGAAATAGAAAGCAGAAATAAAGGCTAGAGCTAAATAGTGAAAAGACAGACGTCATCACTATAAGCAAGATATAGCCACATGGTAGAAAGAAACTCTAGGGAGAGCTAGACAACAGAAGGTCTTCAGAGAAGTAACCCCCTTTAGACAAGTGTTTCGGCCCTGAATTCCTTACACTCTCGGGGGGCCGGGCCACATCCAGGTCATGACTCCTGGATGCCCTTCTGCTGTTGTCTATTTTTTTTTTTTTTTTTTCCCACGCCGGGGAGCGAACCTGGGCGATTCTGCGCTTCAGAACTGCGGTACGCGGTTTTACCAATGTGCTAACGGGGCACACATCATCTGTAGGGAATTTAATCCTTATGAAGTTCACTTTTTTGGTTCCTCCTTGCCCAGATCCAGCTTGAGCTCCTTTCTGCTGCCTCTGCCATCGCTTTAAGGGCTCTAGTCCTCTTCTTCCCAGAAATGGCGAGTTGTTTCATGAGATCATAAGCGGAGGTGCCCACAAACCCTCTTGCCCCGACCTCTATGGCGAAGATTTTGACCCGCAGACCTGCTTTCTTCAGGGTGCTGGCAAGACCGGCGTATTTTTCGGTCTTGTAGATATGTGCTTCTTCCATTCTGCTTTCGTATGGCACAGTGAGTTCTATCAGAATCACTTGTTTCGAGGAGTCAGAGTGGAGAGCGATGTCTGGTCTCATGCCTGTCTTGTTGATGACATCTGGGTAATTTCTCCACTCTGGGAGGTCTGCTGTACACTCCCAGTCGACTGCTCCATCCAGAAGACCCTTTGGCAATGTGCTGGTTGTCATAGCACTTTCGGGCCAGACCTGTTTTCCTCCTGCTTTGTAGAACGTTGTCATAGCAATTGGTGCGTTTGGGGTCATGGTTTTCTCGCTAACCACATCTGTGATCACTTTCAGAACTTGGTTGTGCCTCCATGTATACCTTCCTTGGGCTAGCGCTACTTTGCAGGAGCTTAGGACATGTTCCACTGTTTGTTTCTTCTGACAGAGCGGACATGCTGGGTCGTCTGCTTTCCCCCATTTCACTAAGTTTGCATTCGAGGGGAGCAGGTCATATACAGATCTGAGGAGGAAGCTTATCCTTAGAGGAGCCATGTGCCACATATCGTTCCAGCTGAGACTTCTTTGGAGTGCACTGTCCCATGTTGTCCATTGCCCCTGTTGACCTTGCTGGACTGCCTTCTGCACTCTTTTGACATCTTCTTCTTCCTTCAACTCCTGTATGATCATGTCTCTTTTTTCCTTCCCTTTGGCTTTGGACCACCACTGCATTTTTGTTGCTCCCAGTCCCTGTCTGTTGGTTTGCGTGTGTCCAATTATTTCTTTGATGCTGAGGTTTCTCTTGGCATTGTTTACAGCCTCTTGGACTTTCCACTTTCTGCCAGTTCTCAGCTTTGGATGAACTGATCTCACGATATTGTCTTCCGATTCCTCCAGCATGCTCAACAGTCTTGCTTTTCCAACTTCGTATTCCTCCACTATGGATTTGAGAGGTAGCTTCAGCATTGCTTGACGACAGTAGAATGCAACATCAGTGAGACCAGGTGGGACACCGAGCCATTTTCTTGTGTATTTGTTGATTTTGGCTTCCATTGCTTCGACTGTGCTGGTGCAAATGTCATAGATTAGCAGTGGCCACAGCAGCTTTGGTATCAGCATGAACTGTAGACACCAGACTTTGTATTTGCCTGGCAGTCCGCAGTTATCTATTTTCTTCAGGCCTTCTTCTGCTGTTTGCTTGGTTTCACATCCCCTTTGTGTGTCTTTCAGGGAGTCATCATACCATCTTCCGAGACTTTTTACTGGCTCTTCTGTGACAGTGGGGATGGCTTGGTTGGCTACCATGAATTTGACTGAATCTGCCACTTTTCCTTTTCGCAGTGAGAGACTTCGGGATTTCTTAGGTTTGAACCTCATTCTTGAAGAGGCCACCAGCTCATCCAGCTGCTTTAAGATTTGGTGTGTCTCTTCCTCATCCGTGGACAAGACTGTTGTGTCATCCATGAAAGCTTTCAGAGGAGGCATCTGGTATCCATCTCCCAGATTCACTGGACCTGAACTCTTCATTGCAGCTTTCAAGATGACTTCCATTGCCAACACGAACAGTATGGGAGAGATTGCACAGCCCATTGCAATGCCCACCTCTAGGTCTATCCAGTCCGTGGTGTATTCTTTGGTAGAGAACCGCATTGAGAACCCTTGGAAATACTTCCTCAGCATTGTTCGGATGTTTTCTGGGATGTGATACATTTCAAGAGCCAGCTGGATCATATCGTGTGGAACTGATCCATATGCATTCGCCAGATCAAGCCAAACTACGTCAATGTCTCTCTTCTCTGTTCTTGCTTTTTGGATGGCATCCCAAATCAGCGTGGCATGTTCCAAGCATCCAGGCATTCCTGGTATGCCTCCCTTTTGGACTGACATATCCAGATACTTGTTTTCAGTCAGGTATTTTGTCAATCTTGCTGCCATAACAGAGAAGAAGATTTTCCCCTCGACGTTCAGAAGTGATATTGGCCTGAACTGATTGATGCTGCTGGAGTTCTGCTCCTTCGGAATGTACACTCCTTCAGCTCTCATCCATTGGTCGCTGATCTTCTGGTTCCTCCATGCTGATCGAATCATCTTGTGGAGCCACTCGAGCACTTTTGGGCATTTCTTGTAGAGCAGGTATGGTATTCCGTTTGGTCCAGGTGCTGACTTGGCTCTGGCTTTCTTTACTACGTTCTTCACTTCATCCAGTGTTGGTGGTTTGTTATTGAATTTTCCTTCTGGCGCTGCAGGCCAAACCAGATTCTGGATTTCAAGTGGTGCCTCGCGCTGAGAATCGGAATATGTTTCCCTGAGATGCTGCTCTAGGGTTTCCTTGCCCACTGTGAGAGTCCCTGATTTGGGTTGTTCAAACAGCTTTCTTGCAAAGTCAAAGGGATCTTTGAAGAAACGATCTTGAGTCTTCTTCTTTTTGCTCTTTCTTCGCCTTGCTGATTCCACTTTGCTGAGAGCATTGTGTTTGGCCTTCAGATCTTTCCAGAGTTCCAGGAGCCCTTGCTTCTCGAATTCTGAGGCAGTTTTCATTCGCTTTTTAAGCTTCCTTTTCTCCCTCCGGATGCTCTCCATCTGTTGCTGTCTTCTGGATTTCTGGGGAGGCGTTTTTGTCTTTGGCTGCTTCATTCCATAAGTGTCCCTGCAGATAGAGTATATGATGTCTCCGTATGTGTCAAGTTTGTGTTCCAGCGTACTGTTCCCTATTAGCGCATTCAGCTTAAGGACAAGTTCCTCATCTAATTTCTCCCATTGTTCTTTTGCACCGGCAGGCGGCAAATTGAGTTTTCCACGTTTGGCGTTAAGAGCTTGTGCAAAATCCGCATCAGAACCGTCAGCGTGGATGTCCTTGGCACTATGGTTTAATTCCTGGCCTTGGTCATCCAACGTCTCACCTGCTATCGCAGTGCGCTGCTGCTGGTTCGTATGTGTCTTCAAACAGCCCATTTTTGTCCTGTGGATCTTCATGCCGCGTTTGGTGGTGAATCTCCTTCCACACGCACACGGAAATTCCAACTGGTCATTAATCATGGTCCGTTGTGCGTTTCCAGTCGTGATGGAGTCAGTGCCGATGGATTCATCATTCTCTCCCCCTTTCGGTGAATCCTGGGAGCATCTTTCATTTGAAGAATTCGTGGCATGTTATCAAGGGCAAGGTGGGAAGCCAACCCACAAAGCCCGCAGATCTAGTCTTTCCCAGTGTCCTTCGGTCTTTCCCGAATGTCCTCCGAACTATTCCCGGAAGTCAATGGACTGACCATGTGCAGGTAGAAAGAAACTCTAGGGAGAGCTAGACAACAGAAGGTCTTCAGAGAAGTAACCCCCTTTAGACAAGTAAAGTAACAGCAAATAGCACAACATTGAGACAAGTTGATAAATTTAAATATCTGAGAACAGTCATTTTACCACACGGCAGATGCAAATGAAAAATATCCAGCAGAATTGACCAAGCTAAAACAGCATTCAAGAAAATGAAAAGCGTTCTTTGAAACAAATGCCTATCACTGAAGAACGTTCTTCAGTCTTATATAGAACCAGTACTATTGTAATGATACGAAGCCTAGGCATTCAACAGGGAAAGTGAGAACAAGATTGGAGCAGCTGAAATATGATTTCTAAAAGGAGTGTTACGAGTTCAATGGACAGCAAAGAAAACAGACGAAACAGTCTTGAAAGAAGCAAACACAAAATGTTATTAATGACGAAGATTAAGAAAAGACAAGCAACATTTATATCACAATTTTTGAGGCGAAAATTTTTTTAGTACCTTGTCACAACAGGAAAGCTAGAAAGAAAAGGAGCACCAGATAGACCCAGGGAGAAACCATTAAACAATTTTGCAGAATGGACGAGGACAGAAAGGTGGGGAGATATACTTGCGGCGACAAAGGATAGTTTCGCATGGATGACCATGATCGCCAAGGCCATGCGGCATGTCACATGATAATGATGATGAAACATTCAAGGAAGAAAGAAACTCGTTACAAAGTGAAATCAATTATCTCATTTACACTTCTTTTGAGCCAGGGATATCAAAAACATCCTGAAAATCCGTCCATAGACCTAATTTAAATTAATTTGATTTCATTTCGTGCTATTTTTTTTATCTATATGGGTGAAGAGAGTTAAATACGTCTTTTTCATAATTTTGCGTGCAAGTTTTGTCTTTTGCCTTAACTCATACATGATATGTGTCTGTGTTTGTTTCTGTAGCAGTTGTTATCCACTGTGTCAGAGCTGTTATATAGATCAGGTGTATACTCGTAGTTAATAATGTTTGTTGTTGTGTGAGCTAAAGGAAAGCTTTCCACATTATTACTTGCGACTGACAGGTTTTGTTGAAACGCAGCACTTATGGAACTATCCTATTTTTATTGGACAATACCATGGCTCAAGAAACCTCTACATATATGAAAATAGGAACAATAATAGCCACCGTATCACGAGAGAAATCAACTGAAATTACGGATGGAAAAGCTAACGATGAAGGTGTCTGTCCCAGGTGATTATTAATTAACATTGATCAGTTATTTGTGTGGGCCAGCTCTCTCTCTCTCTCTCTCTTTCTCTCTCTCTTTCTCTCTCTTTTTTTCTCTCTCTCTCCCTCCCTGCATCTCTCTCTCTCACTCTCCGTCTCTCTCTCCCTCTGTCTATGTCTGTCTGTCTCTCCTTTCTCTTCCTCTTTTTCTGTGTCACTGTTTCTCTCGTCTCTCTTATTTTACTCTCCCTCTGTCTATATGTCTATTTGTTTCTGTCTCCCCATTCTTTTATACCTTTCTGCTCATGTAAAGAAATCACTCACCGATAGTAGAAGTTGGCTCCGAAGTAAATTGAGGCCAGACTGCAGATTAGACCGATAAGCCGTCTAATTGAACTTGATTTTCTTTAAAGTAACTTGCGAGGAGCAGCTTCAGATAGTATGAACAAGCTACACGCTACAGGGAAAGCAGTCGCTGCATTGGCATCAAGATGTCTCTTTAAGGTCTGTATATTCTGTGCTGGAAGTCAGGGTCAACATTACAGAAGTAATATCCTAACATGCCATCGCAAAATGATTGCCGTTAGGTTTCGAAACAAACAAGGAACTAAAATCAAAACAAAACAAAATAAATAAAAAGTCAGACGTTCTAACAACCTCTATTTATATAATAAAAACGATTGCAAAAAGTCTAGTTTGTTATTTCTCGGGGTCACTGGGACCTTTCAGTCATGCAGAAAATTTAATTATGGTCTAAAGCAAGGGTCATAGCAGACGATCACAACGGTGAGACATACTTTAAATATCAGATTTGTTCTCCGAGAATCATCGATGAATTGTGCACAGTTGTCAACCTTGCGGAAATAATTCTCCAACACATTATATGTCATCACAAAACTAACTGCTGCCATGTTTCGTGACAAACAAAGAAAAAAATAAGGATGGAAGGTGATAAGGAGACAGATGGTGAGTATTGGGATGTTTGCCATATTCGGTGCATGCTGTCCGTTTAATCATTTCTCATTAGTGTCAGTTATGAACAAGATGCTCTAGCAACTGAGCTGACGGGAAAGAGCATGGCTTGTCCGAGGTCCGAAACCAAAGGCCCTGCGTTATGAACACGAGTGCTTATGTTAAATGCTAAAAATACGATTTTAGTGCATACTTTTCTGTTTTGATGCCTACAGTCATAAAAGTTTGGTAGCTAAAAAGTTACCAAGAAAGGGTAACATAACTGACTGAATGCATGATAATTGCAATATAACGTCTAGTATGATTATGAGGTTTTAATTAGCTTTGTTGATATGTAGATCAATTGCCAAGGATGTTAATTATTCAGTAGTTTTTATCAAAACGATTGAAGCTTGTTTTCTATTAATGCCGAATTTTGTTTACAGACTTCAAAACATTAGCGTCCTTTCATATTCACGGTAGAGACATTAAAATGGTAAAATTTGGGGGCATGGGGAAGGATACAAGCGGCATAATTTTTTTCTTTGTTTCTTCTTTTTTTAAGGGTATCGTTTTTGTATATTTTTCCTTTCTTGTGATATCTTCTTTTGCTCTTTTCGAATCTCGTCTTTGCTTTCTCCATTCGGGGTCTGTCTCTGTCTCTATCAGTCTGTCTTTCTCTCAGTTTATCGTATTTTTGTTTGATGCTGGAGGGTTGGGGGTGGTGGTGGTGGGTGGGTTCGATTTAGTTGTTGTTGTTGTCTTTTGGAGATGTAGTGATAACGCGAGATCATCTTTTCTTTTAATAGGGAAAGAGGGTATATCATTTTTGCCTTCCTTTTTATTTCAAGGCCAGTCATCTTCTCTTTTCCTGTTTTTTTCTTTTTAAAAAACAACAAATTAGGGTAACGTTTTTTTTTTTTATTACAGTTGCATATTTTGAAGAGAGATGGGAGGGACGGGGGGAGAGAGGCGGATGAATCTGTTTCGCCTTCACTGTCTGGAGAGCCTCATCATCTTATCATTTCTTTTCTATGGAATAGGGTATGTTCTTTGCTTTTTTCTGAGAGGATATAGGGAGAACTGAAGTATTCACCTCTTTTTTATTTTGAAGAGGGGTGTGGGATCCTTAGTGCCCTCTCCTTTCGGGGCTGTCTATTAATTTGCCGACATTTTTCATGTCCTCTTCGTCTTAATTTATAGGTCGTCCTTGGGCCTTTTTTTAAGTATTCGTTTTCTTTTTGTTTTCTAGATTTAAAAGATTGTCTACTTGATCACTTAAACTAATTAATTTAATCTTAGCTTATCTATTTATTTACTTTTAAAGGGAGGGTATTGCGTCTTGTTCGTTTTGTTTTAAGGGATGTTGTTTTTTTTTTTTATCGCTTTCTGTATTTCTAAGATGATCGTCTTCATCACTTTCTTATTTTGTGGTCATCATCACCTTTACTTTCTGTTTCTTTGTGTTTTTCCTCTTCAACTTTACTTTAGGTCATCTTCGTCCCCATGTTTGTCTTTTGATCTTTGTTTCTTCTTTGCCTTCTACCCCCCCCCCCCCCCCCCCTTTTTTTTCCCTTCCTTTTTCGGGTATCGGAGGCGGAAGGGGTTCCTTCTTTATGTCTTTTTTTCGTTCTATGCTTTTTCTTTTTCCTTTTTCTTTGTAGAGGGATCGACTTTACTATTCTCTTTGATTTTTCTCTTTTTGAGGACGCCTGAGTCGTCTTGTTCCCTTGTTGTTTTCTTTTTGAGGACGCTGTAGGCTACGCCTTGGCTATCTCTTGTTGCTGTTGTTGTTGTTGTCGTTTTTATTTGAGACTTCACTGTTACCTAGATACGAGTACTAAAATCGTTCTTTTTATAAACAGAGTTATTATTGTCTGACTCCAATACAAAATGTTTGGATACATAAGTATACAAATGTAGTTTTACGGTATGTTATTGTTTTAGGTCTGGTGATTTGTTAGTAAATATTCATTTCACATGCGCGCACCATTCTTTCATACAACATCCTCTTGCGACTATTTGGTTTGGTTTTACCTCGAGTGGTATAAAAAGTGTGATTTCTGCGTGTTGATATAAAGTATTTTATGTGGATTATGAAACATCAAGAACTCATTCTTCATCCTGCTTTTCGGGTGTTTAAATTGAAAAAAATATTAGATTGTAATAAAAAACATAAAATCAAAGCTCCATCCAGTTACATATATCACACAAACATTCATAGCTCTCGCTTGTAAAATATAAAAAAAAAGCTATTATGTCTATAACTGCAGAAAATTTCATTTTTTAGAAAGAAAAGTATAAAAATAAGCAACAACATACCTTGTTGATGTTAGTGATTTCTTCCTTGTAAGGAACCCCTCATTTCTGCCAGGTTTTCTTCTCTTCCAAAACTTCGTTGTCTCTTTCTCCTCCTATAGTCCTTTGTGACCTTGTGTGTCCGAAACTGGGCAGTCAGAATGAGAACGATGTCTTTGTCTTGGGAAGAACTGGTTGATGAACAGACCCACAGGCATGCCCAGCTTCATTAAAATTTAACATATGTGTTGGCACGATCATTGAAAACACATGCAGCAATAGTCCTTAGTGTTGACAACTGTAGGGCCATTGTTTTGTTTGTTTTACAACGATATCAAATTGTTGATACTCTCATTGGCATTTCAGGTGTAGCCCTCTAAATACTCTAAGCCCGCTAACAACTCAGTCTTGCTAGATCGCTAAACACTAATCTGATAGCTTCATTTATTGCTTGCATAGTTTGTTTTTGCGCCTGTAAGTGTCCTAAGTGTTGTTCAGTTCTGTTTGCCTGAATTTGTATCAGTTTATTGAATACTTAATGCTTTTTTTTACCTACACTCACCCACATTGGAATGACTTTGCTCAAAAACTACTTTGAATAGACAAGAGAATCAAGGGTTTGGAAGAACTTTACTCAGAAACTCTTTTGAATGAAGAAAATCAAAACCCCTATAAAATTATAAAGTTTAAGTATGATCTTGAGTGTATTCTTTCTGGGTATTTCCCAAAACAATTTTCACAAGTTATAAAAAAACAACAACTAGTGCTGCAAAGGGGGTGGGAAAATCTTTTTTGGCTCTTTTATCTTGAGAGGCTGGGGAAGAGATGGTGAGGGGTTGGGGGCAAGGAGACAGCTGGTGTTTGTCGTCTTTTCCTTCTGTTTTGGAATTGTCTTCATCATTTTCTGATTTTGTAGTTACCTGAATCGCCTTCTCTCTCCATCCTTTTTTTTTCTTTTGCCTCTGCTCAATTTCTTTGAGTTTTTTTTTTGTGGGTTTTTTTTTTTTTTTGGGAGGGGGGGGTGTAGTAGAGGAGGGTAATCTTCTCCAACTTGCCCCATCTTTTTGGATGTGTGTGTTGTGGACTGAATGGGTAAAACTTTTTGCGTTGTTTTCCTTTGGGAGGACAGAGGAAGCATTCCTCTTCTCCGACTTTTCTCTTGAAATAAAGATGTTGTCTTCATTGTATCTATTTTCTAGGAGGGACGTGATAGGAGGGATTGTTGTCTTCACATTCTTTTTCTGAAGCCGTCTTCATCGCCAGTTCTTTTAAGGGTTGTTCTCATCACCTGCCATTTCTTGGGGGCTGTCCGCCTTCTGTTTTGGGGGCATCATCTTCTTCACTTTCTTTCTCTTTTATTTTATTACTGAGAAGGGTTTCCTTAAACTTGCACCCCTCTCCCCACCCCCTTTCTTTTTTGGTGTGTGTGTGTGTGTGTGTGTGTGTGTGTGCGTGCGTGCGTGCGTGTGTGTGTGTGTGTGTGTGTGTGTGTGTGTGTGTGTGTTTGTTGTGTGTGTGTGTGTGTGTGTGTGTGTGTGTGTGTGGCCACTTGCTTGCTTGCTCGGGGCAAGGCACCATGCAGAGACGACATCCCTACTGAAATGACTTAGTAATGGAGAGCAGCGCTCCTAAGCCGTTTTCACCAGCTACTCTGCCAGTGCTGGGAGGAGGGATCGGGTCCTCAAGGCATGCGAGATGCAAACATCGTCACGTTGTGTAAGAATGAGGGAGACCGCACTGACTACAACAGATAGAGAGGCACATTAGTGCTCAGCATCACCGGCAAGACCTTTGCTCAAATGGTTCTGAAGAAGTTGCAAACACCAACGGATCGCGTCTACCCCAAGTCACAGATTCCAGGGCGGAGAGATCTGTCTTCGACATGATCCTCTCATTCAGACACCTAGATGAAAAGAACTGGGAACAGAGGCAGCCTTCATACGTTGCCGTTATCAGCCTGACCAAAGCTTTTGGCCTGATTAGCAGAAAAGGCCTCTTCACACTTCTGGAGAAGATCGGTTGTCCAACGAAGCAGCTGATTCTCATCGTCTTTTACATGGCAACGGCAACGTACAGGGGACAGTGTAGTTTGATGGATCATATCCAGAGCCACTCCTCATTCAAAGCAGAGAGAAGCAGGGCTGCATACTTGCCCTGACGCTCTTCGTGATGTTCTTCTCTTTTGTACTGTCGTAGGCTTCAGAGCATATGATGGTGGAGTGTATCTGCAAGTTGACCCGACAATGAACTCATCAGTCTTGTACGTTCCAGGGCAAAGATCAAAAGTGCGTCAGGTCCTGATCTGGGAAATACTTTGCACTAATGATGCTACCCTAACATCTTACGCACATTCTGGTCTCCAGAGGGTAGTTAGCCCACTAACGCATGTTTCCATTATCAGTCTTAAGAAGACATATGGAGCAGAATGTCAGCGAAGATCTCAACATCAGCATCGGCGATCACGCCCTTCAAGTGGTCAATAAATTTACCTTCCTAGGATTGAGTCTCCAGCAACCTGTCCCTCTACCTAGAGCTCAACAGGCGGGTAGAGAAAGCTGCCGCTGCTATGGCCAAGCTTTCCAAGAGAGTGTGGAAAAATAACAAGCTCACAACAGCCACCAAGACTGTAGAGGACAGAGCCTGAATACTTAGTACCCATTTGTACGGCAGCGACAGCTGGACGACCTACATAATATTATGCCGAGAGCAATGCGTCAATAGCTTCACCCTGCAGTGCTTGTGCCAAATACTGACCATTTCCCAGAAGGACCATGTGCTTAACAAGGACGTCAAGACCAGGTCAGCAACCCAAGCATAATACCCCCTTCACACAACGATGATTGTGTTGGCTTGATCATGTCCGCTGCATATAGGATTGCTGCATCCCAAAAGATATCCTATACGGTGAGCTCGCTGAGGAATCCCAGCGCGCAGAAGCGCCTACTGCTATGATGTAGGATCGTTTGCAAACGTGACCTGAAGATTGCCGATATCAGAATGAAGACTTGGGAAGAGACAGCTACAGATGGCCGTGCTTAATAATGTATCAACATTCCAGAGGAAAACAATCTTGACTGTGATCACATAAAAGAGAAAAAGGAAAGCCTCAGCAGCAACCACACAGTCACAGCCATCATCCTTCATGTGTGTCAGCTGTGCCAAGGATTACCACTCAAAATCGGCATGTTCAGCCGAGGCCAACGCTGTTCTATATCCAGCTGAGTTCTCAGCCATCAAGTGTGAACAGTAGAGATTCACTCTGTTCCCTCCTTCTTTCAGACAGGATAGTGGTGGTTCCTCTCCACTTTTTTTTTATAAAAAGCAAAGTCTTTTTTTTTTTCATCGCTGTCTGTTTTATTTCGTAAAACGGTGGGGATAGGGGTTGTTTTGGATATTCTTTTCCCCTCTCTCACGATTTTTGGGATGGTCAGTTTCTTCTATCCCGTCTGCTTTTGTGGTCGCTTTCAACTTCCCTTTCTCCTTGCCTTTTTTTTTTTTTTTTTTTTTTGGTGTCATCTGGGAGGAAAAGGCAAGGGGTGGCTTTCATGTCTACTTTTTCTGTGTTTACTGGGGTAAGGCGACTGAAGTTTTCTTCACTTTGTGTTTGTGGTGTCATCTACTTCACATTTTCTTGGCGGGGGGGGGGGGGGGGGTCTTCCTTCCGCGCGCGTGTGTGTATGTGTGCGTGCGTGTGTGTATGTGTGTGTGTGTGTGTGTGGTGTGTGCGTGAGTTTGTGTGTGGTGTATGGTGTGTGTGTGCGTGTCTGTGTGTGTGCGTGTCTGTGTGTGTGTCTGTGTGTAGGAGCGTGTGTGTGTGCGTGTGAGTGTGCGCGCGCGTGTGTGTGTGGAGTATGTATGTGTACGCGCGCGTGTGTCTCTGTGTGTGTCTTAATCTTTGTTTTTTTCTTTGGCAAGGCGATGTCTTCACTGTCCTTGTTTTTCAAAGGTCGGTTTCATTGCCTTCTGTGTTTTGGGCCATCGTATTTTCACTAGTGTTCTTTCTTTATTTTCTTCTTCTTTGTTTGTTTGGTTTATTTGGTGTTTTTTTTTCTGGACACGTAGGATTGGGACATAGTTTATTCTTATACCGTTTTTAAGCGCCTACTTTCTTTTTCGTTTCTTTCTGTTTTGCTTTTTCTCTGGGCCTCGTCTTCATCATTTTGTCTTTATTTGCGATGGGGGAGCGAGAATTGTGGTTTCCTCTCCACCTTCTCTATTTTTAGGGTGCCGAGTAAGTCTTTGCAGTCTCTTTTTCTGGGTCAGCCCTATTCTCCTCATCTTCTCTACTTAGTTTTTTTCATTCGCCCTTTCTCCGTTTTTATTTGTGTTTGTTTTTTTTTTGGGGGGGGGGGGGCGGGCGAGAAGAGGAGGGGGAAATGAAAATGGGTGGAATATCTTTCCTTGCTTTGTTTTATTGGACGAGATATTCTTCTTCGCCTTCTAATTTTCTGATCGTGGTGGTAGTGGCAGTGGTGTCTTCCTTCCCATTTCTTTTCGGTTGTACTCGTTCTTTGTGCGCATGGGGTGAGGGAGAGAAGAGCAAATCACTCTTCACTTTTTCTTTTTGGTAGTTTTTTCTGTGCACTTTTTTTTTATTTATCTTTTTCTTGTTGCGGGGTGGGGGTAGGCTGGGGAAAATCCTCTTATCTTCTCTTTCTTCAATGGGGGAAGAGGACAGCAGTTTTTTCCACCACTATTTTTTGGATCATGGCCTTTTCCTTTTCCCTCAGGGTATAGTCCTGTGAGCCTCCCCTGCTTGTTTGTTTCAGTTCTCTTGCTTTTAGATGGGGCAGGGATTTCTACTTGCCATTTTTGGAAGGAATGAATTGGTAGGGAGGAGGACGTAGAGGGTTCTTCTTCGTGTTTTCATTGAGGTCAGATTCTATGCCTTGTGTTTTTGGTTGTTCATTGTTTTTCTCCTAAGTTTTCAGGGAGCTGGATATTCTTCTGCATCCTTTTGTTATTGTTGTTGTTGTTGTTGTGTTTTGTTTTAGGGGAGTATTCGCATTCTTTCATGATTTCTATTTTTTTAAAGGTGATCTTTTTCGCATTCTCTTTTGAGGGTGTTCTTCTGCACATTCTCTTTCAAAGTTGATCTTTTTCACCTTTCTCTTTTGGAGGTGGTCTCCTTTGGCTTTTTAGATGTGATTTTCTGTCTTCTCTTTTAGAAGTGGTCTCCTTCTCTGTCATGTCTATTTTGGAGGTCTTCTGCATCTCCTCTTATAGGAGTCGGCTTCTTTGCCTTTTCAATTCTCGTTTAAGAGTTGTCTTCAGCACCTCTTCTTTAAGAGCGGTCTTTTTCAGCTTCTCTTTCAAGAGTGATCTTCTTGACTTTTACTATTAGGGATGATCTACTTCACTTTCTCCTTTTTTTCTTTTTTGTTTCGGAAGTTTTTCTTCACATTCTCCTTTAGGGATAGTCTTCTTCACTTTTACTTTTTATGGGCAGTCATATTCACTTGTTTTTCTTTCTTCACCTTCTCTTCCAAGGATGGTCTTCTGCACTGTATCTTTTATTGGCAATCTTCTTCATCGTTTCTCTTTTCGGGCCGATGTTCTTCACATTGTCTTTCGAAAGTAGTTGTCTTCATCTTCTCGTTTAGAGTGGTCTTCTTCACCTTCTCTTTCAGGATGATCTTCTTCACGTCCTTTTTTGGGTTGGTCTTATTCATCTTTCCTTTTGGAGGATCTTTACATTCTCTTTGTGTGGTGACCTTCTTGGTCATCTATTTTAGGAGTCTTCTTCTTCTTCTTCACATTTTCCCTTTGGGGTTTGAATAGTTTCAGCTTTTTCTTTAAGGTCATTTTTTGCCTTCTCTTCTAGTGGTCTTCTTCGTCTGTTTTTTTATGGATGGTTTTCATGTTCGCCTTCTCTCCTTGGGGTGGTCTTTTTTTTTCTTTTTTTTTTCAGGGTGGTGGTCTTCTCTATCTTCTTTTTTCAAGGGTTGTCGTCTTCATATTTTTGTTTTTTGAGGATTGTCTCCGTTTCACCATTTCTTTCATAGGTCTTCTTTTTCACTGTTTCTTTTATTAGTCTTCTTTTTTGTGGCCCTTTCTTATTGGAGTCGTTTTCTGCGTTACCTTTTCATTTTGAAATAGGTTTCTTCTTAACCTTTATGTTCCGTCGTTTTCCTTGCCCCCTCTTTTATGAGACGTCTTCTTCACTATTTCTGTTTGAGATTGTCTTTTTGTTCGCTTTCTCTTTCAAAGGTGATCTTCTTCGAGATTGTCTTTTTTTTCGCTTTCTCTTTCAAAGGTGATCTTCTTCGCCTTCTGTTATAGTGGTGGTTCTCTTCTTACCTTCGCTTTTATGGGTGGTGTTCTTTATTTTCTTTTTTAAGGGCCGTCGTATCCACCTTCGCTTTTACGGGGAATCTTTTTCTTTTTCATCTTTGCTTTTGAAGTCGGTTTTATTCACCTTGTATTTCAAAGTCGGTCTTCTTCATCTTCTTTTTTTAAATGGTGATCTTCTTTATTTCTATTTTGAAGACGATCTTCTTCACGTTTGTTTTAAGGATGATCTTGTTTTCCTTGCCTTTTAGTCTCTTTTAAGGTCGGTCTTCTTTATCCTTTCTTTTAAAGATGATGTTTTTTACGTTCTATTTCAGGGACAGTATTTTGCATCTTTTGTGTGGGTTGTTTTCACTTTCTTTTTGAGGGGTGATGTTCTTCACCTTTTTAACCATGGTCTTCTTCACTTTCTCATGCAGGGAGGCCTTCTTTACCTTCTCTTTAAAGGTGATCTCGTTTACCTTTCGTTTTAGAGGTGATGTCTTCGTGGGGTGGTCTTCTTTGTCTTTACTTTTTGAAGACTTCACTTTTTGTTTTAGAATGGATTTTCATTTCATTTCGTCTTTCACCTTTTTTTTCATTTTCTCTTTTGAGGATGATCTTCCTCAGCTTCTAAGTTGGCCTTCTTCATCTTTTATTTAGATGTGACTTTTTTCACATTCTTTTCTCACGGTGGTCTTCTTTGTCTTCATTTGTAGGGATTGTTATCCATGCCTTTTGTTTAGCTGTCTTCTTCTTCATGGTCTCTCTCTTTGGAGAGTTTTTGTTTTCAATTCCTGTTTAACGGTTGAACTTCTCTTTCACGCCTGTCTTCTTCACCTTTTCTTTCCTCTTCTGATGCACATTCTCTTTCAGAGGCCGTTTGTTTTCTTCATCTTCTCTCCTGGATATTATTCTTTTTTTTTACCTTCTCTTTTAGGGGTGGTCTTTTTCTTCACTTTTTACTAATTTGAGGGCGGTAATTCTTCACTTTCTCTTTTAAGGGCTGTCTGCTTCATCTTCCTTTTAAGAGCATTTTTTCTTCATTTTCTCACTGAAAGGGGATCTTCTTCTCCTCCTCTATCATGGGCGGTCTTCTTCTCTTTCGTTTTAAAGTGTGATCTTAGGCATCATCTCTTGTAAGGGTGATCGTCACCTTTTTTAAAGTTGATCCTCACGAATTTTTTATAGGGGTAATCTTCTTCACTTTCTCATTTATGGGTGATCTTCTTCGCCTTCTCTTTTTAAGATTATCCTTAATCGTCGCCTTTTCTTTTTTGGGAAGTTTTCTCCATTTTCCTCACCTTCTTTGTTTGACGTCTTCTTCTTCAGTTTTTTTTCTTTTAAGCATGATCTTGATCATCATTTTAGGGGTGATTATTTTTTCACTTCGCTTTGCGGGCGATTTTTTGGCCTCTTTTATGAATAGTCTCCTTGGCCTTCCTTTTAAGGGGTGGTCTTCATTTTCTTTCTTAAGGGTGTTCTACTTCATCTGTTCTTCTAAGGACGATCATTTTCACCTTCTCTTTTAAGGTCGGTCTTTTTCGCATTTTCTTTTAGATGTGATCTTTAAGTTCTCTTCTTGGGATGGTTTCTTTTGTCTTCTTTTTAAGGATGTATGATGTCTTTTAGAAGTGGTCTTCTTCTTGGCTTTTTGGGGAGTCATCTTCATCTTCTCATTTTAGAGTCCTCTTCTTTGCATTTTTTCTTTGGAATCGACGTTTTCCTTATGTTCATTAGGATACATTTGTCCCAGTCTCTTTTAGTGGTGTTCTTCGCCTTTTCTTTTATAGGTGGTCTTTGTCTACGCTTTTCATCTTCAGGGTGGTTTCTTCTCCAGCTTATCTTTTCTGGGTTGTCTTCACTTAAAAGAAAAGGCGAAGAAATACTGCTCTTTATTTAGGGGTCGTTTTCTTCAAACCTGTTCGTTTAGGGGTAGTCGTCGTCTTCATCTTTTCTACTTATTTTCTTTTTCATATGAAAAATTTTTGGCAAGAAGATTGGAACACCAGACAGACAAACTTTTCCAAATCCGTACTGACTTCACACAAATTCTCCAATCTGTTCCCGCTAACCGTAGGCCTTTTCTTTTATGGATGTTTTCTTCACCTTTTCTGCTTGGGTCGTTTTCTAATTCACCTTTTTTTTCAAAGAATCGTCTTCTATTTTACTTATTTTTTGGGGGGGAGGTCCGTTGTCTTCTTCACTTTTCCTTTTATGAGTCGTCTTCTTCTTCTCATTTTTTAAGGGTCTTCTTCTTTGCTTTCTATTTTATGGGTCATCGTCTTCTTCCCTTTTCTTTAGCAATCGTTGGTCTTCTTCTTTGCTTTCTATTTTATGGGTCATCGTCTTCTTCCCTTTTCTTTAGCAATCGTTGGTCTTCTTCTTTGCTTTCTATTTTATGGGTCATCGTCTTCTTCCCTTTTCTTTAGCAATCGTTGGTCTTCTTCTTTGCTTTCTATTTTATGGGTCATCGTCTTCTTCCCTTTTCTTTAGCAATCGTCTTTTCCTTTTCTTTTGTGGTCTTCCTCATGTTTTCTTCTTTTATGGGTCTTCTCTGTCGTCCCTTTTTACGTTTCACCTTCTTCTTTGCCTTCTTTTTTGTGGCTTGTTTCTTTTTTGTGGCTTGTTTTCTTTTCCGTCTTTTCTTTGATGTCTTTTTTTTTTCTTGGACTTCTCTTTTAGCAGTAGGAGTCCTAATCTTTACTTTTAAGGACGGTCTTTTTCACCTGTCTATTTTAGGAATAATCTTCACATTTCCATCTTCCCTTTTGAGGTCGGTCTTCTTCATCTTTTCATTTTAGAGGTGATCTTCTTCACTTGTCTTCTTAGGGTGGTCTTCTTTATCTTCATTTTTTTTAGAGGTTGTCTTCTTTGCCTTCTGTTACAAGTAAATCTCTGGCAGGATTGAAACAAGCACTCAGATAAACTTTTCCAAATCCACCCCAACCTGAAAGAAATTCTCCCATCTGCTGCATGGAACCCCTTAAAAAAGAGTGTTATGTAGGTTACACACGGGTCACACATCCTGCATTCATTCATACCTTTTAAAAAAATGAAGCAGCACCGTGGTGTATACCATGTGACGACCCGTTGAGCATCAGACACCTTGAAGAAGTTGATCTTGTAAGATGTGAGACAAAAGCACCACACGGCGGACTCCTTACTGAACCTCTTCAGACACGTCCCTTCTGATGCAATTTTCGATGTTTTACGAGAGATCAATAGATTTCACCTGACACGATTTTACGTCTGAGTATGGTTTTCTTTAACTGCATTTTAGACTTGAGTTAACACTTAACTAGTTGTCTGTTATCCTAACCTCGTTTTTGACTCTAGTAGCCGGCTGGGCCTTTTTGTTTTGAAGAGGTCTTCTTCAACTTCTCTTTTAGGAGTCTTCTTTTTCGCATATTTTCTGTGGGGCCGTCTTTTCACTGCCTTTTTTTTCTTTTTGATTGTATTGTCTTCTTTACCTTCTCTTGACTTCTCTTGGCCTTTTCCTTTTTTATGGGTGTCTTTGTACTTGCCTTCTCTCTTTCGATGGTCTTTTCCATTTTTTGTCCTTTTCACGGCGGTCTTCTTCTCTACCTCGTTTAGGGTTTGTCTTCTTCTTTCTTTTCAGGATTGTCTTCTTTTCATCTTTTCTTTAAGGGATCATCTTTCTCCCCTTTTTTTATGGAGTCGTCTTCTTCGTCATCTTTCTTGTTGGCGTCGTCGTCATCTTCACCTTTTTTTTGCGTTGTCGTCTTCTTCATCTTTAGTTTTTGGGTCGTCTTCTTATTCACTTTTTTAAGGATTGTCTTTTTCTTTGCCTTTTATTTTATGGGTTTTCTTTCCTATTTCTCTTTGGGACTGTTCTCTTCTTCGCCTTCTCATTTAGAGGTGACCTTATTCTTTGCCTTCTCTTTTAGAGGCGATCTTGTTTTTTGCCTTTTCTTTTAGAGGTGATCTTGTTCTTTGCCTTCACTTTTAGAAGTATTTTGTTCTTGCCTTCTCTTTTAGAGGTGATCTTGTTCTTTGCCTTTCTTTTAGAGGTGATCTTGTTCTTTGCCTTCCTTTTGTGTGATCTGTTCTTGCCTTCTCTTTTATGAGGTGATCTTGTTCTTTGCTTCTCTTTAGAGTGATCTTGTTCTTTGTCCTTCTCTTTTAGAGGTGATCTTGTTCTTTGCCTTTTCTTTTAGAGGTGATCTTGTTCTTTGCCTTATTTTTAGAGGATCTTGCTTCTTTGCCTTGTCTTTATGAGGTGATCTTGTTCTTTGCCTTCTCTTTTAGAGGTGATCTTGTTCTTTGCTATCTCTTTTAGAGTGATTTTGTTCTTTGCCTTTTCTTTTAGAGGTGATCTTGTTCTTTGCCTTTCTTTTAGAGGATCTTGTTCTTTGCCTTCTCTTTTAGAGGTGATCTTGTTCTTTGCCTTCTCTTTTAGAGGTGATCTTGTTCTTTGCCTTTTCTTTTAGAGTGATCTTGTTCTTTGCCTTCTCTTTTAGAGGTGATTTGTTCTTTGCCTTTCTTTTAGAGGTGATCTTGTTCTTTGCCTTTCTTTAGAGGTGATCTTGTTCTTTGCCTTTCTTTTAGAGGTGATCTTGTTCTTTGCCTTCTCTTTTAGAGTGATCTTGTTCTTTGCCTTTCTTTATGAGTGATCTTGTTCTTTGCCTTCTCTTTTAGAGGTGATCTTGTTCTTTGCCTTCTCGTTTTAGAGATGATCTTGTTCTTTGCCTTTCTTTTAGAGGTGATCTTGTTCTTTGCCTTTCTTTTAGAGGTGATTTTGTTCTTTGCCTTCTCTTTTAGAGGTGACCTTGTTCTTTGCCTTCTTTTTAGTTTAGGTGATCTTGTTCTTTGCCTTTTCTTTTAGAAGTATTTGTTCTTTGCCTTCCTTTTAGAGACCTTATTCTTGCCTTGCTCCTTTAGAGGTGATCTTGTTCTTTGCCTTCTCTTTTAGAGGTGATCTTGTTCTTTGCCTTCACTTTTATGGGTGATCTTTTCTTTTCCTTCTCTATTAGGGTGATCTTTTCTTGTTCTTTTTAGGGTGATCTTTTCTTTACCTTCTCTTTTGGTGTATCTTGTTCTTTCTTTCTTTTAGTGATGTCTTTTCTTATGCTTCTCTTTTAGAGTGAATTCTTGTTCTTTTTCTCTTTTAAGTTTATCTTGTTTCTTTTCTTCTTCTTTTATGGTGTCTTTTGTTCTTTGCTTTTCTTTAGAGTATCTTGTTCTTTGCTTTTCTTTTAAGTACTTGTTTTGCCTTTCTTTATTTCGTTATCTTTTTCTTCTCTTTAGTGTGTTTCATCAGTTTCTTGCCTTCTTCTTTTGAGGGGTCTTGTTTTTACCTTTCTTTTAGAGATGATCTTGTTCTTTTCCTTCCTCTTTTGGTGATTCTTCGTTCTTTGCTTTTTTTTTTTAGGTGTTCTTACTTCGTTGCCTTCTCTTTTAGGGTGTCTTTTCTTTCCTTTTTTTAGAGGTGTCTTTTTCTTTGCCTTTTACTTTTTAGGTGTTTAGGTTGTTTCTTTGCCCCTCCTTTAGGTGATTCTTTTTTCTTTTCTTTCTTTTTATGAGGGTTTTGGTTCTTTTTGTTCCTCTTTTTTAGGGTTTTTGTTCTTCCTCTCTTTTTGAGGTGTCTTGTCTTTTTCTTTTTAGAGGTGATTTCTTGTTCTTATACGTATTCTTTTCCAAGAAGGTGATCTTGTATCAGTTGCTTTTCTTCAGAGGTGATCTTGTTAATTGCCTTGTCCATTTAGAGGTGAACTTGTTCTTTGCCTTCTCTTTAGGTGTGATTGTTCTTTTGCTTCTCTTTTAGGGTGGCTTTTTCTTTGTTTTCTTTAAGGTGATCTTTTTATTTGCCTTTTCTTTTAATTGATCTTGTTCTTTGCCTTTTCTTTGGGGATCTTTCCTTTCCTTCTCTTTTAGGTGATCTGTTCTTTGCTTTCTTTTGAGTGTTATCTTGTCTTTGCCTCTTTAAGGTTTCTTCTTTGCCTCACTTTAGAATCTTGTATTTTGTCTTTATGATGTTTATTTGTTCTTTGCCTCTTTTTAGGGTGTGAGATTCGTTCTTTGCCTTCTTTTGTGATCTGTTCTTTGCCTTCACTTTTAGAGATCTTGTTACTTGCCTTGTCTTTATGAGGTGATCTTGTTCTTTGCCTTTTCTTTTAGAGGTGATCTTGTTCTTTGCCTTTTCTTTTAGAGGTGATCTTGTTCTTTGCCTTTTCTTTTAGAGGTGATCTTGTTCTTTGCCTTCTCTTTTAGAGATCTTGTTACTTGCCTTGTCTTTATGAGGTGATCTTGTTCTTTGCCTTTTCTTTAGAGGTGATCTTGTTCTTTGCCTTCTCTTTTAGAGGTGATCTTGTTCTTTGCCTTTTCTTTTAGAGGTGATCTTGTTCTTTGCCTTTTTCTTTTAGAGGTGATCTTGTTCTTTGCCTTCTCTTTTAGAGGTGATCTTGTTCTTTGCCTTCTCTTTTAGAGGTGATCTTGTTCTTTGCCTTTTCTTTTAGAGGTGATCTTGTTCTTTGCCTTCACTTTTAGAGATCTTGTTACTTGCCTTGTCTTTATGAGGTGATCTTGTTCTTTGCCTTCTCTTTTAGAGGTGATCTTGTTCTTTGCCTTCTCTTTTAGAGGTGATCTTGTTCTTTGCCTTCTCTTTTAGAGGTGATCTTGTTCTTTGCCTTCTCTTTTAGAGGTGATCTTGTTCTTTGCCTTTTCTTTTAGAGGTGATCTTGTTCTTTGCCTTTTCTTTTAGAGGTGATCTTGTTCTTTGCCTTCACTTTTAGAGATCTTGTTACTTGCCTTGTCTTTATGAGGTGATCTTGTTCTTTGCCTTCTCTTTTAGAGGTGATCTTGTTCTTTGCCTTCTCTTTTAGAGGTGATCTTGTTCTTTGCCTTCTCTTTTAGAGGTGATCTTGTTCTTTACCTTCTCTTTAGAGATGATCTTGTTCTTTACCTTCTCTTTAGAGATGATCTTGTTCTTTGCCTTCTCTTTTAGAGGTGATCTTGTTCTTTGCCTTCACTTTTAGAGGTGATCTTGTTCTTTGCCTTCTCTTTTAGAGGTGATCTTGTTCTTTGCCTTCTCTTTTAGAGGTGATCTTGTTCTTTACCTTTTCTTTTAGAGGTGATCTTGTTCTTTGCCTTTTCTTTTAGAGGTGATCTTGTTCTTTGCCTTGTCTTTTAGAGGTGATCTTGTTCTTTGCCTTCTCTTTTAGGGGTGATCTTGTTCTTTGCCTTTTCTTTTAGAGGTGATCTTGTTCTTTGCCTTTTCTTTTAGAGGTGATCTTGTTCTTTGCCTTTTCTTTTAGAGGTGATCTTGTTCTTTGCCTTTTCTTTTAGAGATGATCTTGTTCTTTGCCTTCTCTTTTAGAGGTGATCTTGTTCTTTGCCTTCTCTTTTAGAGGTGATCTTGTTCTTTGCCTTTTCTTTTAGAGGTGATCTTGTTCTTTGCCTTCACTTTTAGAGATCTTGTTACTTGCCTTGTCTTTATGAGGTGATCTTGTTCTTTGCCTTCTCTTTTAGAGGTGATCTTGTTCTTTGCCTTCTCTTTTAGAGGTGATCTTGTTCTTTGCCTTCTCTTTTAGAGGTGATCTTGTTCTTTACCTTCTCTTTTAGAGATGATCTTGTTCTTTGCCTTCTCTTTTAGAGATGATCTTGTTCTTTGCCTTCTCTTTTAGAGGTGATCTTGTTCTTTGCCTTCTCTTTTAGAGATGATCTTGTTCTTTGCCTTCTCTTTTAGAGGTGATCTTGTTCTTTGCCTTCTCTTTTAGAGGTGATCTTGTTCTTTGCCTTCTCTTTTAGAGGTGATCTTGTTCTTTGCCTTTTCTTTTAGAGGTGATCTTGTTCTTTGCCTTTTCTTTTAGAGGTGATCTTGTTCTTTGCCTTCACTTTTAGAGATCTTGTTACTTGCCTTGTCTTTTGAGGTGATCTTGTTCTTTGCCTTCTCTTTTAGAGGTGATCTTGTTATTTGCCTTCTCTTTTAGAGGTGATCTTGTTCTTTGCCTTCTCTTTTAGAGGTGATCTTGTTCTTTACCTTCTCTTTTAGAGATGATCTTGTTTCTTTGCCTTCTCTTTTAGAGATGATCTTGTTCTTTGCCTTCTCTTTTAGAAGTATTTTGTTCTTTGCCTTCTCGTTTAGAGGTGATCTTGTTCTTTGCCTTTTCTTTTAGAGGTGATCTTGTTCTTTGCCTTCTCTTTTAGATGTATTTTGTTCTTTGCCTTCTCTTTTAGAGGTGACCTTATTCTTTGCCTTCTTTTTTAGTTTTAGAGGTGATCTTGTTCTTTGCCTTCTCTTTTAGAGGTGATTTTGTTCTTTGCCTTCTCTTTTAGAGGTGACCTTATTCTTTGCCTTCTCTTTTAGAGGTGATCTTGTTCTTTGCCTTTTCTTTTAGAGGTGATCTTGTTCTTTGCCTTCACTTTATTGGTGATCGTTTTCACATTTTCTTTTATGGGTGATCTTTTCCATGTTCTGTTTTAGGGATGATCTTCTTCACCTTCTCTTTTCGTGGTGGTAATCCTTGTTTTTCTTCTTTTATTTAGGATTTTTTCCCAAAACTTCTGTTTTAGAAGTGTTATTTATCTTTTGCTTTTCCCTTATTAAAGGTCTTTTTCATCTTTTTCTTTTTTCTTCTCTGTCTTTTTTCTTTGGGGTCGTGTTCTTCGTGACTTTCTCATTTAGAGATAATTGTTTCCTTTGCTTTTTCTTTTACAAATACTTTGTCTTTGCCATTAACCTTGGGATAGTCTTTTTCGTCACTTCTTTTCGTGTGGGTCTTCTTTACGTTCTGTTTCACAGGTTGTCTTCCTATCTTCTATTTTGGGGTCTTTTTTTTCGCCTTTTGTTTTAGGTGGATTTTTCCCCTTCTTCTTCTCCTTTCCATTTATTTTTGGTTTTCTTCGCTTTCCTTTTTTTTCTGTTCAGGGTTATCTTCAACTTCGAGTTGTCTTTTAGGGGTGGTCGTTTTCTTCACCTTCTGTTTTATGGGTCGTTTTCTTCTTCGCCATCTCTTTAAACGATGGTCTTTTTCACGGTCTGTTTTAAGGAAGGTCGTCTTCTTTGCCCCTCCGTTCAGGGGTGTTCTTCGGGCTTTTTCTTTTTTTCTCTCTTTTTTTTGAGGGGGGCTGTGTGTGAGTGATCTTGTTTGTTCCTCTTGTTTTCCAGGCATTTTTGTCACCTCTCATTTTTATGGATGGCCTTCTTGAACTTTTCTTTTAGAGGTGATCTTCTTTACCTCTTATAAAGGAGGTCATTGGCAGCAAACGATCCAAAGAGAACTCCAGCAAATAAACAATAGCAGGAGTGACGTCAAGGTGCTGACTGCCGACTGATCCAAAGAGAAAGCGTTAATTGCCTTAAGCGTCCAAAAACATTGGAGCGACTGAACTTAACGCCATCTTCGCCTTTCCTGTTTGGGATGGTCTTCTTTTTCGCATTCTGTTGTAGGGGTGGCTTTCTTCTGTTTATTTTCTTATAGAAGTGATCTTTTTATTTTGCTTTCTCTTTTATGGATGATCTTTGACTTCGTCTTAGTCTTTGGGATGTTCCTTTACATCTTCTCTTTTAGTGGTCGTGTTCTTCTTCGCTTTGTCTAGTTTTGTGTTTTCTTTCTACATCTATTTTTCTCGCACCAACGATTTTTTTTATTTGCTTTGTCTTTGCCTCTATTTGTGGGGCCCGTGGAGAGAATACGTTTTCTTCACATTCTTTCTCTTCAGTTTTTGTCAATGATTTTTTTTTTTCAAACACTTTCCGCGCACTCTGGTTTCGTTTTCTTTTTCCTTTTCAGCGAGTGGGGATGGGAATTGAGCGTCGTCTTCGTCACCTTTTAAATGTTTTGTACTAGGAGAGTGAAGCTTTTCTCTTCTTTTGTGGCTTTATCGTGACATTTGATTTTCTTTTTCTTGAAGAGAATGGGGCCTCCTTGTATTATTTCTTATCACTTTTTCTTCGTTGATTTCTTTTCTCTTTTTTGTGGGTGTCGGCGATTGGGACCCGTTTGATTTCCCCTTTAATGGGGTGTCTCCATTGCCTTTTGTCTTCTCCTTTCATTAATGGTAGGCGATGTGAGCCCTACATATTCTCAGAGTGGTTCGTCTTTATCGTCTTCTTTTCGGATCGTCTTCTCCGTCTTTTTTCTTCTTCGTTTGTTTTTGTTCATCCTTTTTCATTTTGTTTTGTTTTATTGTATTTCATTGATTTTGGTCGTTTGGGGTTGCTTTTTTGTTTCGTTACATTTTTTTTTTTGGGGGGGGGGGGGATGTCCGCTTCATTTTTTGGTCATTTATTTGTTGTTAGGAAATGAAAATGGTTCTCCATCTTGGCCATGTTTGTAATGCTTGTATGCGTTTTATTTTATTGTACTTTATTCAAATTTTTTGCTTTATTTTATATTATTGGTCGCAGTCACAATTTCGTTTTTACTCTTTTTTGCCTCTCTGTGTGGAAAGAGAGGAAAGATTCGTTGCCTTGAGAGAAGAGGTCCATCTACCTTACCCCTCAGGAGGTGAAGGAAAGGCGGGTCGTCTTTTTCGTCATCAATGTTTTCTATACAGTAGGACAGGAAGGCTTTTCTGTTTACTTTTGTAGTGGTCTTCTTCTTTGCTTTGTAGTTCGTACTTTTACGGGTATTTTTTGCCTTCACTTTTTGAGGCAATCTTTTTTTGCCTTGAGTTTTTGTTTTTTGTTGCTACTTTTTTGGGTGGTGGGGGGATCTTCTGAGCTGTTTTGTAGTATATGTTTCCTCAGCTTTTACGAATCCATTTTTTGACTACGTGATGGTTTTGTTTTTTATCTTATTTTCTCCTCTCCTTTTGTAGGTCTTCTTTGCCTTCGTTCTTGTCGCTTCGTCGTCACTCTTGTTTCCTTTTTTATTCGTTAATGGTGTCGTGAGGTGTTCTTTGCCCATTCATTATATTATTTCTCAGGTGTTAATGTTAGACTTCATTATTTTAATCTTTTCTTCCATTTACTGTTCTTCGCCTTCTCTTTTCTGGAGTCGTTTTGTTTTTTAGGAAGGGGGGGGGGGGAGTCCTCTTTTTCTTTGTTCTTTTCTGCATTTTTGATCCTCTTCTATGCCATCTCTATTTTTTTGGGGTATCTTTTTGCTCGTTTGTTTGTTTGGCTTTCTCTGTTGGGTCTTTTTCTTCGTCTTCTCAAATTGGGTCTTCTTCGTGGTTTTCTTTTTTCTTTTTTGTCTTCTCTTTTTTAGTCTTTGCGTTCTCTTTTTCAGATCTCATTTTTGGCTTTCTTTTTAGACTACTTTAACATCTGTGCTTGGTCCTCATCTTCTCTTTTTCTTTCCATCTTCATTTCTCTCCGTCATTCTGGTTTTATTGTTGTTCTTAATTCATTGTCTTGTGATATGCTTATGACTTGCTCTACTTTGAACAATCTTTTTTTTTCTTTCTTGTTGTTAGTATTCTTCTAATTTGTTGTTGGATTTTACCATTTTGTTTCTTACTTTACGTTTGTTCTCATTGCCGTACTTCTCGTTCTTTCGTCATGTTTCTTCCGTTTTTCTTTTTGTTGTTTTTTCGTTTGTTTACTTGTTTGTTTGGTCAGTTGGTTGTTATTTTTGTCGTTTTGTTTTGTTTGGAGGATTGTTTTCTTTTCTCGTTGTCTTTGGTTCTGTTCGGGGGTTGAGAGAAAGCGGTCAAGAGGGGTTCAAGGTTTTTATCACCGTTCTTGCGTTCTACTAATTGTTCATGGTTTTATTACTTACTGCTATCGTTTTGTTGCTGTTCTTGTTGCTCTTGTTCTTTCAGGTATGTTTTCTGCTTGTTCTAAGTCTTCTGAATCTTTTTTTCTCTGTTGATTATCATTATTCATTATTCGCATCTTCTCCTGCTTACTCTCTTTGTCCATTCTCGTGATCATTTCGTTGTATTTGTTTCTTTTAATTCATTTTGTATTTTATTTTTTCTCTTCTTCCATTTCCCTTTTTCTTCTTCCTTGTAGAGTACGCGTGGTTATTCTTGTTTTTTCCA
>JAPXFY010000014.1:47497167-47522167 GCA_030674185.1 Monoplex corrugatus | reverse complement strand
CCGGAATCAAAGAATCCCATGTTTGATTCCCAGTTGAACAAAAACATTTTCCTCTTTCTATTAGACCTTGAACAATGTTCTGGGTGCATGCTGCTCTTTTGGAAAGATAATTAACTAAGGCTTTTTCTGCAGCTCACTCCCAAAAACCAACAGCAGAAGAGAGGCTGCCCTAGCAAACTTGCATATAAATATCTACAGACAGGTAAACAAATCGATGAATGAATAAATAAAGTAATGCACACAGAAAAAGTGAACGACTAATTTGTGCAATCCTATAACGATATGTTTTTCACCCACTAGAGAACCAGCCATTTCATGCAGACAGTTTTTCTTTTTTCTTTTTTTTTTGGAAAAAGTTAAAAGATCTACCTATCTATCTATCTATCTATCTATCTATCTATCTATCTATCTATCTATCTATTATCTATCTATCTATCTATCTATCTGTCTGTCTGTCTGTCTGTCTGTCTGTCTGTCTGTCTATTTATCACTCTCTTTTGGGTCCATAGTGTGTGGGCAAGATTGGAAAAACAGAAGGTTCTCACCCTGTGTAGTCGGAAAATCTAATCAACTATTCATGACTATAAAAATTGAAAAAAGTACAAATCACCCAATAAGTACAATCTTACACACACACACACACACGCGCGCGCGCGCGCGCACACACACACACACACTTACACACACACACACACATACACATACACACAAACACACACACACACACACACACACACACATACACAAATCGCAATACGACTGGACCTAGACGTGCCACAGGTTATAATAATCAATGAATTATTTTTAGATATTTCTGAAAGATAGATCTATTGAGGTATTTTTGAAAGTAAGCATACAACTGATTTGCCTTAGACTAGAGAAACTCGGAGAGAGTTCTTTGTCGTTTGGCCACACAGGGAGGAGGATTTCTTTCTGCATGTAATTAGAAAGAACCAACATATGGTTAAGAGAGAATCTCCTTAAGATCTGAGAGCTTTGGAAGGTCTGTATCAGAAACAGTTTACTTATGTGTTGGCACGGTATTCGAATCTTGACATTGAAAGCAGAGTTTGGCAACTTTACACTCAAGTTTTCCTTTGACTGGAAGCCAATGTTTTCGCAATAGTGCTTTTCCATTGCACTGTTTGCTCTTCCGTAGAACAATTTATACTGCACTGTTTTGAATTCCTTGGAGTCTGGGTAACGTGCTATCGAAGAGAGAGAGAGAGAGAGAGAGAGAGAGAGAGAGAGAGAGAGAGAGAGAGAGAGAGAGAGAGATATTGCATCACAAGTTATATACATGACGTGCAGAAGAATACGTAATTCACGCATATAGGTTTGGAAAAAAAAAATCAGTTAACGACTTACCACGTGCTCAAGTTCTCATGCAACAAGATTCCAGCCAGTACTTTGGTGGGCCATCGAGAGCAGAGATTTAAAACTAGCAGCACGTGTGAATGGCATGGGTCGAGAGAGAGAGAGAGAGAGAGAGAGAGAGAGAGAGAGAGAGAGAGAGAGAGAGAGAGAAACACATACAACACACACTATCTCTTCTTTCCCTCTGCCTTCTCTCTCTCCTCTCTCTCTCTCTCTCCCCTCCCTCCCTCTATTGTCTGTCTGTCTCTGTCTGTCTGTCTGTCTCTCTCTCTCTCTCTCTCTCTCTCTCACCATCACCACCACTCGCTTGCTTTGTCTTGCCATCTCTTTCTTTCGCTCATATTGTAGAATTATAAGTTTGTGCTTTTTCATTCTACGACACTTTGTGGATGGGTGGGAACGCTAGTTTGCAGAGTCCATCACTTTGTTGACTTTTGCGATCTGACTAACCGACCAGTCGATTTTCGAATTGTTTGTCTTATTGACTTTACCTCTTTTGACTAAATACTGGTCATTTTTGTGCTCACCGGCCATAGGTATCTACCATTTTGCTGACTCGCCCTGTCTGTCCCCACCAACACAACTGTTTGTTTTGTATTGTCGGTTGTGCGTGAACCAGTACTTTTTTTTATGTTAACTTCCAAGGAGTATTTAAACTAAAAGACTATGTACTGGTAGAACTGTTGCATTTATTGCTTTCATACGGGGTAATAGGTGGCTACCTTAGAAATGTCAAGCCGTTGACTATTCTGTCGTGTATACCACCATTACCAATACTGTCACAGTAACCCAGCCACATCTATCTGGAAAAGCACCCTCATATCTTCCAGACTCTTTTTGCTCTAAAATTCCCCTGCCTCCTTTACCACCTCATGATCTGATAGAGTTAAGAAGAAAGTGAAGTTTGGCTTAGTAGTTAAAGCATTTGCATAGCCGAGAAACCCGGATTCGATTTACGAATCCAACAGGGATTTCTATACCCATGTAAATAGATCGGAAGCGGTGGTCTAGGTGCTAGTCTTTCGATTGCGACAGCACAAACCCATCATCTCATCATCAAGTGCCCTGCCGCATGGCGCTGGCGGTCATGGCCCTCCAAATGTATCTATCCCTTGTTGCCGCAAGTACATCTTCCACCCTGTCTGTCCCCAGCCACCCTGCAAGTCCGTCCAATATTTTCTCTCTGGGTTTATCTGGTGCTCTCTTTTCCTCCAGCTTTTCTGTTGTGACCAGATGTTGCAATTCCCCTTCCCTCATAAAATGGCCTATAAATGTTGCCTTCTTTTCCTAATCTTCCTTATGAATGATTTTTTTGTGTCTGTCTCGTGTTGTTGTTTTCTTTGCTGTCCATGGAACTCTCAACATTCTTCTTAGAAACCACATCTCTGCTGCCTAATCTTGTTCTGGCTTTGCTTGTTGACTCAGCTCACGTTAAAGATCCCACGCAGCATTCTGTATAAAAATCCACGTATATGGGTAAACAGAAATATACACATCGAGACAAGAAGTATGTGGCGCTGCTATTGTGACGATATGTTACTCTCACACTCACAGACAGCAGTCCGAATGATTGCTGGGATTGTACGATATGAGACAGAAGCCCTACACGGCGGACTCCTTAAAATAACCTCTTCATAGACGTAATATTCCACTTTTTACAAGAGATCAATAGATTTCACTAGGTATGAGTATTTTTTTCTTTCATTGCATTTTAGACTTTCAAGGTCAACGGTGAGCATTGTTTTTAACTGTTTTATTAGTTTTATCTTAACCTGGTTGCTCGTTTTTGACGTGGTGTTAGCCACGATATGACTCTAGTAGTCGGCTGGGCTACGAGCAATATGAACCTAGAACATAGCAGTCCGAGTTTCACACGATTAATCCACTTTGAATAAAAAGGTGGAAGGTGGGAGGGAGGAAGGGAGAGAAACAAACACAAAATAATTCGGATAAGTACAAATACAAAACAAGAAAAATGCTGTTAACACTATTTGTACAACTACTGTTTGGCAAAGACAAAATTTTCAATGCTGTTTTTTTTTTTTTTTTTGATGGCACACAAGACAAAGCCGTGCCATTTAGAGATAAAATGCCTGATAATAGATCTGCGGTAATGGAGGCAAATGTTTATCTTTATCTCGTCGATGAATTAGCATGACCATTCCGTCAACTGAACATAATCACAGCAGTGCTCTCCCTGCCTCACTTCCAAGCCTATATGTCTGATACCTAAGAACTGTCAACTCCCCTTTCATGTTAGCAGAATTTGTTTTAGTCTTGTGATGATGGGAAACCCATAATCATCTGAACTGACTTTTACACAGTATTTGAATAAAAGGACAATCAGCTGGAAAAACCTTTGAATCTGTTCTTTAATATTGCATACTATGTCAGTCGCGGCTTCTCTCTTGCGTTTAACATCATCACCAACACCAACATTGTCATCCACACATATTCAACGATAAAAACACCGACCTGCCCTCAGCAATATACCATCAGATTAAGACTAAGTAACATTTTTTTTATTTAATTCATGTGTTTGCTTTATTTAAGTCTTCCTGTGCCTCAATTGCTTTAATAAAATACTTGTCCAACTGAAATGAGGAAGTAGGTATTTAATTCATTGTCAATACTCATTTACAATTGCATGTGTTAGGGTTAGTCCGTTTTTACCACAGTATTAGAGCTGACATTTCTCCCACCCCCCCCCCCCTTCCCGCCATTGCAAGTTTTGAATACTTGTTTTATACACTTTGTTTTTCTTACAATTCATTTTAACTTTATTTATATGGTTTTAATTAATATATTTGCCTTTTATGTTCTTCATTCTTATGTTATATGTGTACAGTAGCAATACTAGATGTAAGACAGGTGCACTGGGAACTAACACGACTATCATTCAGTAATAAAGTGTCTTGAAGTTTGCCGTTTTGAAGCTTACCCCGTTACATGTAAGAAGCAGAACAGTGGGTATAAACACAGCATAGAAAATGTTGCTGTTTTCTTGGCATCAAATCGTGGCCTGAAAGTCTTTCTTATTGTGATGGAGGCCATCATTAACATGTTGGACATAATATCGTGAAATGTGTTGTGTGTCATCCAGAATCAAACTATTACAGTACACAAGAGCCATCAAATTATGTTTTCACACAAGACTAAATGCTTTGGGTTTCCAAGCACTGGTATTTCGAATTCATGAACTTAAAGTTGATGATGTGCAGTGGAGTGGCACTAAGCGACGTGTGATCCACGACAGTAAGGCGTGCACAAGTCGGGATAATGTAGTAAGTAAATGAGGATTGTTAAACACACACACACACACACACACACACACACACACACACACACACACACACACACACACACACACACACACACACACACACACACACAACACACACACACACACACACACACACACACACGCACCACACGCACACACACATGAACACACACACACATACACACACACATACATACATAACACAACACACACACACATATACACACACACACTCATTCACACACACACACACACACAGACACACATACACATACACACACGGCGCGCGCGCATACACACACTCACGCGCACAGCGTGAATAGATGAATGAATGAATGGATAATGAATGAATGAAACAGGCTTTTTTATAGCTCACTTGTAATTTCAAACATTGTTTTCACCATAAAACTTATAATGTTATATGTCTGTCTATTCCTTTATTTATATGTATGATTAATTTTTAATTAGTTTTGCTGTTTTGCATCATGCCATTTTATCAGCCTCAGCTCACAGTTATACTAATTTAAATCGTAGAAGTGGTGGTGTTCAAGTTACACTACCTGCTTGAGAAACGAAATGTCCCAATTTTGTTACCTAAATGACATCAATTTTTGTTCCTTTCTGCCACACCAGATCTGAGTGTTAATCATATTTAAAAGATACCATGCACTGAGTATCCATTTCCGGCATACCATTAATGCATGTAAAAGAACTAATGATCACGAAGTGACTGCTCCCTCGCAACATTCTGTGCAAAAATCATGTTTCGTAGGCAAATGCATGTAGAGACATGTTACGTTACGTTACGTATCTGAAAAACCCTGCGGGTCGTAGTCACCATTAATGACTTTGCGATGAGTTTCTTCCATCGACGAGTTTCATCAAATTCTCCAGCCCTCTGCCATTTTCTGGGGACTGATGAAGTTCACGTCTGCCCATTCTTGAATGTTGCCTTCCAGTCTCTTCTTCCGACTTCTTCTTCCTCTTTGGGATTATGCCTCGCAGGATGGTTTTGAAAGGCCTGGGGATCTTGTGACATGTCTGTACTACTTCATTTCCCGTCTTTTTCATGTAGTCAGGTCTTCAAATAGACCTTTAGAGACAGAGAGGGGACATGTACAAAAAGGTTTGACATCACGCCGTCGTGCTGTGGAAATGTGTTTTTTGAAACGAGAGCAACCTGCATTTCACTCTGAACAAAATTCTTTTCTACCTCTTCAGCCCTCCCCTCTCTCCAGAACTTTGAGCAGTGGTCAAGCCATCAGTCCATAAGACGTATGCTCTGCTTGCACTCTGTCAAATGGAGGTATCCTTTAGCAATACGAGAGCTATAGTATCCTTCAGCAATACGAGAGCTATAGTATCCTTCAGCAATACGAGAGCTATAGTATCCTTAGCAATACGAGAGCTATAGTATCCTTTAGCAATACGAGAGCTATAGTATCCTTCAGCAATACGAGAGCTATAGTATCCTTTAGCAATACGAGAGCTATAGTATCCTTTAGCAATACGAGAGCTATAGTATCCTTAGCAATACGAGAGCTATAGTATCCTTCAGCAATACGAGAGCTATAGTATCCTTTAGCAATACGAGAGCTATAGTATCCTTAGCAATACGAGAGCTATAGTATCCTTAGCAATACGAGAGCTTAGTATCCTTTAGCAATACGAGAGCTTTAGTATCCTTAGCAATACGAGAGCTATAGTATCCTTCAGCAATACGAGAGCTATAGTATCCTTCAGCAATACGAGAGCTTAGTATCCTTTAGCAATACGAGAGCTATAGTATCTTCAGCAATACGAGAGCTATATTCCTTTAGCAATACGAGAGCTTTAGTATCCTTAGCAATACGAGAGCTATAGTATCCTTCAGCAATACGAAGCTATAGTATCCTTTAGCAATACGAGAGCTATAGTATCCTTCAGCAATACGAGAGCTATCTTTTGATAAAGTTTGAAATGGGAAATGTTTCTTCTCTTTTACAAGAAAACGAAGCAAATATACAAGATCTGTTGTTGATAAAACTATTAAAGGGTTGTGCGAAATGTTCTGAAAACTGTATTAAATATAATGTCTGGCACGGACTGTTTTATACTAGATGTTCGAAATAAAACAGTTTATCGATGCAATTATTCAGGTCTGACAACATCACTTGATCTGTCTTTGCCTCAAGCAATGTACAAAACGACCAACTGATTCAACAGGTCCATGTTTTACAAATCATTTGACTTTTTTCCGATAACGTTTATTTTCAATTAATTTTACATAATAGAATTCGAACTTAGTTCATAAAACGATAATGTGAACGACTTTGTTTGATTCCTAGAAGTAAACGTTCAACATAGACTTTGAGGGAACTTACTCAGGAAACCGATTGGGCATGAGAAAAAAAACCGACTTTCAAAAAACGCACTGGAACAGTCAAACCAAAACGTTAAGGAACTCTGCAGCTATGACGAACATCTAAACTAGAAAATTCAGATCATGGACCATATTGAGATATATTTGTGGTCAAATTTTGATTAACATTGTTTGTCAGTTTGATCATTGACATGATCCAGAACCATGCTTATCACACTTGCCAAGTGGGATATATTCATTGGTTTTGATTGCTACCAAACGTTTCAACACCAAAGAAAAGTTTCTCAAACACTTAGCTCTGCATTGATTTAGCAAAAACACACTCAATACAGCGTTTTTCTCCATAATCCCCAAATGGCCCATACCGTAAAGTGAATGCACCATGATATTTAGAAGGCATTTCTGAATGAGATGGTATGATCCAAAGAAATGAGGGAGCCAAGAACTGAGACTAAAAGGGCAGTGGAGAGAGAAGTAAGTGGTATTTATGACCCAATGGTTACGAACTTTGGACTTAGCGTCTGGCGGTGATAGTGCTGTAAACTATGTGTGGGTGTATTGATTCTTATAAATGTCCCTCAACTTCTGTACTCTGTGATGGTTTCTAACAGGACCCTACGGAATAGCAAATATTGAAGAGTATTGCTTTTTCGGTGATCTTATGTGTGTGTTATTCTTTGCCTATTTGTTTTTCTCTTTCCAAGGACCTGTCTATTTTTTTTTTGGTGTTAGCCTGTCTCTCTTTCTCTCATACGCAAATACACAGAGATGTGTGTGTGTGTGTGTGTGTGTGTGTGTGTGTGTGTGTGTGTGTGTGTGTGTGTGTGTGTGTGTGTGTGTTGTGTGGATGCGTGTGTGTGTGTGTCACTATAAAACCAAGGCATAAAACCAAGGCTGTCCTTTTTCTTTAGCATAGGAATGGCTTGGGGTTTTAAAGTACTTATTCCGTTACAGTAATGTTGATTTGTTACCTAGTTGTCGATTGACAAATAACGTCATCAGATCTGTTGAAAGAAAATCATCATTTTTGTTATCTCCCCGTGAATTTGTTCATCGTCTTGAGTTAAGTGACTAAGGATTTAGGACGAAGTTTGATACGACAATAATGATAATGATGATGATGGTGATCATGATAATGATGATAATAACAACAATTACAACAATATGATGATGATGATGATGATGATGATAATAATAATAATAATAATAATAATAATAATAATAATAATAATAATAATAACAATAACATGAGAATAATAATGTGGTTATGATGATGATGATGATGATGATTTACATAGCACAACATTCCGGGACGAAAGCTCCTAAGCACTTTGCACTTTACAGGAAATGTCATACACAGGGTCAAAAGTCAACAACAGAACAAGATATCAATAATGTAAGCATGATATGACACAAATTACTTGGAACAGCACTGAGTCACTCAGCGTTGGATTCCTTTTGTACTGGAAATAGCTAAAAAACTCGCCCGTATCCAATATTTCCCAACCCAGATCACACTTGTCACGTTCTTAGTCAGCCTTCTGGCGTATGTGTGAACTATGTTTGGTAGTCTGTCTTTGGATTTGTGCGCTGAAAATGACAAACATCAGAAGTATACGGCTGAGAAAACGGGCAGGGGTGCTGTTTGGCCTGGGATTGCAGTGTCTAGATCCTGTTTTTCAAGAGGGATTTATTCTACTCGGACCATTCCACATGCTCTCCTCCTAAGTATACCAGCAGTTATTTGGCAGACTCCCTGAGCCTGCACGAGCCCAATGCGCTGGCAAGATCTTGAAATGGGGAGGTGGGGAGGTGGGGAGGGGAGAATGAACCTATGAAACACAAACCTGACAATACCAGAATGATGGAAACATTAGAATGGGCAGCGAACAGACCAGTTTTCAATGTTGCGGGCTGGGATTGAACTCGAGATATCAGATCTTGAGTCCACGACTCTACAAAGGAACCAGCCAGCCCGCAACAGTGTCCTGAAAGGGCTGACTCTATCGTCAGTTCTCTTCATTTGTTGTCTCTGTTTTGTTGATGATAGATTAACCATTTCTCGTCTGAACTGAATTTTCTGTATTATCTAAACGGAAGCGTCTACTATTATGGCCTTTTATGGACTTATTGTTTAGCTACCACTGAGCCCACTGTTATATCCTCATGTTTCCACCATCATTAGTATCGTATGATACCAAATCACAACCAAGTCAGAATGTTCAGTTTTTTCTTTTTTTTTCATATTATTGTGTTCAAATGCACAGTGTCATTACAACATAATAGAGAACATTTCTATCTAAAAGAAGAAACAAAATCTGCAAAACAAGCAACAAAGAAGAACAAAATGAAACAGACGAAGGGGCAAAATATAGAGCAACCGATCAGCTGCAATATTTCCAAGGTCAACGACATAATAGTCCCAAACTGTCAAAGAGAAATGTTCATTTTAACATTGCTCAATGCACTTTAAAAATCCAAAATATCTCGCTCCACTCAACCACTGCTTTACCTAACTTAGGAAAAAAACTTAAATCATGAATAGAGCAAGATGCGCATCCATCTACCAGTGAATCTGAAAAACAATCCTACGGCTTTATTACAGACCAAAAATGGAACGAAAGTTAGAGACCGTACTGCAGTTACTAAAATATTCAACACGTTCTCTTCCCAAAATATTTCCCCTCTCAGCATCCAGGCACTTGATGTATGCGTGCATTAGGAAAACCAGTGCCGGCACGACCTTCACTTTACCCTGCCCACTGAAGTGCCAGGATTCTTTCGCTATCGATATCCCCACATGTATGCACTGAAGAATTACTACACTAACAACGTTCGCTTGCCCTCATATCAGACAATAACACATCTTCTTCTTCTTCTTTCGTTTGCCGTCTGTGTGGTCAAGCCACATTTGCCGATGAATGCAGCCAGTTTTCTTTTCCAGTTCCTACTGGTTGCCATGGAGCTTGGTGGTGTCAGTGGCTGAGGGTGAATCATCTTGAAGCGCAGGATCCGGTGCTGCTGCACGCTACAGGGATCTCAGTGGGCGGTCGCCATTCTTGTCTACAGCAGATGATCATGTTGACGTTTGCGTTATAGTGCATGGTACCATAATTTATTAGAAGGCACTTGCAGGCCTGGTACCTTTGGCTCTAAATCTCAGCCATCGGCTTTTTAAAAATGCTATTTAATTTTAATACTTCCTGCCATTGTCCAGTATGCTGAGCCGTAGAGTTTAATGGAAAGGACACAGCTTTGTTCAGTTTGACGTTGTGCTGTACCGGGAGTTACGTCTACGAATTTTTTTTTCAGCATTTTCAATGTGTTTCCAGAGTTGCTGAGAAACCCCTTAATTAATGTCTGTGTCTGCTCTTCTATTATGTCTATTACTGCTACCTAGATAGGTAACCTCTTCAGCTCTGGGTAGGGCTGCTCCATCTGCTTGCATTTGGTTAGTGGTCTGGGAGTTCAGTATCATCATTTTTGTTTTCTTTTGACTGATTTGCAGGCCTGCGTTCTGTGCAGTAATGTTGATATGGGGTTTTCTTTTCTGTATGTGGACGTTTGTAAAATAGGATGTTTCTGCTCTCGTTGCTAAGTTTGCTTAATAGTAACAGAACTTGTCTTAAAACACGCAGCTTCATACTGATTCCCCTGGAATGTACTAAAACAATTTGATAGTGCCTGCACCACAATTCCCCGATGGCTTGTACTGTAAAGAGGACATATCATGTTTTTCTCACATACTTCTCCATGCAGGAGGCTCACGGGTCATAGCTAGAAAAATTAGAATGCAAAGAAGCGGGAGTAGGAGAGCAGTGGCGAGAGAACTAAGCTGTATTTATGGCCCATTGGTGACGGACTACAGACTTAGTGTCTGGCGGTGATACCGCCGTTAATTGTGTGTGGATTTGTCCACTCCAAGGTGTCACAAATCATCACTATAATTATATATTCTCTGGCAGTTTCAAATGAGACGGTCAGGAATACGGGAATATGAATCTATAAATATACAGCCCTTTTTTTCTCTTTCGCTTTTTTTCAAACAGGAGATTGTTTCATATTGATTAGAGATGTGTGTGTGTGTGTGTGTGTGTGGTGTGTGTGTGTGTGTGTGTGTGTGTGTGTGTGTGTGTGTGTGTGTGTGTGTGTGTGCGTGCGTGCATGCGTGCGTGCGTGTGTGTGGGTGTGGTGTGTGTGTGTGTTTGTGTCTGTCTATGTCTGTCTGTCTTTCTGTGTCTGTGTCTGTCACAAAATATTTGAACGGGATTTTCCTGGCATTTCATGGGTGGATCTTTATCAGATTTTGGGTAAAGCTGTGGACTGTTGATGGAACGTAAACGCACAAGTTTGAAAGATGAAGCCACAAGATGAAGATCATACAGACCTAAAAAGAAAAAAAACGCATTTTAAGGTTTTCCACTCTCTCAAAAACATCTGATTTTAGTTAAAATCTGTTTCCATTCTTGTGACGGTCTACACGTTCTCTCAGTGCACTTAAAGTTTATTTTAACCAACCTTTCTTTTTTCTTTCTGTCTGCCGATCTGTTTATGTCTCACACGCACGCATGGTACAGATATAAACTCAACCGACCCACTCATACACACACACACACACACATACACACACACTCACGCGCGCGCGCGCTCACACACACACACATACACACACACACTCACACACACGCGCGCGTGCGCGCACACACACCACACACACACACACCACAACACACACACACACACCACACACACACACACCATATACTGTTCAGCTATAAGGTCATGTTTGTCATTGTACATAAGGGTAGGAATATCTTGGGACTTAACAATTGTCTGGTCCATTCCATAACTTTGTCTCCTCTGTTGACCTAACATACTAACCCATCTGCTCTACTGACCGCAATTTGTTTTGTGTTTGTCTTCTTGATAAATTAGCGTTTTTTGCCTTTCCTGACGTACCGATCGCGCCGCTGCACTTCTCTGAAAAGGTTAACTTCAATAGATGAAATATAAATGAGTCAATCCTTCGTCCTGATTGATTCACCCGTGGGGATGCCGGAGGCTCTTTCAGTATGAATAGTATCCCCACCTTCCGGAAATTCTGTGCCAGAAAGTTCCTCTTTTCTGTCACTCTCATTGTTTCTTTCTTCCTCCTTTGCCTTCTGTCATTTCTTCCTGTCATTTTCTGCCTTGTTGATCCATTCACCTGTATGTGTTCGATAAAGTCGTGCGTACGTTTTCTTAGGATTGATAATTGGGTAGATGTATCAAGTGTATTTTTGGCTGTAGGGAGGTGACACATGCGGAAACAATTTGAGGTACTTTATGCCTGTTTTTATGTATGTTTTGGTGTCCTTAGGTATGCTCAAATTTGTATTCAGGTGTGTTTTTTGAAATCCCCTGTGCGACAAATTGGACGGAGTGATCAGCGCCCGTGCGTGAATGCATTGATATGTGTATTTAGTTTTCTTTATTTTTTTTTCCTGTTGATTTTTTTTTATGTTTTGAGGCGGTTGTAGCCCTGATATGGCTCTGCACAGTCGGATGGGCTGTAAACAACAATAGCAGTAACATAACAACAACAGTAACACTCCTAATGGACTCAATGAACGTACTTCAAAAAATGGATGATGAAATAGGAACCTGAGACTGGCACAAAAGTCTGAAATCTTTATACTGTAACCAATGCCTTCGTGAACAAAATGTGTCATCAGACCATCGATCGTCTAATTAAAAAAAGAACACTCAGAGGAAGTGGCCGAAAATCTGCAATGAAAAGGAAAAAAAGCTATCATCAATCAGACAAACATTGAAAAACTAAGCAGACTCATGCATCGTGGAATTGAAAGAGTTTGGTAGCTTTTCCTGACTCAGGGATCCACGAACTTTTAAAAAGGACAATTAGAGGAATGATAAAGAAGAGTACGAGTGTGGTGGGCAAAATATAATTCGTTATTGTGATGGTAGTGTTTTGTTGTTGCCGTTAACGTTTTGGAAATTGTGTCTTGTTGTTATGGTTTATTTTTGTTTTATTTCTTATCGGGGGAGGATGGTGGTTTGGGGGAGTTGGAATGATGGAGACGATAAATCGTGTTATTGAGCTGATGGAAGCTATGTGTCGTGTTGTTCAGGTGGGTTTTTGTGATGTGATTATGTAGAACGTGGGTGCAGTGAGGTCATGCTAGGGACTGGTTGTTTATTGACACATATTGCTCAAGATCTGTCCAGCTCATTGGTTTATATGCAGGCTTAAGGCATGTGCCATGATCACCATACACATAACACCTGGGACGTTAGTGCGTATGGAATTCGTTCCGAGCGCGGAGACTTCGTCTTGAGAAACTGAAACTGAAACTGACACATATCCGCGAATTTTTTCATAACATTGCAGATGGAGATATACATTTCACTACAGTATAGCCTAAGATGTTCCGGTGACACACTGATGCAAATTTAACATAAAATTTATACGTTTGATAGCTACTCATGACCTTACAAATGCACGGGTTTTATGTGCAGGCTTATAGGATATGCCATGGTCATTTTGGATTTTATCCATCACATGGCATCAGTGGCGTCAGTGCACATGGAATTTATTCAGGACGCGGAGACCTTTTGAAACTGAAACTGAAACTGTGCTCCTCCCCAGATTTCCCCCTGTTTCAATTTTCTGCTCTCTCCTACATCATCATCCGCGCACCACTCTTTTCGGCTCTCCGATACCTCCAAACCCACGGAAAACAAGAGCAGGACATGAATGGCCATAGAACCGTCGGACAGTATTTTACAGTGGTATGCTGGTAAGAATGTAGTTGACAGTAATGATACTGCCGGATTGTACTCTACGCTTACCTTCATAATATATCCTGGCGTATACTAGACCCGAAATATACCGACATCTGCAATTTTGGTCAGGAAATTTTCTCGCTGATGCATTTATAAGGAGGACGGAAACACGGCTGTGTGGTACCAGTCTTCCCAGACGGCCTACAGTATGCTCAACTCTGGGTAGACTAATCCCATAGTAATTTCATGGACTGATAGAGATTCAGATCCACGATCCCGAAACGATACTAGGTTGTGAATAACCACTCTGTCACGCAGACTGGTGTTTTGCACACATTTTAGCTCCACTTTCTTGTCTTCACTTGCATTTTTTCCCATTCAGAGTTCAATCCACGCATCTCTTGTCACTCCAACTCATGGATTTACGACTGTTTACACTTTCTGTGCCTCATTTGTCTTCATTAATGATGGTATTCTGGTTCTAGTCTTGTTTACATAATATAGAGCTGTATGAGCAGAGCTGGACGCAGCGCATATGGAATAGTCTGAGTGAAATAAAATCATTTCCGAACAAACTCTCTTCTCCAAACATAAAACAGAAGGAAACGAGTCTTCCAGATCATTGCTTATATCGGGGAGAATCCGGTGGGTTGCACCACTTATTTCCAAGTTTAATCAGCTAAAATCATGCCTCAGATAACTGAAATTAGATACATACGTAGCAACAGTGTTTAGGGATTGGGAGGGGGGGGGGGGAAACCAGAACTAAAAAATTAGAAATAGCAGAGAGGTGTTGGTGAGAGAGATGCCAGTGTAAGATCCAGGTAATCAATAATTCACATTGATTGAGGATGGGACTGTTAGAATTCTCTCTGTGTGTCTGTCTGCCTTTTTTCTGTCTCTCTCTGTGTCTCTCTGTCTGTCTGTGTGTTTGTGTGTCTGTCTGTCTGTCTGTCTATTTGTCTCTCTCTGTCTGTCTTTCTGTCTCTGTCTCTCTCTCTGGGTCTCTGTCTCTGTCTCTCTCTGTGTCTTTGTCTCTCTTTCTGTCTGTCTGGTTCTTTCTCTATCCGTCTGCTTCTTTCTGTTTTTCTTTCTTATTTTCTTACTCTGTAGAGCGTGTGCCATGATCAATTTGGATCGTAACCTCACATAACATCTGTGGCGCCTGTACATATGGAGTTTATTCCGGGCACGGACACGCCATCTTGAGAAACTGAAACTCAACCTCTGTCTCTGTCTCTCCGTTTCTCTATTTCGCTCTGTCTGTCTGTCTCTCTTTTTCTCTCTCTTTCTCCCCTTCTCATTTTCTGTGTGTAATACGTCTGTGTGTGTGGTGTGTGTGTGTGTGTGTGTGTGTGTGTGTGTGTGTGTGTGTGTGTGTGTGTGTGTGTGTGTGCATGTGAGCATGCACGAGGATATGGTTTATGTAGTATAGCATATAGCACACACACACATACACACACACACGTGCACACGCACGCACACACACATACGTGCACACGCACGCACACACACACACACACACACTCACTCACACTCACACACAACAACACACACACACACACATGTACGCACGCACACACACACACACGCACGCACGCACGCATGCTCGCACACACACACACACACACACACACACACACACACACACACACACACACACACACACACACACACACACAGAGGCATTCATTGCCAAGAGACACTTGTACTGGCCGTAGTTTTGGTGTATAGATATATGGAATAGTATCATGTTATAGTAGCAGAAGTAGTAGAAATAGTCGTGGTCGTCGTAGTAGTACTAGTAGTAGCTGTTGTAGGATTGTCTGCTTCAGCTTGAGGACCGCAGCAATCTTAAAGTTGCTGTTTGGAAGTACAACAGTCGGGTCTATCTGATTTGCTGATTATGCACGAGCCAACATCTTGTATAAGCTGATTTTTATGTACATGTAGAGTTTGAACTACAGGGTCAAGGTCTGGCATATAAGTCGAGTTTGTTGTTAAGATTTTGCGCTGATGTGTGTGTTCATTTCAAAACGTTAGGTCCCCAGTCATTGTTACTGTTATTGTTGTTTAAAGCCCAGCTGACTGCGTGGAGCCATATCAGGGCTATATAACTGCTTCAAAACATACAAAACTTCAACAGGAAAAAAATAGAAAGAAAATTAAGTACACATATGAATGCATTCGCGCACATAAGGTCCCCAGTTAATCTTTTCTCCCACCTCATATCGTCTCCTCCATCTTCATTGATGCTTACCCATATCTATCCATCCTGATATTTCACATGAGTGTAAATCATGATGAACTAAAAGAAAATGTGTAACTTTTTAACTCCGTGTTATTTCCTCCAAAGTATATGCCACAATATGTATAACAAGAAAATCTATAACTTTTTAACCCCCCTGTTATTTTGTCCAAGTGTGTGCCACAATATGAATAAAAAGAAAATTTGTAACGGTTTTTGTTTGTTTGTTTATTTGTTTTTTGTTGTTTTTTTTTGGGTTCCAAATTGTGAGTCGACTCAAAGGCGTTTGATCTGTCACCGCTCATTTCGGCCCCATAACACAGCACGAACCTCAAATCATTCAGTGAAAATCCCAGCGCCAACCTACCAGGGCAGACAGAGATGTCAGGCTGTCCTGGGCTCACGCGCCAGGCGAGACTCTATACTGTCATGGAGTTAATTAGATGGCAGTTCAAAAGTGTTTTTTTATGATCCAGTTTACTGAGGACACTGCGTACTAACACCCTACTGACAATGATTACTCAGTCCCGGGAGCCAGACAGATTAAATTAAAGAAAAACACCTCCCACTCACCCCGCTATGGTGACCATCACCAAGGCCTTGCAGTAACAGCCCTCATGAACCACTGACACCAAAGACCCCAACTTGAATTCACTTTAGGCATAGAAGTGTTAGAGGAAAGCGACACGCTATAATAATTGATGCGGTCATGATAATAGGGACGATAGCCATGATGCTACGGGGATCTCTCTGGGATTGAGACGGCGAGACAGAGCTGTACTCTAAGCCTACTATCATAACACATACTAGCGTCAACCAGTCCCGAGAGATACAGACACTGCTAGATTAGGTATGAAAATTTGAGCAATATTCTCAATAACATATTCGTACAAGAATGAGACTCGAATGTGTGACTCCAATCTAGTGAGCCTATACATAGCACGTTCATCTCTGGGTAGAAGTCGATCAGGTAAAAAAAATAATCCCACAATAATGGTTTAGGGAAGAGTTCGTGACTCTTCTCTTCGTCCTGTCTGACAACATGTTTTCACGGGCAGACACGGGTTATTAGACAAGGTTATAATGTATCATTTTGAGATAAGAAGAAGCGTACATCCATGAGTTAGAGTGACAGAGATGTGTAAAGGGGAATCCGAGCGGGAAAAAATAAAGAAGAAGAAATAGAACAAGTGGAGATTAAAAAAAAACCGTAGAAGGATGCTAGAATGTGTGGAAAGACCAATGAACGTGGCGAAGTGGTTAACACAATAGGATACCGACTGGAAGATCGTGGGTTCCAGCCCCCATCAGTCCTTGAAATGATTGTGGGAGCTCTCGGCCAAGGCAGGCCCCTATCCGGAGCGGATCGTGTTAATGGCTCCTTGGGAAAACTGGGACCGTACAGTCGAGTCTCACCAACTTTATGGATGTGGTGGTCTTCGATTTAATGTCTATTCACTAAAGTGATTTTAGACAGAAAAAATGGGGGGAGGGGGGGGGGAGGGTAGAGGAGGCGTGAAGAGGATATTTGAAACTTGTCAATTTTGGTCTTGAGAAAAGATGATCCAGTAAACAACTATTTTGGAGGAGGGGAAGGTAAAGCTAACAAATAATGTTATCATAATTAATGATTTAAACAAAACAATCTAACAGCAGAATTAATAAATATCTACAATAAATAAAAAAAAACAAAAACTAAGAATCGACTAACCACAACGGTGAACAAGCGAAAGAACATTTCTAAAGGTAATTCGCTATAGGACTTTTTGACAGGCTAACAAAAAATTCATACATTTTACGGACGTGTCATATAAACCATGTCAGTGCATGCAAAGTCGGGGAAGCAGGAAAACACCCAGCATGCACATCCACGAAAGACAGAGCATGATTGAGTGACAACACGGCGAGATCAATCTTGACCATACACATAAAAGCATATTCGTATATTCGAAGGAGCAGATCACGAACGCATAAACTAATAAGAGAGAGAGAGAGAGAGAGAAGACAGAGACAGAGACAGAGACAGAGAACAGAGAGAGACAGGAGAGACAGAGAGAGAGGGATAGACAGACAGACAGAGACAGAGAGAGAGAAAACTAAATCATATTTTATGTTACTTTGTCATTTTAATAATAATAATACTTATAGTAGTAATAGTACTACTACACTACTACTAGTAGTACTACTGCTCCTCTTCTACTACTATTGCTACTGCTACTATTACTATTAATGATGATGATGATTATGATGATGATGATGATGATGAAAGTGATCATGATAATAGTAATAATTCCATTTGCGTGGCACACACAATCCATGTCAAGAAATGCTCGTCGGACTTAGATAAAAAAAAATGGAGGGGAGGGGGTAGGGTTGCAATGTCAAAACATTAATGCAGCACAACACTGTTGACACACACACACACACACACACACACACACACACACACACACACACACACACACACACACACACACACACACACACACTAATATCACTTATAGTGAAAAGACGTTAAATCAAGCAACGAACGAACGAACACACACACACACGTGCAGCGTAAACATGATTCATCAGAAACAACAACAGAGAAATTACAGCATGAAATTAGAAATAAGTGGCAGTGGTGCTGGTCAACAACAACAACAACTGCAACAACAACAAGAACACCACCACCAACAACAACAACAAAACAACAGCAGCAACAACAACAACAACAACAATGCAAGGAAGAAAAATCGTACAAACCATCCATCAAAGAAGTCTCCCCAGACACGCACACAAGAAAACAAACATAGACACGAATATCCCTTTCACTCCAGCACCCTATCCGCCAGCTGCAAAAAATTAACCCTTTTACTCCCCACCTCAGAAGGTGAAGGAAGAGGAGGAAGAGGAGGAGGAGGAGGAGGAGAAGAGCAGGAGGAGAAGGAGAAGAAAGAGTGAAAGATTAATTTTTGCTTTGCTTATATGGCTGGCAATGCGGTATGCTGGCAGATAGGACTCATATAAACAGCGAGTGAGCCAGCGCGTCAAATGAGAAATGCAACAACAACAGAAATATCAGCTCCATCTGCACGAAGGGTATTAGAAGAAGAGAAACCTACAGAATCAAACACAAACTCCTCATACACATTGAATCAAATAATAGTTCGTCCTGGGTATACTTTAAGAGCAAAATGCATTTGACACACTTGTAAGGACCTGATCAAATTTCATTCCAGTTCGCAGATATTAATTTACATTGTTTTTGTTTTGTTTTGTTTTGCTTTGTTTTTCTGCACATTTCCTTAGCTTTATTGATCTTCTCTGTCTGTCTGTCTGTCTGACTGTCTGTCTGTCTGTCTGTCTGTCCGTCTCTCTTCTCTCTCTCTCTCTCCCTCTTTCTCTGTGTCTGTCTGTCTGTCTGTCTCCTCCCTCTCGCCCTCTCTCTCACACAAACACACCTATATACACACATGCACAGACACACACACACAACACACAGATATGCACGTGCGCGCACGCACCACACACACACACACGCGCGGACGCCCTCGCACGCGTGTGCGCTGGTAGTCTGGGGCTTAGCAGCAATCAGATCAAAAACAGAAATCCTGAGCGCAGTATTCCACTTAGTGCCATGGCCACAAACTTTTCCCAGCTCTGGTTGTTCTGTTTGGTAACATTCACGATTACAGCATGTTTATAGACGTTTAAAGAGAAGAAGAAGAACAACAACAACAACAACGACAACAACACAACAAGAACAACAACAACAACAATAAGAAGAAAAAGAAGAACAAGAAGAAGGGGGAGAAGGAGGGCAGAGAAGAACGAGGAGGAAGATGAGGAGGAGGAGGAGAAGGAAGAGAAGACGAAAAAGAAAATGAAGAGGACGAAGGAGAAGAAGGAAGAGGAGGAAGAACAGAAGAAGAAGAAAAAGGAGTACCGGGAAGAGGAGGAGGCGAAAGAGGAGAAGGAGGAGGAGGAGCAGAAGAAGAAGAGAAAAAAAAGGAAAAACAAAAAGAGAAAAAAGAAGAGGAAGAAGAAGAGAGGAGGAGGAGGTGAAGGAAGAGGAAGAGGAGGAGGAGGAAGAAGAGGAGGAGAAGGAGGAGAAGAAAGGGAAGAAAGAGAAAAAGAACAAAAAGAACAAAAAGAAGAAAGGGGAGGAGGAGAGAAAGAGAAGAGAGGAGGAAGAAGAACAAGAAGAAAGGGAGGAGGAGAAGGAGGAGGAAAGAAGAAGAAGAAGACAGGAAAAGAAGAACAAGAAGAGGAGGAGGGAGGGAGGAAAAGAAAAAGAAGAAGGACAGGAAACAGAAGAACAAGAAGGAGGAGGAGGGGGAGGAGGAGAAGGAGGAGAGGACATGAAAGAAAAGTATGTCAGACGTAAATGGGAGGTGATGTACTTTGGGAACGCGGTCTTCCAAGAGTAGGGCTTCGTACGGATAATTAACGTTGGCAGAAAAACAAACTGCAGTGCAGCAGACACACACACCACACACGCGCACACACACACGCCCCACACACACACACACACACACAAAACACACACACACACACACACACACACACACACACACACCACAACACACACACAAGAACAAGAACACACACACACACAACACACACACACACACACACCACACGCACGCCGCCGCAGCGCCACATACACACACACACACACGAACACACACACACACACACACACCACACACACACACACACACACACACACACACACACAAGAACACAACACACACAAGAACAAGACCACACACACAACGCAGCACGCACACACTACACACACACTGCGACACACACGACCACACACACACACACACCACACACACACACACACACACACACACACACACACACACAGAGTGATACAGTGATAGGGAGACCGCTAGGTAAAGAGACGGACTGGGAATTGGACTCAGAAACACAGACAAAAGAGATAGTCAAGTTACGAAGGATAGAGAGAATGAGACAGTGAGGTGATTCAACAACAAACAACACTAACATTGAAAATAACACAATTTTCAATTTCGATGTAGAAAAGAGATTGCCAAGTTGTGAAGGAATGAGGGATTGAGAAGATGTAGAGACAGACAGACAGACAGACAGACAGACAGACAGACAGACACACACACACACACGCACACACACACACACACACACACACACACACACACACACACACACACACACACACAAACACAGAGAGAGAGAGAGAGAGAGAGAGAGAGAGAGAGAGAGAGAGAGAAAAGAGAGAGAGATAGCGACGTGAAATGTGTTCTTTAAATTTGCACAAACTTAAATGAAACAAAATACGGAAGAGCGTAGTGCTTCTATCGAGATAATTGAATTACAATTTACCATCTATAACAAATATTTGAAATTATACGTCAAAGAAAACAAGCTTGATGTTTTTTAATTTCAAAGTTTTAAATTTCAAAGTGTCAAAGACAAATTTTGCCAAGTGAAGAACAATATGGTCACCTCCTGTTCTTATTAAGGAAAAAATAATGCGTTATATCTGCTTGGTGAGAATATTGCAAAATTATTTTATACTTGGAACGAATTCTTGCAGAAGCAATGTAATGAAAAAGAAACTTAACTTCAGAGAGGGATGTACTATTGGCTAGCTGTATTAGCCCATTCACAAAGGGAACTGGGGAGGAGGGTTAGAATAAGAACAAGAATGCATTTTTATATTCAAGGGTAGTGACATACTAAAGCACATTATTGCTTTTTGCATCCAGCCCTCGCTAATGGAAGATCTACAGGTACACCATAACACTTATAATCTATATTACTACAAGACATTAATACTTGCACTGACACTAACACTGGTTAAAATGAGAGAGAGAAAGAGAGAAAGACAGAGACAGACAGCAAAACAGAGATATGGAAGAGGGTAATGGGTAGAGAGGACTGTGAAACATGAAGGCTATAGCGTTGCCCGTGATGACATTATCGCGTTTTTTGGAGAAAACTGTGATAAAAGATCGACTTTGAAATTGCAATGTGGATAAAATACAACATTAAAACGAAATATAAGAACATGTTTTTAGCTGAGAAGATATGATTATACATAACATATTGCAACTAAAATTGTAAAAACCAAGACAGTTAAGATTGAAATTAAAAAGATGATAGAAAATATTGAAATAAAAAAGATGATAGAAAATAAACAAAAATCATACAAAGTCTTGTGAACTTTAATGTATTTTTTCTTTCAGAAAAAATGAACGATACTGAACATAAAACAAATAAAATTAAATTAAATATTTTCACTCTCTCTCTCTCTCTCCATCTCCCCCTCCCTCTCTCCCCCTCTCTCCCCCTCTCTCTCCCCCTCCTCTCCCCCTCTCTCTCCCTTTCTTTCTTTCTTTTTTTCTTTCTCTCTCTCTCTCCCTTCCTCACGTGTCACTTACTGAGGATCAGGCAGCCATACCAATAAATGCATTTAAGTCGGGATTTGTTTAATAATGGACTATACTTGTATGTATGGGTTGATCATGGGTAAAATGGATGGACGGGTGGGTGGATTCATCTTTTCGTTTATTCGCCTGTTTATTGTTTATTGTCTCTTCCCAATTGTCCACACTGATAACAGAGGACTTCAGGTCACGTTTGCAGGCGCCCCTGTACCATAACAGTTGGTGCATTGTGGGCTGGGATCTTGTGGCAAGCTCTCCGTTTTGGGATGCGGCCGTCTTACATGCGTCGGACGTGTCGAAGCCGTAGAAGCCGTCGTTCTTGGCATGCTGGCCTGGTCCAGAACGTCCTTGTTTGGCACACCGTCCTTCCAGAAAATGCCCAGGATCCAGCGCAAACACCGCAGATAGAAGCTATGAGGTGGTGTTCTGGCGCACGTTGGTTGTCCAGCTCTCGTTTCCAAAGGGATGAGCGTTCATTGTGCAGGCCCTGTATACGTTAATCTCGGTGGCTGTACTGAGCTTTTTATTTTCCCCTTACTGTCATGGACATCAGTAGCGACGTTTCGGTTCACTTGTTGAGCTCTGTGCCAAGGGACAGGTTGCTCGAGACAATATATTATAAGTAAATAAATTCAACTACTATTTTCAGAGTGTGATCGTTGATGATGATGCTTGGGTCATCGCTGACGTTCTGGCCAATGACTTCTGACTTAGCTTACTAATGAGGCCAAACTCGTGGCTATCATGTGCCAGGAAGCTGCCTGGTCTCTGGAGAACAGACTTTGTGTGAGAATAAGTATAACATCACCAACAAAGAGAACTCCCGGATCGGGACCTCACGTGTTTGGTCTTTGCTCTGAGGCGTGCAGAGTTGAAGAACTCACCATCGAACCTGATGGTATTATATCTGTCTTCGGAATTTAACGTTAGGTTTTCTGACTTAGTTTTAAGGATGGAGTCTTTCGCCAAGTAAAATGTCTAGCTTGTGGATTGGTGTCTTTCCATTTATTTGTCATATCACAAATTCCTGCATCATGTTTTCTACCGTGACATTTACTTTTGCATTATAGCTTTTAAAATTTTCAGTTTCAGTTTCTCAAGATAAAGTCTCCGCGCTAAGAACGAATTCCATATGCACTGATGTCACTAATGCCTTGTGATGGAAAAGATACAAAATGATCATGATACACATTCTTAGCCTGTACATAAGTCCTGGCGAAGTCTTGAGGTCCTATTTAGCATCAAATTAAAAAGTAGCCAACCTGAGGGTTAAACCACGATCCCTTCGTTATCAGCATAATACTCTAACAACTGAGCCAAAGGCCTGCAAACAATTATATTATGCTAACACAGTTATTGTATCTAAACGATGGGCCAAGAACAAGAACCAAGTCACCTTCTAGTGTTTAGTCTTGACTATCACATTAATCAACGTTTTCTTTTAATTTTCTATAAATAAAGGGTTATCTGTCTTTGTCTTGGCAATAATGTCTTCCAAAGTAAAATCTTTCCCCACAGTAGTCATGGATCTGATGACAAAGTTGCCATTGTATTTTCTGTTTTGTTGATTTTAAATTTGAAAGTTAATATAAAACAATACTGCTATTCCTCTTGCAATAGGTTAGGTTGATATGACGAGAAGAAATGTTTACACCCCCATTGTGATGATACATACCTTTCTAATTTAAAGGTAATAACTTGTCTGGTTGTATCAAATACGCGTTCTGATTCTGTTTTCTTGTTTTTCTGATTCCTGTTTGCTTGAAGGCGGTCGGTCCGCTTGTTTTGGATTCCTTTCTAATTTAGCAATAAAATGAGTGTCCTATAAACAATAAATATTTACACTGTTTTTCTTTAGAAAATGAAAGACATCCCATTGTTTTTGAGGGTTTTGAAGTCTCTGATAATTTGGGGACGATATTTTGATATTTGTCATGTTAGATATGAAGGTCGCCCACTGGTATTTACCTATATTTCAATAATAACGAATTTCTTTGAGTTAATCTATAGGCATGAATATATTTTTATGTGGAATTATAATACATAACAATAATAGAATACATAATAATCTGTCATCGCCATTGTAAAAAGACCAGTTGATAAAAGGTATGTAATATCACACGAAGCTGAGAGCATGTAAACAATCAATGTCTATACAAAGCTTATGTATGTTTCTGATATAACGAAACTTCACTTCCATGTATGTGCAACGATTTGCAGCATTACCACACATAAGATACCATGAAAGCAAACAGAAATAAGCCACAAAGAGTAGCTGCGTATACTCTAGGAATGTGCTTTTGATCATTACGTCAGCACTCTACTCTAATTGATAATCCTTTTATGTTTGTATGTTTATGATATTTGTGAAGTCTGCGTTGCTGCCGTTGTTCAGTTTGACATATTTTCCCTCCACGAACACCAAATTAGGTTTTAAGATGAGATGGAGAAGATCAAGCCATCCATACATCGACAGTTGACCACACATGTTTCGGAGCTGTAGATTGGTGCAAATG
>JAPXFY010000014.1:47454667-47484667 GCA_030674185.1 Monoplex corrugatus | reverse complement strand
TATTATGGAAATTGATCAGCTTGGAAAGACCGATTCTACTTTACTTGTATAGCGCAAAATTTTGATAAAATCAAATCAAGCGCTAAAACAGACACACACGTACGCACGCACACACACACACACACACACACCGCGCGCCACACACACACACACACGCACACGCACACACGCACACAGCACACGCACACGCACACGGCTAAAATGGGAGAAAGAATAAAAGCAATGGAAAATTATAGAGAGCATATTATATACAATTATATATTACAATGTGATTCCCTCCGAGTGGAGACAGGCTGCAGAGGGGATTGAGTGAGGTCAGGATTTTATGCAGAGGAGAAAAGGTGAGTTTTGAGAGCGGACTTGAAGGAGACAAAAGTAGGTTGCTGACGGACAGAGAGAGGAAGTTTGTTCCAGGAAAGTGGACCAGAAACAGAGAAGGCTCGTGGACCATAGGTATTGAGCTTAGTGCGTGGAAAGCGAAAAGTCAGAGGATCGGAGGCGGAGCGGAGGGTACGTGAGGGAACATAGATCTCAAGTAGGCTTGACAGGTAATCGGGGGCTGCGTTATTGAGACTTTTGTAGCACATGGTGTCTAGTTTGTACTGTATGTGCTTTGATACAGGGAGCCAGTGAAGTTGTGCCAAGAGAGGAGATATGTGGTCAGCTTTTTTCTTTTTTATACAAGGCGTGCAGCATTGTTTTGAATGAGCTGCAGGATGTGAATAGTGGAGGCAGGAAGACCAGACAGGAGTGAATTGCAATAGTCAATGCGAGACATTATGAAGGAGAGAACGAGTTTTGCAGTTGTTTCGACAGAGAGATACTTCCTGATCAGGCTTATACGATGGAGGTGATAGTAGCAAGATCTGGCAGTTTGAGAAACAAAGTTGTTCATGGAGAGGTAGAGTCAATGCAGACACCAAGGTTTTTAGCTAAATCAGAAAATTGGGACTGATGTGTTACATAATGGGAGAGAAAGAGGAGGCAGCTGAGAAATTTCTGACGGGTGCCAATGAGGATAGCTTCTGTCTTGTCATTAAGCTGAAGTTTGTTGAACGTCATCCAGTTTCTTAATGTCCGAGTAACACTCAGTGGTGCGAGTCAAGAGGCGCTCTATATTGTCTGGTGTGTCACTGTCTAGAAGTTTGGTGTCATCAGCATAGAAGTGGTGTTTTATAGAGTGGGAGTTGATGATGGTAGACAGGGGGGAGGTGTAAAGATTGAAAAGAACAGGGCCAAGGACAGATCCTTGTGGAACACCACAGGTCAGGTATGCAGGTTGAGAGTAAGTGCCATTAATGAGAACAGTTTGTTTTCTGTTTGATAGATATGAAGTGAACCAGGAGAGAGCAATGTCAGAGATGCCAAAAGTATGATGAAGTCTAGAAAGGAGAATACCATGATCAATGGTATCAAAGGCTGCAGACAGATCAAGGAGTGTGAGGAGAGAGACTTTGCCAGTATCAGTTGCAAGGAGGAGATTGTTGAGAATGTGTAGCAGGACAGTTTCAGTGCTATGGCACTGGCGGTAGGCTGACTGGAAAGGATTGAGGAGATTGTTGGCAGACAGGTGAGAGTTCAGCTGGTTGAGGACAACTTTTTCGATGAGCTTTGACAAGAAAGAGAGATTAGAGATAGGCCGGTAATTTTTCAGTTCATTTGGGTCTAAATTGTATTTCTTGAGGAGAGGTGAACAATAGAAGACTTGAAAGAATCTGGGACAGTTCCAGTTTGAAGAGAAGTGTTGATGATGTCAGTGATGAATGGGAGGAGAGTAGGGAGACAGTCAGAGTAGAGAGAACCTGGAAGAGGATCCAGTTCGCAGGTTTTGAACGACATGGATCTGATTGTGTTGAGAATTTCTTCTTGTGAGACTGGGGTAAAAGTAGTAAGAGGTGTGCCAGAGAAGGAATGGTCAGGTGGGCATGGTTGACAGGGTGTCCTGTCAAGCCTGTCACGAAGAGTTTGTATTTTGGTGGTGAAATACTTGGAGAATACAGATGGGAGTTCTTCATTTGTGTGTTTTATTGGGAGAGGTAAATCTTTTCGTGTGCCAAGGAGATGATTCATGGTTGTAAAGAGTTCTCTTGAAGAAGAGGCATTCAGGATTTTGGTTTGGAAATAGCTTGTTTTTGCAGATGCAATGAGGGTGGATACTTTTTTAGAGGCTTGGAAAAGTTGCCTATGTACAGTGAGTTTGGATTTGCGCCAGCGGCGCTCTGCTCTGCGACGGGCACGTTTTGCACAGGCAATCTCATGAGTGAGCCAGGGGGTAGGGGGGCGGTCAGGTAAAAGACGGGTTGTGGCTGGAGCATGAGTGTCCAGAAGATGGTGGAGAGTAGTATAGAATTCATCGGCAAGGTTATGCAACTTTTCAGAAAGGAGGCGGGAGGCATCAGATGAAAATGTGGAGAGGTCAATAGATTTGAGATTGCGTCGAGTCACTGTGCGCGTGGTACGGGAAGGAGGAGAAATGTCAAGAGAACAGAGAATTGCAGAGTGGTCAGATGGAAGGGCTGAAGTTAGACGGGTAGAAAGAACTAGGCAGTTGTCAGTAGCTGAATTTTGGTGATCACGAGAAATGATCCAGTCAAGAATGTGACCTTTTTTATGGTTGGTTCAGAAATATGTTGTGCATATTGTGATTGGACAGAGAATTGATGATATGTCTTGTGTCATAACGGTGAGTGTTGTCGTAGTGGACATTGATGTCACCTAGAATGATGAGATTTCCAGGTAAGAGGCAGTAGTAATCAAGAAGTTGGTCAAAGTCAGAGAGAAACATGGATGTGGTGAGCTTGTTGGCAGAGCTAGGTGGAGGTCGATAGACACAGGAGAAGGTGATGGGGTGAGGGGTGGATTGGAAGGATACTTCAACGTGCTCGAAAGAAGGATGGGAGAAAGGCAGAGACTGCGAGAAAGATAGGCGGGAATGGAGTGAGTCGTTGTAGAGGAAGGCGATACCACACCTCGGGATGAGCGATGGAAAGAAGCAAGCCTGTAACCATCGGAGTGAGACTCGCATGTATAGGTTCATGACCAAGGGGGTTAAGCCATGTTTCTGTGATAAAAACAATGTCAACATGCTCATCTGCAATAAAGTCAGCAATGACATTGGCTTTGTCATCTGTACATGTTGACTGAGCGTTAAAAAGGCATAGTTTTAATCTACCAGAGTCACATGGCGGCGGCCGAGTTAGAGGTGAAGGCAGCACCGACGGGACAGAGGACGAAGGCGACACCAGCGGGGCACAAGACGAAGGCAGCAACGACGGGACAGAAGACGAAGGCGGCACACGCAGGACAGAAGACAAAGGCGGCTCAGCGGGACGGAAGACAAGGCGGCACCAGCGGGACAGAAGACGAGGGCAGCGCCGGCGGGACCGAAGACGAAGGCGACACCGGCGGGACAGAATACGGAGGCGGTACTGGCGGGACAGAAGGCGAAGGCGGCACCGGCGGGACAGAAGGTGAAGGCGGCACCATCAGGACAGAAGGTGCAGGCGGCGCCACCAGGACAGAAGGCGAGGGCGAAGACGGCAGAGGAGAGACGAAGCCCGCAGCAGCAAGGCCGAGGGCAGGGGCAGTGGTACAGCAGGAGGCAGGTTGTGCCAAAGACGGTGGAGACGTCCACTACGGCAGGATCGCGCAGTGTGGGGCTCGCAACACAGCCCCAGTGTTCGTATGCGCTGATAGACGTCTCCACCAAGGTAACACTTGCTGTGTTTAAAAAGTGTTAGTCCAATTTGTTTTAAAAACGACGGGTCCATAATTGCAAGCGTAGCGTTGGGCAAACACAGTAGACTAAAATGTAAACACAGTTCACAGATAAAATGTCCGACTTGAGCGGCTGAATTAAAATGATGAAAAAGTAGGTATAAAAAACTTTAAAATCAGATTATCTGGTAAAATGTTCAAAATTTAAAAAAAATATATACATCACCGTATGTCGGGATTTAAAAGGAACAAGCTGATACAAAATTCAATGCATAAAATCAAATAGAACCACGATAAAATCACTGTAAAACACAACACACACTTTTGCTGCCTGCTGGCGCGACATCCACTCACCATAGTGCATTGTACGCCAGTTTGCATTAGGAATAATCCATCCTGTGTTATGATTACGTTGTGAAGATATCTTCTCTTGACAACATATATCCACTTAGAATAAGGTAAAAGGATAAGGTTTCTTGGTCAACTTCTAAGGGGCTCACACCATTATTGTCAGTATAACTAAAGGAAAATACTGCACCAACTACCAGGCAAAAACAAAGGCACCCAAGGTTTAGATGACATATTTTTTGTCCCATTTTCTTTGCCACCTTAATGGCCACAGAAGTTGGAACAGTTTTTTTATAATGCAATGATGATGATGTCGATGAGGATGATAACCATGGCGCTATGGAGTTCCATCTAGGATTGACACTGCGTGACAGGGCTGCACTCTACGCTGACTATCATAAAATACCCTGGCGTCAACCAGGCCCAAGAGATACAGACATCTGCGGTGCTGGTCAGGAGATTTGAGCAACACCCTCGATGACGCATCTGTAAAATGGATGAGAGTCGACTGTGTGGTCCCAGTCTTTCCATGAGCCCATAGCACGCCCAACCCTGAGTAGGAGCCGGTTAGAACCGAAAAATCTCAATGATTTTTGAAGGGACTGATGGGTTGCGCTAACCAATACACCACGGCAACTGGTGGTCTAGATGATACATGCCATTAAGGGGTTTTTTCTCTCCGACGCCTCTCTGTTTTCAAGGGACTGAAGAATGACAACCTCCCCCCCCCCCCACCACCCCTGGCCTAGGCCTGCCAGAAGCTCAAAAGAATCAGAAGTGTAGTTCTCCAGTGGATCCCCGTTCACTTTCGGATACTACAAAAACTAGAAAATAGATCAGTATGCGAAACGAGGAGTCCAGGATGAGCGAGAGGATGAGCACCTTCAAATCCTTAAGCCTCAGACAAAAAAAAAACAAAGCAAAAAACAAAACGCAATGTGTCTAGAGAGAAGAAGCACGTGGTACATAACATTCAAGTATGTATATGTATGTATGTGAATTCCAGTAGACATTCTCAAATATCAGGGAACCACATTTTTGAAATACAAGAAATAACACAAAGGAATTCTGAAACAAAGCACATGTACAATCTTAATGTGGCAAAGACTAACAGTTTACTGGCATCATTACCGGTACAAACGTTGTACCGAAAACTCCGAAAACCAGAACTAGCACCTCTTTGACCTAAGCCTGTACTGGAGTTAATCTTTCCATACAGCGTACCTCACATTTTATTAGCCAACGTCGCTGGTTCATTCCTAACGAGCTGCAGCTGAGCTAACCTCACTTAAAGCATCATAACCGTGATGACTTGTGCAGTAAGGGATCTTCGGTCTCCCTCTTTTCTTTCTATGGGAGATTGTTTCAAATTGATCGAAAGTGTGTTGATCGAAAGTGTGTGTGTGTGTGTGTGGTGTGTGTGCGTGGTGGTGTGTGTGTGTGTGTGTGTGTGTGTGTGTGTGTGTGTGTGTGTGTGTATTGTGTTGTGTGTGTGTATGTGTGTTGTTGTGTGTTTTGTGTGTGTGTGATGTGGTGTGTGTGTTTGTGTGAGTGGTGTGTGTGTGTGTGTGTGTGTGTGTGTGATGTGTGTGGTGTGTTGTGTGGGTGGTGTGTTGTGTGTGTGTGTGTGTGTGTGTGTGTGTGTGTGTGTGTGTGTGTGTGTGTGTGTGTGTGTGTGTGTGTGTGTGTGTGTGTGTGTGTGTGTGTGTGTGTTTGTGTGTGTGTTTCCTTTCATTTCTGGAAGGAAAACAAATCAACTGAAATTAAAAATTCATGAAATGTTCTGAAATTCTACACTTATCTTCTGAACATTTGAGTTTACTAACGGGTGACAATTTTAGATGTACTTTTTCTGTTGCGCTGTTGTGAATTCTTTCTGCTTCATGTTTTATGTTAACTCCGTTTGATTTTCGTCTATTTGCTATCTCCCATGCCCCTGTGGAGGTTAAAGGATCTATTAACCATTACATATTGAAGAGAAGAGAGGAAGAGAGAGAGAGAGAGAGAGAGAGAAGAGGAGAGAGAGAGAGAGAGAGAGAGAGAGAGAGAGTAAACATATGTTAGCGGGTTTGTTCTCTGACAGTGACGTGTGGCCGTTTTTGTTCTTCATTAAGAAAGATTAAGGAAGTGCAGAGCCCGCATTGCTGCAACACGTTTCATTCCAAACTTTTATACTCGCATGAACTGATCCACCACCAACACCAGTGCTATGAGCAATCTCTGTGTTCACATGTCACATCGCCTGTCTTGTTTCAAATTTTCTCTAACTTTTTTGGATATTTCTGTCGCCCATAGGTTTAAATGGCCATCTAAACTATGCTTGCCTTCAACTTCATTTCGTCCATCTTTAAACAAAGACACCCATCTATAGACTACAGCCATCGTAAGAGCATGTGTTCCATAAACATCTTGTACTATTTTTAATACATCTGCGCTGGAATTTCCTCTGTGAAATTTAGTTTTAGTGTAAACGCACAGTTCTTCCACGCTTAATGTTGCCATGACGCTTGGATTGACTGTACCCATGGTGACGTCGTGATAAATCACGGTACCGTATTTGAACGTGATTTCGTAGTCGTCGGATCATGGGATAATCAGGCCAGGTGTGTGTAATGTTGCAAAGCGCTACGACAGTTAATTTTAAGTTATAAGGAGATTCTTTCTGTCTATTGGATGACTGCCGTATAGGAGTTTATTTATGTATTATGCAAAGTGAAATTAACATTCCTAGTGTCTGCATACGCATGTATGTGAGAACTGGGTGGAGCAGAGGGGAGGAAGAGCAGGGGGTGTCATCTCTGAGAAAGTTTGTGCCAGTATGATTGTCTGTTTCAGTCTGCTTTTATAAGTGTCTTGAAGGAGAAAAAATTGTATTTTGGGGAGAAAGATGCAGGAATGTAATTGTAACATATCAATCACGCCACAGAATGCGCGTATGCATCAGTGTCTAGGAATACAGCATATTACCAATGTGACCATCGCTCTTTATGGGTCAACCGTTATTAGCATTGCAAACCACGTATCTGCTTCGCCCATTAGTATTGCTCACGTCAGAATTACACTAAAGGCACAAATCACGTTCAGTAACAGATAGCTTCAGACTCATACATTACCCTCATCATAATTTTCGATTATCCCAGCATTATGAAGATTGCTCCACAATCTGCAATCCCTTCACGATCTGATGTCATGGAAAGTTTGGTTTCAGTTTCCTCAGAATGTTTTGTTCAGTAAGGATTTATGTGACTTGTGCGCCAAAGGGACAGACCGTTTCACGCCAAGCAGTGGAACATGTGACGTTGTCTGGCTTTGTGACTGAGCATTTTTGTTTATATTAGCAAGAGTTATAACCTTAGTGTATTATGGTGTCTTTTTCTGCGTTTTCTTTTTTGTATGAACCAAGAAACATGAGCACAAGACTTTTTTTCTTCTCCATGAAAATGCGTATGTCCTGGGGGAAAGAGACGCATAAGCTTGTGTTCTGCGCCTATCAACCACAACAGGCGTTATCAAACACTGCCGAAATTATCTCACAATGGTTCCAATTTTCGTTGGAATTTGTTCTATAGTTTATTCAAGAGGGATTTAATGCATTTGGATTCTTCTGTAATTCGAGGGTTGCCTGCCAGAATGGTAGATTTGTCTTCTTTATTCCTTTTGTGATATGTTTCCGCTAGGTAACCCTCTACGAAGTTTTAAAGATGGCCAAGGTCCAATGTAAATCACAAGAAGTTACAGTCATAATGGGAGATTTTAATGCTAAAGTGGGACAGGATAGGATGGAGGATATAGTTGGACCTCATGGCCTTGGTACACAAAATGAAAGGGGGGGGGGGGGACTTGTAGAATGGGCACAGATGAATGAGTTCATAGTAGGAAACACCTGGTTTGAGCAGCCTAACAGAAGAAAATGGACTTGGATGAGTCCAGGAGATAATACCAAAAATCAAATTGACTACATCCTGATCAACAAAAGATTTAGAAATTCTTTACTGTCAGCAAAAACACTACCAGGCGCAGACTGCAACAGTGACCACAATCCTGTAGTGGGAAGGTTTAAGCTGAAATTGAGGAAAAGGAAACAGACCAAAAGCAACATCAAACTAAACCTTGGACTCTTAAAGACAGATGAAATGATACGTCAAAAATTTAATGTACATGTTCAAAACAAATTCAGTGCTCTGGAAGACGTTGGTGAAAATGAGGAACAATGGACAAAGTTGAGAAGTTCTTTAAATGAAGCTTGTGAAGAAATCCCTAAGGAAAATAGTAAAGCAAAATAGAGCTGGATGACTAATGAAAGTTTTGGCCTGATGGAGGAAAGGAGGAAGGCAAAGAGAAACGAGGAGATATACAGGAAGATAAACAAAGAAATCAGGTATAGGTGCAATGAAACTAAGGAAGCTTGGCTGAACACAAAATGCAAAGAGATAGAAGAACGACACAAAATGGATCCTCAGGGTATGTACAGACGAATTGAAGAAATTGTCCACAGGAAAAATACATGCACATCAACTGGGGCTATAGAATGCAAACTCCATCGCACAGTCAGTTTGATGAGTCATGTAACAAAAATCCTGTTAAGAATGATCATGATGGGGACAAGGAATAGAATCAAAAGAGAAATAGCAGAAGAACAATGTGGATTTGTGGAGGGGAAAGGAACTATTAATGCCATATACATCCTAAGAACTATCATAGAGAGGTCAATTGAGATGAATAAGGATTTGCATTTATGCTTAGTTGACTATACCAAGGCTTTCGATCGGGTAAGACATGAAGAACTGATCAACCAACTGGAGAGACTCAATGTTGATGGAAAATATCTACGAATAATCAGGAATATGTACTGTGAACAAACAGCTGCAGTGAGAATAGAAAACAATATAAGCTTTTTCAAAACATCAGAAGAGGAGTCAGACAGGGTTGTGTTTTGTCACCAGATCTGTTTTCACTATATAGCGAAAACATCATGAGTAACCTAGAAGAAGATCCTGGATTAAAGATTGGAGGGAAAATGAAAAACAACATTCGGTACGGAGATGACACCGTGCTCATTGCAGAAAATGAAAGGGACCTACAAAACCTTGTGAATATACTAGAAACAGAAAGCAAAGATAAGGGGTTGGAACTAAACAGCAGGAAGACTGAAGTCATGGTGATCAGTAAAAAACATGAAATCCCCTCATGCAAAATAACAGCAAATGGCACAACCTTGACACAGGTTAATAAGTTCAAATACCTGGGAACGGTCATTTCATCAGACGGCAGATGCACATCGGAAATAGCTGGCAGTATCGGCCAAGCCAAAACAGCATTCAAGAAGATGACAAGCATTCTTACCAACAAATGCCTATCAATTAACATCAGAAAGAGAGTCCTTGAATGTTATATAGAACCAATACTGTTGTACGGATGCGAGGCGTGGACAGTCAGCAAGCAGAGCCAGAGCAGGATCGAGGCAGCCGAGATGTGGTTTCTCAGAAAAATGTTGAGAGTTCCATGGACAGCAAAGAAAACAAACGAGACAGTCTTGATGGAGGCAGACACAAGTAGATCACTCATAAGGAAGATTAGGAAAAGACAAGCAACATTTATAGGCCATTTTATGAGGAAGGGGATTTGGAGCACCTGGCCACAACGGGAAAGCTGAGGGAAAGAGAGCACCAGGTAGACCCAGGGAGAGAATGCTGGACGGACTTGCAGAGTGGCTGGGGATGAGGAGGGTGGGGGAGATGCTGGGGGCAACGAGAGATAGAGATGGTTGAAGTCCATGGTCGCCAACGCCATGCGGCAGGGCACCTGATGATGATGATGATCCCTCAGATTCTGTCCACCCAGACCTGTTAGCAATTAATTATCTGGCAAACACTTTAATCCTGTGCAAAAACAACCAACCAACCAACCAACCGACTAACTAATCAACCAACCAGCCAACCAAGCAAACAAACAACCAAAACAACCAACCAACCAACCAACCAACCAACCAACCAACCAACCAACCAACCAACCAACCAACCAACCAACCACAACCAACAACCAGCTAACCAAACAAACAAAGAAAAACTATGTACTGGCAAGCCCTAGAAAGGGGGTGAGGTGGTGGTGGGGGTGGAGGGACGGGAACTAAGGTAACCGTAGAATATGAAGCAATTATCTACACAATCATCTACACCAGACAAGAATGGTGCTCACCCGTCAAGATCCCTTCAGGGTAGAGAAGTGCCAGGTCGTGCACCTAACAGGACTTGCCCTCAGGTATTGTATGTTCATCCCATCATTTTTGCCGCGCCAGTGGACACGGGGAGAAAGCTAGCAGAGTTTAGTGCTAGAGCTTATGAGCATGAAATATTTTACTCGATCTTTTTTAAGCACAAGGGCAACATTTTCCAAGTAGTAACTGTCTTTTAACTCAGATTTGCAGTCTTGTTCAGGCACTAATACTGTCCATACATATAGACAGTGGTACGACATTTAATCAATTTTGTGATGTTACTAACTCGAAACTGTCAACACTTGGATGGTGGATATCCAACTTCTGTAGACAAAGGAGACAATATGGCATCTCACGTCAGGTAGGCTTGAAGGCTAACTGAGATGCCTGATTCATGCGATGAGATCATTTAAATGGCTGAACATTGAAAGTATCCACACTCTAGAACATGCAGTTTCAGCGAAGGAGATTTCACGTGGCTGTGGTGCCCCTAAAACAGCTGGAGTGGACGGGCCATTGCTGTCAGCATACCCAGATCTTCAGATCATGGCGTGTCAGGCTCCCACTGGCATCCAAGGCTAGAGTTATAGACTCGCAGTGGTGAACATAGCTCAACAAAACACACCACAGGCTACACCTACACCATACTCACTGGAGGGAAAAAAGAACATCTGGAAAAGAAAATGAAGTACACATATCAATGCATTTGCGCACATAATTTAAGGATATGCCCCGGGCGTAGTCCGCTCCGTCCACTTTATCACGAGAGTATTAAAAAAACACAATCCTATATCATTCGTTTATTGTCGACTAATGACTTTTCTATAAAGTGCAACCTGCTTACTATTATAAATCTTCATTATTTTCATCATTATGATGATGTGACAGAAAGAAGATTCCATCATCATGTTCATTATCATCATCACCATCGTACAGAGTTTCTGCTCAACAAATGCCAGCAAATCACACTTCTTCAGAACTTGAAAGTTGGATATCTGATATTGTCTCGTGATGTTGCAGATCTTGCGCGTTCCTGCTGTTGAAGATGCCATCTGCAGGTAGTCACAGCATTACCGCAGAGCACTTAAGACTACTGTTCTATACAGCACAATCTTTGTGGAGAACCTGATGTCATGATCTTACCGCAATCTCTTGTTTATTTCATTTCATTTTAATTTTTCAAGATGACGTCTCCTCGCTTGGATTGAATTCCGTATGCACTAACTTCACAGGTGCGATGTAATGGAAAAGATCCAGAATGATCACGGCACAAGCCTTAAGCCTGCACATAAACCCATGAGCTGGCCAGGTCCTGAGATGCTACCTAGATAGTTCCATAACCCTGAGGTTGTAGGGGAGTGAGGTGGCAGAGACTTCAACTTTTCCGGGGGCCAGCACCACGAGGACAGCGCTCATCTCCTCTCTTTCGCTTCAAATTCACATTCATATTTTTTAACCAAGACTTCAGAAAGGCAAGAAGGCTAATTTGTCTTGAAGGGGTGGGACCTGGGAAATCAACTTATCTCTCCGAAGTTTTTCACCAAGACAAAGCCCTGCTCTTCACGATTTTCAACTGCCGCGGGATCTTAAGCATGCGCAGCCAGAAGGCACACGGTCCAATTCGTTTTTTGTCCCCTTCCGAAAGACTAGACGTTGAGTTCGATTTTCTGGTCAAACTGAGGAGAAAAGTCGAGGCTTCTAAAGGAGCGAGCCCTGGAACCTCGAGTTTAGTTATTGGCAGGCGAACGTCTGAACCTCTTTTTCAAACTCCCAAAGACACAGCTATCAGTCTTGGAGATGCACAGCAGCCGTGAAGCATCAGGAAATCTATTGTTGCTCATTGCAGCCTTCAAGTAACAGATTTTTTTCTACAGTCTTGGTCTCCTGGTTGTTGATGACAATCGAATGTGGTGAAACGCCAGAAGCCTGAGATAATGTTGGCTGAAACACAGCTTCTGTCTTGCTTAGGCTAATTGTAAGATCAAAACATTTGCAGACACCAACAAATCAGCGATTGCATGTCCTCGTAGGAATGTGCAGCCAGTGCACAGTCGTCTGTGAAAACAAATTATCGCAGGATTATCGCAGGGCGGCTTTTAACGCTTCTTTTTATGTACCTGTGAGATTGTGAGATGTCTGTGTTACATGCATGTTTCTTTTTGTTGAATGACCCCTTTTTTCAAGATCATTATTTTCAAAAGAAAGGGAGTTTGTTCATATAATGTTTCATACTGAGAGGTGTGTGTGTATGTGGTGTGTGTGTGTGTGTGCGTGCGTGCGTGCGTGCGTGCGTGTGTGTGTGTGTGTGTGACTGTGTGTGTGTGTGTGTGACTCTGTGTGTACATGTGTGTATGTGTGTTTGTGTATTTGTCTGTGTGCCTGTATATCTATGACATTGTGTTAGCGAAAGTTTTACAGTTGGGTCAGATATGTAGGCCACTAGGGTCTCGTGAATAGGTAAGTTCGGAAATCAGGGGCCAACGTAAAGGGACACGGACAAGTGCCTAAAATCAACACTTTTTAAGAATTACTTTTTTCAGAAACTCTGACAATTTTTACATTTCACTTGTAGTGTTGAGACAGTCTGATATATGTCAGTTTTTATTTCATTTAATATTTTGACAAAGTCACACGTGACTTTGTCAAGGTCACAGTGACTTTGTCGAGATAAGAGTGACCTAAAATAGATTTTCATAAATCCTGCATAAAGGAATTGCTAAATCGCGTAGTATCTTTACTTTCCTTTGTTTTTGTTTGTTTGTTGTTTTGTTGTCTCACAATCACATTTAAATGTGCTTTTTCTTTTCTTTTTCTAGTTTTTTTCTTTTTTTTTTTTTTTCTTTCCAAATTTTACTTTTGCCACGTTTTCACAAAAGAAACATCGGAAAAAGATAATAAGACTACCAACCGAGAAAGATAGTTCACAGTCAACAGAGAAAAATGTAGACGACCAGCTGAAAGGAAAGCATACCATTAGCTGGGTAAGATAATAGACACTCATCTGAGGATGATAATAGACCACCAGCTCAGACAGATAATGGTCGTCTGGCAGAGAAAGATAACAAATGACTAGGTGAGAAAGACAATAGACGACCAGCTGAAAAAGGTAATAAATAGCCAGTTCAGAAATATATTGGAAAGCCAGTTCAAAAACATAACCGAAGACAGGCTGTGAAAGATAATCGACGACCATCTGGGAAAGATAATAGACGGCAAGTTGCGAGAGATTATGGAAAAACCAACTGAGAGACCTAAGGAAGATAATAAACGACCAGCTGAGGAAGATACTAGACACCAGGCGAGCTTCATATTGACATACACCGGGCTTCCACTCTCACGTTTTGCTATTAACAATCCCTGGAAGTGGGTAATCTTCATCATATTGATGATGGTCTGTCTGAGGGAAACGAAAGGAAGACATCGTATGGCAAACTAAGAGTATGAAGTGCAATGGATTCCCATTGAACAAATTCCAGACTATAAATTCCAGAGATCTCGGAGTTTGGAGTTTATTTGGTAAGGATTCGTCGCGTTTGGACAAATGCATAAGTGCTCCATTCAGATCGGCGAGCAGTTATCTGGCAGACTCACAGAGCCTGCTCAAGGTCTTCTTTCTTTTCATGTGTCCCGCTGCATGGCGTTGGCGATCATGGCCTCCATATACATGTATCCGTTGTTGCCGCAAGCACATCTTCCACTCTTTCTGTCCTCAGCCACCCTGCAAGTCCGCCCAATATTTTCTCCCTGGGTCTACCTGGAGTTCTCTTTCCCTCCAGCTTTTCCTGTTGTGACCAGGTGCTCTAATTCCCCTTTCCTCATAAAATGTATAGATGTTGCTTGTCTTTTCCTAATCTTCTTTGTCAGCGATCTTCTTGTGTCTGCCTCCACCAAGACTGTCTCGTTCGTTTTCTTTACTGTCCATGGAACTCTCAACATTCTTCTTAGTATACCACATCTCGGCTACGTCAGTCTTGTTCTGGCTTTCCGTGCTGACCATCCACGCCTCACAACCGTATAACATTATCGGTTCTATATAACATTCAAGAACTCTCAAGGCCTATACGTTGAGAAAAAGGAATGGGACTTGTGAAATACTATCCTCAACAGACTGATAAGCAACAACAACCCAACTCTAGTTACAGGGCGGGATTGAACTCTTTGGCTGGAAGCTGGTGGAAAGGGTGAAGGAGTCAGAGGGTTAAGATTTTGCAGTGGTGGATAGGGTGCGGAAGTCAAAGGGTTAATGTTGAATGTTGATAACATGGCGTAGATCTCGTGACTACCGCGGTGGTAGTAAAGACGTTATATATATAGAAACGTCTTTGGGTGACAGAAATTTTCGAGCGACCGTTCGTTCTGTCCTCCTTTGCAACCCAGTCGTGTCACATAGCACTGATTCCGACGACTGATGTCTGGTGATGGTACTGACTTATCTTGGTGAAGGCATCCTTGTCTATTTGGGGTTTAAATTAAACGTCTTGATATATTGATTTTGTTTGCGTAAGTGTGTTAAAAATTATAGCATAGCTAATGTGATATGTATGGATGTAATCGTCTGTCTGTCTGTCTATATGTATGAATGCATGTTTGTCTGTCTTTCTGTTTGTCTGTCTTTCTGTTTGTCTGTTTGTATGTGTACATGCATGTATGATATATATTATATATATTATACATATATATATATATGTGTGTATGTATGTATGCATGCATGTATGTATGCATGTATGTATGTATGTGTGTGTATGCATGTTTGTGTGTGCTATGTGTGTGTGTGCGTGCGTGCGTACATGTGTGTGTGTGTGTGTGTGTGTGTGTGTGTGTGTGTGTGTGTGTGTGTGTGTGTGTGTGTGTGTGTGTTTTGCAGTAAAATCAAGCAAGTTCTCGATTCTGTATATTTGTAAATGTATTTTTGAAGACTATTGATATGTATTTTTGCTATTTTGTTGATAGCTCAAGTTCTATCTTGTGCAACAAAGTAACGCAATGATGGATGCTGTAGTCCAGTGGTTAAAATCAGTCTTCCATTCGGAAGGTCTTCGGTTCCATCCACTTAGACACTCTCGCCTGGTGGGTAAACGATAGAGGTTTTTGCGATCTCTCAGGCCCGCATGTGCGTGGATCTGGCTGTGCCAAAACCCCTTCATGTGTATACGCTTGCAGGATATTAAGGTATTCGCGCTAAAGACCTTAAACCATGTCACCGGCAAACTAATGGAAATATGGAAACAGCCAGCATGCATGCCCATCGAAGAAGAAGTATGCAGACTTTGCAGCAATATGTCACTTGCATGGTGTGGGCAAAACAACATACATACATGCATCCGATAAGATTATCTGAACTCTTGATTTCTTTTTTATTTAAGTATGGCTTTTAAACTACATATCATAATTTATATCTTGAGAGATTCCACGCTTAAATGTATTTGACGTTCAAAGTATAGTTTTCTTTAATTGTATTTCAGACTTTCAAGATTTATACGGTGAGCATGGTTTTTAACTGTTGTCTTTTATCTTAATCTGGTTGTTGTTTTTGACGTGGTGTTAGTCCTGATATGGCCCTAGTAGTCGGCTGGGCTTTTTGCAATATAAACTGAACTGAACTGACTCCACGCTTCGTTGACTACTGGGTCTTCTTTATATTGACATGTGAATGAAATATAAAGTACTATTTGATCTGTTATCAATGAAAGTGGAGGAACTGTTCTCAGCCGTTTGTGTGCTGGTTTGTTGTGCGAGCTGTGTGGTTTGGTTGATAAAGCCGTAGAGTTACGTTCTAATGTCTCGAATTCCGTTTCAGACTGGAACATAACAATTGACCTGTTCTCTGTCCATCTTAATGCTACAATTATTCTGGTTGTGTCAGCTTAGTGTCCTTAGGGTTCCTTCCGTCCCACTTTCGCCCCCGACTTAAGACCTTGGCGGCACACGGGATTTTTGCACCGGCTAAATGTGTCTGAAAGATCTTTGGCTGGCAGATTTGAGTAAAGCGCTTATGGAACTATCTGAATGCCATGAATCAATTTTGAACAGTTTCCAAACTAAATTAATTGTTCTTACGAAACATTTTGTCTGTCTGCTCTGTGGTGCATCAGTTCTTTTTAAAACATATACATGACAGGAAAAATGGAGAGAATGAAGAAAAGAGGGGAATTCCGGAAGGATGGGAATGGAGAGTGAGAAAGAAAGACTTCATATGCATTTAATGCAATCATTTTGGGTCGTATAGCCCTTAAGATAAGAGACAATGTCTATTTTTACCTCAGTCCAAACAAACGATTTAAAGAGTTTTTTTTTTACTTGCTCCTATAAATCGCTTTGTATAAACCTCTGAAAATTCCAGCCTCAGAGACGGTGGATGACTGACAATCCTTTTAGGCATTTTATTGCTTTCAGGTAAATAAACTGTGATCCTTTGATCAGAGAGAGAGGGAGGAGGGAAACGAGGAAGGCAGGGAGAGAAAGAGAGGTGGAGGGGGAAAGAGTAGAGAGAGAGAGAGAGAGAGAGAGGGGAGAGAGAGAGAGAAAGAGAGGGAGGGAGAGAGAGAGAGAGAGAGAGAGAGAGAGAAGATGTTATTATCTTGTAAAACTTTTGTTTAAGTGGTCACTTTAGTTTAAATCTCCAAAGCTTGATTGATGGACAGAAAAGAAATGAAGACATAAATGAATAAACGTTTATTGGAATATGAACTGTATTATTGAATGGTTCATTGTAAGGTCAAGTCACATAACCGGCTAATCAGGTCAATTTTATTTAATTATGTACGCATATTGCTCTGCACAGGGAACTGATTTAGGTCGCATAATCGTATGCAACAAACGGATAGAAATACAGGACGATGCTTTCCAACCATATACACATACAGGAACAATTTCAACAAGGTGAACCAAAATAATATTCTAATTAAATCCGACAGACTTTTGATTGAATCGCTTAAACTATTTCAACGAAGAGTGAGTCAGCAATTAAGACTGAGAAGAAGAGAGAAGCGATGGTTGATCCTCGCCTCGATAGTAAGGAAGATCTCCGACAGTTTCAGTTTCACTTTGTGAAGGTTGCATCTCCCCACCCAAACTCCAAAATCACCCCTCTCTTCCAACCTCTGTCACACTTGTTGACTCATCTATCCCTCTCTCCCATTTTGCCCGTAACCTTGGTGTAACTCTTGATCAAACCCTGTCCTTCCGCCAGCATGTGAGCAACGTCTGTCGGACTTGTTTTCTTGAACTCCGCCGAATTGCTTCTATCCGCCACCTCCTCTCAGAAGACACGACAAAGGCTCTTGTCTGTGCATTTGTTCTATCCCGTCTCGATTACTGTAATGCTCTTTTTTCTGGTTCCCCCTCTCATCTCATTAACAAACTTCAGAAAGTTCAAAATCATGCTGCCCGTCTCATCTTCCGCTCTTCAAAATTTAACCATGTTACGCCATTGCTCTGTTCTCTCCACTGGCTCCCTGTTCAGCAAAGAATATCCTACAAGATTGCCTGCCTCTGCTTCAAATCTATTGAGTCTTCCTGTCCTGAGTATCTCACCCATCTGTTACATCTCTACACGCCATCTCGAGCTTTGCGGTCCTCATCTGATACCCGTCTCTATAGTATCCCATAGTCCGCACTAAAAGGTTTGGGCAGCGTTCTTTTTCCTATCAAGCTTCAACCATCTGGAATCAGTTACCTCGCTCTCTTAGATACTCACCCTCTCTGTCCACATTCAAACGCTCCCTCAAAACTTACCTGTTTCCCAAAACTGGTAATCTCTGCCCCCTTCCCCCCATGTAATGTAATGGTGACATTATAGTGTCTTAGTGTCAATGTGTCATTGTATTTGCATGTCATGCTGTGTGTGTGTTTGTGTGTGTGTGTGTGTGTTTGTGTGTGTGTGGGTGCTTCTGTGGGTGTGTGTGCTTGTGATTCTGGTTATATGTTTTGCCATTGTAAACGCCTAGGGCATTAATTTGATTAGGCGTACTAAATGTTCATAATAATAATAATAATAATAAATTCCGCGTGCCTTGGAGCCACTGATGCCATCATTATCATCATCACGTACCCTGCCGCGTTATGAGTATCCCCAGCGATATGAGCATGGTGTTGTAACAAGCAACCCCGGGACCTGGTCAGTTCATGGGTTTGTGTGCAGGCTTAAGGCTTGTGCCATGATCACCATACACGTAGCACCTGTGACGTTAGTGCATATGGAATTCGTTCCGAGCGCGGAGACGTCGTCTTGAGAAACTGAAACTGAAACTGAGCTAATAGGCCACCGTTAGAAATACGTAGACACGCAAATAAATAGACATGTTAAAACATAAACAGACACCAGTTGAAATTTGGTGTTCGCTCATGAAGGAATCATCTCTCTCTCTCTGTGTCTCTCTCTGTGTGTGTGTGTGTGTGTGTGTGTGTGTGTGTGTGTGTGTGTGTGTGTGTGTGTGTGTGTGTGTGTGTGTGTGTGTGTGTGTGTGTGTCTCTCTCTCTCTCTGTGTGTGTGTGTGTGTGTGTGTGTGTGTGTGTGTGTGTGTATGTCTCTCTCTCTCTCCCCTCTCTCTCTCTCTCTGTGTGTGTGTGTGTGTGTGTGTGTGTCTCTCTCTCTCTGTGTGTGTGTGGGGTGTGTGTGTGTGTGTGTCTCTCTCTCTGTGTGTGTGTGTGTGTGTGTGTGTGTGTGTGTGTGTCTCTCTTTCTCTCTGTGTGTGTGTGTGTGTGTGTGTGTGTGTGTGTCTCTCTCTCTCTCTCTCTCTCTCTCTCTCTGTGTGTGTGTGTGTCTCTCTCTCTATATATATATATACATATATAAAACCACCCAACAGAAATAAAAACCAAAACAAACAAAAAACATACAATTGATCAAACGTCATCAATATGAATGTACTGAAAACTGAAACTTCCATTCATTCATTGAGACGTACAGACACAAACAAATAGAAAACAAGAGTGAGAGAAGTATATGGCCTAGGAAGCAACAAGACCGAGTCCGTTGAATCACGGACCGGACAAGGATTTTTCTCCTCTCTCTCGTCTACCTCGCCACGCGACTTCCGCTAGATTATAAATCGTGAATTAGGTACTACTGTATCGGCTGAAATGATGAACCGGGGTTCCGTGTTCAGAAGACAATCAGCGCACGTTGCTTAAAACGAACATTCATTTTAAACGGACGTACAGACAGAGAACACAAACACAGAGCAGGCAGAACAGTAAATCAAGGAGAGCAAAGTGAGATTCAATCTATTTTTCTCCTGTTGTGAGCAGCCCAATAACAGTGAATCCCCACAAAATCTCTCCAAGGATGGGTGGGTTACACGAAAAGACGTAATGATGGGTCACACACTCTTCCCTCTTCCGGGAAATGTTTAAAGTGGAGAAACAGATGGTCTAAAGTCTGAAGTTTAGAGTTTATTCAAGAATGGTTCATGGCACACAGAAAATTCCAAATGCGCTTCACCCAAATCTGCCCTTAGTTATTTAGCAGACTTTCCAGCCTGAACAATAATTATGCGCTGGCAAAGTCTTGAAACAGGGTGGGGGACGAGACTCGTAAAACACTGACAACATCAGAATGGTTGAAACGTTGCAACAGGCAGTTAAACAAGTCAGCTTTTATGTTTCGGGCTGGAGGGATAGTCCGTCAGTTCAGAGATTCCCCCTTTTCCCTTGAAGTCTTAGGGTATAGGAGGGACAATGGTAAATGATAGGAGGTGGGATGCAATTGTGATTTTGAATATAGTGTGGTTTTATGTCAACTTCAGTAATGTTGAGAACTTTTTTTACTTAATGGCATTAGTTTCTCTGGCGTCATGGCGAAATTTTATCAAAATTGAAAATGAACTTTTATGTTGACTATTGTTTCGATCCTCAGGCGGGCTGCAAGTGTTGTTTTATTCTTCCTTAAGGCGTTAGGTTAGTTGAAAACAGTGCCTTGCTGATAATACAGATTCATTGGTTCGAGCCGGCCCTGTGTGGGCCACATGATAGAGATGTGGAATCAAGGTCTCATAGCTCGAGTTCGGTCCCACTGTACAACTTGAAAGTTGACTTGTTGGTCGACTATGTTAATGATCTTATCGTTTTTGTAGCTTCAGTATTTCATAGGTCCCGGTCCTTTACCTGTTTGAAGGCATTAGCAGTGAATAAGATTTTGCGCAGGCTTGTGGAGTCTGCCAGAGGACTGCAGCAGATTTCAATGCAGTTCTGTCCGAGTGTGATGAATCCCTGTTGAACAAACTACAAAATCTCTGCTACTATAACGTGACATTAGCTTTTTCTATCTTTCTGACGAACAAATTACAAAATCTCTGCTGCTATAACGTGACATTGCTTTTTGACGAACAAATTACGAAATCTCTGCAACTATAATGTGACATTGCTTTTTCTATCTTTCTGATGCCCCAGGTACGTTCACATCTGTGTCTTCAAGAGTTGTCTGCTACGTGGATTATTTTATTTCTGTGAGAGGGCTAATGACAGTCTCTGTAGCGTCAAAAGTCAGGGGAAGATACGGAAATAATTTTACGATCTTAATACACGTGTTTTAGGCAGGTGACGATTGCATGTTCTGTCCTGCATTCGTTTAGTCAGAACCGGCGGTACTGTACTCTAAGTTATCAAAATAACCTGACGGCTGTGTACAGTTTTCTCCAGTAGGTTCATTGTCCATCTTATCCAGTTATTCTAAGAGTGTCAGCTTAGTGTTTTACACGTCCTGTTTTCTTTTTCAAGACCTTGCCCCAACGCTTGGGGTTTTGTGCAGGATCAGATAGTCCGCTGAAAAATTGTTGGCATATTTGGGTGGAGCGCATGTGGAAATTGTGTGATTGCAATGAATCGCTCTTGAACAAACTGCAGTACTGTTCTCTCTCTCTTTCCTGTTACCATTTTCCACCTTTGTTCACCCCTGTCCAAGGCATTGCTAACGCATGGGCTTTTACGCAAGCTCAAAAGAGTCTGCCAGATAACATATAGCAGATAGGGTGAAGCGCATATGGAATTGTCTGAGTGCGATGACTCTCTTTTTAATAAACTCCAGACTCCAAGCTCTGGTGGGTGGCTTCATGCCGAGTCAACATTAACTTGATGGTTTATTGGAGATTTCTTGCTTGTCCCTTAGTCCTACACTCAGCATACGGTACGCCCCCAAACTATACACCGTTCTGACAAGCCAAGGTCAGAGAAATGTGTCTACACGAAAAATAAACAAGGTCGTAGAAACACTAATTAAGAAGCGAAACGGACATCCCCTCAGCTGTCTCCTGTGGCATCGTGATTAACTGGAGAAAAAAGAGGAAAAGGAAAAATAAGCGGAGAGAGTGAGACCAAAGAAACATTGGGGTAAATAGAATGAAACGATGAAACAAACAAACCAGCAAAAGTAAGAAGGAAAAAGACAGAAATAAAGAAGGAAAAAAAGAGAGAAAGAAATGAAAAGAAAGAAAAAGGAAGAGGAGTGAAGTCACAGAAGGAAAAAAAAAAAAGACGAAGAACAAAAACGAAACAATAAAAAGATGATATTTAGACACGAAAAGCGAAAGGAAGACGAAAGGGAGAGGACGGGGAGAAGGAGGAGGAAACTGATTAGCAGGAAGAGGGAAAAATGACAATAGAAGAAAAGATGAAAATTGATTTCTCACTGGGACGTATTTTGAGGTGTTTTGTATCTCAGAAGCGTTTGTATCAAAGCTACGGTTTCCAGAAACACGCCAACGTTGTTGCAAAATGTTTTTAAGGTGGGTGTTCACTTTGTAGAGATAGATATTTTGCTGCAAAGTCTTTTCTGGTTAGGGACCCCATACCAGCGTGAAATCGTGATTCATCTCCATTTCGGGACATTGATACTTTGAATGAACTTGGACTTGGTGGTGTGTTGAAAATTCGGAATGACGTAGCGCAGAGATGGACAGCAAACAAATTGTTCAAGGCATTACGTAATCTTCATTTTCATACAAAAATAAATGAAAACAAAGCGAATATTCGTTTCTAACAGGCATTTCGTATTGCAAGTCTCCGAACGACTGAAAAAACTAAATTTGTCACGGGCATTTAAAAACCACTAATATCATCGAATTATTTAAGCATAAGTACAATCTGTCGTATTTATTTCTAAGGAAAAATGGTACTAAAAACAGGAAAATCATGAATAAAACGTATCTAGTATACAGGAGAAATATTATTGACAATTTCAGGCAGTGAATTGGTCATTGTGACTTCATCATGGGGATAAGTTTTTTTTTCAAAAGCTTTCGAAATAATGCTGATATTTGTTGTTAAATAGAAGTTTTGCAATAATGGAAACATGAAATTCTTTTAAGCGTTTGGGTATTTTGTGTATGTGTGTGTGTTTTTTCCAAATGCGAATACTGAGGGTGTGTGTGTTGCTCACACTGGGCAGGTGATATGTTGCTGCACAAGTCTGCCTACTCCATCTTCGGAAAGTGTACGTGTTGGGTGTTTTCATGTTTCCCTAAGCCAGCCATTGACATGACTTACATATGACCTTCAACACGAATACTTTATATTCTCTAAACATTTAAACTCAAAGAAGATTTAGGCACTAGCAGATCTGCGCACATGTTGACCTTGGAGATCGGAAAAATCTTCACCGTGTCTAAGGTGTATCGAACCCTCAACTTTCCCATTGGAAGCTCGATGACTACCAACCTTGTTGTAAGCTTGCAATTAAATGCTTGATAATGACGAGCAACGTTACTGTACATGTGAACAAGGATACGAATATTGCCTCTCAATAGCTGTTTTCTGTTCCTATAGGTATAAAAAAAAAACATACTGTTGTGGTAAATGACACAGAAAGCGTGAAAGAAATATTAAATGGCATTCGTGTTTTTTCCAAGCGAAAAGGAAAGATTTTAGGTGGTCAGAATAAAGTAGTTTCAGATTAGAATTATACAACGGATTATAGGAACAAATGTCATTTTTCAAGAAATTGGAGTAATGCTCGTAGATCCCAGTGTAGTTTTTGGTTTGTGTTGTTTGTTTTTGTTGTTTGTTTGTTTGTTTGTTTTTGTAACCCTTGTAAGAGAAAACACTGAATACATTTTCGGAAATGTGAAATCAGCCACACTTTTGGTAGATGATTGCAAACATATCCAAAACTGAGTCTGAAACAGCTTCAGATATAAGGAGTACTGAGGATAATTTTATATTCCCTTTTGATCTTATAAAATGTTTGTATAGATGTTGTATATGACAGTATCATACTCTTTGCTAAGCAGCAAATGTATACACACAAGATGAAATTTATCAGCCGAATATAATGAGCAATTACACTCAAAGTTCTAAATAGAAGAATACCACGCAAAACTTAATGTTCATCTCGCGGAGTTCTCTGCTAGTGGTCGATTTCATAAACCTGTGTTTAATGAAGACTAACTTAATAGTTCCATCCTTTTCTTAATCTTTATTCTCATTGGCACTTATCAATGACGCCCTACCTGTGTATATATTTCAGAATTAACTCTGGATAACATGTTTCGTTTAATCGCTCATTATCATTTGCCAGAAATTGATATCTAAACTATCTAATATTTGTCTCTTGTAATATATTTTAATCATTTATGTGTTCATTTTGGAATTTTGACTTTATTATATACCATCATCATCAGGTGCCTTGCTGCATGACGTTGGCAATTAGCCCTTCGAACGAATCTATCTTTTGTCGCTGCATGTATATTTCCTGCTCTTCTTGTCTCCACATACTCTGCAAAACTGACGTTTTCTCCCTGGGTCTCTGTGGTGCTCGTTTTCTTTTTAGCTTTCATCTTGTAACTAGGTTTTCAATTTTCTCTTGCTTCATGAAATGTCTTGTAAACGTTGCTTGTCTTTTTCTAATCTCTTCATTCCTGTTCCTTTTGCATTTGCTTCTTTCAAGACTGTCTTGTTTGTTTTCTTCGCTGTCCATGAAACTCTTAACATTCTTCTCAGAAACCACATTTCAGCTGCCTCAATCTTGTTTCAATTTTGCTTGTTGATTGCCCCTGTGAGCAATTTATTCAATATTTCTGCACATAAACTTGGGTCTGTTTTATGTCGGTCTTCTCTTTTCTTTGCATTTTGTTTCTACCCAAATTTCCTTAGCTTCATTGCACTTATTTCTCATTTCCTTATCTACTTTATATTCTTTCTCCTTTTCCTTTTATCTTCCTGCGTTCATCCATCAGGCTTAATCTTTATTTTTCATCCAGTTCTTCCTTGCTTTTCTTTCAACTCTAGGGATTTCTTGACAAGCTTCATATATTGAGTTTTTCAAATATTATATGTATGACTGCTAGAATCAAATGAATATTGATGTAATGTACTGACATGTGTCTATCACAGAAACAAACAAACAAATAAACAAACAAACAAACAAACAACAAAAAAGAAACTAGTCTGCACGAATCTCTGTCTATCTGTTTGCCTGCCTGCCTGTCTGTCTGTCTGTCTCTTGTCTATCTGTCTGTCTGTCTGTCTCTCTCTCGTTCTCCCTCCCTCCCTCTCTCTCTCTTTTTTCTCTCTCTCTCTTTCTCTGTCTCTGTCTCTCTCTCTCTCTGTCTCTGTCTGTCTTGTCTCTCCCTCCCTCTCTCTCTCCCCTCCTCCCTCTCTCTCTCTCTCTCTCATTCTCTGTGCTCTGCTCTGCTCTGAGAGGTGAAGAAGGAAACGAAAACGACGAAGGAAAAAAAGCGGGAAAAAGAAAGGAATCAGAAAACAAATTAGGGTAAACAAAGTGGAAGGGAAAGGGGAAGGCAAAGATGAGATGAGATCGAAGAAAAAGAGAATTAGGAAACAGTTGAGTAGAAGGAAGGGGAAGAAAAATAGAAAACAATAAAAAAAAAAAAAAAAAGAATGAAATAGTAACTGATCTGTCACTCGGACCTAATTTGAAGTAGTTTTGCGTCTCAGAAGTCACTGTGTCAGCACACGCAAGCTTTCAACCTTTCTGAGTTCAATTAGTCTGTGAATTGTGCTGCGAAAAGGTTTATAAACAAAAGTTGGGGTCGGTGCTTTATAGATATAAATTTAATTTACTAAAGCGTCTCTTCTTTTTCGTGGCCCCATGGTAGCTTAGCATCGCGGCTCCTGTAGACTCCGTGACTTTGAATGACTTGGCTTTCATATTGTGTTGAGGAGCCAGGGCAGCTCTGTACACTCCCTAATACTACTACTTTGAATGACTTGGATTTGGTATTATGTTCAGGAGCCAGAACGGCTCCTGACGTGAGTGATACAGTACTTTGAATGAGATGGATTTGGTATTGCGTTGAGGAGCCAGAACGGCTCTTGTAGGCTTCCTAATACTAGTACTTTGAATGAGATGGATTTGGTATTGCGTTGAGGAGCCAGAACGGCTCTTGTAGGCTTCCTGATACTAGTACTTTGAATGAGATGGATTTGGTATTGCGTTGAGGAGCCAGAACGGCTCTTGTAGGCTTCCTGATACTATACTTTGAATGAGATGGATTTCGTATTGTGTTGAGGAGCCAGAACGGCTCTTGTAGGCTTCCTGATACTAGTACTTTGAATGACTTGGATTTCGTATTGTGTTGAGGAGCCAGAACGGCTCTTGTAGGCTTCCTGATACTAGTACTTTGAATGACTTGGATTTCGTATTGTGTTGAGGAGCCAGAACGGCTCCTGTAGACTGCCTGATACTAGTACTTTGAATGACTTGGATTTCGTATTGTGTTGAGGAGCCAGAACGGCTCCTGTAGTAGACTCCCTGATACTAGCACTTTGAATGAGTTGTATTTCATATTGTGTTGGGGAGCCAGGGTGGCTCCTGTAGGCTCCCTGATACTAGTACTTTGAATTACGTGGATTTGGTATTGTGTTGGGGAGCCAGAACGGCTCCTGTAGACAGCCTGATACTAGTATTTTGAATGACTTGGCTTTCATATTGTGTTGAGGAGTCAGGACAGCTCCTGTAGACTGCCTGATACTAGTATTTTGAATGATTTGGCTTTCATATTGTGTTGAGGAGCCAGAACGGCTCCTGTAGACTGCCTGATACTAGTATTTTGAATGACTTGGCTTTCATATTGTGTTGAGGAGCCAAGGCAGCTCCTGTAGACTCCTGATACTAGTACTTTGAATTACATGGATTTGGTATTGTGCTGAGGAGTCAGGGCAGCTCATGTAGGCTCCCTGACACTAGTAAGTTGAATGACTTGGCTTTCATATGTGTTGAGGAGTCAGAACAGCTCCTGTAGACTGCCTGATACTAGTACTTTGAATGACGTGGATTTCATATTGTGTTGAGGAGCCATGGCAGCTCCTGTAGACTGCCTGATACTAGTGGTGCCTTGAATGACGTGGATTTCATATTGTGTTGAGGAGCCAGGGCAGCTCCTGTAGACTGCCTGATACTAGTGCTTTGAATGTGTTGGATCTGGTATTGTGTTGAAGAGTCAGAACAGCTCCTGTAGACTACCTGATACTAGTACTTTGAATGATTTGGATTTCATATTGTGTGGAGGAGCCAGAACGGCTTCTGTAGTAGACTCCCTGATACTTGTACTTTGAATGACTTGGCTTTCATATTGTGTTGTGGAGCCAGGACGGCTCCTGTAAACTCCTGATACTAGTACTTTGAATGAACTGGTTTTCATATCGTGTTGGGGAGTCAAGGCAGCTCCTGTAGCCTCCCTGATACTAGTACGTTGAATGAGTTGGCTTTCATATTGTGTTGGGGAGCCAGAATTAGCTGCGTGGAGTCGAGACCACTGACGTAGCGCAAAAAACGAAACAGCAAAAAAAAATTATAAATACATAGATAAATGAATAAGTAAATAATAAATGAAATGAATGAGTATATAGAGAAGCAAATACATAAATAAATGATAATGTAAATAAATAAATGAATAAATAAATAAATAATAGATAAATAAATAAATAGGTAAATAAAACCAAAACTAAATGAATAAAAGAAGATATATTGTTTTGCTTTAGGCACAGTCATGATGTTTAGCTGCAAGTATCATTTCCAAGATTACAGTGGGGCTTTTATCTAGGAGGGAATTATTCCACTCGGACAAATCCATACGCGCTCTACCCCATTTGCCATCTTTTAGCTGGTCTTAGAATGGACGGATGTGGAGGAACAGAACCTATGAAATAATAATAATAATAATAATAATATTGGACATTTGTTGAGCGCCTTCCTCCCTCACAAGGAGGGAGCACAAGGCGCTTCACATAATAGACGCACAGAACAGCCACAAATAGTGTACACATATAACATAAGACATATGGACAGATATGTCACACTTCATACTGCAAAACACATCATACCGCATAATACCACATGATAACATAATAACACATCTCATACCACATCACTACACACAAATATGGAAAGGAAAACAGAACTATGCATGACAACAAAACACCCACACACACACACACACACACACACACACACACACACACACACACACACACACACACACACACACACACACACACACACACACACACACACACACACACACACACACACACACACACACAGCATGCACCCTCTTCAACAATGGGATAAGGAGGAATGATAGAATCAAGAGTGAATATGGAGTGTTGTCTCAAAAGCATTTTTGAACAGGTAGGTCTTGAGACCGGTTTTGAAAGATGTGAGAGAAGGAGCATGGCGAAGGTCATATGGGAGACTGTTCCAAAAGAGAGGAGCTGAGAAAGAGAAAGAGCGTTCACCAAACGACTGAGTTTTTACACGAGGTACAATTAGCATACGGGTGTCAGAACTTGATCGGAGCTGTCGTGATGGCAGGTATGTTGAAATCATTTCTGAAACATAAGGGGGAGCTGTGCCTGTAAGAGACGAGAAAGTCAGAGTAGCTATTTTGTATTGTATCCGTGCAGATACTGGTAACCAGTGAAGAGACTGCAGAAGTGGTGTAATATGATCTCTCCTTTTAGCCCTACAGACCAGTCTAGCTGCCGCATTTTGGACTTTCTGTAGTTTTTGGATCAAGTAGTGTGGACAGCCAACAAGGAGGGAATTACAGTAATCAAGTCTTGACAGTACCAAAGAACAAACCAGGGTTTGTGCTGCCTGAGTAGTGAGAAGATGCCGAATGGAACTGATTTTCCGGAGTTGGAGATATGCGGCTTTGCAAATATTATTTACATGCTGCTTCATGGAAAGATTGCAATCAAGAGTGACACCTAGATTTTTCACTGAGGAAATGAAATTGACATCAGATTGTCCAATGCGAAGAGAAGAAGGTAAAGTGCTGTTTACAGATTGTCTGCCAGAAGAAATGATAATAGCTTCTGTTTTACTGTCGTTTAACTGCAGTTTGTTTTCATTCATCCATATCTTTACATCTTCAGTACAGTTTTGGATAGAATCAGTACAAGAATCGATGTCACGAGGATGCGTTTCTTTGTAAAGCTGATTATCATCAGCAAAAGCGTGATGATTGACCGAATGTTTTCTGATCACATCAAAAAGCGGTTGGGTGTACAAGATGAACAAAACCGGTCCAAGCACAGATCCCTGGGGAACGCCATACTGAATGTTTGAAGGAAGAGAGTGGTTGCCATTTACGGAAATTGTTTCTGTTCTCTCTGTGAGATAAGACTGAAACCATGAGAGTGCAGAGGCTGAAATACCAAAAGTGTTTTGTAGCCTGTCTAGAAGAACATCGTGGTCTATGGTGTCAAACGCAGCAGATAAATCAAGGAGTGTGAGAATGAACATGTTGCCGTTATCTAGACCTGTCAAAAGATCGTTCAAGATTCTCAGCAGCGCTGTTTCAGTGCTGTGATGTGGTCTGTACGCTGACTGAAGGGGACTGAGAAGATTGTTGTGAGACAGGTGTTCATTGAGCTGAGTGAGGACAATTCTTTCTAGCAGTTTGGACAGGAAAGGGAGATTCGAAACTGGACGGTAATTTTTCATATCATTTGGGTCAAGAGAAGCTTTCTTTAATAGTGGTTTGACCAAAGAAGACTTGTATGGATCAGGAAAAGTACCAGAAATCAGAGAGTTGTTGATGATCTTGGTAATGACAGGCAAAAGAATATCCAGAGAATCAAGGAGCACATGAGATGGAAACGGATCGAGTTCACAGGTTTTGACAGGAGAGGCAAGAATTGTGCGTTTAACAACTTCTTCATTGACAGGGGAGAAGTGAGTGAGAGGCTGGCCCTGAAAACTGGATTCAACAATAGGCACATGAGATGAAGTTGAACTGAATTTATCTCTGATAGTTGTGATTTTGTTTTTGAAGAAAAGCAGAAACAGGTTTGGGAGTTCAATCAAGGGAAAGGAGGTAGGTAGTGGAGAGGATTTCTTTATCCCAAGCAACTGATTAGCCACCTGAAACAAACGTCCACATGTCACACTGAGCTGCCACTACCGGAATATTTAGAGCATTAATTCTTTGACTCCCGCACCTTATCCACCAACTGGAAAAGCTTGATCCTTTGACTTCTTCACCCTATCTACCAACTTCCTGCAGGAAGCTGGTGGATCGGGTGAGGGATTCAAAGGGTTAAGTTTTTGCTTTGCTAGCATGGTTGATGATGCAGGATGCTGGTGGACAGGGTTAAGATGGGCAAGCAAACAGACCCATTTTAGGGTAGTTGGGCAGGGGTTGAACTCCATATATCAGAACTTGAGTCCACGGCCGTACTACAAGAGCTATCTAGCCAGCTGTGATTGAAGACATACCAATTAATCAGATATGATTGTCATTACCATGACAGTTTTTGTT
>JAPXFY010000014.1:47427167-47437167 GCA_030674185.1 Monoplex corrugatus | reverse complement strand
TCAATCCCGCGCCAAGAAGAGTGTACCGACAGACAAATACAATATGACACCACCATGTTGATTCCAGAGTCATCTGTCAGCAAGCCATAACACACAGAGACATTGAGAAACAGCAGCCAGAAACTGTTTCGAAATATTCCCTAAGTACGGTTAAAAAGACAAAATGAAATTGAAAACTTATTATGTATGAAACATTATGCAGGCGCTGGACGTATCTGCTCGCGTCAAAAATATTCACTGACAATATAGCCCTGCTGGTTTTAACAAAACGTGTCCCTGTTTCTTTATTTCGTTTTTGGTCAGTGATGAAAATGGCTTCCTTCGTGGAATTACGTATTTCCATATTTGCCTGGGGTAAGGATTACATCATGTTTGTAGCAGAGAGAAAGAGGGGAGTAGGGCTGGCAGACACAGGGGTGAGGTAGACCGGAGGAAAATAGGGAGAATGGTAATAAGCACAGAAACGAATAAGCAACAAATTGAATGATGGTGATGATGATGATGATGATGATGATGATCCTGTTTATTGTTAACCCTGGTAGTCTCTCCGATCTAAATGTCGAGCATCACTGTTGACAAATATTTTTAGGACTAAATGTCTTATTCTTAGAATAGCTGAAACTTCTCACTCCGAAATTAGAAATCCTTAGCCTTTTTCTCCACAAATGAGCACATGTTTCTTGTACAAAAGTCGAGTTAAAAGAGAGAAAGGACTCTAAAAGTATTGGTATGTGAACAACAGACATTCCTAAGCTGGTTAATCATGTGAATTAATAGCCGCTTATTATTGGCACGAAACATACTAACGTTACAGACATTCTTTGTATTGTTTTGCTTGTTTGCTGTCGTTGTTTTGTTTTATTTTTAAGGGGAGCCAGTTAGTCTGTTTCATTAGATCAGCGATGTTTTTGTTATGTAGGATTGTGGGTTAAATTGAATTGCTTGTTTGCTTTCATTTTGTTCATTCATTTTATTTCTCATTGTTGTTGTGGTTGTTACAGTTGTTATCGTCGGTGATGTTGCCTGTCTTCTTCTTTCTTTCTTTCTTTTTTATTTTTATACATGTAGGTTTTCCTGTCTTTCTTTCTTTCTTTCGTTCGTTCTTTCCTCCATATTTCTTTCTCCTTTTCAAGTTCTTCTGACTTTGCTTTCTTATCTTCCTCGTGACGTTAAAGACTTTGTCAGCTGCGCATTGCCAGAAGCATATGGTGTGCTCCGTTGTGCAAACTGTTATTATCCTCGTCGTTGGACATTTCTGATGTAGCACAATAAAAACTGTTATGCTGTTGTTAGCTTCCGGAAGCATACACAGTAGGGCTAACCGGATGTATACGTATCTCACAGATCACGTAGTTTCGGTAAATTCGAGAAATGGACTTATATTTCATAACGCCTTCTTGGCAAAGTGAAACTGCAATTGCACTTTTTGATCAAGGAGGAAAATATCATGTCAGAATATCCAGATTCAAACATTTTAAAACCAAGACGTCTGCTCATATTGACGAAAGCTGGCCATCCGCTGATTTAAGAACCTAAAGCTATGAAAGCGATGTGAGGAAATGGAAACATGCATCGGATGCTATTGATGTGTAGTTTATGACTCTCAGTGTTATGGCATGTTCTTTTTATGAATGTGGGTGTGCATTGTCGTGCATGTTTCTGCAAGTGCGTGACGCATCGCTAACGTTTCACTCTTTGAAACGATTAACTGCGGCAAACGTTTAACGGTAAAATGCAGGGGAGTAATATCATCTCATGTTATCATATTTCGTTTGATCCAATATTTTGGGGTTGTGTATTTATTTGGTTTTGGTCTGCGCCTGTTTTTCTGATATCCCTTTACAAAAAGAAAAGATTGTTTCACCTGTAGCAGAGCTCCATCTCTGCCTCTGCCTTTGCTCTGCTCTGTCTCTCTCTCTCTCTCTCTCTCTCTCTCTCTCTCTCTCTTCCTCTCTTCTCTCTCTTTCCTCTCTCTCTCTCCTTCTCTCTCTCGTCTTCTCTGTCTCTGTCTCTCTGTCTCTTCTCTCTGTCTCTCTTCTCTCTCTCTTCTCTTTTCCTCTCTCTCTCTCTCTCTTTCTCTTCTTCTCTCGTCTCTCTCTGTCTGTCGTCTGCTGTGTCTGTCGTGTCGTGTCTTTTTCGTGTTGGGGGTGTGTGTGTGTGGTGGCCTGTGTCTGTGTGTATCTATGTGTGGCTGTGTGTGTCTGTGTCTCTGTGTAACAAAAATGTGCCAGCAAGACTTTTGTAAAAACCGTCTGAGTAGATCATAACCAAATGTGTATATGGCATAGAGCACAGAGTATTCATGAATGCATAAGTCTCCAAATCATGGTACCAATTTCAGGATCACACAGCAAACGAAAAGTGCCTGAGATCGACAGGTTTCAGGAAGGTGTGTAAATAACACTTTCTCAGAAACTTTTGAAAATGTTTACATTATGTCTTTATTGTTGAATAGTTTGCCTTTATCTTTGCTTCATTTATTGCCTTTATCCTTGCTTCTTTTGTTTGACCCAATGCTTCATCAAAGGCCTTAGTGAACACTACAAAATCTGGATTGTCTGCCATACTTGTGTATGAAAAGGCAGACTGTTAGAATGGCTTGACGGCTGGTGAGGTTGGCCTTCAGAATAATCTTGTATCGCTTAAGTAGTTTCCCATGATCTCAGTATTCTTGTTTCAGCTGTCAATATAAAAGCATCTTTGGGATGCTGTTGTCCTCCATACGATCTACGTATCTTGTAAAACGAAGCTGGCATTTCATCATCATCATGTGCCCTGCTCCTGCCGCATGACGTTGGCGATCATGGCCGGCCCTCCATATGCATCTATCCCTTGTCACTGCAAGTACATCTTCCACCCTGTCTGTCCTCAGCCACCCTCCGAGTTCGTCCAATATTTTCTTCCTGGGTCTACCTGGTATTCTCTTTCCCTCCAGCTTTCCTGTTGTGACGAGGTGCTCTTATTCCTCTTTTGTCATAAAATGGCCTATAACTGTTTCTTGTCTTTTCCTAATCTTCCTTATCAATTATCTTCTTGTGTCTGCCTCCATCCATCAAGACTGTCTCGTTTGTTTCTATGGAACATTCTTTTTATAAACCACATTTCGGCTGCCTCAATCTTGTTATGGCGTTTGTTGAGTAGAAACTTTGTATTTGGCAACCCACACTTCTTCAGAACTGGAAGGTTGGACACACCATCTTGCCACGTGTTGTTGCACATCTTGTACAGACATCTTTGATGGAGTCGTTCTGTTTGCTGATAGTGGTGTCAGTAGGTAATTCATGTCTGGCAGCACTACTACTGGGCGCTAAAGACTGCTGCTCTGTACACAACAATCGTTGTTGGGAGTGTCGTGCCGTGGTCTCGCAACAGCCTCTTGGTCAACCATCCAAAGTGTGAGCTAGCCTTTCAGATACGCAGCACCATCAATAGATCCTTTATTGCTCAGTGCACTGACCAAGTAGCAGTAATTGTACACAGTCTTGAACTCCTGGTTGTTGATGACAATCGGGGAAAGTGAAGCGCCAGAGGTCTAAGATAATGTTGGCTGAAACATAGCCTCAGTTTCGCTGAAGATGATTGTGAGACGTTTGCCGGCCGCAGCAAAAAGATTAGCTATGCACTGGATGTGCTTGTTCAAGTGTGCAGCCAGTGCACAGTCATCTGCAAAGATAAATTCCCCGAATTGGCTTTGGGATTTTGTTGTAGCTTGCAGTCTCCGCAGATTAAAAGAGTTTTTAATCTGAACAGGACTTGATGTACACACGCCTGTCAAAGTCCATAAGCATTGTCGCAAAGAATATCATAGTATATGTTCATACTACATGCATGCCAAAATATTTCTCAGCGCGCGTGTGTGTATTTGTGTGTGTGTGTGTGTGTGTGTGTGTGAGTGTGTGTGTGTGTGTGTGTGTGTGTGTGTGTGTGTGTGTGTGTGTGTGTGTATGTGTGTGTGTGTGAGTGTGTGTGTATGTGTGTGTGTGTCTGTCTGTCTGCTTGTCTGTCTGTCTGTCTGTATCTGCGTTTGCATGCTTGCGTGCGTGTGTGTGTATGGGTTTGTTTTTGAGACCTATGGTGAGACATAAATAGAGATAAAACTTTGGTATGACATACATATGAACGTTCTACAAACATACCAAGGTTTGATTTATAGACATAATATGACTATATTACTTTAGGTCTCATGCACCGAAACTCTGCCCGCCTCAAGCCTCCCACCCACACCACACACACACGCATGTACACACATATGCACACACACACATACACACACACACACACACACACACACACACACACACACACACACATACACATACACACACACACACACACACACACACACACACACAAACATATATACACCATTAAAAAAAACGAAAACGCAAAATGCTCACAGAAAATTATCAATCAGCACATGCATATCGCATTACCAGACATCCTGCAAGATGAGTACAAGATGAAATTGCGGACGATGATATTAAAGACGTTCAAAATTACGTAAATCAGTCTGTGTGTGAGCGTAATTGAATAATTCGCCTTGACATCAATTTGGAATTAAAAAAAAAAAAATAAAAACTCCATCTCCCAGCCAAGTTGACCTGTTCCTTTTAATGTGATTTGCCATGTAACACTCAATCCACTCCCACCCCCACCCCCACCCTCACTTTCCAGCAATGTTCTTGGCTGTAAGATTGATATAACATATTGCTCACCAGTAACAGCGGCGAAGTGGTTACCTAACGGAGTACCCACTGGGAGGTTGTGGGTTCGAAACCCAATCGTTCCAGACAAAGATTCTCGTGTTTTCTTTTCTCTGGTTTCTACCAGAGTTGAATATGTGTTGGGCTCATTGAGAAGACTGGGATCACACAGTCGGGTCTCATCCACTTTATGAATGCTACATTAATGAAGTGTGCTGTTCAAATTCCTGACGATAGTAGACATGGACCACAGCTCTGTCACGCAGTCTCAGGCCTAATTCCATAGTATCAATTTCATCTTCTCCATTATTATGAAATCATCAACAACCACTGACAAGACAAATTGGCTTAGACCAAAATACGTATAAGGTATCTGCGCGCGTGTGTGTGTATCTATATGTGCAACCACGTGTTTGTATGAATTTGTATAGGTGCGTGCATATGTATGTGTGAGTATAAGAGTCTGTTTGTGTATGTGTGTCTGTTTGCCTCTCTGTCATTTGATTTATGTCTGTAGATTTTTTGTCTCTGTCTATCTAAGGATGTGGGTGTTTCTCTGTGTGAATGAACACCAAATATATTTCATGGATCAAGTGAAAATGCAACAAATTGTCTTTTTTTTCTTTTACCTTTAAAAACAAAATACAATATATAGGTTAGCAAAAGTCATCACATAGATACACTGCAGTTATTGCAATTTTAAATAATTTCTATAGGTATAGCACTGGGGCGAGTCTGTTTTCCTTTCTGGGAAATTTGTTTTGATTCTTTTGAAAGAAAAATCATATATATGTATTATTAGCAAAACCCAGTGACATTGGGATGGCAGTATCTCCGCTCTCACTTTGGTGTTTCAAACGATACGAATTCACTGGTGCTGACATACAGTGAGTATATAAAACTTATCAAGAATTTTCAGTCCAATACTTTACTCAGTGCAATTGATTAAAGTGCCCTTCTCTTTGTGAGAGAGTAAAGATTTACCAACGTAAAAGACCATCTCATTGCATCGTCTCACGCCATGCAATATATTTAAGTTTGTAACCACTTCGTTTTCTTTGCTTTCTTGTTTGAATGAACTAAATCTGGGCATTCAGATTCGTGTAGTACATTTGAACAAGTGGGTATACTCATTTCAGTGCTCCGCCTAATGTGATTAAATCTATTGAGTCGGAATGAAGAGTCAGCCCAGTACTTCCCCTGATGCAGCTGAATTGAGTGTCCAGTGACTGACATGTTCTTTTGTGTGTTGGTTAGGTGATCTGTTAACCGTTTGACTCCAGTGCCCTCTCCAACAGTATCCTGCATTGTCAACCACGTTAGCAAATCAAAACCTTAGTCCTTTGACTCCCTCATTCTTTCCACCAGTTAACCTTTTGACTCGCTCACACTTTCCAGAAACATGGTAGCAAGGGTGAGTGAGACAAAGAGTTAAGGTTTTGCATTTGTTGAATAGGGTGCAGGATTCAAAGTTTTAAAGTCAGAACACCACCAAAGTCATAACAGACTAAACATCATTTGTCGCTGTTTCCCCACCGTCTGAAAATGATCCCTGTTTCGCTTGTAAATTGCCGTTGTGAAAACTACACTGGCTTCCATTCAAAGCACCAATTAAGTGTAAAGTTACTCCATTTTACTTTCCATGTCTGATTTCGATAACCTACCTTACAAAGTCGGATCTCATTGAGTCTCTCTTTTGACAATACCTCGGTTCTCTTATTACTTTCGGAAAGAATTCATTTTTGGCGCAACAAATGGAACTCCGCTAACCCCAATGTCTTTAAAACAAAGGAAATATGCAGTTATTTTTGAAAAACACCCCAAAACACCGTTTCTTTCACACACATCTACAAAAGAGCAAAAATGTTTGCTTACAATTTTTGTGTGTGTCATCATAGGCGTCCTTCAGTCTCGGAAGACTATGGAGTTACGCTCTGGGTGTTTATTCTGGTGCAGCGTCGGGTGTGGCTGGCCAGTCCGACGCGGGAATGACAGTCCCTGTGGCAGAGGGCACAGATGAAGTCTGACGCTGGTCTGTCTGCCTGGGCTGCAGCTTTTCTTCTCGTTCTCTTTTCCTCGTGCCGCTGAGCGAGTGTCTCTTCGAACTTGAGAGACCTTTCTGCACAGTCTGTCTCCAGGCTGACCGTTCGAGGGCTGTTGCTTCCCAGTTGTCTTTGTCGATATTCAAGGCTTTTAGGTCCCTCTTGCACACGTCTTTGAATCGCAGCTGTGGTCTGCCTGTGGGACGTTTTCCCTGCACCAGTTCTCCGTAGAGGAGGTCTTTGGGGATCCGTCCGTCGACCATGCGCACGGCATGGCCAAGCCAGCGCATGCGTCTCTGTTTCAGCAGCGTGTACATGCTGGTGCATCCAGCTCTTTCCAGGACAGTATTGTTTGGGACCTTGTCCTGCCAGGTGATGTTTAGAATGCGTCGGAGGCTACGCATGTGAAAAGCATTGAGCTTTTGCTCTTGTCGGGCACGCAAAGTCCAGGACTCGCTGCCATACAGGAGGGTGCTCACGACGCAGGCTCTGTAGATCTGGATTTTTGTGTGCTCAGTCAGCTTCCTGTTGTTCCATGCTTTCTTTGTCAGTCTGGCCATGGTGGTAGCTGCCTTGCCGGTGCGCCTGTTGAGCTCTATGTCAAGTGAGAGGGTGTCTGAGATTATTGAACCCAGATAAACAAAGTCATGGACGACATCCAGTTCATGGTCATTGATGCTGATGGCTGGGGGAGAGTCAACATCCTGTCTCATGACCTGTGTTTTCTTCAAGCTTATGGTAAGCCCGAAGTTTTGGCAGGCATAGCTGAAGCGAGTCATGAGCTGCTGTAGGTCCTCGGCTGAGTGGGCGGTTACTGCTGCGTCGTCTGCAAAGATGAAGTCACGCAGGCACCTCAGCTGGACTTTGGTCTTGGCTCTTAGTCTGGAGAGGTTGAAGAGCTTACCGTCTGTCCTGGTTCGGAGGTATATGCCTTCAGCTGCAGGACCGAATGCGTGTTTCAGCATCACAACAAAGAAGATTCCAAACAGGGTGGGAGCCAGGACGCAACCCTGTTTCACTCCGCTCCGTATGTTGAAGGCAGTTGATGTTGAGCCGTCAAAGACGACGGTGCCTTTCATGTCTTCGTGGAAGGATCTGATGATGCTGAGAAGTTTGGGTGGACATCCAATCTTGGGAAGGATTTTGAAGAGGCCATCCCTACTGACCAGATCGAAGGCCTTTGCGAGGTCTATGAAGGCAACGAAGAGTGGCTGCCGTTGCTCCCTGCATTTCTCCTGAAGATGTTTGAGGGAGAAGATCATGTCTATAGTGGATCTGTTGGCACGGAACCCGCACTGCGATTCAGGGTGGACTTGCTCTGCGAGTACCTGGAGCCTCTTCAGTACTACTCGTGCGAAGACTTTCCCAACGATACTGAGGAGGGATATGCCGCGATAATTATTGCAATCGCTTCTGTCACCTTTGTTTTTGTACAGTGTGACGACGTTAGCATCCCTCATGTCTTGTGGTACTTCGCCTTCACTCCAACAGAGGGAGAGGATTTCATGCAACTCGGTGATGAGTGTCTCTATGCAGCACTTCAGTACTTCGGCGGGAATACCGTCTTTCCCTGGTGCCTTGCCAGAGGCAAGAGAGTCCAGGGCTTCGCTGAGCTCATCTATGGGTTGGTTCTCTGTCAAGCTCTTCCAGCTCTGGTAGGCACTCTATGGCATTCAGGGCGTCTTCTGAGACTACAGTTTCCCTTGCATATAGCTCAGTGTAGTGTTCTACCCAGCGCTCCATCTGTTGTTCTCTGTCTTGAATCACCTCCCCTGTAGCTGATTTCAAAGGGGCAGTTTTCTTTTGCGTTGGGCCCAATGCCTGCTTGATGCCTTCATACATCGCCTTGATGTTGCCTGTATCAGCCGCAGTCTGAATCTGGGAGCAAAGCTGAAGCCAATAGCCATTGGCGCATTGTCTGGCACACTGCTGGACTTTGCTGCGAGCAGCGCGGAGAATCTGGAGGTTCTGCTCACTGGGATTGCTTTTGTATGCTGTCAAGGCGTTTCTCTTGGCCTCGATGACTGGTGTCATTTCTTCTGAGTGGGCTTCGAACCAATCAGCTGACTTGCTGGTCTTTTTGCCAAATGTAGACATGGCGGCATTGTAGACAGCATCTCTGAAGTGTTCCCATCGGTCTTGGGCATTTGCAGTGGGTGGGCCAGGGAGAGAATCCTCCAACACACGCGCAAACTCCTCCACTTTTCTTTGATCGCGTATTTTGCTGGTGTCGATGCGAGGTCGGACCTCCTTTCTCGTACGGTGCAGTCTCTTCGCGCGGAGCTTCACATTGCTGCACACCAAAGAGTGGTCAGTGTCACAATCGGCGCTCTGGTAGCTGCGAGTGATCTTGATGCTGGAAAGGTTGACACGTCTGGTGAGGATTAGGTCGAGCTGGTGCCAGTGTTTGGATCGCGGGTGTCTCCAGGAGACTCGATGTTGAGGCTTCGTGTTGAAGAAGGTGTTACTGACGCACAACCCATAATGACAACAGAGCTCTAGCAGGCGCTGGCCATTCTCGTTCATTTTCCCAGTGCCGAACTGATCCAAGCAGGTGGGCCAGGAGTTGTAATCGACACCCACTCTGGCGTTGAAATCGCCGGCGATGAACAGTAGTTCTCTGTCAGGAATTCTCCTTATAGCAGCACTGAGGTCGTCATAAAACTTGTCTTTTGCTTCTGCTGTGGATGCCAAAGTTGGTGCGTAGGCACTGATTAGACTGACTGGTCCTGAGGATGTTTGGAGTCGGAAGACAGGATTCGCTCTGTTCCTTCTGCTGGTGGAGTTATGGATCCCAATAATCTGTTTCTAACTGCGAATCCCACGCCGTGTTCTCTGTCCTCGTCTGATGGTTTGCCCTGCCAGAACAGGGTGAAGTCTCTCTCCCTCACAGATCCTGTTTCTGGGAGCCTGGTTTCTTGAAGGGCGACGATGTCCATCTGCAGTCTGCTGAGTTCTCTGTCGATGACGGCTGTCTTGCGAGCATCATTTACTTCCTGCAGGTCGTCAGAAAAGCCTGGTGTCATTGTCCTCTAGTTCCACGTGCCCAATTTCATGGCGGGAGTTTTCATTTTTCTGTTGCCTGGTGCACAGTTGTCGATTCGCTTGTCGGTTTTCACCCTAAACCCCACGCACCCAGTGAGGCTAACGGACCGTGGCGGGGCAGCACCTTACTGGCTGGGGGCTGCCCAGCTTAAGGCGGGCGGTAGCTGCCCAGTGAGATGCGATGACCTCTCCCACAGTCGGAAGCAGCCC
>JAPXFY010000014.1:47422167-47424667 GCA_030674185.1 Monoplex corrugatus | reverse complement strand
TTTACCGTCGGTAAGGTCTTGAAATGGCGAGAGAAAAGGGACCGTGAAAAACTGATACCATCTGTATGATTGGAGGGTGAACATGCGCAGCAGTCAATCGAACTTTTGTGTTTAGGTGAGCCTGAGTTCGACACATGGAATCTGGAATCAACAGCCAAATAAATTTTTTTTAAATTTAAAAAACCTGTCCTCGTGTCAAATCATTCATTAATTTTAATTATCGTTCACTGGGTTTCTTACGATCCCACTGACTTTTTTTTTTGGGGGGGGGGGGGGGAGTTCACTGTTGACAACCGTTTCCGTTTCTGATTGAAATGGTGAGGCGTTTTTTCTTACTTTTTAAAAAATTGTCTTTGTCTCAAATTACTTACTGTGAATATACGTTAAATTAATTAAAACATCATCACACACACACATGCATACGTACACACACATTTGCGCGCACGTCCACTACAACACACACACACACACATATGATACATACATATATATACATATACATGTATGTATGCACATAAATACATATATACATATATATTATATATATATAAACACATACACACCATATGCGCGCGCCGCGCGCGCACACACACACACACACACACCCCACACACAACCATACACGTACACAGGAAGAGACAGTTTGACAGAATAAGTTGTGGAAGAGACGACGTATTGCATACAATTCTTTCCTGTCCAAAAACATCTTTCTTCTTTTTTGGCACATGCAAATCCAGTACACTCAGGAAACTCATCAGTCAGATTATCTATCAAATAAAGCAATCGATGAGTCAGCCAATGAGTTATTCAATCAATCAAACAACTTAAGAAACCTGCTAGCTTTCATTTTCCTGCGTAAGTAAGACCAAGATCAATAAGTAAGCAGTATTTTCCCGCACGAGCACAGATTCGTACCTCCGCTAGTCCATTGTTCCCTCTGTCTTTCTAAATGCTGAACAACGTGGTGAGGTTCATCCCAATACAAGACCAATACCAAGCTGAGATTGTACCAGAACTGTGTCCTTTTCATCTCCTTTATGTCTGGGAGTGCTGGAAGATCAGTAACAGAGACAACGGCACAACTTTCGATACAAATTATCTCTAAAGAATCATGCGAATCATCTCCAGTCAACAGCTACTCGCTCAGTCCATTCAAGACATCATCATCATGAAAAGAGCATGGAGATGGGTTGGGCCATCATCCAAAGAGAGCAAGTCAACATCACCCGAATTAACCTTTACTGGACACCACTTAACCAAATTGACAAAGTGTCTGCTGAAAGTCATTCATTTCGCTAATCTTTTATAAGAAGCTTGCTATTGTTGGTGTAAAAAGACAAGTACTATTCGACCAAGCTTGGTATTGTTGGTTTGAAGACAAAGACTGTGCGACCAAGCTTGTTATTGTTGGTGTGAAGACAAAGAATTTACGACCAAGCTTGCTGTTGTTAGTCTGAAGACAAATGCTGCACGACCAAGCTTGCTGTTGTTGATATGTAAAGACAAAGACCACGATCAACCTTGCTATTGCTGGTGTGTGAAGACAAAACCTACACGACCAACCTTGCTATTGTTGGTGTGAGGACAACGACTACGACCAACTTTGGTGTTGTTGGTGTGAGGACAAAGACTGTACAACGAAACCTGTTATTGTTGATGTAAGGACAAAGATTGTACGACCAAGCTTGCTATTGTTGATGTGAAAACAATAGATTGCACAACCAAGCTTGGTATTATTTGTGTGAAGACAAAGATGTGTACGAACAAGCTTGCTATTGTTGGTGTGAAGACAAAGATTTAAACCAAGCTTGCTATTGTTGGTGTGTGAAGACAAAGACTATACAACCAAGCTTGCTATTGTTGGTGTGTGAAGACAAAGACTATACAACCAAACTTGCTATTGTTGGTGTGTGAAGACAAAGACTATACAACCAAGCTTGCTATTGTTGGTGTGTGAAGACAAAGACTATACAACCAAGCTTGCTATTGTTGGTGTGTGAAGACAAAGACTATTTCAACCAAGCTTGCTATTGTTGGTGTGTGAAGACAAAGACTATACAACCAAACTTGCTATTGTTGGTGTGTGAAGACAAAGACTGTGTACGACCAAGCTTGCTATTGTTGGTGTGTGAAGACAAAGACTATACAACCAAACTTGCTATTGTTGGTGTGTGAAGACAAAGACTATACAACCAAACTTGCTATTGTTGGTGTGTGAAGACAAAGACTGTGTACGACCAAGCTTGCTATTGTTGGTGTGTGAAGACAAAGACTATACAACCAAACTTGCTATTGTTGGTGTGTGAAGACAAAGACTATACAACCAAACTTGCTATTGTTGGTGTGTGAAGACAAAGACTATACAACCAAACTTGCTATTGTTGGTGTGTGAAGACAAAGACTGTGTACGACCAAGCTTGCTATTGTTGGTGTGTGAAGACAAAGACTATAAAACCAAGTTTGCTATTGTTGGTGTGAAGACAAAGACGATACAACCAAA
>JAPXFY010000014.1:47367167-47417167 GCA_030674185.1 Monoplex corrugatus | reverse complement strand
TAAGCCCCATACCTGCGTTTAAGCCCTACGCGCTTGCAGGGTTTTCCGTGTATAGGACACAACTCTGTTTCACTCCAGAGGTGACTTCAGTCTAGTCAATGAGACCTGCTGGTGAGCGGATACTCATACTTTGTGTGTAGATGGATCTGATGTTCTGTAAAAGCTCACCTTTGACGTAAAACATTCTAGCACTTTCCAGAGGTTGTCTCTGTTTAACCTGCCAAAAGCTTTTACCTGATGTACGAAAATAGGGTTCAGTTCCTTGTCTTTTCGCAGAATTGTCTTAGATCCTTCTTTGTATGTAAATCTCATCTGTGCCTATCTCAGAAACGACTCCACTTTGCATCCAGTGCGTTGTTTCAGGATGCTGGTATACATTTTGTCAACCAGGCTTCAGTGGTATTCCTTTTTAACTGCCGCTGTTTTCCAAACGTGAGCACTACTGTATATAAAATTACATTTGTTTTTCCTGTTTATTACCATTCATTTCTTGTTTGTTTGTATGTCCTCATTTTAGGTCAGATAAAATACGTTCATTTCATGACAATAATAGATTTATTAACTTTAATTGCAAAAGGTTATACATGTGCACGCAAAAAAAAAAGTTCACAGATCTCATGCACATACACGTACACACAAACACGCATACATACACTCGGTTACGTGCACGTGCACATACGCATACAAAATCAGAATGAGACTGAAAGAAAGAGACAAACTGATAGACAGATAAACAGATAAAGACAGAGGGTGGGGAGAGAGAGAGAGGAGAGACAGACAGACAAACAGACAGACAGTCAGAAAGACAGACATAGAGAGACAGAGGACAGAGAGAGAACACGACAGACCAAGTCCAAACATGTAAGCTCGATCAACCGATGGACCAACCAATCAGTCAGTCGATACGCTGATCAAGCAATCAGTCGGTTCATCTAATCAGTCGGTTCATCTAATCAGTCAGTTGATTGACTGATGGCAAAGTTAACGAGGAAATAAGATTGGCCAGCGGTCATTCATTTATCAACCATTTCATCCATTAAATCGCTCATTCATTCATTAATGCATCCATTAATTTGGTTGGTCGTTCTCCTATTCGTCCTACTCTTTCTTTCGAGTATTTGTCAGTGTGTTTGTTCATCCTTTGTCCAAGCACTTGCTAATTGGTTCACTCATTTGTTGATGGGTTTGTTCACATTGTTAACTTATTTCAGTCTCTCATTTTACGTACGCACCTTTTCGTTTGCTCATTTTCAGTTTTTTAATTAAGAGATGAATCAAAGATTGGTGTATCAGTTCATTGAAAAACTCGCTCCATCGTGTTTCCCATTTATAAATCATCTATTTGTTCACCCTCTATCCCAGGAGTCACAGCGCATGACGTCTACAAATACAGTGTTTGTTAAAATTGTCTTAGATCTCTTTCTTTGTTTTCTCAAAAGGAAACGGTTCTTGTGTCAAAGTTACAATCTGATTTTGGTGTGCAGTCTTGATTATCTGAAGCTGGTAAACTGGTATTATTAATAAATTCCCCTCAGGAAACCAGAGATCCATTCTGATATCCATGAACAGAAATGATGACTGCCCTTTTCACTGACGAAGAACTGACGGTATCCTTGTAAATGTAGCAGACATACTCAGGGTGTATCTTGTTCGATTTCCGTTTGTTCCAGGGATAGTGAAAGTACATGAATGTGTTGAAACAAACAGGCTATTTGTACTTTCTAATATTTGACACCAATGAATTGGCCAAAGATAAGCAGACCCGGTATACCAATCATATGATGTAAGTTCGGAAGTCGATATTTGATGTACAGTATTGCTAAATATCGGCAAATCTTGTAGCCTCAACCCTCATCACCAATTTCCCCAAATCGCATTGAACTTGTTTTGTTCGTTCTACACGCTTTCTCTATCTCTGTCTCACTCCTCCGTAATTCATTTCTCACTCTCTCTCTAATGTAATTGATACAGGTTCACACACTTTGTCTAATGTCATCATGCAAATGCTTCCCTTTCCTTTTCTGCATCAAGTCAACAGACACAAAGCCAGGAGACATCTCTGACCATCTCGATGGACATGTCGGGGATTTCCTGCAGATAGCCCCTGCTCTTCGCATTCTACTTTGGTCATAGCTGCTGTCCACTTCAAGTTCAGTTCAATTTCAATTCGGTTTCGATTTTGTCAAGACAGCGTTGCAGGGCTTGTAAATTCCATACGCACAAACTCCAAAAAACACCATGTGATGAAAGGATTCAAATTAACCATGGCATATTTCATAAGACTGCACATAAATCATTGGCCTTTACGTTCATCCTACGTTTTGCTTAATGTCGTAAGGTTATGCGTAACTTATTATTTGTATGGTTTTAGTTCTGTTATTGTTTTTGTTGTTTGCTTGTTTGCTGGTTTGCTTTTGGCTTTTGCTTGTCTTTGTTGTTGTTGTTTTGTTTTGTTTGTTTGTTGTTTTCTTGTGTTTTTTTTTCCTTCGGAAGGGGGATGGGGAATGTAACAGTCCATGCCAACATTTTGTTTATAATGATAATAACTTTATTTATGTAATGCAAACAATTTATGTCAGAAAATGCTCGTTGCACTCGAAAAAGAGAAAAAAATTTTGGGAGGGGGTGCCATGTCAATACATTAATGCAATACACACAGTCGAATACATGCATCAATACATCAATGTAGCATAAACATAGATCATGAAAAATAACAAATACGTTCTTCATTTATCAGTATGGGGTTTGTATATTTATAACACACACACACACACACACACACACACACACACACACACACACACACACACACACACACACGCACACACATACACACACACATACACACACACACACACGCGCATGCACGCACACACACACACACACACACACACACACACACACACACACTCATATGAAGTACTCAGACGTACAAGCACGCACACAATCACACACACACACACACAACAAACCCATGAAATACTCAAAAGTACAAGCACGCGTGCACACACACGCACACACACACACACACATACACGCGCGCACGCACGCACGCACGCACGCACGCACGCACGCACACACACACATGAAATACTCAGACGTACAAGCACGCACTCAGTCCTGTATACATACATACAAATACACACGCTGCACGCACACATACACACGCACACTCAAACATGTGCGATAGATAATTATCTTATCGACAAACTGTAGTATGACGACTTAGAAAATCCATAAGCATTAATTTATAAAGTGTGGAGATACTTCTGAAAGAAATGTGTTTTGAGGTGCATTTTGAAAGCAAGCAGGTATGGTTCCCATGTCGTAAAGTCAGCCCGTCCCTGAAGTTGCCTTATCAGTGGGCCTTACGGCATAAAATATTAAACCATTTGTTTTTGTATTTGTACCATTCTTTCTTTCTCTGTTCACGTCGTCTGCCTGTCTCTGTCTCTCTCTCTGTGTCTGTCTCACTCTCTGTCTCTGTCTGTCTGTCTCCTTTCTTTCACTCTGTCTACCTGCTTGTCTGTCTGTCTGTCTTTCTCTCTCTCTCTGTCTCTCTCTCTCTACACACACACACACACACACACTCTCTCTCGCTCTCTCGGGGTGAGCTGATGTCGAAAGTTGGAGTGGCTGCCGGAAGTTTTCTCTGTCGGCTTTCTCTTGGATATCTTTGTTTTGGTGGACTTTGTGGAGGTATAGATAGACAAGTGCTTGTGTGATGTTGGTGGCGATGTGCTGATGTGAACTTGTGATTTGGTGTGCCCTGGTTTCAGTGTACCAGTCAAAGTACTTTTGTTTGCAAGGCTGCAAGTGACTGTTGTGATAGGCGGTGTATATGTATATCTGTAGTCTGTTCCTACCCTACGTCAAAAAGTACCCACAGAGAAAAAACACACACCAAATTTTGCTAGTTACCATTAGTAACCAACTTAGAGACTTCAAAAAGTAGTGACTGCTACTAAGGATGCCTTCTGCTGCACTGGAGTTTCGTGGCCGTTGTGGTTCCTTTTTGTGGGTCTTCATTGGTTTCATGACCAAACGTGCCAAATTTAAGCTAGCCATGAGAATTCGTGTGCTAAGAGTTCGGACTCGGGCTGCCGGTGTCATGGTCGGTTTTGTCCTCCTGACGTTTTTCTACGGTGATCTCCTGCTGAGGTCAGGGGACTTGAGGCGAACCCTGGGCCTTCAAAAGCAAATCCCCTGAGGCAGACTCGCATCAACAGTGACAGTTCCTGCCGCCGTGCAAGTTCAGACCGCTCTGTGACGCATGACCATGACCCAAGCTCGTCCTCACCAGGTTTGGACTGTAACAATCCTGTACTCCAGAATATTACGCAGATGTTGACAAACCTGGACAGTAAGTTTGATGGCATGAAAAATGATCTTGCAGATGTGAAGGACTCTGTAAGCGGTCTCAAAGAGGATGTCCAAGAGTTAAAAGAATCTGTGTGTGACCTTCATGCGGAAAATGATGCACTTAGAAAAGAGAACTCTAAACTGAATGAACGGTTGATGTTTATGGAAAGAAAGGTTGATGATCTGGAGGGGCGTTCCAAGAGAAATAATTTGATTTTCTATGGTGTGCCTAGGAGAGAGGGAGAGACGAGAGATGAGTGTGAGAATGCTGTAAAGGAAATACTAACCGATCTGGATCTGCCACGCACTGTGGAATTTGATAGACTCCATAGATTAAATAACAAGCCTAACTCACCAATTATTGGTAGATGCACATTTTACAAAGACAAGGAAGGTATTATGAAAGCCAAAAAGAACATGAAAGATAGCACCATTTTCATCGGCCAGGACTTTACCCAAAGAGTTCGTGATGTCCGCAAGAAGCTGGGGCCGCATCTAAAGGCAGCTAGAGACAGTGGTAAAAGGGCTACCATGGTGTTTGATCACCTGCTCATTGAAGGGAAGAAGTTTTTTTTCAATGACGAAGATCAGCTGCAGGAGATAAAATAGTGGTATGGCCGGCCTCTAAGAAAGAAATGTATACAGTCAACCTCTGATAATTCGTACCCACGGTCATTTTTTAAGAGGGGTTATTCCTTGCCCATAACACCACCTTCTAATCCTATAACTGCACGTGCCGAGATAGATGTATCTAGGACAGAGTGTGAAGCCCGTGATTTGGCGTCAGCAGTTAAGCCTGGAAAGCATGTGCTGTATTTTGGTTGTGAGAGGGAGGGTGGGGAAAATATGAATGATAGTGGTGGTGTCCAGAATGGGAGTGTGAATGAAAGTGAGAATAGAGGTAGGGGGTCTGTGTGTGAGGGTGGAGGTGAGGGTGCGGGTGAACGTAGTATTAATGATAAGAGTATGCCTGGCAAGGGTGATAAATTAAAAAGTAGTGTCGGTTCTGTTTCGTTTCTTCAATGGAATGTAGAAGGTCTTTTGTACAAACTGACAGATAAAGATTTTTTATCATATGTTTGCTCCTTTGATTTTGTTTGTCTGGTCGAAACATTTATGGAAAATGTAGACACGTGTGTTTCCTTCTCATGCAGTTTTTTGTAAACCAGCATTAAAGCTTTCAAAGCAAGGAAGGAGATCGGGTGGGGTGATATGTTTGATTAGAAAGGAGTTAGTTCCTTTTGTTTCTGAACTCACATGTGACCATGACAATATTCTTTGTTTTCTTCTTGATAAAACTCTTTTTGGTTTTGAAAAAGATGTTCTTTATATTTGTGTATATGTTCCTCCTGTCAATTCTCCATATTATTTAACAAATGAAGTTGAAAATGGAATTATATATCTTGAAGATGCTGTGGCTGACAAAGTGCTGGCTGACGAAAATGTAAATATTATTCTGTGTGGAGATTTGAATGGCAGAACAGCAGATCTATGTCCAGTTACTGATGATTATTATGACATTTCTGTTTTTAGAAATGATCACGATGATGTAAATATTACAAGAAAATCAGAAGATTCAGTTCTGAATGCATTTGGAAAATTGATTTTGGATTTTTGTGGCGCTTTTCGATTGTTGATTATGAATGGTGTATGTAATGGTGACCCTTATGGTCGTTTCACATACATATCAGATAGTGGAAATAGCGTCAATGATTATTTTTTAGTCTCAGAAGATCTTTTTTCTACTATTCAAGATTGCTGTCTTTTTACTGTTTCAGAGCGGATTGAATCTGACCACCAACCTTTAGAATATTGTTTTGATGTAGATAGTAATGTCATAGGCACAAAACACAATGAAACAAACAACAAACAAATGTTTATTGAGAAATTTGTTTGGAATGATGGGTATGCGCAACAATATTTTGACAACATGCTTTCTATAGAGACCAGAGAGAGAATCAGCTATGCTAAAAACCTGATAGATGAGGATATAAACAGTGCGTTACTTGCATTTGTTGATTGTGTACAGCAACAGGCTAACTGTATGAAAAAGAAAATCTATATGAATAAAAGACGCTCTGAAGAATGGTTTGATATAGAATGCAAAACTGCTAAACGTAATGTCAGAAAGCTTCTCAGGGTGTTCTATAAGTCAAAAGATAAGAAGACAGATGGCTGTAGGTACTGTAAAGCTAGAAGAGAATACAAAAACTTATTACTAAGAAAGAAAAAAGAGTATAATAATGCCATGTTAGAAAAATTGAACTCGTCTGTCAATGATCAAAAAGAATTCTGGCTAAACATGAATAAGATATGTAGAAAAAGAGTGTATCAGTCTAATGATATTACAGTTAATGATTGGTTTAGCCATTTCAAAAGTGTACTTGAGAAACGTTCTATTGACAGCAGTGATGACCCTTTACCAGAACTAAATAATGATTCTGATAGTGCTGCTGATAATCTTGCGAAGGAAGGTCAGCATTCCTTACGTGTGAATGGAGAAAGTGTTTCTGATGATTGTTTTTTGAACTCTCCTATCTCAAAGGAAGAAGTTTTGTTCTCAATAAGAAAACTAAAGAATGGTAAGTCGTCTGGACCAGATGGTATTATTGGTGAACTTTTAAAAAATGCTGGTGATGATGTAATTGATTTTTGGTTAAAATATTTCAATAAGCTGTTTGACACTGGACAATATCCTGACAATTGGAAAGAATCTATAATCATTCCACTTTTTAAAAAGGGAGGTGTAAATGATCCGAATAACTATAGAGGAATATCATTAACAGATATTAGTAGTAAGATGTATGGTTCTATAATTAATGCCAGACTACAAAAATGGATTAATATAAATAAACATTACTGGTGAACATCAAGCTGGTTTTAAAGAAAAGTATTCAACAGTAGATCATATATTTACTTTGCTGGCAATGATTCAGAAACAGTTCTCATTGAATAGAAAATTGTATGTAGCATTTATAGATTTTGAAAAGGCCTTTGATACTGTTTCAAGGAATCTATTATGGCCTGTTTTACTGAAGAATGATATCCAGGGAAAAATATATAGATGTATTAAAAGTATGTATGATGTAGTGAAAGCTAGAGTAAGATGTGGTACAGAATTTACGGGATATATAGACTGTATTAAGGGGGTTAAACAAGGGGACGTTTGTAGTCCCATACTTTTTTCTCTATTTATCAATGAGCTTGCTTTGGAGGTAATCAATAACGGTAGACATGGGGCACACTTAAATGTTGATTTTGTTGAACTATTTATTTTGTTGTTTGCCGATGACATAATTTTGTTATCAGAAACTGTCATTGGGCTGCAGAACCAGTTGAATAACCTTTGTAAAGCTGCTTGTCGACTGCAACTTAAAGTTAACATGAATAAGAGTAATATTGTGGTTTTTAGAAAAGGTGGATTTTTGTCTAGTAGTGAGAAATGGGTTTACAATGGTAAGGAGATGAGTGTTGTTAACACATATAAGTATCTCGGTTTGTATTTTTCTACAAAACTTAGTTTTAGTCATACTTGTCGGGATTTAGCAAGAAAAGGGAAACGGGCTACTATTATTATCCTTAGTAAATTATATCGATTAAATTGTAATTCTCTTAAATTGTTTTTGAAGTTATTTGATAAACAAGTTCAACCGATACTGTTATATGGTGCTGAAATTTGGGGGTTGGATGGAACATCATCGGAAATTGAAAGAGTACATTTGTACATGCTGAAAAAATGTTTAGGGGTAAGCATTAAAACACCAAACGATCTTGTTTATGGAGAATTAGGTCGATTTCCTTTGACAGTTAGTGCCTGTGTATGTTGTGTTAGATATTGGTTAAAATTAATTAGTATGGATGAGTACAGATTACCATATAAGGCCTACAAAATGCTTTTGAATCTATCAAATAGAGGGAAAATAAACTGGGTATCAAAAGTACGTGATATTTTGAGTGTACATGGATTTCAGTATGTTTGGGAAAATCAAGGTGTTGGTTGTACTCGTGCCTTTCTAAGTGAATTTAAACAGAGACTCGTTGATTGTAGATGGCAGAAATGGAATGAGCATATAAACAATAGTGATAGGTTCAGTCAATATCGAAAATTTAAGACAATATATGGTCTTGAGTCATATCTTCTTCTAGATTTGAATAGATTTATACGATATGTGGTAACTCAATTTAGATTTGGAATGTCTAGTTTATATAATCATCGACTAAGGCATAAAAGAATTGATTTGAATGACCTAGATTGTCCAATGTGTAAACTTGTTTTGGAAAACGATGTCCATTTTGTATTACAGTGCCCTGCTTTTGATGATTTAAGGCAAAGTCTGATCCCATCAAAATATTGTAACAAACCATGTGACTTTTGTTTGACATTGTTACTTGCATCAAAAAATGAACTTGTAATGAAGAACTTAGCCATTTTTATATTTAAAGCACTCAATAGAAGGGAAATAGCACTATCATAATACATATCTGAGACATAGTATTTGATCAAAACTATTCTATTTTTTTCATTTTACACATTGTAAATCTATGATAGGAACCAATAATTCTGATAATGTTATAAATATATTGGTTACACGGTATTGCTTACACGATTAATGTGAGACTGTAAGGTCGAGATGACAATTATAAACACTTTTCTTGAAACTGAGTGTATAGAAATCATATTGATTGCTGTTCTTTGTATGTTCACACCCCTTCAAAAAGGGGCTATGGCCTTATATTGAATAAAATTCGTGATTCGTGATTCGTGATTCGTGATTCTCTCGCTCTCTCTCTCTCTCTCTCTCACACACACACACACACACACACACACACACACACACACACACACACACACACACACACACACACACACACACACACACACACACACATACCGTTGGGAGTATCCGACCGCTAAGTGTCGAGACTGTAGAACTGCTGACAGCTATTTGAGCTGGCGGCTAGGCAGCCTACCTAATAGAGCGAAGAAGGTCCAGGAAAAGGCCAAAAAGAAGTCCTTCATTTTCTGTTGGTCTTGTGGTTGGGATGGACCTGGCTGGTCTACGCTGGATGGCTACATACCGGGGTTTGTCGTTTGATAGCCATTTGGCTTGTGAACACGGTAACTGATGACTTGGTCAAAATGGATCATGCACTGCATGGACAGCTCCCCTGTACTTAGCGAAATGGCTTCCGAATGACGCCGGGAATTGTTCTGACATTGTTTAGCGAGTGGCGAGGCGTTGTTGCTCTGGATCCCATCAAGCATCCTCTGGTATTTCTTTTTAACTTGATTTAAAGATCACTTATCTTTTCAATATTTCTTAGTTCTGGGCAAGTATGCAGACTGATAGCGGCAAATTTGAAAAAAAGGTATTCAAACTAATGAAAAGCGAGATATAGAACCTCACCTGTCACCTGTCGGCGTCACCGGGAACAGTGTTGGCCGCTGCACATGATGTCCTCACAAGTTGCCTCCAGCACTCTCGATCTTGGCTAAGTCTGACCACCTCCTGGAGTTTCCTGCCACTGATGTTTGTGATGTTTCTAGCAAGTGATGCAGGTGGCCGTCCTCTGTTTCTCTTTCCTTCCACTTTACCTTGGAGGACAGTGGACATCAAGTCTGTTCTCTCATTACGGATTGCGTGTCCAACATATTTCAGTCTCCTCCGTTGTATGAGTACTAGGAGCTTGCGTGTAGTACCCATCTCATTCAGTATGCTTTCATTTGAGCGCCTATCCGTCCATTTGACCCTCAGCAGTCTTCGGTAAAACCACAGCTCTGCTGCTTCCACTCGTCTTTCATCCTCTTTCTTCATTGTCCATGTTCTCTCATTACGGATTGCGTGTCCAACATATTTCAGTCTCCTCCGTTGTATGAGTACTAGGAGCTTGCGTGTAGTACCCAACTCATTCACCCAACTCATAGAAAAGCATCAACTAATCGAAAATTCATTTTTTTAGCTTTTGACGCTGATAAAAGAATTTATTTATGTATACATGGATTCCTGTAGTATTTTGTATGAATAAATTTTTCTCATTCTGTACCAGGGTGCCATAGGCGGGTAATGATTTATTGACGTTGTTGATAGTATAAATTTTAGGTAGTTTGTAAAACGGCTTTCAGATAATAACTTTTAGGACATCAAAGTATTATTATAATTGTCATTGTCACTTTCCTTTTCATTGTCATTGTATCTCTGTCACTCCTGTCCTTCTCTTTGTCTCTGTCTCTGTCTCCGTCTCTGTCTCTGTCTCTCTCTCTCTCTGTCTTGCTTCTGTGGTTTTTTTGTTTTTTGTTTTTTTTTGCAGTACCTTAATTTCTTTTGTTTTAATGCAAGTAGAATAGCAATGGCAATGGAAGATATGTAAGCTGTGTGGAGATATCGTTGGAGAAATAAGACTCATTTCCTTTCTCTCTCTCTCTCTCTCTCTCTCTGTCTCTGTCTGTCTGTCTCTCTCTCTCTCTCTCTCTCTGTCTGTCTCTCTCTCTCTCTCTCTCTCTCTCTGTCTGTCTCTCTCTCTCTCTGTCTCTGTCTCTCTCTCTCTTTCTGTATATTTCTCTCTCTCTGTGTATATTTCTCTTTTTATTATTTTCTTTCTTTGTCTACCTCCCTCTCCTTCTCTCCCTCTCTCTCCCTCCCTCCCTCCCTGTCCATCATTTTTCGTCCTTCCATCCCTCCATCCCTTCCATATTGTTTCTTTACCCTATTTTTCCCACGCGAGAAGGACCAGAGACATCTCGAAATCTCGGGCGATAAGCTGGGGCACTGTGAACCAGGCTTCACGTGAAGAGTAATCAATGATAGAACTTAACTCGTTGACTCCGTAGCCTTGGCACCAGCCGCAAAAACTGTTTCTTTTTACTCCATCATCCTGTCTACCCGGAAACCCATGGACAGGGTGATGAAGTGAAAATATTTAGTTTTGCCTTTGCTGTCATGAGTCAAAAATGCAGGAAGCTGATAGATAGGGAGAGGGAATCAAAAGGGCAAAACGTGAGAACAATTTGATTCCCATCCTGTTGGATCGGGCAGGATGTTTCAAGAAATAAAGAAGACTGTGTCGTCAAAGCGTCTGTCATGGCTGTGAAGTCTGGACACGTTTCTAACAGATGCAAGGATTTTGAAGCACATTTGTACTTTTGTGTCATGTGCTCAAAAATGTAAAGAATATTATCTGCATAAGTTTGGGCCTTGCTCCTACAATTTATTTTTATAGTTTGCTTTATTCATTACTATTTGTTTATTTATTTAGTCATTCATTTATTTGTTTACTATTTATTTATTTATTTATCTATCTATTTATTTATTCATTCTTGTATTCATCATTTATTTATTTTTGAATGTCATTGTTCTACACCACTTTAATGGTCAGATTCTAGGACAAGTTTTCACATGTTATGATGATACATGACCATGGGGAAGATAATCAGAATGCTATGAAGTTCATTCTGAATAGGTAGTGACTGCGTGACAACGCTGTCTTCTACATTTTGTTTCGTAATATATCCTGGCGTCAACCAGGTCTGACAGATACGGGCACTTGTAGTGCTAGTCGGGACATTTCAGCAACACCGTCAGTGACGTGAAGTGAATGAGATTCGGCTGTGTGGATCTAGTGTTTCCAAAGAATCCCTGGCACACTCAGATTTGGGTAGGAGCCGCTGGAGGCCGAAAAATTCCAGACTGATTTTTGACAGGATTGATGGGATTGGAATTCACCACCTTCCAGTCAGATGGTTGTTTTAAAACTTTGCGTGTGCAGCTTTTAGTCTTTAGCAATGAATGGGAACCGGTCAGGGAAGGTAAGTAAGCAAGAGGGAACCACCTTAATTAAGAATGTTGACCTAACGTTCTACCATTGCTGTTCCTAGAGTGTCAGTTCTTCCTCCTCCTCCTCCTCCTCCTACTCTCCATAGTGTGCTCGTATGGTTGCTTGCATGAGAAAATGTTTTGTGTCTGTTTCATACATTTGCTTGCAACCCTTGCTTCAGTTTGTATATGTTTATCCGCGTGTGTTTGTGTATGAGTTTATGTGTTTATTTATGTGTGTGTGAGTGTCTGCCTGTGCGCTCATGTTCATGCGTGTATGCTTGCGTGTGACTTGTCTGTCTGTGCGCGTTTGAATGTGCGTGCGCTGCATTCATGTTAAAGTATGTTATTCATGTATGTGCGTACCTTTTTTGAAGAGCTTTTATTGCTGTTTTCACATCCTATGTAACGGTATGTCTATGTGGTTATTTTTGCTAGGGAATGGTTTATATTACTGCATAACATTGTTAAGTGCAATGCGCTTAGGAGTTTGCTCCCGTGATGTTGCAATGTATAAATCTTTGTAAATCTTTTCAGTATCCTTTTTTATGTAAAGTGCAACGAGCATTCCTTGACACAGACTGTTTGGACTTAACAAATGACTGTCTTCTTCTTTTTCATCTTCATCTTCATCTTCATCTTCATCTTCTTCTTCTTCTTCTTCTTCTTATTCTTATCATCATCATCATCATCATCATCATCATCATCATCATCATCATCATCATCATCATCATCATTCTTCTTCTTATTATTACATTATTACTGTTGTTATTATTAGCAGTAGTAGTAGTAGTAGTATTGTAGTTATTATTGTTGTTCTTGTTGTTACATCTGAAAACTTTTCAACAGTTTAGCCTGTGGCACATCATGAGATGTCTGGCGCCTACAACGTCCATGAGATAATATTAATACGGTAACTGGTATCTTTCACAGACTGACTGTCAATGTGGTGCACATTGTTGCAGAAATCAGACTTGTAACAAACAGATGTCATCAGTACAAGGCTTGAGTTTGCTGAGGAAGCTTCATCACACTCAGACAACCCCACAGTTACATGCTCCGCTGAAGTCTGCCACAAGTTATCTCACAGATCCCCTGAGCCTGTGCATAAACCCTTGCGTTTATAACAAGTTATCCATGGCCTTACCGAGGGTAGAAGCCAACGACCCTTGCAGTATCAGCATGGAGATCTGATCAACTGAGGTAACGTGGAAAATAAATGGGGGAGATGTTCCTGGGTTGTAAAGTCATCGTGACACAAGGAGAATGAGACTGATCGAAAGAAAAACAAACAAACAAACAACAAACAACAACAACAACAACAAAAACACTGCAGACTGCAACATGTGTGTGAATTAGAACCATGTCTGTGTCAAGTCTGCAGATATGTTTAGAGCCTTTGTGTCTCAGTGTAAATCACTCAATCGTTGTTAAAGCTCACCAGACGTGTGTGAAAACGAATCAGTCATCTGTATTTATCGCCTGCTCAACCTCTGAAAGTCTCTAGGGATTTGACAGAAAGAGATGTGTAATTTAAACAGATCGTTCCGTGTTCCCACGTTGAAATCAAATTGTCAACACGTTTACAAGTCGTGGCAGTCTGGGAATAAGGGAGATATTTGATTTATCTAACATGACTTTTTTTGTATTTTACGACGTTCTTCAATACTTCCGGTGCATCAGATCCACTGGGAATGTAGGAAAAAAAGAGATCGATTAATATGTAACTCATCGCCTCGTTTCCACTTTTTCTAAGTGTTTACGTCCTTGTGCATTATAAAGAAGAGAAATGGCGACGACTGACTTTCATTTGTTTTGAAGGGAAGCCCAAGATCTGAAACGTGCATGGAAATGGGGTGATGATACATATATATGTATGTATGTATATGTATGTATATATATATATATATATATATATATATATTATATATATATATATATATATATATATATATATATATGTGTGTGTGTGTGTGTGTGTGTGTGTATACACACATATATATACAAGTCATATATATGTATGCATATACATATGTGTGTGTACATATATATATATATATACATATATACATGTACACATATATGCATATATATATATATATATATATATATATATATATATATATATATATATATATATATACATGTACATATATACATATAGGCTGTGTAGTTTGCCTACTAACAAGTGTCTATTCTTCACCTTACATATCGACTAGAATTCTCTCCCTTTAGGAATAGCATTCACTGAAAGAATACAAAGTTGGGATGGTGATAATACATGTCATCTGAGAAGCTAAGTAACCTGTGTTAGTTGTTTATCAAACAGCTACGCTAAAATTCCTTCACGTTAGTAATGATGCAGCAAAGAAAATAAACGAGAAAGTCTTAAAAGCGGCAAACACAAGAAGATTATTAGTAAGGAAGATTAGAAAAAAGACAGCAACATTTATAGGACATTTTATGAGGAGAGAGAAATTAGGGCACCTGGTCACAACAGGAAAGCTGGAGGGAAAGAGAACACCAGGTAGACCCAGGGAGAAAATATTGGACGGACTAACAGGGTGGCTGAGGACGGAGAGAAGGGGAGACGTACTTGTTGCGACAAGGGATAGATTCGTATGGAGGGCCATGATCGCCCAAGCCTTGCCCCAGAGCACATGATGATGATGATGAAGTTATGACGTTTTTCATAGGAATATGTAGTAAAAACTCTTACAATTTTTAGGTCACGTCAGCTTACTTGGTTGGAAAACCATGTTGATAATGCAGGGGTCGTGAGTTCGACTCTCCGGCATGCCACAGGTTTAACCACAGGCTGACTGGTTCGATTCAGACCTTTATTTAGTTATTTGTTCATTTATTTTATATATGTATCCCTTTTTCTGAAGATATGATACATAAATACACATGTCATTTACATGTCACCAAGGTTATTCCAGTGATAGGCTGATACAATACCAGTATAAAATATAGACTAGGTAAAATATAGGCTAGGTATGGCCTCGGGACCTGGCCAGCTCATGGGTTTATGTGCAGGCTTAAGGCATGTGCCATGATCACCATACGCATGGCACCTGTGACGTTAGTGCATATGGAATTCGTTCCGAGCGCGGAGACGTCGTCTTGAAAAACTGAAACTGAAACTGAAACTGAAACTGATGGTTCGTTTGTTGGAGAAGTGGACTCAAGATCTGATGTCTCGAGTTCAGTTCCAGCCTGCAACGTAACAACTGGCCTGTTCACTGCTCATCTTAATGCTTCAATCATTCTCGTGGCGTAGCTTAGAGTTTCATGGGTCCCTTCACTGCCTACCACATTTTAAGACCTTGCTGGCGTTTTAGGGTTTAGCGCAAGCTCAAGGAGCCAGCCAGATAATTACTGACAGACTTGGGTGTAGAGCATATGGAATTGTTCGAATGTGAAGAATTCCTCTTGAACGAACTTGAAACTCGAAATCTGGGTGAATTAACGCTATAGGGGATAATGGCCAGTGAACGTTCTGCTTTACAGCACACTCCAACCCTCAATTTCTGATACGAACAAACACAACACTGACTGATTAGTTCCAGTAAGAGTTCAATGCCTTTCATCATCATCATCAAGTGCCCTGCCACATGGCGTTGGCGATCATGACCTTCCATACGCATCTATACCTTGTTGCTGCAAGCACATCTTCCACCCTCTCCGTCCCCAGCCACCCTGCAAGTCCGTCCAATATTTTCTCCCTGGGTCTACCTGGTACTCTTCTTCCCTCCAGCTTTCCTGTTGTGACCAAGTGCTCTAATTTCCCTTTCCTCATAAAATGGCCTATAACTGTTGCCTGTCTTTACCTAATCTTCATTATCAATGATCTTTTTGTGTCTGCCTCCATCAAGGCTGTCTGTTTTCTTTGCTGTCCTTGGAACTCTCAAGATTCTTCTTAGAAAACACATCTCGGCCACCTCAAAGTTGTTCTGGCTTTGCTTGTTGACAATCTGCGCCTCACAACCATATAACATTATCGGTTCTATATAACATTCAAGAACTCTTCCTGATGTTGATTGCTAGGCATTTGTTGGTAAGAATGCTTTATTAAATGCTGTTTTGGCTTGGCCGATTCTTCTGGCTATTTCTGATGTGCATCTACCGTCTGGTGAGATGATCGTTCCCAGATATTTAATCTTATCAACCTGTCTCAAGGTTGTGCTGTTTGCTGTTTTTTGTGCATGAGGGGATTTCATGTTTTTTACTGATCACCATGACTTCAATCTTCTTGGTATTTAGCTCCAACCCTTTACTTTTGCTTTCTATTTCTATTACATTCACAAGGTTTTGTAGATCCCTTTCATGTTCAGCAATTAGCACGGTGTCATCTGCGTATCAAATGTTTATCATTTTTTCTCCTACCTTTAATTCAGGGTATTCTTCTATGTTTCTCATGATGTTTTTAGCTGTAAAGTGAAAACGGATCTGGTGAGAAAACACAACTTTGCCTCACTCCTTTTTTTGATATTTTGGAAAGAGCTTATATTGTTTTCTATCTTCATTGCAGCTGTTTGTTCCCAGTACATATTTCTGATTATTCGTAGATCTTTTCCATCAATATTGAGTCTTTCTAGTTGGTTGATGAATTCTTCATGTCTTACCCGATCGAAAGCCGTGGTGTAATCAACAAAGCATAAATATAAATCCGTATTCGTCTTGATTGATCTCTCTATGATAGTTCTTGGATGTACATGGCATTAGTAGTTCCTTTCCCTTCGACAAATCCACCCTGTTCTTCTGTTATTTCTCTTTTGATTCTATTCCTTGTCCTCATCATGATTATTCTTGACAGGATTTTGTTACATGACTCATCAAGCTGATTGTGCGATGGAGTTCGTATTCTATAGCCCCTGTTTTCTTTGGAACAGCAATAAAAATTGATTTTGACATATCTTTGGGGATTTTTCCAGTATCATATATTTCATTTAGGACTCTTATTTTTTCAATACGAAATTCCTCCAGGGCTTCAATCATCTCTCAATGCCTTTGGGACAGAAAAATTCAAACGGAACAAAAAATAAACGTTACGTAAACCGAATGAAAGACGATGAACTCGTATACGTGCAGTGATGTGTGTTTTGATATGTTTGACAACAGATGATTCTTTGCTTTTTTGTTCAGTTATAACGCATGAAGAAAGAGAGAGAGAGAGGAGAGAGAGAGTGTGTGTGTGTGTGTGTGTGTGTGTGTGTGTGTGTGTGTGTGTGTGTGTGTGTGTGTGTGTGTGTGTGTGTGTGTGTGTGTGTGTGTGTTTTCCTTTAATTTGTTTTCGTTTGTTTTAGTATAACGTGTGCAGCAAACTTGATGAAGTGTGTGTGCTTTCGTGCGTGTGTGTATGTGTTTTTCCTTAAAAAAATTGTTTGATATTGGTGCAATGTGTGCAGCAGACTTATAGCAGTGTAACGATCATACAGCATTATAATCACATCACAGTTATTTGAGTGCTTTAGCTCATTTAGCCAGGTTAACCCTTTTGACTCCCGCACCCTATTCACCACATGCAAAAACTTAACCCTTTGACTCTCATCCTATCCAACAGCTTCCTACAGGGTGAGGGAGTCAGAGGGTTAAGATTTTGTTTTGCTACCATGGTTGACAATGAAGGATGATGTTGGACAGGGTGCAGGAGTCAAAGGGTTAAAGCGCCATGCTGCTAATTCCGGGACCGTGGGTTCCAATCTCCAGCAGGCCACAGGTTTAGTGCCTTGGATTTATGTGCAGGCCTATGGCTTATACAACGACCATTTTATATCGGACTGGGTTTATGTGCAGGGTTATGGTTTATACAACCATCATTTTGTATCACATTGGGTTTATGTGCAGGCTTATGGTTTATACAACCATCATTTTATATCGCATTGGGTTTATGTGCAGGCTTATGTATTATACAACGATCATTTCATATCGCATTAGGTTTATGTGCACGCTTATGGATTATACAACGATCATTTCATATCGCACTGGGTTTATGTGCACGCTTATGGATTACACAACGATCATTTCATATCGCATTGGGTTTATGTGCCCGCTTATGGATTATACAACGATCATTTTATATGGCATTGGGTTTATGTGCAGGCTTATGGATTATACAACGATCATTTTATATCGCATTAGATTTATGTGCAGGCTTGTAGATTATCCAACAATCATTTTATATCGCTTTGGGTTTATGTACAGGCTTATGGCTTATACAACGATCGTTTTATATATCTTTGAGTTTATGTGCAGGCTTATGGTTTATACAGCGATCATTTTATATCGCTTTGGATTTATGTGCAGGCTTATTATGACTTAAACAACGATCGTTTTATATCTCTTTGAGTTTATGTGCAGGCTTATGGCTTATACAACGATCACTTTATATCGCATTGGATTTGTGTGCAGGCTTATTATGACTTAAACAACGATCGGTTTATATCGCACTGGGTTTATTCACAGGCTTATAGATTATACAACGATCATTTCATATCGCATATGGTTTATGTGCAGGCTTATGGTTTATACAACGATCATTTTATATCGCATTGGGTTTATGTGCAGGCTTATGGATTATACAACGATCATTTTATATCGCATTGGGTTTATGTGCAGGCTTATGGTTTATACAACGATCATTTTATATCGCATTGGGTTTATGTGCAGGCTTATGGATTATACAACGATCGTTTTATATCTCTTTGAGTTTATGTGCAGGCTTGTGGTTTATACAGCTGTCATTTTATATCGCTTTTGATTTATGTGCAGGCTTATGACTTATCCAACGATCATTTTATATGGCATTGGTTTATGTGCAGGCTTATGGCTTATACAACGATCATTTTATATTTTTTCCCATTGGATGACATGGGTAGCGTTTGTGCATATCGAATTTATTCTGCCGCAGAAATATTATTTCTAGAAAACTGGAACTGAAATTTCTATCACCTGCATATAAGTGTCATGCCACATACACACAAAAAACAATACCTGAGATTGAAAAATAAGAACATGTACAGTACAGCGAAGGTACGACACAACGCATAACAAAAACTTGACTTCTTCATCTCAAGCCTTTCAACCTCAGAATTTCACATTTCAGACGGAATACTAAATGCCACTACACCACATAATATGTGGTTTAAAACCCTTTACTTTTAACCCTTTGACTCCTGCACCCTATCCACCAACTGCAAAATCTTAACCCTTTGATTCCATGACCATATCTACCAGCTTCCTGTAGGAATCTGGGGGACAGGGTGAGGGAATCATGGGTTAAGTTTTTGCTTTGGTAGCACGGTTGGCAATGCAGGATGCTGGTGGACAAGGTGCGGGAGTCAAAAGGTTAATCGTACGACCAGAATTTATTAGAGTACAGATACTTTCAGAGTTCTGCTTAGTTTGAAGTGCTCTTTCTATCTAGACTAACGCTAGTCTTCTCCAGAGTATACTATCATAAATACGGGGTGGGGTGGGGGTGGGGATCGGGGGAGATCAGACACCAATCGAACAGGGCTCTAGTGCTGCTTGGTAATTTATGTCTGAGATCTGATCTCCACTGTATTCTCCGTCTCGTGAAGAGTGATTCCTGGGGCAGTTTCCCACATGGAATGTTTTTATTGTTTGATCTAGTTTTACCAGAATAATGCTGTCACACTGTACGACCTACACTGAAGTGGTCTAATCTTACCAGAATAATGCTGTCACACGTCGACGGTTTATATTTAAGTGGTCTACTTTTACCAGAGTGATGTTGTCGCACGCAGGGCGTCTTCATCTAACTGACCTAGTTTCACTAAAATAACAGTGTTATACTAGTACTAGACGGTCTATATCTAAGTGGTCTGTTTTATTAGAATGGTGCTGTCACAAGTACGGTTTACAATTATAAGTGGTCTAGTATAACCATAATGTTGGTATCCTAAGTGGATAGTCTCAATTTACATGGTTTAGTTTTTGTTTTCCCAAAATGACGTTGTCATAAGTAGAAGGGCTATATCTATGAGGTCTAGTTTAACCAGTATAATGTCACACGTTTAGGGTTCATGTTTAAGTGGTCTAGTTTTACCAGAATGATGTCATAAATAGACGGTCTCTATCTAAGTAGTCTAGTTTCATCAGAATGATTTTACGCATATGTGGACAGTATTTCAGCAGTCTAGATTTATCAGAACGACGTTGTTACACTTAGACGGTCCATATTTAAGTAGTCTAATTTGACCAGAATGATTTTATCACACGTAGATGGTCTCTGTCACACACAGATGGTCTGTTTTTACAAGGATAATTGTTACACTTTGGTGGTCTATATTTAATTTTACCAGAACGACGTTATCAAACGCTGGAGATCTCTATCAAGGTGGCTTAGCTTTACCAGAATGGTTTTACATGTAGGTGTTCTGTATCTAAGTGGTCTATTTTTTACCAGAATGATGTTGCAACATGTAGATATTCATTTAAAATGGTCTAGTTTTACCAGACTGATGTGCTCACACACAGACACTCTACATTGAACTGGTCTAGTTTTATGGAAACAAAAATGTCCTTATCAAGCGTAGACAATCTCTACTTAAGTGGTCTAGTTTTACCAATATGATTTCGTTTGTAGATAGCCTCTATTCAGGTGACCTAGTTCAGCTTTAACAGAATGGTGTTGTCTTATGTAGACGGTCTTTCTTTCAGTGGTCTGCTTTTACTACACCAGTGTTGTCACACTGGACGATCTATATTTGAGGCATGCACAGTTTGTATTGTGCTTATCTATTTTCATGTTGTTTGCTCTGAGGGATACAATTTTTAATAAGATGTTGTCACACGTGGACAGTTTACATTTCAGTGGTCTGAATTTGGTGTAGTTTTACCTGAATGACTTTCTTATATAGCTGTCTACATTTCAGTGATTTAGTTTTGACTCAGTGTTTTCTTACGTAGATTTTTAGTGTTTAGAGATTAGTTTTATTAGGATAGGTTATTTCACATTATCTATATTTCATGTCTGTTTCAACTAGAATTTTGTCTTATGTAGACAGTTTCTATTCCAGTAGTTTATCTGTACTGAAATGTTGTCACAAGTGGATGGTCTGTATTTCAGTGGTCTACTTTTACCAGAACATTATTTGACGTAGACATTATATATTCTTGTGGTCTAGTTTTGCCAAAATGTAGTCTAATTTAGACAGTATGCCTTGTACTGGTTTGGTTAACTAAAATGACCTCTTTCGTAAACAACCTTCACATTAGTGGCTTAGTTTTGTTAGAGTGATATTATACACAATCTATATTTTAGTGCTTTAGTTTTACCAGTTTTACCAGAATGTTCTGTAACACTGACATTATAGTCAAGTGGTCTGATTTCACTAATTTGATGATTATCTTACGTAGATTATCTAACTTTTAGTGTTTTAGTTTTACAAGAGTGTGGTCTCACAAAGACAATGTATATTTCAGCTGTCTAATTTTACCAGAATGATGTCTTACATAGCCAGTGTATTTCAGTGATCTGGTTTTACCTGAATGTTATCTTGTGTAGATGTATTATAATTTAGGAGTCTGGTCTTACCAGAATGTTGTCAACACACAGATGTCTATACATCAGTGGTCTAGTTTTATCGGATTGTTTTTCGTGTATGGTTTGTATTTCACTAGTCCCTTTTACCAGAATGCTATCTGATGTAGTGATATATCTCTCTCTCTCTGTGTCTCTCTTTCTGACTATATACATGTATATATATATATATATATATATATACATCTATATATGTACATACATATTATTAGTGATCTAGTTTTACCAGGATGAATTTCTTATAGAAATCGTCTATACTTTAACAGGAATCGTCTATATCTAAGATGTCTAATTCACAGAATGTTGTCTTATGTAGACAGTCTACATTTACATCGACAAGTTTTATAAAAAAAATGTCATCTTGAAATTAATATTTTAATATTTCAGTGATCCAGTTTTACAACAATGTCGTTTTCTCTTGTGGGTGGTCTGTGTTTTGATGGTCTAAGTTTTACAGAATGTTGGTTTCCTTTGTATTAGTCTATATTTAGGTTGCCTGATTTTAACGGAATGTTGTTTTATGTAGATAGTCTGTATTCTAAAGGCCTGATTTCACCAGTATGATATCTTCCGTATTAGTGGTCTAGTTCATCAGAATATTGTCTTATGCAAACAGTCTAAATGCTAGTGGTCTAATCATCAGTATGTTATTGTTTAAATACTTGGTCTACATTATAATGGTCTAGTTTTCCAGGAATTTTGTCGTCTTGTGTAAACAGTGTGTATTTCAATAACCAAATTATTACCGGAATATTGTATGTACGTAGTCAAAATTTCTTAGGTCCAGTTTTACAAGACTGTGTTTTACCTAAACAGTCTATGGTCTGCTTTTGGTCTAATTTTGTAAAAAAAAAATTGAATAAAACTGACTGCCAGCGTTCAAGCAAATAGTAGTAGGCCTCCTTCGGTCATGACTGACCATGGACAAAGTACATCCGTTCTAATGTCTAGATGGGCTGTCTGCTTGGTCCAAGCAGCGTCGCCTGTGACTGTACAGACCAATGCGAGAGAGGCAGTCTCTGTCGCAGCGGTCGCATGTGTATGCTGATGCTGGTCTGTTGGCTGTCATCCCTTTTCTGCGAACTCGCTTTTCTGCTGCAGCAGCTGACAGTTTGTCCTCACCAATCCGCAGATGTTTCTTGAGAGTAGTTCTCCAGCTGTTGCGGTCGTCTGCGAGGTCCTCCCAGGACTCAGTGTTGATCTCAAGCGCCTTCATGTCACGCTTGCAAACGTCTTTGTATCTCAGCTGTGGGCGGCCAATGTTTCTCTGCCCTGTGGCAAGCTCACCATAAAGGATGTCTTTTGGGATGCGACCATCTTCCATGCGGCGAATGTGGCCCAACCAGCGCAGCCGACGCTGTCTCAGCATGGTATGCATGGTTGGGAGGCCAGCGCAGGTTAGGACTTCGGTGTTGGTCACCTTGTCTTGCCAGGAAATGCCAAGTATGCGCCGTAGGCTTCTCAGGTGGAAGGTATTGAGCCTTTTCTCCTGATGAGCATGCGTGGTCCACGCCTCGCTGCCATACAGCAAGGTGCTGAGGACACAGGCGTTGTATACAGCCATCTTTGTCTTTGTGGTCAGCTTGGGATTTGTCCACACCCTTTGTGTGAGGCGGGCTAGTGTTGTGGCTGCCTTCCCGATCCTCTTGTCGACCTCTGTGTCAAGGGAGAGGTTATCGGTGATGGTGGACCCAATATATGTGAATTGATGGATGGCTTCAAGCTCGTAGTCATCAATGGTGATGGCTGGTGGAGATGGCGTGTCTTGGCCCAGGACGTTTGTCTTCTTAAGACTGATGGTCAGACTAAAATCTTTGCAGGCCTGGGAGAAGCGGTCCATTAGTGACTGCAAGTCCCGCTGAGTATGGGTCACAACTGCGGCATCGTCGGCAAATAGCATGTCTCTGATGAGGGCTTCACGGACCTTTGTCCTTGCTCTGAGGCGGGCGAGGTTGAAGAGCCTGCCATCTGATCTGGTCCGCAGGTGGATCCCTTCTTGCGCTGTGCTGAACGCATGCCTCAGGAGGAGAGCGAAGAAGATTCCAAAGAGGGTTGGGGCCAGGACGCAGCCTTGTTTCGCACCGCTGCGTACGTCGAAGGGCTTGGAGAGGTTTCCGTTGAACTGCACCATCCCTTTCATGTTTGAGTGGAAGGACTCAATTAAGCTGTGCAGTTTGGGGGGCAGCCGATTTTTCGGAGAGCCCTGAAAAGGCCATCTCTGCTGACTAGGTCAAAGGCCTTGGTGAGGTCAATGAATGCCACATACAGGGGCATCCGCTGTTCTCTGCACTTCTCCTGGATTTGGCGAAGGGAGAAGACCATGTCTACCGTGGATCTCTCTGCTCGAAAACCACACTGTGATTCCGGGTAGACGCGTTCAGCCAGTTTCTGCAGGCGGATTAGGAGGACCCGAGCATAGACTTTGCCAACAATGCTGAGGAGCGAGATACCTCTGTAGTTGTTGCAGTCGCTCCTTTCGCCCTTGTTTTTGTACAGGGTGACGATCTTGACGTCCCTCATGTCCTGTGGTGCAGCTCCCTCATTCCAACACTGACAGAGAACTGCGTGCAAAGGGTGCAGAAGAGAAGTCTTGCAGTGCTTGATAAGGTCTGGAGGAATTCCGTCGTTGCCAGGTGCCTTCCCTGATGCCAGGCTATCAATGGCCTTGCTGAGTTCGTCCGCAGTTGGCTCTGCGTCAAGTTCTTCCATTACCGGCATGTACTTGATGGCATCGAGGGCTAAGAGGGACACCATGTTCTGTTTGGAGTAGAGGTCGGAGTAGTGTTCCGCCCATCTTTCCATCTGTTGGCTAGGATTGCTGATTACTTCCCCAGTGGAGGATTTGAGGGGGGCGATCTTGCTCTGTGTTGGTCCCAGTGCCTTCTTGATGCCATCATACATTCCTCGGATGTTGCCTCTTTCAGCAGCACTCTGTATCTCTTCGCTGAGCTCTGTCCAGTACTCGTTTGCGCAGCGCCTGGCGTTAAGCTGAACCTTACTTCTGGCAGCCCTGAGGATTTGCAGGTTCTTCTCACTGGGTGACCGCTTATACTTGGTGAGTGCGGCACGCTTGGCCTCAACAGTGGGAATCATCTCTGATGATTTGGCCTCAAACCAGTCGTGGGACTTCACAGTTTTCTTCCCAAAGGTGGCCATAGCAATGCAGTGCATGGTGTCTCGTAGCGTTTCCCATCTCTCAGTGGCAGAGTCTCTGGGCTGCAATGCATCGTATTCTCTCTGAAAGGCCTCTGCGAACTGTTTTACAAGATCTGGCTGAGACATCTTGCTGACGTCAATGCGAGGGTTCCCTTGTTTCTTTGAGCAGTGGAACTTCTTTGGTTGTAGCCTGATCTTGCAACATACCAGAGAGTGGTCTGTGTCGCAGTCTGCGCTGTGATAAGAGCGAGTGTGGAGAACGTTTTTGATAGCGGCACGTCTTACTAGGATCAAATCCAGTTGGTACCAATGTTTTTTGAGCGGGGATGCCTCCAGGAGACTTTGTGCTGAGGCTTCGTCTTGAAGAAGGAGTTGGCGATGCACAGTTCATGGCAGGCGCAAAACTCAAGCAGTCGCTGTCCATTCTCATTCATTTTCCCCACTCCAAAGGAACCGAGGCAGAAGGGCCATGAGTCATTGTCTGCACCCAGTCTGGCGTTGAAGTCGCCCAGGAGAACAAGTTGTTCTGTCCTGGGGATGTTCCTTATGGTTGATGCAAGATTTTCGTAGAACTCATCCTTGGTGTCTGGAGAGGCGGACAGAGTTGGGGCATAAACGCTGATGAGAGTGACATAGCCTTCGGTGGTGTTGAGGCGGAGAGTCAAGAGTCGTTCTGAACCGCCGCTGCCTGGTTCAATCATGTTCAGCAGGCTGTTCCTTACTGCAAAACCTACTCCGTGCTCTCTTGGGGCATCAGAACTCTTTCCTTGCCAGAAGAAGGTGTAGTCCCTTTCCTTTAGTGTTCCTGAGTCAGCCAGCCGTGTTTCCTGCAGAGTGGCAATGTCCACATTGAGCTTCTTTAGTTCGCCGTTTATGACGGCGGTTTTTCTGGCGTCGCTGATGTCTTGCAGATCTTGGGAGAGCCCAGGCATCATTGTTCGGACATTCCAACAGCCCAGTTTCACTGTTGATCCTTTCCTGATCCGTTTCTTGAATTTGAATTTTTCTTTTTGTTTGGTGCGGTAATTAACGACCTGCATGTCAGATTTTCTCCTAATCTTCATGCACCCAATGAAGAAGGCAGGTCGTGGCGGGACAGCACCTAACTGGCTGGGGGCTGCCCAGCTTAGGTGGGCGGTAGCTGTCCAGTAAGACATGAAGGTCTCTCCCACCGTCAAAAGCAACCCCTGGCGTCAGCTCTAGGCCAGTTGAGCAATGACTTATCACCGGTATCTGCTGCTTCCCGTGTTGTGCCGACACTAGTGTTAGTAGCGAGGCTGGAGTGTCCTCTCCAGGTCGTAGGTGCAGAGTGTTTGTGGATGAATGGACGGATGTAAGCCTGGGCAGTGTAATATGGAAGACAGGCTGTTGCCCATGCAACTTGTCCCCCCTCTCCACCTCGCTGACAGATCCAAAGGAACAGCAGGGCTGTTACGTTTTGGTGCCAATGCGGCCGCAGGAACTGCCGGAAAGTGACAAAGTTTGCCATCCAACCGCCTTAGGGGCCCCACACCGGATTTACTGTCAGGGTTTACTCCCTTAGCTAGATGGCCGCGGGTAGCTCTCCAGAGCTGGCGCCCTTTGATGGATCTAATTTATTTCCACCAGGGTTTCTAGCCACCCTCCTCACCATCCTCCTGAGAGGACTGGTGGGGTTGCTGGTTTAGTCGCCAGCAATTCGACCCTGTGACAGGTAGTACTGGGTTCCAGGTTACCAGTAGCGGATACATCTATCCGACCTGACTAAGCAAATAGGAACCAGAAAACACAAAAATAGAATCAAAACACGTATTTCATGTAACAGAACAAGACAGGTGCAAATTTTCGGCCAACTGGCCTTTGTCAAGCGTACACAAAAGTTAACAAAGTATACATGCACAACATATAAAAGGAAAACATAACAGTACAGAACTTTACTAACGTGACATTGAACAAAGAAAAAAAAACTGCTACGTTAGAGAAGTTCTTCATCATTCATTAGTCATTATTACTTTATAACACCTACACGTATGGAATCACTGTATGCACCATTGTTTACGACACAAGTATGCACCATTGTTTACGACACAAGTAAGTGTAAACAATGGTGCATACAGTGATTCCATACGTGTAGGTGTTATAAAGTAATAATGACTAATGGATTCAGTAAAACCTACGTGGCAGACTGCTATAATTTGTCAAAATGGTCCTTCATCATTTTTTTTAATATTGTGCATTTTTTTCTTTGTTATCTTTTGTATACGCTTGACAAAGGCGGCCAAACATGTGCGCCTGTCTTGGTTTGTTAAATTAAATACGCGCACTGATTCTATCTTTGTGTTTTTCAAGCTCTTTATAAAATAGATTGCTTTATGTAAACAGTCTATATTTTGTTAGCCTACTTGTGCGAGACTTTCATTTTTTTTGTTATCTTAGACTGTGTATATCTTGTCGGTCAAATTTTACCACAATATTGTTGTCTTGTATAGATCGTGTGTATCTTTGTGGTATGCTTGTATAGGAATTTTGTCATCTTCGAAAGACAGTCTGTATTTTGCTGGTCTTGTTTTACCAGAATATCGTTTTCTTGTATAGATCTTGTATATTTCCGTGGTCTGCTTGTATCAGACTTTTAGCTTAGAAAGACTGTCTATACATGTATTTTTTTTAATCTAGTTTATCAGAATGCTGTCTTTTACAAATAGTTTATGCTGTAATAGTCTAGTTTTCCGATCTAGTTTACCAGAATGCTGTCTAATGTTAATGGTGTATATTATAATGGGCTGGTTTTCCTGTCTAGTTTACCAGAATGCTGTCTTATGTGAATGGTGTATATCTTATGGTCTGGTTTCTGTCTAGTTTACCAGAATGCTGTCTTACGTGAATAGTGTATATCATATGGTCTGGTTTTCCTGTCTAGTTCACCAGAATGTTGTTTTCTATAGACCGTCCATAGTCAAGTGGTCTACATTTACTGGAATGACGATTTACTGCAAAGGTGGTTTATATTCTTGGGGTTTACTTGGACCAGAATGATCTTTTTACAGCGACAGCCTGTGTTTTACTGGTCTAGCTTTACAAGGGCATTGCCTTATGTAAGCGGTCTGTGTTTTAATAGTCTAGTTTTACAAGACATGTTGTCTCATACACATTATATTTCCTTTTGTGTGTTTGATTGTTTGGTTGGTTGGTTGGTTGGTTGTTGTTTTTTTATATATAGGATTGCCAGAATGTCATCTTGCACAGACCACATCTTAGTGGTCTAGTTTCACCAGAACGTTGTCTCATATAGACCTTCAATGTTCTGGTAGTCTAGAGGGAGGGAGAGGACAGGAGGGGAGTAGAACAAAATGGTGGGCTCGTAGAAGGGGAAATCACTGCTGGACAAAAAGGAGTGTCTTCAAGTTATATTTGTGATTGTCAAAGAGATAGGGGAAGCTCCTTCCATTTTTATGGATTAGACACACACACACACACACACACACACACACACACACACACACACACACACACACACACACACACAACACACACACACACACATACATACATACACACATACATACATATATACATACATACATACATATATACATACATATATACATACACACACACATCATACATACATACATACATACATACATACATACATACATACATACATACATACATACATACATACATACATACACACAAAACGACGACCCACTGTAGACCATCTGCATCGAAGAATTTGTAAACAATCAGTGTCAGAAGCAGAAAGGAGAGGCCAGTGTCAGAAGCAGAGCGGAGAGGCCAGGTAGGGGTGCACATTTGGGGGTGGTCACAAAGATAAATAGGTTCAGTACCGTTAGAATACTTGTAGCATAGATTATTGATTTTGTATGAAAGTCTTTGAGAAACAGGCAATCAGTGGAGAAAGTGAAGCAAGAAAGTGACATGATCATGTCTCCTTATACAAAGGGTAAGATGGGCCGCAGAATTCTGAATATGCTCGAGAATGCAACAAAAGAAGCAGGCAATTCAGAGAGCACACAGAGTTACAATAATCGATACAAGAAAAGATAGAAGTCGTTGAGTCAGATGCTGCCAAAGTTGAAAGATAACAGCGAATATAATTGAAACGTCGCAGTTGTCAGTAACAAGACTGACAGCTTTGGGTGATGAACTTCTGCTTGGAGTTATGAATCAAGAACAACGCCAATGTTCATGACTGAATCAGAAAGTATAATCATGTTGTCACCTGGTTGGGTAGGACAAACTTTTACAGTGAAAAGCGTGTGCTTGGTGCCAATGAGCTCTGCTTCGGTCTTACCTCCATTCAACTGTATTCTGTATCATCCAGTGCTGGATTTCAGTATAACAGTCAGAAGCTTCAGAAAAAAGAATTGGAGATGCAATGTTATAGAGTTGGGAGTTATCAGCATGGAAAGTATATTTGATGTTGTAATGATTGATACTATTGACATGTGGTGAAGTGTAGATTGATATATTCCACTTTTAAGGTTACACATATACAGTTGCTTTTCATCGTGTGCAAACTTGCAAGGTTAACAGTGAGCATGGTTTTTAACTGTTGTCTTTTATCTTAACCGGGTTGACGTTTTTGACATGGTGTTAGCCCTGATATAGCTCTAGTAGTCGGCTGGGCTATAACAATATGAACTTGAACTTGATGTCTGTGCCGTACTGCTGGATAGGTACCATCCCATTCATTTGCCCAGTACAAGTTGTAATAAATGATGTTGATGGTGGACGTTTCCATCGGTCTGATGTCGGATGAGTAGGCATACTGGTGCTCATCGCCTGATGTGGGTCATCATGTAGGATAGCAAACCAATCCTGAGGCAGCATGTTTATTCATAGGCACTGCATGGAAAAAAAGTATGCAACTTTGCGTTCTGCTTCCGCCTTTCTGATTAATAGCAGCTGTTCTATGCTTATGAAATGTGATTTGTGTTCTGCCTGCATTGAGAACGGATCGTGCAGTATACACAAAACAGCGATGTCAAGACTTTGTTCCTCATTCTATTCTTCTCCGCACTGCGAGTGTCTTTTCTTTTCCTCATTCTATTCTACTCCGCACTGCGAGTCTTTTGTTTTCATTCTAATTTCCGGAGGATGTAGTTGAGGAGACAGATGTTCCCTCGACCATCTCGTCTCGCTAAATAATACTACAGCAAAGAAATATCGTTATAAAAAGAAGGCAGGAGAGAGAGAAAGAGAGAGAGAGAGAGAGAGAGAGGAGAGAGAGAGAGAGAGAGAGAAATTTGTGCGTGAGCATGCGTTGTGTGTTGTGTTGTGTGTGTGCGCGCGCGCGCACGTGTGTGTCTACATATGTATGCGTGCTCGCGTGCTCATCCATTCATCTGTCCGCCCGTCTATTTTTTTTTTTTTTTACTCCCATTGCGTGCAATAAGCATGCGAACGCTGTTCCCTCCCAGAATAACGTGGTGATAGGTTGTCTTTATTCTGGGGTTTTGTTCAGCTCCCCAACTCCCGTCCTGCTCCCTTTCTCTCCATTCTTCATCTACCCACTCTCTCCCTTCCCGTTTTCTTTTAAACAGAGAAAATGATGAAGCAAATCACTATATAATCATGGAAAGAAGGGGAAGCAGTGTAGACTGTATCCCGGTCATTGAGAGACACGCTATTGTTTTCTCATCCCAGGTGTTCAAATTGTCTGCAGGGGTGGGGGAGTAAGAGGGGGGTATAGGGAATGGTGGGTGAATAACCGACATATTCCAGTGAGCAAAAGAGAAACTGCCTGCAAACGGATGTATGAAGAAAACTGTCAATTTTCCCAAAGACTCGATGAACTTAAAAATAAAACACACCCACTCATACACAATAGAACAAACAACGAAAAGGTCGATCCATTCTAACAATCTCCTTTTTATTAAAAAAAATTATTACAGAAAATTGTCATTTAGTACTTCTCCGTGTCACTGTGATCTTGAAGAAGAATCGGATGAAACAAAACTTATGAAGCGTAGGCAATGATAAACTGTCACAAAAGTAAAACCACAGTTCTGTATTGTCGAAAGTTTGAGATAAAATTGTTTTTCGCACATTTCCTTTAAAAATGTTAATTTTAAGCAAATGTTTTAGTTTCTGTGACCTAGATCTTATCCATTAACACTCTACCCTTTTTACCCAAATTTGATTCGAACACATCCCAAAACAGCCAAGAAAATCTTGCTAACACATATTTGTTCCTCCACCCCACGCACACATATACAATGTTATTTACAACCAGCCCTAGCTCATACATGGTCTACACAAATACAAGTACACTGCAATATATATTCACAGAGAGTTTGTAATAATACAATTGACTTGTAATGGCATAAAAATATCAAAATAATATATCATTTGAGCATGTGTAGTATTGCGAAAGAAAGATAGGAAAGTAAGGCGAGAAAGAGAGAGAGAGAGAGAGAGAGAAAGAGAGAGAGTGAAAGAGAGAGAGAGAGAAAGAGAGAGCAGAGTGTTAAAACACATAGGAACAATCACTATTTTTAAATAAAGCGAGAAATCAGATGAAATACAATGAAAGTGTATTTTCCAACGGTATAGATATTAGCACATAAGCCTAGCTATATATCTGCTGTAAACAAAAGAGAAAGAAAAAGAGGGAGGGAAGGAGAGAGAGAGAGATGACGAGAGAGGGAGACAGAGAAAAAAAGAAAGAAATAAAGAGTCTCACACACACACACACGCCAAGATGGCGGCTTGCTAACTGAACATTTTCAGAGAGGAATGAAGTGGGCTGAAAAATGACACGCTCAAAACGTTGTCTCACAAAAGAGAAAACCAAGACGATCACCACCAGGAAAGGCAACAACAAGACAGAGACACCATCACCTACGAACACTCCAGATGACGACAATCGTCCAGAAAATCAAAGCTCCGCTCCGACAGGTTTGCCATCACCAAGTCGGCCATCGGCTCCACAACCACGGTCAGTAGGCCTAACATCATGTGGTTGTCACTGTCAAGAGGCGTGTCAAGAGGCGGTCAGAGAAATAGACATTTTAAAAAATACTATTCACAAAATGTCAGAACAAATTAGCCGCCTCACAGACACGCTTCTATCTGACAGAAAACAACGTCTAGAAAATATCAAAATCATACAAGAGCTGCGCGAAGTCAAAAAGTGCACGAAAACTACCACCACAGCGTGCCAGACTGATTCCGCAGTCCACGGTGACTTTTCCACCACATCACCGATGGACAAATTTTCAACATACGCGGAATGCGCAGCTCAACCGCCCAAAGTAGAAGATCAGGCAAACGTTGATCTTGGACGGAGAACTACCATCAAGCGAAAGCGTGACGTAAAAACTACTGTATCAACTCGTCCCAGATCTAAGTCCAGTGATCTCCCACGTGTCCTCATTATTCATGACTCCGTCTTGAACAAAGTGGAGGGACAGAGATTAGGATCGTCCTACGGTTTCCAGGTGGCGACGAGAAAGATACGTAACATCGAGGACTGTAAGCGAGCTATTGAAAAATCTAAAAAAGAGCTGACACCTGAACCTGACTGCGTTCTTTTACACGTCGGTATAACTGATCTAAAAACAAAAGAGCCAAAAGAATGTACTACCAATCTAGACGTCTGTGTAAAATCAATTAATACCCTTTTTCCAAAAGCCAAGGTGGTGTTAAGTCAGGTCGCTCCTGTGAGAAACAAGCACCTAAACGTGAAAAGGGAGCTCCTTAATGTCCTGACCAAAGAGAAACTCCTCAACGCAGCAAATGTCAACTACATCAGCCACGAAAATCTGCAAACACGCAGCTTCACCCAAGTCAGCCAGGACGACGTACATCCCACCTCCAGAGGGGCGAGCGTTCTGGCCAGAAACATAGGGAGGCATGTCCATCAGCTTTTCTGGGAAAAACCGAGGAGGAGATCAACCCATCAACGCCATCAATCAAGACCCGGCTTTCACCCTCAGTTTTTCTTCCCTCCCTGGTCATTTTAGATTCAGCCCATATTCAGTTCCTCTCTGTCCAGTTACTCAACTAAGCTACGCACAAAAAGTTAAGGATCACTTGCACAAAAATTCATAACTTTCAAAATAAGAAAGCCAATGCGTTGAAGTTTGGCAAACATTTAATTCCATGCTTTAGTGATAACGATACACAATTGCCTTCAATTTCGAGCAATCGTTTGGTGTGTACTTTTGATCAAAGTGGGTACGTATCGAAATTTGATTTCCCAAAGTCATTGAAATCACAAGACAGGGCATTCTGATGCTCCCAAAAGTTCAGTAATGCGTGTAACCGCCATGGCTGTTCTGGCACTCGACGCAGCGAGTCCTCATCGAGTTGACCAGGTTGGTGAAGATCCTCTGTGGAAGCGCCTGCCACTCAGCCTGCAGCATCTGGTAGAGGTGTTGGGCATCCCTGGGAGGGGGGGTGGTTGCTCCTCACTTTGCGATCCCGCTCATCCCAGAGGTTCTCAATCGGGTTGAGATCGGGACTGCATGCTGGCCACTCCATTCTGTTGACTCCAGACTGCTGCAGGAAGTCGTTGACCACCCTTGCCCTGTGGGGGCGAGCGCTGTCATCCTGGTAGACAGCCGTCGGTCCCATCTGCTGCAGTGTAGGCACAGCCAGCGGTCGAAGGATCTCATCCCGGTATCGGAGGCCAGTCAGGTTACCCTGTACATGATACAAGGGTGTTCTGTGGTGAAGGCTGAAGGCCCCCAGACCATTACAGAACCTCCACCAAAGGCCACTTTTCTTGGACAGTGGTGTCAATAAAGCGTTGCCCTGGGCGACTCCAGACCCTCAGTCGGCCGTCGTTGTGGTTCATGGTGAAGCGTGATTCATCACTGAACAGGACCTGGGACCATTGCTGACGTGTCCACCTCACGTGACGTCTGCAGAAGGCGCGGCGTGCTGCCCTATGGGCTGGAGTTAAGCGTGGCTGTACAGCTGGGCGACGAGAACGGAGGTTAAACCCATGAAGGCGGTTCCGTATGGTCTGCTGGCTGATGTTGATGTTAGTAGCCACCCTCAGCTGCCTTCGAATGATGCTGGAAGAGGCTGTTCTTGTCTGCAGGGCTTGTCGTTCAATGAGACGATCTTCACGTGGGTTTGTCTTCTTCGGTCGACCAGATCTGCGTCTTTCATGGACCCTCCCAGTGGCTGTGAAGCGTTGAATCAGTCTGACAATGACCGAGATGGACACCTGAAGTCGCCTGGCCACTTCTCGCTTGGGAACACCATCTTGGAACCATGCAACAGCTCGTTCCCTCTCAAACTCGCTCAATTTTCGTCGTGGAGGCATTGTCAGATCACGCCTACTACTGGTGGAATGTCTTCTTATAAAGCCAAGCAAGAGACAGCATCTCACACATAAACAGCAGTGCTTGCACGTGCATAATGGTTTTTCCATCTGGCTTGTGCAATGTGTTCAGGCAGAACGGTCCAAAACAAAGTCCTTTTTCGCAAATTTCCGCTTTTCCGTTTGCGGCCAAGCTCAGTAGTAGAGAATCCCGTGCAATTTTCGCACTAACACAACATCGCCCACTTACAGCTGAACAAGAATTCATAACAATTTGGCTGGACTGAGAAATAAATAACAGTAGCGAACTGAGTTTATTACGCACCTGTTTTCTCATAGTGATCCTTAACTTTTTGTGCGTAGCTTATATTGTTTTACTTAGATACTTGTTTGCTTACTTATGATAAATTTTACTTTAAAGTTACATTAACTGATTATCTAATTGTCTAAATGTAGGATACCACTCCAAGCTTATTCAACCGTTCATCATGAAAAAGTGTGTAGTCAGTGACATCAACATTGTTCAGTGGAACGCACGTTCCATTGTTAAAAATATTTCCTATTTGAGTAACTATTTATCTTCTAGAAACATCCAAGTCTTGCTTCTACAATCGCTGAATACCACCAAAACCAATATATCTAAAATATCGGGGTTTTATTATCCACCAGTATATGACTCTATCAATGACGGTGGCCGAATACAAACAGCTATATATGTTCGTGAAGGACTGAACTACTGCGAAAGATCATCGCCAGTACCAAAATCGTCCTCATCTATTTCTTCATGTGCAATCATTATAAAATGTTCATCATCATTAGTTCTGAATTTGGCCTCTGTTTATCTACCAAGAGGTCCCGATTCTGTGAATACTGAGTGGCTGAAACATTTTCATGACCAACGTGAATAGTTGGTGGTGATTTTAATGCACATGCCCCATTTTGGGACAAGAATTGTAAAATCATAACTAGCAACAGGTTGCTTGAAAATATTATAGATTCCAATTTATACTTACTAAACAACGGACACGTTACCCGTATCCCTGATATACCAACCCACAGACCCACAGCTATCGACCTTACCTTAATCTCACCATCGCTAGCACCAAATGCCACATGGCAAACAGAGGATGACTTGTTGGGATCAGATCACATCCCCATACTTCTTACCCTTAACCATTTTACTGAGTTTGATGCAATACCAAAAGATAGTTTACCTAAGTTTAACTATAAATACGCAGACTGGGCCAGTTTTAAAGCTTTCCTACGAAATACAAGAACAGATCTATCTGAAACAACGACCTTAAACGATATGTACGCAGATTTCTGTAAGTCACTCTTAAGGGCTGCAAAAATTTCAATTTCAGAACTTAAAGCATCGAAAACAGGAAAACATCATGGAAATGTCTAGTGGAATAAAGATTGTGAAAAGAAAGAAAAATACAAACAATATATAGCAAATAGGTCACCTGAAAATCATATGGCAATGAAAAGTGCCAACATAAACTGTAACAGAGTCATAGAACAAGCTAAAGAACAATATTGGAAATCTTTTTGTACATACGAAGTAAGTGACCATAAAGATATGCAAAAGATTTGGGAAAAACTGAAAACAATGAAAAATGGGATCAATTTGCCATTAATTCCAGTAAAGCTAGAACACAACCCTTTACCTAGCTCACAGGAGAAAGCAGAAGCTTTTGCAGACATGTTTGCTGAAGTCTGTCGAGTAGAAGGACTTCCTGCCTCTAGTAGAAATTATAGGGTACAGGAAGAAAAGACCGACGCATACAAGGATCCTGCCCCAGATAATACGCACTACGTAAATGCACCAATCACGCTCCAAGAATTAATAGATGCCATTAAATCAATTCCAAATAAAAAGACATCAGTAGGATTTGATGCAATTTCCAATGAGATGTTCAAAAATTTACCAGAAAATTTTTTAATCTTGCTACATAATATGTTCAAAAAATGCTGGAATAGCGGCAAACTGCCTGACTATTGGAAACAATCAATAGTGGTTCCTGTACTAAAAGCAGGTAAATGTAATACTGGCTTGAAAAACTATAGGCCAATTGCAATAACATCGCAATATGTAAACTGATGGAGAAAATAATTTTAAAGAGACTGATGCACTACTGTGAAAAGAATACATATTACCGGTGAATCAGGCAGGATTTCGAAAAGGCAGGTCACCAGTGGAACTCCTAACAAAGCTAACCACTAATATCAAACAACAATTTGCCAGACGCCAATGTGTTTTAGCTACATTTTTTGATATAACTAAAGCATACGACCAAGTGTGGCACTCCCGACTATTACTCAAATTGAAAAGTATTGGGCTAACAGGTCACATTTTTGATTATGTCAAATGCTTCTTAGAAGACCGTGTAATTCAAACGAGGATCGAAAATGTGTATTCCACAAAACGATTTCTTCAAATGGGTATCCCTCAGGGATCCGTTATTGCTCCCCTTCTCTTCATGATATTATTGCATGACTTACCAGTAAAATTTCTAAACATGTAACTTTAGCTCAATATGCTGACGATTTATGCATGTGGTTGCAGGTAAATGTGAAAAAGAAAACTCCTTTGCGCTGTATTAATTATACACGTAAATGCTACCAATTAGAGCTTGACAAAATAGCACGATAATATGGTAGAAAATGGACTGCATCTATCCGTGGAAAAAACAAAGATAGTTTTGTTTAACAGTGGAGCTAACCCTGCAAGTGTTCCCACGTTCAAAGTGGGAGATACTCTTCTTCAGTATAACGAGTCGGTTAAATTCTTAGGAGTTTCCTTACAGCGAAATTATCTTGGAATAAGCATATTGAATACTTATTAACAAAAGCTCAAAAAAGTTTAAATTTCTTGAAAATAGTTCGCAAACAGATATGGGGACAAGATACATCAACACTTGTTCATTCTGTAAATCGCTTATTAGATCTAAATTAACTTATGCCCAAGAAATCTTCTTCAGTGCACCAAAGCACTTACTAACAAAACTGCAGAGCATAGATTGTAAAGGTTTCAAACTTGCGCTGGGTCTTCCAATGCATGCCTCTTGCCTTCGCACATACAATGCAATCAAATTGTTACCGCTAGATGAACACAGGAAAGTCGCTTCTACTAAATTTTTGTTTCACTACTATAGAAAACAGCATCGAAACAGAGACAAAAGTAAGATCAGACACCGATTTCCAAAAAGAGCTAAATCAATAGCCACACAGGTCACACTTGCAACATTTACAGCTGATGTTATGAAAGGCTCTAGAATTGATCTAGAAACAGATCCTGTAACTTTAAGACCTTCGTTTTCACCAGTACCCAGTTGGGAACTCCAAAGAGCACGATTTGACATACACCACACTGACTTAAAAAAAGAAGATAATATCAACTTACTGGCGAGTCAAGTTAAATGTCATATAGAAGACTTTTATTCCGATCACTTGAAAGTTTACACTGATGGATCAATAATTGAAAGGCAAGCAGGCTCAGCGTTTTTAATACCTGCTCTCAAAATTGAGAAATCTTTCTATATAGGACTTAATAAATCTGTCTTTACTGCAGAACTACTTGCAATCCTAATGGCTTTGAATTATATAATCAATCTTCCTAGGACGATTCCCAAGATACTTTTTTTGCGTTGATTCAAAATCTGTATTTCAAGCTCTTGATTTATCAAAATTACAAACAAGATCTGAAATGATATTGGAAATTATTCACTTGATTAATAGTTTATCCTTAAGAGGCACTGATATTACTTTCTGCTGGATACCATCTCATAGTTCTTTTCATTACAATGATATGGTTGATAGGGCTGCCAAACGGGGGGCAAAGAGCTCACCAGATTCAAATCATATACAACTTTCCCTCTCCTTGCATGATGTTATACCTTAGTGGACACCTACGTATGGAAGCAGTTTCAAGATAAACAGAAAAAGTATGATAAATGTTACATGAACTTTATAATTAGCAAAACACCCAAGCAGTTTCCTGCCAGCAGAAGTATACAATCCTTATGTATAGGTGGAAACTTGATGCATTCAAAACAAAATACACTAGGAATGTAGTGTGTCTGTGTGGAAAAAAGATAACTCATAGTCATATTCTTTCATGCGTTCGGGTAAAACGACATATAACTTACGCTATCAACGAAGACAGTTTCTGACATACTTGCCTCACCATCCTTAATATGAACTTTCTGTTAGCCTGTCAAAAAGTCCTATAGCGAATTATCTTTAATGCGCCGTTATTTCTCATGTCCAGTGTTATGGTTAGCTAATTTTACTGTTTCAATCGTTAATTATGATAATGTCATTTGCGAATTTTCTTTCTCGTCTTCGGCACAGATTTTTTGTTTTTCTTTTTTTGTTTGTTTGTTTGTTTGTTTTGTTTGTTCATTTCTTCTTCCTGAAGATTAACCATTTCCAAGTTTCCTCTTTTCTCCTTAGGGTTTTTTTTTTTTTTATTTGTCTAAAATCACTTTAGTGAATAGACATTAAATCAAAGACCTCACACACACACACACACACACACACACACACACACACACACACACACACACACACACACACACAACACAACAAAACACACACAACACAACACACACAACAACACACACACACACACACACACACACACACACACACACACACACACACACACACGCACGCACACACACACCACCACACACCTCTCTCTCTCTCTCTCTGGAGACGGATTGAAAAATAATAAATGAAATGTGTCGACAGTTCCGTGTGGCTCTTCGTGGCTTGGATTTTATCGACTACAGAAAAAAAATCAGAAGTTTCTTCCAGTCGGGGAGAAAGGTCTGTAAAAACGGAAGGGTATGGTCAGGCAGTTCCATATGCGTCTTATCTGATATGCCAGGGATGAGGCAGGTTACTCGAAACACCAGGATGTGGAGGAGCAGGTCTTAAGCATTTTGTCAATTTTTTTTCTTACAAACCGTTAATAGGTATGTAATTAACCCCGTTACTGAAACATCGGATCAAAACGTATGTATTTCTATTTTGATGAAATAAGTTTTGTAATTGCCTGTTGAAAAAATATTTAATCTTGAATATTATTTTCATACGTCCGTCTGTGTACCATAAACATTTTTGTCAAAAGAATAAATATCATTTAGATGTAATACCGAGTTATTTAACGAAAGGTTTGAGCATCAGCTGTGCTCACTAGCTTGTTTGTGTGTTTGTTTTAATGAGTAACTTTGTTTCAGAAAATAATCAAAATAAAAGTAAAATAATTAAATAAATTAAAATTATCTTTGCATTACACATGCAGAGTGATGGGGACATAAATATCAAACTTGAAAAGACTTTTTATCACTCAACTATAGTAGCGTTATGTTCTAATGTATTGAACCTCTCTTGCAACTGTTCTTTGCTACTTGAAGAAAGAGAGAGAGAGAGAGAGAGCGACAGAGACAGACAGACAAACAGACAGACAGAGACAGAGACAGAGAAAGAGAGAGAGACAGAGAGACAGAAACAGAGACAGATTGACAGACAGACAGAGAAAGAGAGGCAGTGGAAGAAAAAGAACAAAAACACGTTATTTCCGAGGCATCACAAGCGCAGGGAAGATCTACACTAATGCAAGTACACTATATTAATCATAGAGAAACTGTATTAATCTAAGTGGTCTATGATGGCATGAAAATATCAAATTCATAAATTATTTGAATATTCGTTGTGTTGTAAAAGAGAAGGAGAGATACGTAAGTGAAGTAAGACGGAAGAAGAGAGAGAGAGAGACAGAGAGAGAGGTTGGAATCAACGCAGAGCGGCAAATGCAATGAATCTGAGCTGATCCTTTTTTTTCCCATTTCACTCCTCCACACACCTTTTTTGTTTTTTGTTTTTGTTTGTGTTTTGTTTTGTTTTTGTTTTTTTGCCTCAGAGATATCGACCAGTTCACACCCGAAGCTGTTCTGATATCGACTTCCTGTCCCCATCTCAAGGAAAGCAACATATAACTTTCCTGTACATCATGACGACTTGGCCTTCAGTTAACATGTCAATCCATCAGTTTCCTACAATGTCTACGAGGTCAACACTTTGGTAGGTTTTGTTATGATGTCTGATTTAATACAGGTCATTGTTATGGGATACATTGTCCGAAAAGTCTCGGTATAATTTCACCGTCCACCAAAGACGTTTCTGCTTATAACGTCTTTGGCCGTCACCCGAGTTGTCCAAAGTCATCAAGTTCGATGGTAGCATCAGCTGCAGACGCCACAACAACTGTCTTCCATTTACTCCGGTCTTGACTTTTCGGGGCTACTTTGTAGGCCATCAAACTTCCAATGCTGGTGACGTTGTTCATATAGAAGGTGGGTGGTTTGCCTGAATTTCTTTTGGTCTCAAATTTTCCTTCTAGAACTGTTGCCATCAGGGTCGCATAGGTGTTACAGGTTGCATGGCTGATGTAACTAATTTTTCTTTTATTTCCTGCTAGTAGCTGACCTTGCGGTGAAATTTAAGATGCCAAAATTATATGTGTTAAAAAGAAATATACATCAAGACCTTAAACTTCATCTGAGAATGTTGAACCATATTTGGCTAAATTATATGTGTTGAAAAAGAAATATACATCAAGACCTTAAACTTCATCTAAGAATGTTGAACCATGTTTGTTGGCTTTTGTTTTTAAGTACTGCTTACTGCGCACATAACTTTCTGCCATTGGAACAGTTTTTTTGTGTGTGAAAAGTCTTAAAATCATTTTCATAAGAAGAGATAATAAGAGGAAAAACTCATAAACAAAAACAAAATAATATAATATAATAATAATAAAAATAATATAATAATAAGAAGAAGAAAGAAGAAGAAGAAGAAGAAGAGAAGAAAGAAGACTGCATTAAGCCACAGAGGTTCGAATCCCAAACGGGCCAAAAGAAAGAAAACCAGTCAAATTTCTCTTCTTCTACCCCTATGGTACCTTCACATATGGTGAACATTTTACAGGTTTAAGTATCGAGAAATCCGCCGCAGCATGCGCAGTAAACCCACTAAAACATGAGGGTGGATGGAGCTTGTTGCCAGTCCATCTAAATGAGGCAACCTCTAAAGATTAAAGTCACGAAGTATCCCAGCCTTGAGAAAGTGCTTCCATGCCTCAAAGGAGGCTTCTTGAACCAGAGACTAGTACACGATATCTGGCCAACAACCCTACATCTTTTGAGGCTGTTCTACAAGTGGCAGTCATTGCACTTATGGAAACAGAAGCGTCCATAGCAAAGACGTAGTTTGGGGGATGCCAAGGCATACAAGCTGTCACATCACGTCAAGGAGTCGTGTACAATTATGACGGGTTTCAATAACTCCACTGTTGCCTTTACTTTTTTTACACACTTCTGAAAAGACCAGACCAAGGATAGGCTCTGTGGTAAAATAGGTCAAGATACTTATATAAATTACCCACTATAACTTATCTGAACCATGGAATGATTATTCTGATATACACAGATGCCCACCCTTTCGAAAAAAAAAAGCATTTTTTGTGGACCTAATTGATAGGAAAACTCTGTCTCTTTTCTTTTGAGATTATTGAGTTGCGTGTCTAATTCTGTAATAGAATGTAAAAGAAGTATCACATCATCAACAAAAAGTATTTTTGATACCTGGAATTAACTAAATGCCGTGATTTCAAGTTACTGATAGTTCCACTGACAGTCTGTTTAGGATGAAAAATAAGCATCAAAGGGTTATGCAAACATCCATGCTACAGACCAAGTGGACAGTTGACGAAATCTGTGTAAAATACTTATCAGGAACTCAAGTAGGCATTGAACTGCATATCCCTCTCGGGGCATTGTATGGTTTTCCGTTTGCACCTATTCACAGAGTCGAAAGCCTTTTTATAAAGTCAACAAACGCAGCATAATTTTGATTTTTAAGATTTTTCATAGCAATAGCAAACAATGTAACTATATGGTATACGATTTTATCCTGTTTTAAAACAGCTTGATCCTCAATAGTTTTATTTTCTTGATTTGCCCACGCTTTAAACATTTTGTTCAGAATGTGTGTGTAAACCTTGCTGACTACACTAGTTGGAGCTATTCCAAGGTGATTATCAGGTTGATTGATGTCCCTTTTTCGTAGATAGAAACAATACTAGATTTACCCCATTCTTTTGGGCAAATTCCACAGTCAAACAATTTGTTAAAATATCAAACAAGAAATGTGATTATCATTTTTTGGCTTCTTTCAATGTCTCTCCTTCAGCCTGTCTGATCCTGGACTGTTTCCTGTTTTCAGTCGTCTGATGCCATTTGTTACATCTTGTCGTGTTATGGATTCTTCAAATAAGGTATCATTGCTCGGATCATTAAGTTCTTAATCTTGAAATTCAATGGCGGGCACGGTAAAGTTGATATCATTAAAGACATGGCAAACATGTTCCTACCATTGATGTATTGTTACACACACACACACACACACACACACACACACACACACACACACACACACACACACACACACACACACACACAGAGAGAGAGAGAGAGAGAGAGAGACAGACAGACAGACAGACAGACAGACAGACAGACAGACAGACAGATAGGGAGAGAGTGAGAGTTGGCGCGCGCGGGCGTGTGTGTGTATTTCTGTAAACGCACTGGGCTTTCGTTACCATAAGGGCTTAACAACTTTAAGAGGCCTTGTATTGAAAACCCAGACAGGGCTATCTTTTAAAAAATATTGACGAACTGCCAGTTGTGGAGTTAAAAAAGCCCAGGAATAATTAAACTCACTACTGTCTACCTACCACTATTTCATTGATTTTCATTTCCTAAACTGATGTGGCAGCTGCGGACGTAAACCTGGGTCTCTCCGTCTACGTTTCCATTCCATTAGTACATCCTGCTTCAAGTCAAATTTCTTTTAAGACTGATCAACGGCTGGTTTTAATACGACCATCTTAAAACACTCAACTGGTGAAAAGAAAATTACTGCCAGTGATTGCATTACCAAGGAAAGTGAATCAGGTACGTTTCGCCACTCTTCACAGCATTGTCTCCCTCAAAGCTTTCTGTTTCGTTTCCGTTGTTTCAGACTACACAGTTAATTCTATTGAATAAAAAGTTTGGTTTTGTTTGCTTGTTTTTCGTTTTTCTGTTTGTTTTTTTATATTGCAAATGAACCAGTCCTACTCTCTTGTGACTGAGGACACGTGTCGGCAAACGTATTTTCAAATGGAGATACATGTAAATGTATGTACACATGAAAAAATATGTGGTCTTGCTATGCAGACTTTTCTAGATCAGGAATAATAGTACAATATTTCTGTACACAGAAGAAGCGGAAAACACATTACATTGCCAAGTCTTAGTACAGAGCAGATAACGTTTCTGAAATGGTCGAGGAAGGTGGATGGGAAATCCACGTCTGTGACCGTACTTGTCTTGAATGACATCACACAAACACTGATTGCTATCTGTTCCCGAGAGTCCTTCATCACCACAGTCGACAATGGCCAAGGTTATTTACGTACAGTCTGTGTCCTCACATCAACAACAGCCAGCTTCTTCTGAAAGGTTAATGGACTGATGTGGCTGTTACCAAACAAGTGGTCAAGTGTGGATGAGTGTGAGGGAGGGAAAGAGGAGTACTGGATAGGTGTGACAAGAGACTGGGTGCGAACAAATCTACTAGAGGGGATACTGACGACCTAGCAGATACAAAACGTTGTGTTGACATGTTGTTCGGTTGCGAAACAGGTTTTTGTTGCTGAGTTTGCCGTCAGTATTTAGAATTATACAGAGCTGACAAGAGTGTCAGGTTGTATGGTCGATGATATGTCTATCTATATCTCTATCTATCTATACTATCTATCTATTCTAGTATCTATTATCTATCTATCTATACTATCAATCTATCTATTATCTACCTATCTATCTATCAATCATCTATCTGTCTATTTATATATATCATACTATAATAATAGATATATATAGATATGGATTATATATATATATATATATATATATATATATATATATATATATACACGTACGTACGTACGTATGTATGTATGTGTGTGTGTTGATCATCATCACATGGCGTTGACGATCATGGCCTTCCGTCTGTTTCTATCTCTTGTTGCCTCAAGCACCTCTTCCACCCGCTTTGTCTTCAGCCACTCTGCAAGTTCGTACAATATGTTCTCCCTGGGTCTACCTGGTGCTCTCTTTCCCTCCAATTTCCCGTTGTGACCAGGTGTTCCAATTCGTCTTTCCTCATAAAATGGCCTATAAATGTTGCCTGTCTTTTCCAAATCATCCTTATGGATGATTTTCTTGTGTCTGCCTCCATCAAGACTATCTCGTTTGTTTTCTTTCTTTCCATGGAACTCTCAACATTCTTCTTAGAAACCACATTTCGGCTGCCTCAATCATGTTCTGGCTTTGCTTGTTGACTGTCCACGCTATGTATGTATGTATGTATGTATGTTGTATGTATGTTGTTGTATGTATGTATGTATGTATGTATGTATGTATGTATGTATGTATGTGTGTATGTGTGTACGTATGCATGCATGTATACATACATGTCTGTATGTCTGTCTGTATGTATGTATGTATGCATATGTATGTATGTATGTATGTATGTATGTATGTATGTATGTAAATATGTATGTATGTATGTATGTATGTATGTATGTATGTATGTATGTAGCATATATGTGTGTATGCGTGTATGTGTACTCGTACGTACGCATGCATGTTTGTAGAAATGAAATAGTACGAATAAAATCATTTGATAAATTACATATGAATTGCATATTTTATTTTTAAAAAACGATGCCCTCTGTACTTTCAGTTAAATGATTAAAGGTGATGACTCGTAACATACGGATAATACAGTGCACAAGTGTGTTTTGCAATTTAACTAAACAGAAGTAGAACACAAAAAATGCAGTGCACAAATACATTAAACATAAAAGAATAAAGCAATAATGTGTGGGATAAACTGGAGGTGGAGGGTAGAACAAAAGGGGACATCATACAATTAAAAGTCTCAGCTGGCGTGAAAAGATCCTTTTGTTAAAAGAAGGAAGAAACCATATTTCTATATTTATTCGTTAAACTTTATGAAACGAATTTTGATATCTGTTTACAGCTATGACCATCTAGCATTAAATGAATCTTCTTAAGGTTCAGTATTTTAATGTTTTTGCAACTTGCATCTTTTTCTGTTCTTTCTCATGTATGAATAATTTTTTACTCAATTAATGGTTGAGTTCCGGCGATTTAAGCATGATGTCTCATTTAACTGCTATTTTGAGAAAATCGAATGAAGCATCTTCGCACGTCAGTGCTGGCTTCCTTAGGAACCATAATGTATCAATCAAATCTCACATGTCTATTTTTTTTCGACCGTAGCAATTAACCTGTTGCAAAAAGCTTGAATTCTACAAATTCTTAACCTATGGAAATATGCATTCTAGTGTATCTGTTTTTTTATCACAAACTTTAGTCAGTCACATCAACGCAGTCTGAATTCGCGGTAAATCAGCTGTCCAAAAATATTCCAGTCGGGGGCCTTGCTTCTTCCAAGCGACCACGGGGGCAGAGGAATTTTAAAGTCGGCAAATTCGGATTTTCATCTCCGTCAAATCTGACGGGTAGATTCGATTAAATGCAAAGTTTGATCTTTTACAGAAAAGATACCGCAATTTCTGTTATGGAACAGGTGATTGTGAGTCATTTTCAATCAAACCCCCCCACAACTGACAGTCTTCATCTCACCTCCTCACTGATTTTAATCACTAGCACTAAAGAGCGCCAAAGAACTTAGAGCGTTACAAGTGTGACATTAGAACCCCCTCTCTCTTAAAACGATAGGGAACATAGGGGGAATGAAAAATAATCAAATAAAATCAAAAATCAATTTTTAACAACTTTTGAACTAGCTGGCACCATATTGAATGTAGTGTAGGCAGCCTGAATAAAGTCATGCTAATATGCAAAACATGAAGCACGAGTTTTTTTAAAAAATATTGTAGTGCTGAGGAAGGATCATACATTTGGTGATGATTTTGTTGTGTCATAGTACCTTACATGACAGTAAGGGTGGGGAGAGAGAGAGAGAGACAGGACAGACAGACAGAAGAGGACAGAGACAGGCAGAGACAGGCAGAGCAGCAGGCAGACAGACAGACAAACACAGACGCACAGACAGACAGAGAGGGAGGGAGGGAGGGAGGAGAGACAGAGAGAGAGAGACAGAGAGGTCTGAATCAACGGAGAGCAACAAATGCATAAATTTGAATGAATCTATTCCCCCTCCCTCTCTGCACACAGTATATGTTTCTTGCCATCAGAGATATCGACGAGCTCGCATTCTGAGCTGATCTGATACCAACTTCCTGTCCTGGATCTCAAGGGAAGCAACTTGCACCTCTCGTCCATCATACAGCTAACAAATCAAATGCAGGGCTTCGTTTCACACACATTTTGTCAATGATGTCGATTGACGTCAGAGTTAAGTAGCACAAAACGAATTCATACATCCATTAAAAAGAAAGGTACCAGTTTATCATGCAAAAATAATACGAGCCAAGGCAACGACCATTTATCTTTTAATCCAGGGATCGTACGCATTGAAACAATAGAGACTGTGCATTTCTCCTGGACTAACATTACATGTATGACGGGGGTACCCATGTCTTCTGTCTCACTGCTTTACCTTCATCAACGCGAACTGTGTCAGGTATCCATTCATACCTGAATGTTCGGGAGGTTGCATGCTTAGTTTTTTTCTCCTGAAAGATTTGCATCCATGCAGAGCAATGCACTCGGACTGGAAAGTGAAATTTTTCCAAATATCTTGAGAAAAAAACAAACAAACAAACAAACAAACAAACAAGCGAAAAAAAAACAAAAAACAAAAGTAAAGAAACAAGCAAGCAAACTTACGAAGAAAGAAAGAAAGAAACAAACAACAGTGAAAAAACATCCTAATTCTTCTTTATGATAATGATAATGTTATGGAGTTTCATTCTAATTTGCACTATGTGACAGGGCTGTGCTTTACGCTTTCTTTCATAGTATATCCGGGCATTATCCTGGCTCACTAGCAGCAGACATATGAGATGCTAGCAGACTTAACCAACACCTTCAGTGACAAATCCGTGAATTGGATGAGACTTGACTGTGTGGTTGCAATGTTCCCAATGAGCTCATAGCAGACTCAACTCTGTTTAGGGGAAAAAATTCCAAATGATTTTTACAATACTGATGGGATTCTGTTTCACATTCCCTCGGTCGTTAGTCCTTTTACAGCTACTGGTGAACAGCTGAACTGTCCACTGCATTCGGCACCAGCTTAAATTTTGTAACAGCAGCTGTGACAAATCTAGATGAAGGCGGACCCAATAAGCTCGTAGGAAAATCCTTATGACATCCCCATAGAGCGGGCTACAAACGTCTGCTGGCAGCTGTGTCATTTCTTCCAGTGAAGAACAGAAGAGAAGTGTTTGCTTGATGAAATTGAGAAAGTCTGCAGGCTTGCAACAGATGTGTTCACAAAAGAAGAGAGGGAGAAATGACAGAGAGCAAGAGAGAGAGGGAGAGAGGGGGCGAGAGAGAAAGAGAGAGAGTGAGAGAGAGATAATGAGAGAGAGAGTGTGTGAGAGAGAGAGAAGGAGGGAGGGAGAGAGAGAGCCAGAGAGAGAGGGAGAGAAAGAGACACAGACAGACAGAGAGAGAGAGAGACAAAGAGAACGTGTGTGTGTGAAGATATGCCGGGCTTTCCTTGTAATAGCATTTCCCCCCCTAAAACTTTAAAACTTTAAGTAGCTTCGTAGTAAAACCTAGACAGGATGGACTTGGGAAGAACAGAAGATCCTCAAGTTTTAGAGAGGAAAAGGATCACGAAGAATCCAAGTTGACTGATGTCCAGAGACAGCCTTCTCGTTGATTTTCATCATGAACTAGTGTTGCCGCTGAGAAGTAAGAAGATCTGTGTTCTTAACTCAATATTTCCTTTCCATCAATATCGCATGATTTCAATGCAAATTCCAAAAGATACTACACCAAGCTGACTCCAGTCAATTTTCCTAAGGGAGACAAGTCACGTTTTGCGGTATGCAGAAGCCACATTGATCAGTGCTATCTTTTCACATGACCCTCCGTGAAATGAAAAGCGGCTGAAGTGCGTTTTGAAATGAAGTTTAGAGTTGGAGGGTATTCAAGTGAGATTCATCTCAATCGGACAATTCCATAGGCGCTCCACCGGATTCGGCTATCTGTTATCTGATAGATTCCCTGAGGCCGTTGCAAAACTACGCACTGGCAAGGTTTTCAATCTGTACAGGTGGTACATGTAAGCTTGTTTACAATTTAAAGATGTCGTATGGTCCTTGACATTTTTTCTACGTAGGAACGAATATACGTTTTGTAAAGGAGGTACACGTAAATGTGCAAAAACATGATATGTAATGCATTTCCCCATAGGGCTTTGTGTAAAAACGAAGAATCGATAAAAAAAGATGTTAGCTATTGAAAGGAAATATTTGACATGGAAGCCTTATCAGCTTAAAAGGGAAATAGATAAAGAATGAATGGGAAATCCACATCCGTCTCCTAATCTGTCTTCAATGGCATCATATAAACACGGTTGCTTTCCTTTCCTCAAGGGTCCTTCATCACCACAGACAACAATGGCCAAGGCTGTTTACGTTCAGTCGTTTGCCTTCTCTCCAACAATAGCCAGCTTTCTCTAAAACATGAATGGAAACACGCGTAACTCATTCATGACATGAGACAGGGGTAAATGTTCGGCCAATTGTCCTTTGTCTACCTTACAGGAAAAAATATAAAAAAGTGAAAAAAATATTTGACAGGATAATGTCAGGGATAGACGTCGGATGCCCAAATAGAAGGTCTGGGTTCGATTCTGCCTGGGTACCTTCCGCCCAATGGGTAAAAGGTGGAGTTTTTTTTTTTTGATCACTAAGGTCAGCAAGTTTTCAGATAAGGTCAGCGTGTATTCAGACGTGTAAGTGCCTAAACCCTTTTTGTATGTACGCACGCATAACATCAGATATGCCCGTGAAAGATCATTTAAGTTACGTCAGTGTCTGGTAGCTTATGGAAACGTTGGACACACCCAGCATGCACCACCCACCAAAGACGGAATATGCAAACTCTATAGCAACAAAAGCGCCTGCACAGACAGTGTGGACAAAACATACCTACGCACATCCGAGAAAAATCGGAACGCTAAAAAAAACAAAACAAAAACAAAAAACCCAAACAACAACAACAACAAAAACAAAAAAAAAATCCAGCAGATCAGATAAGTTCCCTGATACCGAGTTTCATGTTTTCTCAAATCAAATGCGCGTTCTAATACAATTGTTTTTTTTACGTGTTTCTGGTTTCTGTTTGCTTGACTTGAATGCTTACAATCATTTTGAATCGGACAACAAAGTAATTATTTAAAGAAAAGCTTAAAAAAGAGACAAAGCAGATAGATAACTTCTCTGATGTCGAATGTCTTGTTTCTTAACAAGAAACACCAAAAGGGTGTAGATGGAACCTGGAGACCAATGCCTCGCCACTCTCCGGACGATCCCCTCCCAAGCTCTCGACGCCACTGGATAGTTATCTCATGAAGCAACCAAATTTTCATCTCAACCAAATTTTCATCTCAGCCTCATCCTATCCTCCCCCTCCCGGTTTGCGTTTGCTGCGCACCCTGGAGTTTTGGTTAATTGTGAGTGATTCGTTTTGGGGAATGATGAGAGCGCTCTTTGATTTAATTTTTGTAT